>JAYDZK010000001.1:70486053-70531834 GCA_034509185.1 Euphonia xanthogaster
TGGGCAATTTCGAACTTCTGTGCTGAACTCTGTCTACTCTGAGCTGGTTTACTGGGGACCTGTTTTACTACTGTTCACAACCAATCACATTCTAAGAGGTGCACCTGGAACCACTTACTCCAGGTAAAAACAGGTGATGTTTACAAATTTTATCTGAATTTTTAAATGTTTATTTATTTCTGGGTTAAGTTATTGAATGATTTTTTTTTATAAAGTTTAATTCACCACAATTTAGTCATCTATATATGTCTTTAAATTATGTAAAGTCTCTTCCACTAGTCTTGGGTCGTTATTTTACAACTGAAGGAACAGTCACTCTATCTGTCTAACAGTCATTCACACTGTCTCCTTCCATTAACTATGTTGAGCAGCAAGAGGAGCTGCTCGATTCACATGCTTAACATTTAGTTGGCTAAAATTAGATTAGACAGGCGAGTCTGCAGAATTACTTCTATTTCTCTCGCATTTGAAATATCTTGAATCTTGCCATACCACCACAGTACTTATATTTGCAGTAATCTAAAATCTGCCTATGGACAGACAGGTTGAAAGAAAGGACATATTTTAATTGCTGCATTTATCTATCAGATTATAGAAATAAATTAGTAAAAACATGAAAAATTTGGCATCGCTCCATACAAATAGTTGGGTGGTTAAAAATCCCATTGAAATGCAGAAACATTTTCTCGCAGAATATCTGCTTTCTTCTGAAAGTAGGAAACAAAATGTTCTCTCATTTTGGGAGGACCTCCTATGGATTATGGAAAAACATAACATGGGGAATAAATATTTTCAAATTGTGACACAGGGTATTGTAATTCAGCACAAAGCTGAGGTATCTTTATTCCTCAGACATGCAATTCTAAAGAACCGGGGTATCGTTTTTTTGGGTTTGACTTTTTCCGCATATGTTAGCAACTCAGAAATCATTATATTGATTTCCAATAACTGTTCTGATAAAATCTTAATTTGACCAGAAACTAAGTTCTGGAATGTAAGATCTGATCTCTTCTTTTAAAAAATGGCTGCTATATTTTGCAGTGTTGGAGCAGTAATCAGAGTTTTTACGTACTGCTTGAGTGCTGTGCTGAATTCAACACAAAAGCAATAGTCAATAGAGTAAACCACTAATATCAGGTGGCTTTAGTATGCAGTAATGGGAAATTCACCCTTCCTTCTATTTTTTTTTCTTTTTTTTTTCCTTCTTTTTTTCCCTTTTTCTTTTTACTAATTTAGAAAAATGCAATCATAAATCATGTTTAGGTCACTTTCAGGCTGACAGATTGGGTTAGATTATGCAAATCATGTAGTTTCAGCCAAATAACAACCACTTCAGATCCTGGTGCTATGTAGTAACATACAACATAATTGGGAGCAGCACTGCTGCTGATACACAAAATTGTATACTTCTGTCACATAAAAATTGGTTTCTGAAAAATGGCTCTTAAAACTTATTCTGGTTATTGTTTTCCTCATAGCAGTCCGTACAGTGTTGTGTTTAGGGTTAGTGACTAAGTGCTGAAAACCTGCTGCTGTTCTAAATGTGATTGAGCGCAGCGTCATGTTTTTTTTCTTTTTCCCACTTTGCTGTCCACAGTGATTTAGGCTGAGGTGGGTTTTGTTTTGTAACCAGTGATGATGATCTTCTTTCTTCTTTAAAGTCTTTTACTTTTTTGTTTCTTCTTCTCTGATTAAGATATCTTATCTCAACCCGTGAGTTTTCTTGCTTATTCTCTTTCTATTCCTTCCACTGTCCCTTTTGGGATGGTGCAGGGAGTAAGTGAACAGTGGTGCTTTGCTTTCAACATAGGTTAACTCACCAAAGAGCTGAATCCCCAAGCAAGAGGACAAGGAAGCAAAATTATGTTCAAATGTTGCTCTAATTAAGCTTTTTTGATTCAGTTACTTCCTGTGCAACACAGGTTTTTTACATGTGATTGTGATTTTTGTAATATTTCATTTTTCTTTAGTTATATTTTGTTGCTCTATTGCTTATTTAAATAAAAAACTGCTAAAATCTGAAATTTCTAATAATTAAAGTTGCTGAATTGTCAGCTTATAATAAAAAGAATGATAAAACTATTTTTACAACTTCTGTATTTATTTCTGGTAAGTCAGTTCATTGCTGATCTTGTTTATCATGCCTCTTTACCACAACTTTCAGAATAAGAAATCAATTAATATTGTTGTTAATAGGAATATTTCATTATGTACTTCAGAAAGTAACGATTTAGCCCATTTGTGGAGTCTTTTCAAAGAACAGAATGAAAAGAAAATGAGTCTTAGAATTCTCAGTATATCTTTATTCAGAAAATAAATATAATCAGGACATTGAAATGACGACATTTTTATGCAATGAAAACAATCACACTGGTATACACTATTTTGGGTAGTTACTGGTTGATTCTGAAGTGTGGAGCAGCCATGATTGCATGGGTTTCAGAATTGGGGTGAACTTATCTGGACAGAAATCAAGACTTAGAAATGGTCATCTAAGTGATATTTTAGATACCCTACAGAACAAGAAGCACCTGTAGTGTGTCTAGTGCAGGAACTACAGGACATATGTGCCCTTTAGGCTGGTAGGATAGCACAGACCCTGCAGGGTACAGTAGAGAAAAATCAAATGGTGTTCAGCACCCCCTAGGTGCTAAGTACTCCTGGGGGAAGGCACTCATTTTCTAGCAGCTGTCTGCATGTGTCTGAGCTGTCTGAGCTCTCATTTGAGTCTGAAGATATCTCAATATTGTCAAATTTCTTTTCAACAGAGCTTGAAATTGAATGAATAAGTAACTCTATAGATGATGAGGCTGTAGTTCTAGAGTTCACTTTCTGGTCTCTCTTGTGTAACATTGCAGGTGGACCCCAAAAGTCACCACATTTGTGTTAAAAATAAACATTGACCACAGAGATGTAGCTGACCTAGTGATGTACTTGAAATCTACTTAATTAATTTCATCCAGTTAGGATACAGAACCTGAAGTCTTGTCTAGGGTAAAGCACCTGGCAATGTGCTTTGAAAGAATAAAGTTAGAATCACCTGTTAAAAATACAATACACTTTTGTTGGTTAGTAGCATGTACCTGAACTACTGTCTTTCCCTGAGGAAATAAAGAGATGGATTACTGTTGTCAGATATACGTAGCCATTTACTGGCTCATTTATCACAGACCTGTGCTTCCCTTGGAGTCACTGAAAAAGTTTTCCTTTGTTTAAGATGAAAACACTGATCCCAGACTAATGAAAAATGTTGTGTTGTCACTGACTAAATTGCTGCATCTAGAACGTATGCATTTACCTATCAGAATGTGCTGTCACCAGACTCTCCTCTTTTTCTCAATGTAGTTTATGAACAGATTTTTTTAATGCCTCTGCAGCAAAATAGATTTTTTTTTTTCTCATAAATCTCGTTCTATAATATTGAAGATGATAGAGGCCATTTTGAGTCTTGTATTTAGACACAGATTATGATTGATACAAACTATGCAGAATAATCCTAATCAAAATAGAGAATATCAATTAATACCATAATTATTATGATAGTTTATAAAAATAAATAGAACTAAATCAGGTATGTACCTTTATGAAATTTTGTCAAACTGTATTAAGGAAAACAATGATGGGGAATTCCCAGCTATAAATCTGCAGATCAGAAAATACAGCACTGGTGATTGAAGTAGAAACAGTTATTATTTTATGTGTACAAATTTACCTCTTCTACTGATGAGTTTATTTAACATTTCCAAGACAATATAATTAATTTCAACAGAATTTTAATATAAAATAAATCATAAATATTTTAAAAATTAATCATAACAATTTTAAAATATAATTAATTAGTTAATATAACAACATATTTTTCTAGCTATTACTAAGATGAAGGTTTTTTACATTACTGAAACTGATTTTTAATATTGTTTTACTTTCAATTCCTCAAAACCAATACTGTTTTAAATTGTGTTTTCCTGCTATTTCTTCTATACAATCTTTCAACTCGATTGTTCCATTTTTCTATTTAAATTTTATTTCCTACCCAGTCTACAAGCATTACTTGTACATCCAAATTTACTGCATTTTTCAGGTAATAGCTCTGTATTTCTCCAAATGTCTCCCAAAACATATTTCTGGATAGAATATGCTTGTCCTTGATCTGATTAATTAGTCAGGTTTTTTTTTTTCCTTTTCATCTCTTTGCAAAGACTGACAAAAGAGTTCATAATATCAGAATAAGCTCCAGAGATTCAAATTTAAGTCGGTATATTTTTTCTGTTTCCTCAAAAATATCTGGTGTTATAATAAACCCTTATGGAAGCAGTAATCATGAATAAAATGGCCAACAATAAAGAATAAGGGTCTAAGACATCTCCACAGGTCAGTAGTTCACTACTTTAATGGGACAGTTAAAAAGGAGTACTTGAGGTCATGGCAGTAAAAAAATCTCACCTGAGTGAAACAAGTATTCTTTATTTTTTTTTCCTCAATAAATAATTAAAATCAGCAACAAAAGTAACAGGGTTCTGGATTGTGTAGTGCAAAAATAGTGCACTATTTAAAATTTTAATCATTCTAGGATCTGGAATTATTTGGGGGTGAGGCAAAACCTCTTTTAATGTGATTTTATGCAGATACAATGAAGCACTGGGAAGAAATTTTTTCATCTTGATGCATAAAGCTTACTGACAAGAATATATTTATGATTTTCTGAGTTAAGCCAAAAGCAATGATATAATAATTTTCCAAAGATCTGTGCAAAGAGTACAATTAAAAAGGAAAAAGCCAAACTAATTCAACTTCTCTCTTTATGATACAAGAACCTGGCTTAGTTATAGACTTGGACACTAACTTTATTCCAAAACTTGCAACAGACAAAATTTTCACCTGAATGGTCCAAAGATGTCAGTCACATGGATGTACTTACATTGGCAAAATTTAGTACACCAAGGTTTTGGGCCCTAGGTTTATTGATAACTCCATCATTCACATTAGTTTGCTCAAAAGAACAAATAATTTTCACTGCCTTAGCAGAATTTCTTACTTGCCCATTTATTTCCACTTTTGTCTAATTTTTCAAAGCCTGGGCCGTATTCAATATGCACTCAAGTATTAAAAATATTGGTCCAAAAGCATTCCCAGAATGGAGGATGAAATTGGAGGCCAGAAGGTTGAATTGAGAGTAGAGGTTAGTAAATAAATGATCTGTATCAGTGAAACTGATAGAAGTTCGTCATGTTCTACTTAAAGCAGGCACATGTGCTGCTGATGAATAAGTAGTGTCTTACAGTAGTGGGAAAATGTAGCTGCAGCATGGGATTTTTTCCAGCCATCTGCAAAAGCTTAACTCTGTGCAAGCTTCACCCTGGAAAAAAGTTATTCCTCAATTTTATTTTTTTTTCATGGTCTTCAAGAATTATGTTTCTCTTTTTGCTCAAAATTTCTCTGAAAAAAGACCTTTTTCAGATTATTGTCACATAATATCAGCATAGTTATTCCCCAACTATAATGATGTTTCACATAAAAATTGAAAAGTAAACAGCAAGGCCTGATCTTAACTTGTGAACATATAGAAGCATTTATGAATACTTGAAAGACATTTTGATATAAATTAACACACAATATTAATAACAATTTATGTTATTGAAATCTCACAATAATAATACAAAAAATCATTATGAAGTGGTTCAAACCAGAATTTTAGAATTGGAATAAGTGAGAGTAAACAGAAATGCATGGTTTGGAGGTATCAATTCTGCATTACCTTGTTTCCTTTTAATGAGGTAATTAAAGGCATATTTCAGAAATATTAACAGAAAAGAAAAACTGCAAAGCCTGTAGCATTCAAGTCTAAAGTCAAATGATAAGCAATCTCATTTGTCATCTTATAAAAAAACCCAGAGGAAGCTGTATTGCTTTACACATCCTTATAATGTTTTTCAAGGAGCACAATTTAAAACCTTCTGAGAATCTAGATAGCAATTATATTATTACCTTTGACATCTTTTAGACATTGGATTTAATTACAGGTATGTAGCATTCACATTCTCTGAACAGAGAGACATAATTCTCTCTCACAGTTTTTTCCTGGAGAAGCAGAGAGAAGAAGAGAAAAACAATTGTTATGTCTACTTGCTGGTCCTGTTGTTCTGCGCATGTGGAATGTGTTGGGAAGACTGTTCACCTGAAGTGATTTGTCAATTGGATTCTACTGAGGATTGGTTTGTTTCCTTTGGAAAACAATTGGAAAAAGCTGTGTCCTGACTGTCAGGAGACAGTCATGAGTTTTCTTTGGTATTCTTTCTAGTATAGTTATAGTATAGTATAATGTAATATAATATAGTTTAATAAAGCAATTGTTCAGCATTCTGAATCAATGGAGTCAGATGCCAGTAATTCCCTGCATCAGGGGGGCCTTGATTTTACTATACAGGTAAAGTTGGAGAGGGCTAAATTTATCTTCTTTATGGTTAGAGATAGTCTAAATAAAGTTTGGCTGTTTTGTACATTGGCTTCTTTTCATTTCTGCATAATTTTATCAGAAATGCCTGGATTGCAGCTTTAAAAATAAAGAAAGAGAAGCAGACACCTTTGCTTTTGCTTAAGGAAATAGGAATGATGATGAGGGAAATAGTAGTTCTTTCTAGTAAGTACCAATTAGATTGAATATGTGCAGCACAATGTTAAGGAAAGAGCATTTTCCTCCATTTTAGATGAAACTTTTACATTTGGCAAAGCAAAAATATAAAAAAGAACAGTTAGAATGTAAACCAAAAGGATGAAAAATCTGGTCATAATATTTTCCTACAAAGTAAAGCGTGCTTTCCCCTGTACTTTTATTTAGGCAAAGTACCAAATTTATTTGCTATGGAAATACTTTAGCATTTGTGCCATAGTGTGAAGGTGATACATCTACTGTTAAGTTTTGGGCTATTTCTCTAGAATATATTGACAATATATTAACAGCATGAGCCCGTAGGAAGTCAGAAAAGTACAAAATGGGATGCTTTGTACCTTTAGACCTAAACTAAATTAAGGAATTGTCCCCACATTGCATTTATGCATCTACTAAAAATGAAGGCTTTATATCAATTTCCATGTCATCTCATTCTGGAAATATTGTTGCTAAGATAAAGAAAATAGAAAGATGGAAAATGGAGAGGAATAATGAACAAAAAATGCACATGTCTATATTAATGGCAACAGCCTGGATTGTGTCTATTTCTGTAGCATATTTTCACTGAATGAAGAATAACTTAAAAATCCTTCACTGCAAATTTTGCAGATGCTACTTTAGCTCTCTCAAACACCTTTGCATTTATACAGATGTCATGATTCTTATAGGAACACCCACAGCACATTCAGGTTTGGCATTGTGGCATTTTTTAATGCTTTCTAAAAAACTAATACTTTGGAGAAGTTGCATATACAAAACTTACAAAGAATGGGAAAAAAAAGTTTTTTTCTTTCATGGACAATGTATTTCTGATAGGTAGGAATTGTTTTTCATTACCTAGGCCGAGAAACAAAACTGTAATATCTTGTTATTATTTAGCAAACTCTAATGTCTTATTATTATTTGGACACCACCAAACTACTGATGCTAGCTATGTTAATCTTGAACTGGCAGTAGATCAGTCCTTAAAAGAATAAACTTTTCCTTGCTAAGTAACAAATAGCAAGGTCAGGTTGCTTAATCAATTCAGCAATAATATTTGTGCATTATAAGTCTTGAGGATTAGACACTATAGAGTATTTTGGACTAGTCTTTGTGCATATTATTAGTATTTAATAAAATTACTTTTTTTTTTATGTTATTGTTACGTAGGTACAATCTACCCTGGTTGTAGATTCAGTCATACCTTAATGGAATAAGTGGACTTTTCTTTCAATAGTCGTTATAGGAAAAAAACAGTCATTTCCTGCTGGATTATTAGGGACCTCTCCACAGGGACAACCATACATAGAAAGGGTACCAGCATAGAAAGGGTAATGTCTCTTTCTTGGCAAATTTTCTTTGCAAATATGTCCCAAAATATTTGTTCTGTTTCAATTTTTGGACAGTGGGAAATGACTATGAACAAGATAACTCAAATAAGCTGCAAATTTTGTGATAATTTCTGATTGGAAAAGTAACATGAAAATACACATTGACAGTGCCCAAATTTGGTCTGGGGAAAATTAACCTGCACTATAAGCTAGAGACATAAATATTTTTTCTCTATCTTTGATCAAAATTTCCAGTTTTTAGAAAACCAAAATGCTTTCTATTAAATAAATATTCATATAACCAAATTAGAATTCCAAAGAAAACTTGTAAAATTAATTTGTATATAATTTTATAATTCGCACATTGTATTTTTGAGAAAAATTTTAATTTCTTCAGTTGAAAATATCACATTTCCTTATTGTTGAGGAAACCAGGAACTCAAATTTAATCACATTAATTGAATGTGGAAAATGTAAGACTAGTCTGGGTTGAGTATATATGTAAAGTATAATTTCAATAATGAAAAGAGAAAGAACTATAGAAAAGAGAACCGAGTGGGAAAGGAAATACAAATAAAATTTAAATTTTTCTTTCAAAGAAAATTCTCTTTTTTTTTTTTTTTTTTTTTGTGGCAAAATGGAATACTGATTAGAAACACTTTTAGAGTACCAGAGCAGATTGTACATAGAAATCTTTCTCTCCCCACAAATATGGAATGTGAAATTTAAGCTTTCTGCTGTCAATCACCATCTTGAAACTTGCACTGGGAAGCAATTAACTGTTCTGAAAAACATATATTTGCTTCTATGGAAAACAAAACAAAACAAAAAATCACATTAAATACCACGATTACCATATCAACAACAGTAGAAACAGAAATAAGACATGGCATAAGTTGATAGTAAGTGCCCGAAGTCCTGTAGTCTGTTGATGACCTTGCTAATGGAAAAGATCTGAAAAATGATACAACAAGACAAATTATTTGATAAATGTGAATAATGAAGTAGGATTCAAAGACAAGAGAAAGAGAAAGGAATATTGAATGGAATGGGGAAAGTTTATTTTTGTGGAAGTACAGTTGGGTAAGTGGATGACTTAAAAAAACTCTAACATTATTTAACTGATTCCAGAAATCCTCTGTCAACATTTCTGAGTTAGACTAAAGACACTTCTTTAGTCACAGGGGAGAGTAGGCCAGTACATGACCTAAAGTCAGATCAGAACTGAAATGATTTATTGAGAGCATGACTTAAGAACAAACAATAAGCTATACATTCAAGATCAATATAAAAATTGCAACAGATAAATCACACTTACATATTGTTAACATCATTAAACACAAATAAACTTCCAAACAATCTTTCTTCATTGTTCCAAAGAAGTTCTGAGTTTCCTTCTCAGAAACCCATCAGTGGGTCCAGTCAGCAGGGCTCCTGTCTTGGCAGGAAGGGCTGTGTGGAGCTGAGGAACATCCCTGCTGCTGCTGTTTCCTTCAAGTGGAAATATCTGTGGCTTACTTTGTGCCTACTGGCCCTTTTCATATCACCGAGTACCACTGAAAATAGTCTGGCACGATGCTCTTGACACCCTCTCCTGTACACATTGAAAAAATCCCCTTCTCAACATTGCCTTCTCCAGGCTAAACAGGCCCAACTCCCTCAGCCTTTCCTCAAAAGAGAGATGCTCCAGATATTCACTGGAATTTCTCCTGTAGCTCCTTGTCTCTCTTGTACTGAGGAGCCCTAAGCAGGACACAACACTCCAGATGTGGCCTCGCTATGGCTGAGAAGAGGGGCAGGATCACCTTCCATGACCTGCTGGCCACGCTCTTCCTTTGATGCACACCAGGATACTATTGACCTTCTCGGCCACAAGGAAGCATTCCTGGCTCATGGTTACCTTGTCCACCAGGTCATTAGCGTGTTCATGGTGAGTAGAAGTAAAAGGACCAACTTTTTTAGGCTCTAGGTTGCTACAGTCATATAGCACTACAGATATAGGAATGCAAGTTACTTATATGCTTGCCTAGAACTCAAATATCTCATACACAAGTATATATTGTGGCACCATGGCACTTCTCATAACTGATTATCGTTGACATCAAACCATAAGATGGAATTTTCACTTCACCTTCATCTAAATCTCTACTACAATAATTATTTTTTTTATTGTCTTCTTATATTATCATGTTAAATTCAACCAACTTTCTACTTTTCTCTAAAAGAATCAAACCACTATTCATTCTAAAAATGGCAGCAACTGATAAGGAGAGGGTGTATGTTAGATATTTCTTGTATTTTCTATTTCTTCAGCTGAAAGACCTTGAAGACTTCAAATAATGAATCTGTGGCTCCAATGCTTTTATTGCATTTCAAATCCAGTTTTACAATTTCAAACTTTTCTTTCTACTGTTAAATCTTCAGTCAAGGCAAGGTTATCCTCACACTTTATTCTGAAAGTCCCTGATCATTTAAAAGATTTCTGTTGAGCATTTCCTCATGCTGTTGTGTGCTTTCTTGAAAGATCTGAACTGAAATCAGTTATCATGAGCCATGAAAGCATTTTGAGATTAGTAAAAAAACCTTATAAAACAAAAATTTATTATAATAAATTGAAGCATGGAATCTGATACCTTCTGCTCTGCTTCCCAGTGTAGGTTGTTCTGTAGATCACAGCCTTGTCAGAGCCTTAGACTATGAAAATACAGATGATAACCCACCTAAATAGAAGACAATCTTTCCATTGACCTTGATTGAACTTTGAATCACTCCTGTACCTCCTTTTCACATGGTCTTTCTATATCATAGAGCCAATATAAATTGCTGATATTTTAAAGTATTTCCGGTGTGTTAAATTACAGTGCATAGAACAAACCATGTCACAATCTTTTCCCAGTTGTCTTTCATTTCCCACTTCACAATTGAAACAACATTTTTCTTTGTTTTCATTGTTATTTTCCCTGTGAGAATTTCTTTTCTACGTATATTTTTTCTGTGTTCTTTTCTATGTACCCTTCATTTCTTTCCCAAATCTGACATTCTGTCAGCATTACATAAGATATTTATCTCTGTCCAATTTAAGTCCTGTACTATATAGTACACCTGTGAACACTGATCTGGAATGACAGATAGTTCCACTGAAAATATCTACATCTTAGTACTTGCTGGAGCCATTTTTGTATTTGTGAGTGTAAAACATTTGGTACTTGTATTAATATACCAAAGATAAGCAACAATTCTATTAGTTATTTTACATTTATTTTCCTTTTGAATATCTGTCATTTACTTCCTTGCTTGTTAATATATTAAATATTTTTCTTTTTGTTTCTGGAAATTATAAGAAGGAAATGAAAAACACAATGTTCAGAAAAGAAAGTATATTGCTTATTCTCCTTTATTGATCATACAGAGTATCTACCAATTTCCTAGTAAAGCCCCTCTTGTCTTAGTATAAAATTTGTAATAGTTACTCTGTATGTGGGTATATGTTAACCTGACAAAATGAAAAAAAAAGACCTCTTTGCAGCTCAGTGAAATTTTATCCCATTAAAATTTAATGTGTTTCCTTTTTATTTTTAAGTATAACTTTAAGGGATAGTAAACATGCAATTATGACAATAAAAGATTAGAACATAATGAAAAGAAATACAAATGTTGATAGCATAGGTCTCTTCTAAAGGTACCCTTTTCTTTTAGAATTGTTTCTTTTTACAATACCTATCTTTAACTTCTACATCAGTTAGATTAATTAGAAAGGAGGTAATTTTCTATCTAGTAATATAGTAAATAGTATAGCGTAGGGTTTTGTTCAGAAGAGGAAAAAGTCACATCATCCTCTTCTAGAGAAGTTTCTTTCAATGCATATGTAAATATGATTTTCTATAGCTATAATAAACACCTGTATCTGCATCTGAAAAATATTATTTAACCCCAAACCAGTAACTAAGCATCACATTGCCACTCACTCACTCTGCCCATGAGTAAAAGTGAGAAGATTCACGGGCTGAGATAAAATGCGGTTTAACAGGTAAAGCAAAAGCTGCGCACACAAGCAAGCAAAGCATGGATTTTTTTCACCACTTCCTGTCAGTGGGCAGGTGTTCAGCCATCTTCAGGAAAGCAGGACTCTATCCCACATAACAAAGTCTAGGGAAAGCAAATGCCATCACTGTTAATGTCCTTCCCCCAGCTTTATATATAAGCCAAAAAACCCAACAGCAAACAAGCAAATAACACACAGTAACACAACCAATGACAGACAACCACAACCAATAACAAACCACAATGACAGCAGATATTAATCTATTTTTAAACAAATTTTAAAAGCCAGTTATGGGAAAGTAACTATTCTAGAGAATATTACAAATTAACTTAAAGGTCTTACAGAGTCACAGCATAAAATTCAGTGTATGTGAAAACAGAAATTAAACAACCTGTGTAGCTGAGTGACACCTAAAAACCCTACAGCTATCTAAGTCTGGAGTTTAATGTTTAGAACCCTTGTGGTAAACATGAAGCAGAAAAAGAAATAAGTATATTTGCAGGCCATGCATAAACCAGATAGGTAATTACATCCAATTTCATAGAAATGGCAAAAAACACCAAAAAAAATCCTTTACATAAATATATGAAAATAGATAAAGCTGTTTCTGCTAGCTGTCTGCTGAAGTGACTAAGATGAATTTCAGTATTAACTTTCATGTCTAGTGTCAAGAAAATGATGGACAGATCAAATTATCTAGTACCTAATGATGCCACATCTTGCATCTTCTGACATATAATGATGACAACTGCAGCAGAAAATCTGGATACTTCCCCAGCACATCTCACATCCCTTTCAGGGGTTTTTGTTCATTTTGCTCTTATTGGAAAACAGATATGAAACAACATTGTTCTGGCACTAGGAACATGCACCTATTTCACAGTCTAAATGTATCTGTAACTGAGAGTAGAAAAGTATTTTAGTGTAATTTTTGAATTTTATTTTTTACTTTTCCTCTAAAATGTTTTTCCTTGGATTTTCCAACACATTTGTGAACAGCAGCCGTTCTCTCAGCATTTAAAAGTTAAACTCAACTCAAGCTCTCTGATTCTGTGCTCAAGCTCTCTGATTCATCAACAGGACAGGTTTTCCATATTTCTGATTGTTCAAATTGCCTGTCTTGGCATCAGGTCCACAATTACCTTTAAGCATGTATGATTACAGTGTGTCATGCTTCAAGTGACTCTTCACACCATTAAGAACATTGTCCTGTCTCTGGAATACCTAACTTGTTTGATTTGTTGTTTGTTCAGTTTGTTTTGCTTTCCCTATGGCTGTGTCATAGGGGCATTTAAAAGCCATCCTTCAGCTGGGGCATGAATCCATGTCCATTTGTACTGCAGGATCCTTTAATTATAGGTGTTGACTTTGAATTTTGCATTATTAAATTTCTTCCTACCTTAGTTGTTTCAGCCTTTGAAGTAATGTTTTTCTGTATTTTTTCCAACTGTCTTTTTTTACTGACTAACTCTTCCTATAACTTTGTGTCATTAGCATTTCTTATCAGCACAGTTTGCTTTCTGTGCCAAAGCCAAGTGGAAATGTTAAGCAATATTTTCCCTAGAATTATCATTTAAGGGCATAATTGAATTTCATAGAGTAGAGTCCAGCTCCTTGATTTAGCCATTAATGTTCATCTATGTAATAAGAATCTTTGAAAAAGGGATGACTGTGTTTATACACAGCAAATATGCCCACAAGAGGCATACGAAAATCTGTAAACATATTCTAGGTAATATATAAATGAAAATTTGAAGTTACTCCTAAATTACAGTTAATTGAAAAAAGGTGGTGATTTGGAAATAAGAAATAAAAATATTGATCTTCATAAAAATTTTCAATAATAAGAAGATTAAGTGACAGAATAGATTTTCTCTGGGGAAAAAATACAAGCAAGCAAGCAAACAAAAAGCTCATCTGCAACAGCACAAAGTCGTTACAGTGTATAATAAACCATCTGTAAAAAAAATGCTAACTCTGCAATAAAACAATAGTTATTGAAAACTTTCAGAGTTCCTTTTAACATTAAGAAATAAAAGAATAAAAATATATATAAAGCTTCCATTATAAGCTTGTCTTCTATAGAATTCCATAGGTAAACATTGTGTATCTAATGAAAGAATCTTGGTCATCCTGTACCATATTTCAGTGGTTTTCAGTTGTCTAAATTATCACATATATCTCCGCTGGATTATAGAATATCCAAATTTAGAAACAGAAAGCAGGCGTAAAATGTGGTGTTCAGAGTAGTATTGCAACTTCTGATAGTGCTTTAAAAAGTATATTCTGGATATTAATTGAGTTTATCATAATAATTCTCTTGGACTTACTGCTACTAGCTCCATTTGTTGAAATGTAACTAAAACCAAGGAAGATAGTGACAGATTTTTCCTTGTTTCAATATGTTTTAAAACCTTGTACATCCTCATCCTATGAAGAATTTTTCATTAAATTGGTTGCCTTTCAAAATTACTTTTGACTTCAACAGAGTAACTCTCATATGTAAAGTTTATAAATTATATGTAAAATTTTATAAATAATTGCTTCTTAATTGCTTTCTGGAATTAGGGAAACTCCTTCTCACATTTTAAAGTAGATAGTCTTTTTAAACATCCACATTCAAACTTTAATATTTTTTGGCACTTACAATGAGTATTTGTATGAATAGGAACACTTGCTAGCAGATACATGATATTGATACTAAACACATTGTCATATGCACACATCCATTTAGTGTTGAATCCTATTCCACTTTAAACAGAATTGTTCATGTATTTAATCTCTCCCTAGACAGATCAGAGCTCTCATTTAGTTATGTATAAGTGAATTTTTCCACTAATATTTTTTGGGTGTGTATATATATATATATATATGTGTGTGTGTGTGTGTGTGCACGCTAGTTTGAAAGTAAACCAGTGAGAAATTCCAAGTCAGAACTACAATTTAATAGGAAAAAAAAAAAAAGGCAGAAAACACTGGCTTAACCTGACAGAGTCAAGATACAACTTGATACCCTGTTGGTCAGGGTGGTGGTAGCAGTCTGATTAAATGGTGGCTGCAGTCCTGTTGAAGTGGTTGATGCAGTTCTGTTGAAGCAGTGATCCTGTAGAAGGGTCTGGTCTTCCACTAAAGGTCCAGTGGTGGTTGTGTAGCTCTTGTCCTCTGGGAATCCAATAGGTATTTCAAACCTCAGATAATATCCAGGTGGGGATGCTTGGTTCCTCCCCCTGAGCAGAGCATCTAACAAAGGGGTGATGTAATTTTATGAGTCATGTAGGGAGACTCGATGGCCCATTAGCAGAAAATGTCCCCAAGAGGAAGTAACGAGAGATGGGCCATGGAAGAGATAAAAAACACTGCCCCACCTGTTTTTAACAGCTTATGAAGATGGTGATAGAATACATACTGTTGGTTGCATCTTACATTGTCACCTAAGACAATATGTTTTGTTTTTCTTTTTTAAGATTAAAGTTCAGTGCTAATCAAAATTTCATTAAAGTATGGTATTTTTTGCAACTTGGGCAGTTTGATTATGTCAGGATGTTAAAAATATGGAATCCTGACTCTGTGATCTACATCAAAATTCCCTTTACTGAGGTCTTGATTTTTAAATATGCTGCAAAACATTTATCTGAGGTTAACTTGAGAGGATTAGATTATTTCACAGTATTTTTATTTGTAGATTGTGATTCAAAGATGGAACTTGAAATTAAAATAGCACATTTGATTTTTTTGCAGTAAACAAATGCTAACTGTTTGGAGATATTTGTCAAAAATATTTTTTCTTTAAAAGAAAATATGCTATCATCCTTTATGCCTCCTTCCTTTTGTTCTAACACAGCTTATATATCATCTCCATTTCCATACATATTTTTATAACTGCTTCTCCACAAATATGTGTGCATTTTCTTATAAATTCTGACTTACAGACCTTACATCTCATGTGTCTGGTGAACACACCATCCTTCATTATCTCTAGTATGTAGTAAATAATACTATATGAATTTATCCTGAGCTGAAGAGGGAAATGTGCAGAATACCTTTCTATGAATTGATTTTTGAACAAACTCATATTTGTCTATCAAATGCTGAGTTTACCGAGAAGAAAAAAATCTCATTAGGCTAAAGTCAGACTTTGAGAACTTCCCTTATTTTCTATATTTGAAAATCATACAGTCTATCTCTTGAAAATCCTGTTAGCATTGGCATCATTTGGGAAGTAATGTCTTCATCTGATTAGTTTCATGCTTCCTTGATATTTTCATGCTTATTCCACAGCATCAGATATTGATACAAGTCAGAAAGATAATATGTCTATAGGTAAATTTATGTTTATACTATATCTATAGGTATATTTATGTTTGTAAGGCTATGTGTACATACAGATATGCTGTAAATACAATCGTATTATCACACATCTTTTTTTATGTACCTACAAAATATAAAGCAATTTATATTATCTGAGCTATCTACACATGTGTGTAACCCACAACAGCTAGTACAATGCAGTTGTTCAGTCCTCCTTAGTTAGTTTGCTTTATTTGAGGCTTCTGGTATTAGTGGACTTTTCCCATGGCTGCTGAATTTAACATTAAAGCAAATAGCACTGTGAAACAACGATTTCACAGCGTTGTCAGTATGGCCTGTGAAGCCTAAGCAGGGACATTTAATTTCCATTTACTATCCATAACCTGGATACTCCTGGATACAAAAAAGTAGGCATTTATTCTTAATACAAAGTTAAGAGGGAACTTTAATTTTTTAAATTAAATTTCAGCTGAGCACAAACCCTGTATATCACAGTACATTCCAAACACTTCCCTTTTTGTTAGTTGTGCCTGTTGTGCCTGAGTGTGACTCCTCATTATACCTTTCCATCAAGCAGTTGTAGAAAGCAATAAGATCCCCCACCTGCTGGTTTTCTCCACCTTAGACTGAATAAATCCCAATATCTCAGCCTTTCTTGTGCCACCTAGGACTCAAGTACATTGTTCTTTTTCAAGCCTGTGTCAATCCTCCTGAATAGCAGCTTGGACCATCAGCCTGTGAATCATGTCCACCAATTTTGCATTGTTTGCAAACTTATTGATAATTCATCATTTTTTGTCATCCAGATGAGCAATAAAGAGGTTAGACATTAAAAACATCCTTTCAAGCTTTGAGGAATGTGACCAATAACTTGTGGTTATCTTGACTCCATACTGCTCTTCAAAACCTTTAATGCTGACTATTCATCCCATTTTTTAATTTCTATCTTTCATGCACAAATTCTGTTTTTATAGACCTTCAGAGCAGCTGATCTCCTGTAGAGCCTCTCCTGTACTTCCTTTCTGTGTCTGGGTTAACTCATTTCTTCTGCTCCTCAATTCCAGTTCTCCTACACTTGTCTGTAATTTTATATTTTAGAATTGACCAATCTTGTTTTATGAGCAGTTTATCCTTGAAGATAGAACAGAAATTACATAACTATTTTTTAATCCCTTCAGTGTCATCACTTGCTTTGTACACTTCTTCAGGTCACTCATAAAATGCCTGTTGCCTTTTCTCTTTATTTTTTAATATTTGTGCGCCCACTTCTCTCTAATTACATGATCTCAGAGATCCCTTACAAGAAATAATGACACAATATGGTTGAACTTTCTCCCTTTCTATCATTTTCTCTTCTCTGCAAGTGAATCTTCATTCTCTATGTATTTTCTTTTTTCTTATTCACTCCCATCACACTAAGGTAGAAATCTATATTTGACTACACAAATTATTCACAAGAAACTTAATCTTTTTTGGATACTAAGGGATTGAAAATCTGATTCCCTTAGAAATAATCATATTAGGGGGGCTTAAAGTGAAACATTTTAATCTAGAATGGAATCTCACACTTTGATTTCTATAATTTCTATATAAAAGTCACCATGTATAGAGGTGGACTTAATCCAATAGGGAAGAAATAATCATCTCCAGAGAATTATTAATTCCTGTTTTCTTTCATATTATTGTACGGAAGCAATTAAGTACATGCTTGTCTCTCACTCCCCACCCTCAGTCAGGAGGAGAATCAAAGAAAAAAAATAATATTATGGGCTGAGATAAGAATAGTACAATAATTGGAAAAAAATAGTAATACTAATTGAACTCATGATAATTGCAGCATCAGCAATAACAGCAATCTAAAGGGGAGAAAGAGAAGGAACTAATATGCAAGAAAAACAGCTTCTGAACAATAGTATTGCTCACCATCCACTTACCTTGCTTGTCATGTCCTGCTTGTCCCCAAGCAGCGACAGGCATTGCTTGGCCAAATTCTGCAGTTTATATATGGGGCATGAAATTCTATGGTATGGAATATCCCTTTGCCCTGTTTGGGTCACGTCCTGGCCAGGCTCCCTCCTGTCTTCTTGTGCACCTGCTCACTGACAGAGTAACAAAAAACGAAATGTTCTTGACTTAGGATTAAGACTCAGCAAAAACTAAAGCATGGGTCTGTTATCAACCTTATTCTCACAGTGAATACAAAACACAGCACTGTCACAGCCACAAGCAAAAAGATTCACTCTATCCCAGCCAAAATCCAGGACATTTGGTTACTAAGAGATGAAATTATTTGCCTTACATTTCCAGTTTATTTAGAAAAAAAATATTCCCCCAAATAACAAAACATCCTACTGAAACAGAAAAAAAAAACCCAAACCAAACCTTGGAAAAACCAAACCAAACTCAAACTAAAAAAAAAAAATTCTCAAAAAACCATAGAAATATTAAATTCTATTTTATTTAGAAATTCTATTTTATTTAGAAATTAAAAATTTTCATATTTGAGCAGTGCTATCCTTGTTACCAGGTCTTTCAAAGTCTAGGGGAATTTTACACTGTTAACATCAAACTCTGAAAAGGGATTCAAATAACTGAAAAAACAGAAAGACGAACAACCTAAACCCATTGATTTCTTTATACATAACCCATGATATAAATAAAAAAAATATTAGCATATATCATGCAACTACAAGATCATAGAAAAACTACAAATATCAAATTGCTTTATAAGATTGTTGGCTCGTTGGTTGGTTGGTTGGTTGGTTGGTTGATTGTTTGGTGCTGTTTATTACCATGACTTGACAATATTTTGCATTTCTGTTGTGTGAGTATAGAATATGTTGTGAATGCATTGTAGATTCTGGGGAAAATAATATCTGGGGCTACTCTGTGCTGTCAATTAAAGCTAATTAAATGATCTTTGTTGAAAAAAAGAGTAAATTATATGTATAAAGGACATGAAGTAGCCCTCTCCCCAGCCTGGCTTCAGCAGGCCTGAGCTGGATTATTATGTCTAAATTTGCACTTTAGGATTAATACAGATGAATTGAAAGGGATTACAAAAGATTTTATGAAATTTGAATGAAATGAGATTGAGTGAATCCCTGTTATTCAGTCTATGATAAACATTAAAGCAACTTTCAGGACTGTTAAGAGCTGCTGCAAAAGGAAAGGAGCATTTTATTTTCTATATCTCTGCTGGACAATGCAAAAGAAAAGGAATAAATTTAAATTAAAGCAAACCATATTCATGTTAGAAAGTATTAATAACTTTAAAACAGCAGGATCAAATGAAGATGTTTGATCAGAGGCCTAGGGTCTTAAAAAACATGTAGAGGAAAAAGTGCTAGGAGTATTAAAAATGTGCTTTATTATCTCACCATTAAGGCCCTATATGATTAGATGATTTCCTAAAGTCCTTTCTGATGTTATTACTTGAAAGCTTGTTTCAAGAAACAGCATATTCAGACTTTCAAGACAAAATATTTCACAGAACTGCTGGGTTTTTTTGGGACATTGTATCTTTTGGTCTTTTAAAAGCTTAGCAATTTTTCTCTCTCTCTTCATTTATCATGAGCAATGAGTCATAATGAAACTTTGAGCAATCAGCTTTGAAACCAGACATTAAGGAACTTTTAGAATTTTCTGCTGATATTTTGATATCACAGCAGGAGACTTAAAATGCTTGAGCTTTTCAATGTCTCTAACATGAGATCTATAAGTGAATCATTCTTTCTTAGAATCACTAGCTATCCTGAGTTGAAAGGAACCTACAGGAGTATCCAGTGCCACATCCTGACCCCAAAAAGGCAGTCTAAAACTTAAACCAAATATATGCAAGCACATTGTTGAAATGTTTCTTGAACGCCAGCAAGTTTGAAAGTACGATCACTTCCCTAGGGAGTCTTTTGCATTGTTTGTCCACGCTCTCAATGAAGATTTTTTTTCCTAAAATGCAGTCTGGACATTCTCCAGCACAGCTTTGGGTAATTTCCTTCCATCCTTTTATTACACACTAGAAAGATGAGATCACCTTCCTCTCTGAGCTTGTTCTAGTGAGAAGTATCACATAAACATTCATTACCATAAGTAATATGGTATCAGCATTCAAAAGAAATTGAACCTAAACGTGCTCTAGAACTGAACAATACTGACTGAAAAAGAAAAAAGTTGCACAAACTGAGCTGATAAAAAACTATCTCCATTATTGTTATTGTAAGAAGACAACTTTCAAGTTCCTTGGAAACACAAAACCCCTAAAACCAGACAATAGACAAATAAAACAAACTATATTTATTTCTGAGTTTCAGAATGTTTCTTTAAGAACTTAAGTATTTCTGAAAGCTTTAAAGAACTGACACAATTTAACCTCATCTAATTTATGCAAAACAGAATCCAGTTCAATGCAGGAAAATCTTTTGTGCTGTGTCTTTATTTCTCTAGATCTGTCAGTGTCCAGTGATATTTTAAGAGTCTAACCTGATACAATAAAAAATATTCCAAGTTTGGACTATATTATTTTTAATTTCCTTACATAAATAAAAAATAAAGGATGTACAAATTTAAAGTCAGACCCTTTTTAATGGAAAATATATCCCATTAGCCAGAACAGGTTTCAGGGTTTTTGTTCCCAATGATGATGCTGTAACTGATACTTTCATCATTCAGAAATACAGTTCTCAAAATATGAAGTTCACTACTATTGCTACTAAGGGATCAATCCAGCAATTTAAGCAATTTTCTGCACGCCTGAGTAGTGTAGACTACCTGTAAGATAACATCAGGGGATATCTTGAAATTTTAATGCCTTAAGTGGAAACAATCAATTATAGCCACTATTCTGACATACACATGTCAGAATTTCCTTAGTATTTTCTGGAATTCTTTGTTGATGTTACAGGATAATCACAGCTCCTTTCCAAATCTATCATTAAATAGTATGTGAAATTGGAAATAACGCAGACAAAGTGCCATAAAGACTATTCAAGTAAATTGTTCACCTTAGTTTCAGAGGGCAGAAAGTCAATACCACTGCCCTTTTCTTCTGAAGATTTTGTTTGTTTATAGTCATTCATGATGCGCAGGAACTACATTTCCAAAGTATTAACCAAGACATATCATGTGTTTCATTATTTTATGACTATTTTAAACACCAGACAGACTTTTAGGTATTGAAAAACAAGTCATCTGTTACTGCAGTTGAAAAACACGCACCAGAAAAAATAAAATTCATTTATGTTAAAACATTTATTACCAAAGTAGTTCATGGTATTAGCTTTTAGAAAAGGTGTCTCTGAGTGGAAGCAGTAGTTATGACTGGCCTAAGACATGCCCAGCAAGTGTAACTGCAAATTTTTCTTTCATTTTCTGCTTCTTCTGAGAGGTAGAGCTATTTCTGGAAGTGACTTATCTTGTAACTTGAATAAGTGTGGCATTGTCTTTTATTCCTACTGAGAAACAACATGAAACATTGTACTTGTAGACAAAAGCATGGTTCACCACATGTAACTTAGACTGCCTATTTTCTGACACTGAACTGTGTACCTTTAACTTTTTCATTATACAATCTTTATATGGAATTACAGTATAGTAAAATGTCCTTTAAATGTCTTATCACTTTGTTCATTGAGAACATGTATTAAAAAACTGATCTAAATGACCACTTATCTGAGTTAGTAATTATGAAGCCTATAATTTGACAATTTCACTTATCCCTTATCTATTTTTTTTAATTGGCTCACACTGAACTTCAGAAATTGCATTTGACCTGTCTTTTCACCCTGTGAACTCAAGCTATTGGAAAAGCAGCATTCAACCAATGCATGATATTAAATCTTAGCTCTGGAAGAATTTTCAAAAAATATGAGTGTAAGTGTGTGTGTGTATAAACACCAGAAATGTTAAATCATAGCTGAATTAAAAGAAGAATGTCTATAGATAGCTCACAAATAATTAATTTTCTATATTTCACTTAGAATAGAATTTATCAAATATTTTGCCAGTGTGTATTACATTAGAAAATGTCACTTTCAGCCTTCTCAAATAAATATATTTTCTGCATTCCCCAGAAATTTTTAGATGGAAGATTTTTCAATCAAACATTACATTTTAAGTAAAAGTCACAGATAACTTTTCCCTAGAACTTTTGCGTCTTAGAGAAATATTCTGAATGTGGTCAAAGTTGTTGGTTTGTTTTTGGGTTTTTTTTTCCCATTTAAATTTCTATTTTGAAAAATATACCATCAATCTCATATCTATACAGACCTAAAGAGAAAGTGGCATCCATGAGATTCTAGTCAGCACTCATCAGAACATGGGGACCTCTTGGTCCTCAAAGTTACAAGAGGTGCTGTACTGTGTTTTCCATATCCTCTACAAAAATTATATCTTCTGAAGTTTAAAGGAACTTTCTCCTTTTGAACCAGGGAAAGTTGTTTTTTATTTTTTTTTTTCCTATAATTTAGTATTACTGGGGAAATGAGAAGTTTGAAAACCTTTAGTGAGCCTCAGAAAAGAACAAAAAAGGATGTGTAAATGCTAATGTATTTTACAGGGCTCAAATCTCATTATACCACCCATGCTGCTATTTTCAACAGTCAAAAAGGCATTCCTCAGAATATATAATTATCTGCATTTTATTTTGTTGTTTATTTTTTAAATAAATGTCCTGATGAGGAAATGAATGCACAACATTTCTATCTTTTTTATTATAAGCAAAGGAAGAGATGAAGTGAATTTAATAACTATAAGTAAATGCACAGAATAGAAGTAAATTCAATATATTGTAACACTTCATATTTTCTTACAACAAAATTGTTGAAGAAAATCCTTACTCCCTTAGCATTCTAAACATAGTTTTCCCTTGAGGACCTGGACTTGTCACTCATGAATTATTCAGGTTTTAAAACAAAAGCTAGAGACCTATAGGAACTGCATCCAAGAAAGAGACATACTGAAGTTTTTAAATTTGTATGTGGCAGCAGCTGGGAATAGTTCTGTTAGTATTAATGTTTTCAGGATTGCTGGTTCTAGCAATACTATTTTTTTTTAAATAAAAGAACTAGAACAAAAATTCTGGTCTTTTTGCATTTGTCTACAATACAAGGTCCACATGTCTCACCTTCTTAGAAAAGATATGTGCGAACTAGAAGAAATGTAATAATTAATTAATTAATTAATTAAAATCTAAAAATATATGGTTATGTGTTCATAGGACATTCTGAAATTAATTAATCTTTATTTTTCATATAATTAAATGTAGAGGCAAGAATGACTATAAGTAGAGAAATATTTGTTGATTCAAACATTTGCACATGTAAGGATATAGATCTATCATATTAGTTAAAGAAATAAGGGTGATTTCCAATATTTAACTCACGCACCAAAGGATTTGAAATTAAAAACATGATTAAATGGTATCTTAACAGAATAATTTAAGTATTATCATGATTTCATTGGTGTAGACGGTATTAAAACCCCCTCATTCATCCAATCATCAAAGAGACATTGTCACCCTGTCTGTGTTTATGTTAATAAACCTCTGAGTGTTTGTGAGTTGCTAAGTATATTATCTGTCCCAGCCTGAACCACAGCTCCATCTCAGGGTGAGACAAGGTGCAAACCAGCTTCTTATAATTTTGCATTACCCAGCTTCTCTGAAAGAAAGGCCTTGAATTAACAGATCATGATAATTTAAATGCAATTTCAACATGATTCGGAAGGTCAGCTGAGATTCTGGTTACATGAATAAATTATAACTAGGAATATATAATTCAAAATGCAATACAACTGAATGCAATTCAGCAGTAGTATAAAAATGAAGGGGTGTGTCCGCATAATATTTTGCAGAAAGTCGCAGGTGGTTTCTGCCTATGATGAAGCTGACTTAGCTTTCAACAATAGCAGAGCACTAAATCCAAACTAATAAATCCTTCTGACTGATGGTTCAAGTGAATACCATGCTAATGTAGTGGTACTATCTTCCCTCTAGCTCAGAGCATGGGAAGCTTCTGCTTTCCAAAGGAGATGCAGATCTACGTTGAAGGCATATTATCCATGAAGGCATTGGAATAGTCTCTAATTACAGAATGAAAATGAGGGATGAAGGAATGTATTTTGAGTGCATATATGTCTCGTGTGAAATTGTGCACACACACAATTCCTAAACTTAATCTGTTAGAAAGAAGTAGAAGGAAACTCTTTAGGTGCATATGTCTGGTCAGACTACAGTGGCACAGAACACTCCTCAGTTTTCATATTTCTGAAAGAAAATGCAATCTTTCCCCCCTATGCTTCTCCAATAATGTCATTCTGTTATTGATTTCCTTTCATTTTATTTTCCTTATAAAACTAATAATGTCAACCTTCATTAAGAAAAATCAAGTTGTGTCCTACTGATAATGGCACTTTTTGTGAGGAAAGTTTAGGCTTTACTGCAAATGACAACCATAACTGCTGTGAAGTTCTTTCTTTGTCCTACACATTAATGTGTTTGTAGAGTAAAAACAATCATGTTTCAGTACTTTGAAACCCTATTCACTAGCATCTTACCCATTTATTGCACAAAATATTGGAGTGTGAAAAAAAAATCCTGATTTAGAAGCATAGGAAAACATAAAATCTAGGTACTTAAAGGGTTCATTTATCACAGTGCACATGCAAGTTAAAAGATAAGCAGGGAATTCCGAGAAATGCAGCTATTCACCATTATAAAACACACTGAGACACCAGCTATGCAGATAATGGCAAAGCAAGTTTTTTTGGAAATAATTAAAAGTCACACTTTGGAATTGGAAAACTATTGGCCTTAAAAGCTTTAGGGATTGCTTGAAATGAGTAATATTGCATTTTGTTACTGTTATAGAGCAGACAGATCTGAGTTTCTGTATTGAACTTGTTTATGTTATATTGTTTGTCCTTCCACATCACCTCAGGGGAAAAAACATTCTGCAACAAAGTAAAGAGTCTTGAAGTAGATGCTTGCTTGCCAACAAAAGCCTATCTCCAATCTCTGGCGGCTAAAAAGACCCTGCTTTTAAAATTGCTCATAATTCATAAACCACTGTGATTTCTCCTCTATTTATCTATGCCTACTTAGAACAGAAAGAATGGAAAAAGATTGGTATTTTTAAACTATCAAAGAAGAATGAAATGAAGAAGTATTTCATATATACACTTTATTTACACTTTATTTTAACCCTTCATTAGGGTAAATATACACTAAAGGGTAAATATACACTTTATTTTAACCCTTCATTAGCCAGGCCAATTCGTAGGCCTGTGAAAATAGAATGCTCATTTTCCTAGGCACTAGCTGCATCAATGAAAAAAACTTTTTTCACTGGTGCTGTCACTCCATTGTCAGTACTTGAAAATCATCCCAAGATTAAAAGGAGATCTATCTCTAAGCTTTTGAACTTCAGAGAGTTACGGTAAGCCAGTTGAGTCAAACATTTACAGCCTAAGACTGAACCTGTGTTGTGATGGGGAACTGATTACCAGCCAGCACAAGATGCCAAAACTAAGTCAAGCAATTCAGAAATAGATTGAAGGCTATACTTGGAGTGAAGAAAAGTGCTCTTCCATCTGCTTGACTAATCAGATTGGATGCCTGGAATGCAGAAGGCACTTATTAGGACAATAATCTACTGGAACCCCATACATGGGTTATTAAAATATTCCTTCAGAATACACTGAATTAATGCAGTTGAAGCTATGTACCTGTAATATCTTAATATCCATTATGCCTTGGAAATAATAATAGGGATTCCATGGTTTAATGGATAATTCATGGCCAGATTCCAAAGAAGAATAACATAAAGAAAGGAGACTTAATCAAGAACATTTAAAGCATCAAAAGATGCATGTCTGTTCCTATAAAAACAGACCTGGCTGTGAGCATAAACAGCACAGTACCTCTTGTGTGTTCCTGACTAAAAACATTTTTTCTCTCAAAAAATAGGGCAGCCTCCTCTCTATTTCTTTTAAGAATACTTTCTGTCATGTAACACCCTGGGACTCGTGTTTCAACACTGTGTTAGGAAGCACCACCTGGCACTAGCAAAACTATTTCAGAATGCATTCTAGCAGTCATGTAGCAGCTCTTCATATTTTTTCCTGGCTCCACGAACATTCCTAGTACAGACACTCTGCTGAGTATTTGTGGAGAAGTAGAACATATGAGTTCATGACTTTATTCTACATGGAATTATAAAAATTACTGGATTTTGTTTTCCCAGGGTTTAGTAAGCGCTTCAAAGACTGATGGATTGAGAGGTACTGTAAAGTTCTTTTACTTTTTTCTTGGGGAAAAGACAGCAAGGTAAGAGGTAAAGGATAATTAAGCTAAAAAAAAAAAATATCAAGAGGTTTTATATCAAGATCTATAAAGAAAAAAGGGTACCAAACTTGCAAATTTCACTGCCCAACTGATCATAGTATTGATGTGGGAAACAAGCAAATCTGTTTTAATAAACTGAACAGTTAAAGAACTCTGATCCTATGAAGTTGAACAGTAATTTTGGGAATAAGTGTTTTGAACTTAGGCCTAACATTTCTGCCCATCTTTCTCTCTCTTTGTTGACCTATGATGTACTACAAAAACTCTTTTGAATATCTGTGCCTTAATTACTTTGAAAAAAACATGTACAAATATATACACAGATTGATAGGATTGTGGTTTGGGTTGGGTTCCTATTCCCTTGCCATAGTTAGGGACACTTTCTTCCAGACCAGGCTGATCAAGGTCCCATAAAATCTGGCCTGGACGCTGCTAAGGTTGGGACTTACACAGTATCTCTGGGTAATCTGTTCTAGTGCCCCACCACCCTCACATCAAATACAGTTTAGGATTTTGCTACTTTGTAATGCTGAAATGCTTTACTATGCTGGAGTTACAGCCATGCTGTTGTTGGTCAAGTCCTTTTTATTAGCCTGAAAAAAAAGCCTAAAAGATTCCATTTTTCACAAATGAAACTAAAGTTGGAAAAATCAGTACCTGCAATTTGTACTCTGTTATGCATTTTATTTTGTCCTTTAATTTTACAGCCTTAAAGGGGATTTCCGCTAGACTTTTATAAGCAGAATTTAATTCATGTATGGTGCACAGACATGCCAACCCAGTTATGTCAATTTTCTTTACTTAAAGTACAGAAAAAAGTAATATGTGTGGATATCTGGCCATTAGTATTTACAAGGGAAAAATAGGGAAAAAAATAAAAAAAAGCGGGTCAGCTGGTATACACAGGCAGGTAATATTGTTGCTAATTGTTAATTTTTTCATGCAAATAATGCTTTATTGAGAAGTTTTTCCACCAGGGGTCGCACAAAGACCGCTTAAATATCACCTGTTAAACTAATAAAGTTCACACTGGGAGTGAAAACACAATCAAACCTCTAAACACCTCTAAGCACCTTGATCCATCACAAGCAAACTATTTAAACTCCTGCAGATGAGTCACTGCTGCTTGTTTATTGTGAATCCAAGCAATACTGATTTTTTTTTTTTTTTACTCATAAAGCATTGAACCACATTGGAAAAACGTCTTGCACTTATTAAATTGTCATAAATCATACTGCAAAAATTAAATTATTTAATGTCTCATATTAGGATAAACAATAATAATATGGGTTCCATGCTGCTTCAAGTAAAACTAAGGAAAAGTTTTTTTCCTCATAGTTTTGGAGGAAGTATATTGAAGTTTTTACACAGGCTGAAACCAGAGGCTCTTTTTTCACTGTCTTCTGTAGTGGTGTTGCTATTCCTGCAGTGGAAATGACATGACTATAGTGATGAGACCATCCTTATTTCAGGGTGGATGGTGGGATGTACAAACCATTGTACTAGGGAGGAAGGACTCATGCATCAATGTTCTGGCTTATTGGCCCCAACATAAGCAGCTTTGCAGAAAAGAACCTGGGAGTTCTTGTGGATACCAATCAGAACTTGAGCCATAAATGTGACTTTGAAAGAAAAAGCATTAATGGTGTCTTGGGCTGTATCAGGAGGATTGTTACCAGCAGATTGTTACCAGGTCAAGGAGAGTTATCCTTCCCCTCCACTCAGCACTAGTGGAGTCTTGTGGCCAGTTCTCAGCTCCTCAGTACAAGAGAAACATGGACATAATGCAGAGAATTCAGCAAAGGGCCATAAAGGTGATTAAGGGACTGAGGTGTCTTTCCTGTGAGAGAGAAATTCATTCCAGGAAATAGGGGGATCTACCTCATCAATTTGTAAAATACCTGAAAGGAGGTTGTAAAGAAGACAGAAGACAGCACCAGATGGATCTCAAACACTTTGACAGCTCCAGAGACAATGGGACACACACTGAAACACAGGATGTTCCCTTGAACATCAGGACACATTTCTTTACTGTGAGGGTGAAGGAGCACTGGCACAGATTGCCCAGGGAGACTGAGAAGGTATTAGAAATTCATTGGGATCCTAGAGACTCTATTTGAACAGAGGGTTTGGACCAGATAATCTCCAGATATCCTGTTGAACTTCAACCGTTCTGTGGTTTATCTGGTCTAATACATGTACACTGATAATTCATGATAACTTGGCTGTGGCTTTGGAAATACTAGCCTTTCTCTAGGTATGAGATAATAACATAGAAAAGAACCCTGCCCAAACCTCTGATTTGTAGGGAACATTTCTGTAATTTCTATAAGTAATAATATATAATCGTGATATAATAATAATATATAATCCAAATTCCTCATTATCTTCCTTAATAATTAGTTAATGAAAAAAAAGATATTTAAAACATCTTTAATATAATTCATGGTTTTGCTACAAAATTCGTTACCCTCCATTAAGGGAATGAAGCAAAGTAACATAAGCACTTACATGGTATACAGACCAGAAATTACTTTCTTCAAAGGATGAATCCAGTATGTAAGGGTTCAGTAAATAGCATGTGTGCACACGTTGTGTATTCACATACATGAACTTTCCAAATTAAGCTTTTTCCATGATACTGATGTTTTATGTGTATACAAAAGACAGTTTTTGTGTTTCTGTGCATAAATATGAACATTTGTGTACTTACATGTAAGTACAAATATTGAGTTAGACATAATTGCATTTCTTGTATTCATAACAGATTCTACAGTTTTGTACAAAAATGACTACAAGATATACTTGAGAACTGTTCACAATTACTTTTTTCATAAATCTCAGAATTCTACAAGCTAGACAATATTTCTTCCATAAATTATGATTGTCTGTACTAGCAGTCTAGATAAAATCTGCACCCCTTTTCATTTTAGCAACACTTTCTATTAGCATAGTCTCAAGTGGTTTCTCATAATGTGGACTATTACATAAACCTACGATCATTTGGGTAGCAGCAACATCTACCAACATCATGTAAGAGCATAATATTGTCTGTCTGTGACACTTCCTGATAAATTTAAGGAACAGTTTATATTTGATGAGCACTCTGCTAGAAATACATGCACATATTTTAAAGAATGTGCCTGCTGTCAGTAGATACAATTTTGGAATACTTGCTTCATAGAATGGGGGAGACTGTAATTATGAATTCTTTGGACATTAATGAACTTTCTTTTTGGCTAAATTGCTGTGTTTATTAATAATTCATGAAAATTGGCCAACCATTTAACATAGTACATGTAACTGTCTGATAAGAAGATGGTGCCTTTTAATTTTGTCTTAGACTATTAAATAATTTAAACCAAATGGGATAGGACTTTTGCCTTATGCTAATAATGTCAGCACTAATAACTGAAGAATCCTAAAAAACATATGTTCCTTTTGCCTTTCTTTTGCCGTTTTTGATTAGCTCTGTAACAAAGAAAATTAGGTCCTTGGATCATAAAAAATATCAAGGAGAAAAAGCGGAAAAAAGCCTGTTTCTATACTTCCTCGAGCTAATGACACACTGGATTTAAAAGAATTAACAGCCGCCTTTCCTACATGATATGTGCAGGGAGGACTAAACTGTGCCTCATGCAGTGTCCAGAATCTTAATTGCCAGGCACTTCATAGAAAGTCCCAGAAGAGGGAGGTGTTTACCCTCAAATACAGAAGGCTTTTTTTTTTTTTTTTTTTTTCTTGCCTTCTAGGATTCATTACATCACTAAGCAGAATAAAGGAATAGTGTCCTGTCTTCTTCTTTAAAATAAAATAGGGGTAATTAAGAAAGGGTTCTTTTATTTTGTTGTGTTTTGTTTTAAAATACAGTGCTATATATTAGCTCCTGTTTCCTGTTTCGTTTGGCTTTTCTGCTGTCCAAAGTATGTATTTATTTTAACTGTACCACTTGCCTTCTCTTTTTATAGAAATATGACACCTATTGAACTAATAATCACTAATAATCAAGCATGAACACTAATGATCAAGCATGGGTGGAAGTGTTCTGTTATTTCAATCTCTATTTTGAGGAAAACCTTTGAAATTACATTTTTTTTATGTTGACAGCATATGCTTCATACTCACATTAGCCAGAAGGATATAAATACTGATTACCAAAATTAGACTTCTGAAAATGATCAGATATTAATAGGTTTCAAATAAAGTTTTAAAACACTTTTCCAACAACCAAATTAATTCTATGTAAAAGGCAAGTGAAATAACTTGGATAATTATAGACCATATATCCCAACATTGGTTCCAAGAATAATAATGCAGCTGGTGATATTTGATGCAATTTAATAACTTTTCAATAATTATTAACATGGGTGCCTTCAAAACTCTTTCAAACTGATTGGCTATTTCAACAAAAATCTAGAATCTGAGTGATATTATTTTTAGTGCTGAAAGATTACATTTGCACACTTGTGTGCATGCTCCACGCCCTTTGAGAAAGATGCTGTTGACATGATTTTTATTCAATATTTTAAAAACTAACAAGGTATTAGGTATTAAAGTGTGATTTGAAATAGGGGTCATGACATTGGGGTATTAGTTACTGTGCAGGTTTCAGCTGAGGTAGAGCTGTTTTCTTCACAGTGGCTGTATAGGGCTGTGTTTTGGATTTGTGCTGAACACAGGGTTGATAATATAGAGATGTTTTAGTTACTGCTGCGCAGGGCTTACACAGAGCTAAAACCTTTCTGGTTTTTGTACTGCTATGATGGCAAGGAATTGGGGGGTACGTGAGAGGTGGGAGAGGGCACAGCCAGGACGGGGGACCCAATCTGACTGAGGAGATATTCCAGACAATGTGGTGTCATTCTGGGTATATCAAGAGGAAGGAGAAAGAGGGTGACATTTGGAGTGATGGTGTTTTTCTTCCCAAGTCTGTGTTATTCTCAATAGGGCCCTGCTCTCCTGGAGATGGTTGAACACCTGCCTGCCCATGGGAATCATTGATTTTTTTTCCTTGCTTGCTTGTGTGAGTTACTTTTGCTTTCCCTAGTAGAATCTCTTTGTCTCAACCCACAAGTTTTCTTGCTTTTACCATTATGATTCTCTCCATAATCCTGCTAGTAGGGGAGTGAGCATGCAGCAGCTGGGTCAGGCTTGACTGCTGGCTGGAGCTAAACTACAACTTTTGTTCAGGATCTCTATATGACAAAAAAGACATGAGTAGATATGAAAAGACATGAAAATATATGAGCTGCCTTTGAACCCAAGTTAAGTTGTTACTGATATGGATTCTCATATCTAGACCTAGATATGTAGTGCACAGACTAGATTTGCGCTCCAGCCAAAAGTGCCCCTTCCCTTCTCCTCAAGAAATGAATGAAATTTAGCATTTAATATACAAGTACTCTTTTTTAGGGAGCTGAGGAAACGTCCTGCATGGAAAATCAAAATCCAGCACCTACTGCTACCTCCCTCACCAAGCAATGATTGCCTGCTCGTTTAAGGCTAGGTTCTGGATCAAGTTCTAGTACTGCTGTTAAAGTAAGTCCACTGTGCAGAAATTACCTGAAGATTTACCAGATAAATTAGACAGCAAAATGTTCCCTGCTGCTTAAGGAGTATCCAAATTTTAAAAAAGTCACCAGAGTCAGATTCATCTTGCCTAGCTATAGACATCCTGAGTATAAATTAATAATTTGTTGTCTGTATCCTTAGACATTAAGTCCTAAATTGTTCCTCAAAATAGAGGTTGGTACTCACAGTCTTTTTAAAAAGAAATGTCAGCTAATGCTACATTACGTATAAAGCCTGATTCTGTCATTGTGTGTTACCGTGTCTTGATAAGGTCTTGTCACTTGATCCTCATCACTCTACACAAGTAGACAGGCCCATGGTGATTAGCCTACAGCTAGTGATGAAGGGTGAAAGGAGGCTTAATGGTTCATTTCTGGATTTTGATCAAATCCAGGAGGAAGCTAATCCAGATTTCCTAATTTGATTTCCTGAGCCAGCAAAGGAGCAGATCTCTGTGTTCCCACTAGCATTTACCAGCTGTTCTGCATATGCTCACAGACAGATGAAATGATAAGATCTGCACTGTGCAGCCTTCCTACCTTCTGATTTCCAGCATTATGCCAATGCATTAATGCTGATGCAGTTCTGTAAAGATGCAATGTTGTGAATAGATGTTAAAAAAAAAGAAAGTACATTCTTCATAGAATCCCAGAGTTTCCCAGGTTTGTCAGGGATAATTGATATTTTCAGTATGCTAGTTTTCCAATAGTAATAGTAAAGCCTAAACTGTGCCCTTTTGAAATCCTAACAGTCCATGAACCATTTAGTTCACAGACCATTTAGCCATCCAGTGCCTGAACAGGGCTTTTAAAAAAGAGGGAGAGCAACATTTTACAAGGGGATATAGTGATAGGACAAGGGGGAACAGTTTTAAAATAAGACACAAGAGATTTATGTTAGATATTAGGAAGAAATGCTTTACTCAGAGGGTAGTGAGACACTGGAACAGTGAATTTGTGGATGCGCAATCCCTGGATCTGGTCAAAGGCTGAGTTGGGCATGGCCTTGAACAATTTTATCTAAAAGAGGTGGCATCCCTTCTTGTGGCAGGGGGTTTGGAACTAGATGATCTTTAGTGTCTCTTTCAATCCAAGCCATTCTATTATTATATATTTCTATGGAGTTAAGCCCTAAGAATCACAGTGATTCTATCTGGTGGTAGAATACCTCAAACTGGTTTTGCAGCCTAGTTTTAAATATGTGTTTAACATCTTTTAGTAAGAAAATATTGCTTTTTGTTAGTCATCAAAAATGTGTCTATTTTTTAATGCTGTTGGTATTTATATTACAATTTGTACTGCATTCTTTTTTCCCCTTTCTTTGTCATCTTCAGAATGTGTTTTCTTAATTTTCTTAAATATGTTCAATTAAATTAAAAATACGTGACTGAAGAATGAAATTCTAAAATTAATGACATGTCAGTGGCCAAGTTAAAAGCAACACAACAGTCAAGTTCGAATCTATACCTCTGTTAAGGAGTCAACATTTGACTCATGGAACATGTAGGTATTTGGGGCCCCTTTATGTATATCTGAATGCAGATTTTTTTTTTTTCTCCAATCTTAATATTTTTCCCTGAAATAATACTAGTAAATATTTTCTAGTCTTGTGTGTAGAATAAAGTGTGTAGAATAAAGAAAGGATTTCTTTTGTGGGCATTATGCTGTACTATACTATTAGAGCATAATGAAAACCTGTGAAAAAACAGCCATGTTCGTATGTATTACTTGCTTCTTAGGAGGCTCTTCATTGTTTCAAAATAAGATATAGTTTCCTGGAACACTGCTGTGAAAAAAATGTTCTGCCTCAGAGACTACCCATTGTCTTCTCTGTTTAGAACTATAAAAATGAAGTTTGTTTCCCTTATACTTGGTGATATGTGTGATGGGAATATACTTCACACTAAATGCCTGAATCAGGTGAGTATCAGTCATATGGTGATGATTAGTACCTAAGAGAATGCTGAGTGGAATCTGGAGTAGTTTCTGTTGAAAGCAACTGTTGTATAAAAGTGCAGCTTCCCCACATTTAGCATCAATTCTGTGTTAGAAAACATACATACTCTTCGATTTGTTGAAACTAAAGTAAGAGTTTAAAACTACAAGTTATATTAAAGCCTTGAAGACATTTAGATCAAAGGCTTCAAATTGCCATACCTCTTGCCAGCCCAGGTTCGTGGTTTGACTCTGCACCAGGGAAAGCAGGTTGAGCTTTTTCAGTTTAAGATCATTTGCTGATCAGGACATCACATTTATGTTATGGGAAAGTAGGCCTGATCTGAGAGCCAAGACCAGAGAACGAGGTTGAAAGAAAGATTTGAAGCCTAAAGTCCCATCTAAAGGGACTGTAAAGCCCCCCAGGGACTGAATTTGGTATCAGATGGCCTTCAAACTTAATGTCTTAGTTCAAGAATTTAAGTTCAAATATGTTAATGGAATTTTTCAAAATTTCCAAGAGAATACCTTTTCTGTTCTTTACAGTTAGTATAAAAATACTAAAATTAATTCCAGAGTCATTTAATGCAGCAGAACTCTCCCTGCATTCCATTACTTGACCTGAAATTGTAAATTATGAGGGATTGTACCCTTAAAGCAAGTTATCCAGTAAAGAAAACATGAGAAGCAAAACATGAGAATCACACATCATGTTGGCATAAGATACATAGGCTCAGAGATATGATATAACAGAGTGTGGAGAAATAATGGTATTAACACACAGCAGATCACCTTTTCCCACCATGTGGTAGTGGAAAAAACAACCTGTCTTTATCTTCCATGGTCTGTCTTCACTGGAGGTTTTCTACAGGGCAAAATCAACTTTATAACCTTTTTAAGGAATACAAAACCTTATCTGACTTGACATTCATTAATTTTTATAGGTTCTTTCTTCTCTTTCTCACACCCCCAGTTGTTAAAATGAAAATATTAAATTTAGCTTACTGGCAAACAGAAATAAGCTTTCTTACATTTTCTTTATCATTATAGTTTTTTTTTTTCTTTGAAGTGGTATACCAGATTTCATAGAATTTTGACTCATTTTTCAGAAGATTAGGTAATTTAGCTCACTTGTTACTCCTTGGTCACTGGTGTATTACAAGAAAAATTGTAAATGTCAAGCTAGTGCAATCTTTTTTTTTTTTTCAAGGTCAGTTTATATCCTAACTTTTTTTTTCAGTTTGCCAAATGTTTTCATTTCATTCATCCTCTCAATATCTGCTTTTGTACTGCAGTAGCAGCTGTGCTTCAGGACCACAAGCTATTTCATAACAGCATCTTGTCACCTCTAGCAGAGACCTCAGTACTAGAAGTTTCAAAACAAACAAAAAAAAAACCAACACTGATAAAACTCCTTTTTTCTCATTATACAGAGTTTGGAGGGTAACCTCAGTAATTTTGACTCCTGAAAAGGTCTAAGCCATACCATGCATAACAGCCAAGCATTCTTCGATACCTTCAGAAATTAGGCTATCTAGAATACACATCGTTAATTATGATTTCTCTATAAATATCACTTTAGATGGAAGCCTAATTGCATTCCAAGACCAGCAGAAAACTCTATAAAAAATTGTTCATATAAGAGATAATGCTGATTTGACAATTTTTGAAACATCAGATAAGCAGATTAATGTTCATTCAGTCATAGCACTTGTTTCTTCATCTGGTGCATTTTTCCTTTACTATGTTATTTGTATTTTAAGTAGCTCACCTGTTCAAAATTGTAAAACCCGGACATTTAAAATTTCATGGCATCCAAGCTTGACCTGGTTTCTAGTAGAGGCTTATAAGTGACTGCAGTGATATGGAGGTTGACCCTGGCTGGATGCCAGTTGCCCATTGACTCACTATTACTCTCTTCCTTAAGCTGGTCAAGGGAAAGCAAATGTAGCAAAAGAATCATGAGACAAGGTAAGGACGGGGATACATCACTCCCCTGTAACCATCATGGGCAAAATAGACTTGACTTTAGCTTAATTTATTACCAATCAGATCAGAGTAGGGTAATGTGAACTAAACCCAAATCTTAAAAACACCTTCTCCTAACCCCTCCCTTTGTCCTGGACTCAACTTCTTTCCCAATTTTCTTTACATTCTCCCTCCCGAGTGGTGCAGGGGGATGGGGAATGGGAACTGAGGTTATTTCATCACACATGTCTGCCATTGCTTACTCCTCCGCTGAAAGACTCCTCATACTCTTCTCCAGCTCCAGCATGGGGGCCCTCCCATGGCAGACAGTTCTCTATGAACTTCTCCAATACAGTCCTTCCCACGGGCTGAAGCTCTTCGCAAACTCCTCCAATATAGGTCTCTTCCAGAGGGTGCAGTCCTTCAGGAATGGACTTCTCCCATTTGGCTCCCTGTGGGGTCACAAGCCCTGACAGCAAACCTGCTCCACTGTGGGCTCTTCTCTCCATAAGTCCACAGGCTGTGTTAAGAATCTATTCTGGGCTGGATGTCCCAAGGGATCACATCCTCTTCTGGGCATGCCCTCACTCTAGCGTCAGGTCCTCTACAGGCTGTGGGTGGATCTCTCTGCTCTACCATGGACCTCCACGGGCTGCAGGGGCACAGCTGCCTCACCACAGTCTCCACCATGGGCTGTAATGGAATCTCTCTGGCACCCGAGAGATCCTTCCCTCCTCATTCACTGCTTCTTCACTGACCTTGGTGTCTGCAGACTCGTTTCTCTCACATATTCTCACTCCTCTCTCCAGCTGAAAATGCTGTTCTTCAGTAACTCTTTCCCCTTCTAAAATGCATTGTCACAGATGTGTTACCACTGTCACTGATGACCTTGTCCTTGGCCAGCTGTGGGTCTGCCTTGGAGCTGCATTTGCTCCACTGGACATAGGGGAAGCTTCTGGCAGCTTCTCAAAGAAGCCAGCCGTGTTGCCTTCCTGCTATCAAAACCTTGCCATGCAAACCCAATAAAAGGAGAAACAAAGCAGCAGCTAACCAATTTGCACCAACATGGTTTTTGTACTTCTCACAGCTAGAGCATCTGCTTAGCAGTTTCATGTATTTTGCTCCTCCTGACCATGTCCTGCAGATATATATGAATCACTAGAAAATTAGTCAGGTGTTCACCAACACCACAGAGTCCCCACAAAACTGTTCATTTACCTGGAAGGTAAATGGAGGCATTTATTTTCATCCAAACACAACTGATGCTATCTAGTGGAATTCATGCAGATCTAATCCAAAGGCTTTTGATTTTCTAAACCTGGGTTTCTTATTTCTATTTCCCAATCTTTTTCCAATCTGTTCTAGAGGCATAAACCAGATAATAAATAGACTTTAATAAACAACATGCTTGTTAAAAGTCTTTGTGTATCACAGGATTTTCTAGCACAGTAAAGTTAATTTTTGAGAACTTAAAGGAAAAAGATATATAAAGCTTTTAACACGTAGATATTTCTTCTTAAGAGGAATTCAATTTTTTTTGCTAGAGGAGTAAGAAAATTATTTTGAAGAGCTGTGACAGCAAATGCAAGATCAGTAAAAAAGTCACATGACATTTTTGTTTCACATCATTGCAAGCACTGCCAGACTAAAAGTAATCAGTTATGTTTACCTCGTGCAAATCCTTCTGATCAGAACCATTTCCTTTTATTTCTTACTCAGCTTTAATCAACTTTTGAGTTTATCTGTAAACACATCCATGGATGCCAAGGGCAAGAAGACCAGTGGGGGAATTCTCACCTGCATTAATTCATGGCACTTCTAGAAGTTTGACCACAGATGTTTGAATTGAAATGGTGATAGGACTGAAAACTCTATGACTATGACAAAATTCTTGGAGCTGGGGAGCAGCTGGGTGAATTAATATCCTTGGGATGTCTAAGAAATATGCAAGCAGCCAGAAAACTGAGGAAGCCTCTGGAAACTGAAAAACTCTTAAGTGTAAAGCACATTTTCAAGGAACCACTAGAAAATTTTAGTATATAAGTTTAGTAAAACCTCAGTTAATGAATCAATTAAACCCCAAAGAAACTTTTGAATAGCCTCTAAACGTGGAGACGACAGCCAGTGGAAGTTCAGACTATTTTATTCTGGCGCCAGGAGGAAGACATACCAGGCAATGTTATTTTTGCTGTAGTTTGTTATTGATTTTTTTCTCCTTCCAAATTTTAATTTAATTCAGGCACAAGAGACATAGCTAGATTCTGAGTGCTACAGAACTGTAGCAATCATTGTGATCAATTCATGCTTTTTCAAGCAGGATACAGAAATTAATCATAAAGCCATCTGTCCCAGACATAAGACTGAAGTATGAGTCTCATTGAATTTGGGAGTTAAAATGGTAGATCAGATTATGATGCAACAAAACACTCAAAGTCATATGAGAGACCCAGAATTATCCCTTCAAATTGGATTTGCCAAGCAAAGAAGTCATGAAGTCTGGACTGAAGCACATGTAGTGTTTATGATACTCAGGTCCTGTAGTAATAACAATAATTTCAAATTACTAAAGGGAAAGGGAATCAGAAAGGTGTTTTCTGAATTCAGAGTCGAAGTCACACAAACAAATAGCCAGACAAAAAAAAAAGGCCATGTTAGACAAAACAACACATTCAGTGTTTTGGAAAATGTTTACGGTGGGGTTCCTAATCATTTGCAAAAACAAGAAGAATTTGCACAGCACACCTCAACAAATTTTTATCCCAAGTGTGGTATTTATAGCACTAAATAAAGGACTGGTCTATAAGCTTGAATATGCAGGATATATATACTACTTGTAAGTGGAACAAACCAATGTACTAGAAGGAAGTCTATATTGGTAAAACTTATTTTTATTCCAGGTAAAAATGATTCTTCTTCACAAGAATAAGAACTAGAATACCAGTGTCTTGCACAGTCTTAAAGAAATACTTTCCAAAAAGACTACAAGAAACAGATGACAGGAAAAATCTTACCAGGGAGATGTACAGGTTCATGTCAGCAAATATCCAGTGTAGGTTTTATAGTGTGAGAAGTGCCCATCTGACTGACAAACAGCACCTTGCTTCTTTGTGAAGTATCTGCACAGCTATTCTGCAGAACTGAGGCAATTTCATCCAAAAGATTATGTGTTATTATAAATCTTTAGCATATCTATCTTAAGGTAACTGTCTATGCAGTTCAGCTATTGAGTTAATAAAAAAACCATGTGTTAGGATTTAAAGAAGTACCGTGGTAACAGAGAACTTTGGTTTAGACAGTGCATTGCTTCTTTTAGGAAACATTTTGGAAGGTATTAGCAGCACTTTGTAAGATATGAACTAAAGACTCCTAATGAGCCTAGATTAGGTGCATTTAGCAGGCTGTTTATTTTCAAATAAGCCTACATTTCCTCAGCGGGAAAAGGAGACCTTTGAAAGTGTCTCAGTCAAAATCTTCCAATCTAAATGTTTTCCAGTAATATGATCATATCTAGTGAACACTCTCCAAATGGACACTATGTCAGTAAGTCCTAATTATACTTTTTATGGAAAATGTGTAATTAATAGTGTTCTAAATCCACACAATTCAATTAAAATACCATTCTTCTAACAGACTCTCATTTTCGATTGACAGGGATTGCTATCCGTGTTTGACAGGCAAACGTTTACGATCTGCTTTATCTTCTACTGTTTCCTTCTAGACAGAGGTTGCAATATTTAACTCTGTGGTGATAAGTGCCAGTAATCCAAAATATAAAATTGTGTTCATCCACCACCAGTAAAAGCAATATTTTGCCTTTTGTACCCTTTCCTTTGGTGGAGAACATAATGAAATAAACACATACCATCCAGTTCTGAGCACAAAAAAAATATATATAGTCAACTGCTGATTTCACAAGTGGGATATAATCGCCCATATCTGATACAGCAATATTTTCTGGAACAAAAAGGAAATTTCAGTGTGTGAAGAAAGGTATAAAAATACAAGTATACTTTATTTTTCTCAAAATATGTCAGTTTTATTTTCTTCAAAGAACATTTTGTTCTACAGCGTTTCCACTACTATAGTCATTGGTTTTGATTGTGTTCTGTCTCATCGGTAAACAACTGATATACCATTTACCTGGTAGTGTTCTGATGGTGTTGTCCAGACAATAAAATTGTTTTCAGGATTGTTTGCTTTGATATCTGTAATCATGGTTGTTCTTTATAATTGCTCTCATAACAGGACATTTCACATGCAAATTAACTGTCTTTTTATAGCAGTCTTATTAAAAATTATTATTCCCTCAGTGGGCTGAGGCAGCATGGAGGTGACATATGTGTTCTCTAGGGGAAGGAAGAGAACATATGAACGTATGACAAGTCTTTGCTTCAGGAAAACAAATGCATCTTTTTTAGTCAAGTGAAATTAAGTGAATTTTATTTTGGTCTAATTTTGAAGAGGTGTCTTGGAGTGCATTAATGGATACAACAAATACACAGTATTAATCCTTCAGAGAGACAAGTTAGATTTCTGACTCACCTCCTTTAAACTGTGAGTGTTAAACTCTAGGACGACAGAATTCTTTTTCACACATAAAAATATCAACAATGAGGTTTAACAATAACAAAAGGTTAATTTTTATTTTCATGCATGCATATTGCTCTCATCAGTAGCAACAAAAATTAAAAATTGAGCTTGGAAATGAAAATATTTTCCTAAGTACTTATTTGAGTTATTTAAGACCAACCATTTATAAAATAAAAGCCAAATACTTGTATTTCATTACAAAAAGCAGTCTGTGCTCAGGTAGAACACTACTTTTTTTCCACAAATTTTTGTTAAAATCAGAACAAAGCACAGACAAAGCCTAACATTTGCAAATTAGGATAGATAGAGATGATAGATGATAGATAGATAGATAGATAGATAGATAGATAGATAGATAGATAGATAGATTAGTTAGATGGATAGATGATAGATAGATGAAAGTAAGCCATTTTCTTCATTTGCTGTTTTGCTGTTATTTATTCTCCAAAGAAATGAGAATCTTACATCTATTTAAAAGTCAGTCCTCATAGTGAATTTGTCATTCCAAAGATGATTTGATGTCAAGGGTGACTGTACAGGGAGTCCAGACTTTTGCTTATTTAACAGACATATTTCTGCATTTTTGTCTTATAGCTGTAGTCATTCTGCACTGAACCTGCCCACTACAAGGAAATGCCACTGTTCCTACAATCTCCAAGTACATCTCATTCTCAGTCAAGATTTAAATACATCCTCTCAGGCTTTGCTTTTTTTGAGAAAAGAAGTTTGATTTCTTATATCCTTTCATATTCTTCTAATTCTTCTGAGTTGAAACCACTAAAATAAAATAAGAAAGAGAGAGAGAAAGGAAGGAATAAGAAAGGAAGGACAAAAAAAACCCCAACCAACCAAAAATTGATTATTTGTAGCCAAATGAAGACTTTTAAGCTTGTATGGTTTTGTCTTGCCTTGCATTTCTTTACTTGCTTTTCCTTCCTTACCCTGAAATAGTCAATGCATTTAGCCCAAACCCTAAAAGGAAGGTAGAAAGCAGTAAGGACACTTTTGAACTCAGAGATTAATGATGTCTTCCTTTTGGCTTTGTTTTATGGGGGGTCAGCAGAAACCTATCTAAACATTCGACATATTTTCCCCAAAAGATGAGATCAAAAAAGAAATAAGGGTAATGAAGCTGCTCTCTAAACCAGAGGGTGAAAATCAAATCAAGAGTAGATTGGAAGCAAAAACTGTTCCTACATTCCATAGAAGGTCTGAACAAGGAATGGTGAAGATTTTTGATTCCATTTTATGTCCTACCACAGGTGAGAAGGGATACAAGACTAAATCTATAGTACGTTTGACATTAAAAAGAAAAGTTAGTCACCAGTCTTCATATTTCCAGAGCAGGACACTTTTGAGACAGTTAAAATGAAACAAAATATGCCAAGAAAGAGTGAGGTGGACATCTGTGGTCTCTGCTCAATAGAAAATTAACCACTGAAACTGAAAAGGTAATCATATCTCATTAAAATTGTATATATCTACTGTTTTCCTGTTATAGAGAGAAAAAATTTGTAATCATTAGTGAGATAGGTTTTTGCAACCTGCTGATATGGTACTTTTGAACTTTAAGCTTTCAAACACTTATTTAATTTTATTATTTTAGTGGTGGGATTTCATTGTGTGCTTAGCAACATTATTTATGCCACCTGGAACTCAACTGTGTTTGCCTTGTGTACTCATAGTTCTGAAAGTTTGAGTAAATGCAGATGTAAAAAAAAATTCCTGAGGTGGTTTAGTCACCGCTGAGTCACCTTGCTGGTCAGGCTGTTCCTGTGCAGGAGTAGCATGGTGACATGATGTCTGCTTTGTCTCCATCCACACTAAAGACAGCGAGAGGTGAGGACTGTGAGGTCTGACAAGGACTGTGGGCCACACTTGTCCTTTGCACTGGGAACAATCCATGAAAACCTATAGCACTTTCATAAGTAAAAAATGTGAGTTCAATGAGCAAAATTCAGAGTATGTGAGGGAGAAGAAGCAAAACTGATTTTTCATTAGTATTTAATTTTTGAATGAAATAAACTTGTGTGTGAGTTATGGTTGATTTCAGTGTTGTTAATCTCAGTAAGTAAAACAAACATACATTCCAGTCTCTTAGCAATTGGTCGCTTCTAGTAGCTTCTTCAGCTGGATCCTACCTCAAAAAGTTTTCTTCTTCCTGAGATGGAAGAGATTTTGCATGTATGTCTGAACACAATGTTTCTTTTACACTGTAAAAAACAGTACAGTGGCATTATCCCTCTTAGGATATTTATTTCAAAAATACTGTCATGGTCACTTACTTTTAAATATAGAGGGCCAGATGGGAAATTCTGCATTTAAAAATGGGAGTACTTAGGTAGTGCCAGGACACAAGACGTTTCCAAATTTATTAAGCTAAGGTGAATAGCATAATCTTGAGAAACAGCTGCGCAACAACAGACTTGATTTGTGAATTCCTCTTTTATACTGGCTTTAATCAAGACAGTTGTTTCAAATTCTTCTGGATGCCGTGGCCAAAGGGAACAAGTTTTAATCCTTGGATTTATTTGGTTTCCATATATTGTGTACCTTTCAAATATATTACTCAAAATATAAACATTCTCAAGGTCAAGTTACAGAATAAAATTATATGAATGTAGTGTCATAAAATATTAATAGTACTATGTGACTGAACATTCACAGAAAATGATAAAAAGACTCAACTGCTAAAAGTACTGCATTACTGATGCTAAGCTCCAATAGTGGTTGGAGGAATATGTCTATACAGACATACTGCAAAGCCCTTAAGCCCATTTTACATATTAAAACATCCAAAATTTGCATCCATACCACACAGGCTATTGCACATTAAGTCTTTCTTAGTAGCAGATTATTCTCCAGTGCTAACAATCATTTTATTCCTAGTTGACACAGCACTACAGTAATCCTAGCTAATCAAAATTCAATTGTCAAGAGGCAGGAGAAATGTCTTCATGCATATTACACTCTACCAGCTTTCATAATCATAAAGTCATAGTATCATAGAATGGCCTGGTTAGGAAGGCACCTTAGAGATCACCAAACCTCCCTAGTCGTGAGCAGGAACACCTTCTTCTAGAATAAGCTGCTAAAGTCCCATCCAGCCTGGCCTTGATCATTCACAGGGATGAGGCATTCACAGCTATCTGGGCAACATGTGCCAGTGCCTCACTATTGTAACAGTAAAGAATTTCTTCCTAACATCTAATTTAAACCTATTCTCTTTCGGTTTGAATCCATTTCCCCTTGTTGTATCACTACATGTCCTTGTAAAAAGTCTGTCTCCATCTTTTTTGCAGGTTCCCTTTAGGTTCTGGAAAGCTGAAATTCGGTCTCCCCAAAGCCTTCTCTTCTCCAGGCTGAACAATGCCGATTCTCTTACACTTCCTTGGTTAGAAATCACTTCAAGCAATTAAGTCTGTAGGCTTTTAAACTTAATTTATCTAAAATCTGTCTTCACTTATGTCCCCTGTTATGTGAAATACACTTTTATCTTTAAATGCATTCTCTGATACTAAGAACAGTGCAAGATACCAGAAAATGTATTACTGGCCCAACAGGAATTTGTGTCAAGGGAATTTGTGAGAACAGCAAACCCTCAGTTTCCTCAGTGATCTGAAGTGGATTTACATGACAGTAAAACAGGACTAAGAAACATACTTCTCTTTGTAATCAGAGACTTGAAGGATCAATCTACAGAGAAAGAACAACCCCTGAATTTTCAGATTCTATTATGAAGAGACAGGCAGACGAAAAACAGCAAAAAAAACAGGGGTAGGCAGATTAATGAGAAAGACTATGGCAGGAAAAAGCCTCTGGAGGTAATATTGAACAGCCATTTCTAAAGTAAAGCCAGGCAGCTTCACTCCAGACAGAAGAATGCAAAATGCAAAAGTTAATTAAAAGTTAATGCAAAAGTTTATTAACTCAGTTGCTAAGAGCGATTGTAATGTGAATTCAGCATGAAAGGGAGACATTGCCTTTCAGGACACCACCCCTCCCTTCATTTTATGTTCATCTAGTGTGTTCTGTTAAGATTGGGGGCTTCATCAGTAGTGCATCTGTTCCCAGAGATCCAAAACATAAGCCTGGATACCTAAATCTAAACAATGCTGAGTCTGGTAAGGAATACAAGGCAAGTTAAGGAATATTTCTGCAATTTTAAAACAAGCGATATATATCCATTGCAACAGAATTATCATAGAGCTATCTGTTATGTAATTAGATGGCTTTGAGTGCTGTCCCTGCCACTGAAAGAGCCATAGAATATTGTATGTGTTAAAGAAGATGAAAATATAAATGAGCTTTTGAAAATAAAGAATTCATCTGTTATATCTAATCACTTTTTTTTTTTTTTTAACTAAGTTGGAAGCCTGAATTGAATTGGATAAAAGAAAAAATAGGATATACTCTTGTTTTCGTGGGCTAGTTGGCACAGTAGGGAACTGGCTGCATTTTCTTACTTTTATATTATAGTGTGTTCAGCCATCAGATTTTCCCATGCATTGTGCCCTGAAGAGTTCAAAGCTGCTGCAGGGTTAGTATTCTGTATCAGCACTGATAATCAGGAGTTAAGTGTTCTTTATTTTCAAACTTTCAGAACATGCTCATTTCTTTCCGCCTGTGTACTCTTCACACTTATTAGTTGATGCCTGTATTGTTCTATATAAAATGCACTCTACTTTCCAGTTTCCACATCTTTACTAAAATCAGCAAAAATAACTTTTTAAAAGGAGCTATAAACTTCAGCTTCCAAGGAAATGTTTGTCTTAGAACTTTAATGTATTTTTTTAAAAAACCTGAATAGTTACATACAGGCATGTCTGTCTCCTTTCCTCCCTCCCTTGCCTCCCTGCCTCCTACTTTTCTCATCTTTCCCTTTCTTTTATTTCTCCCAGATGTCAAACTGCCTTTTTTTTTTTCTTTTCTTTTCTTTTCTTTTCTTTTCTTTTCTTTTCTTTTCTTTTCTTTTTTTCTTTTCTTTTCTTTTCTTTTCTTTTCTTTTCTTTTCTTTTCTTTTCTTTTCTTTTCTTTTCTTTTCTTTTC
>JAYDZK010000001.1:70536465-70565175 GCA_034509185.1 Euphonia xanthogaster
TCCTCTCCTCTCCTCTCCTCTCCTCTCCTCTCCTCTCCTCTCCTCTCTCTTGTTGCAGGAGCCTTCCCATGGAAGTTGCAAGTCAGAAATTGGAGTTTGACAGCAAGTTGTCCCTGATTTGCTTTTCTCAAGGTAATTCTGCACATTCCAAATGAATGCTGTTCAATGTCTTGTTCAATAACAGACCTAACCTTTTAAGAACTTAATTTCAATTGCCTTTCACACTTAAATATCTTCATTTTGCAAATCGTGCCTTCTGCAATTTAAAAAGGCTATACCTTTCTGGCAGTGGTCCCACATGTCAAAATTTCTTACAGGTTAGTTGTGCACCAGACATTTTTGTGTACCAGTATTTTTTCATACTGTCTCATTGTCTAAGGCGGTTTAAAACATATGACAAATGGCTTGAGGACTAGGGAAGGCATTTTTCTTACAGTTTTCATTTTATCCAAAGCCCAATGTCTGATATTATTTCTGCTTTGGAACTGGATAGCTGTTTTTGATGTTGTGTAGTGCTCTTTCTTTTTATGTGAGCATATGTGCAACAGCTACTGTCTTAATGTGATCCAGGGACTTCCACTGCTCCTGATGTCATAATTCTCTACAGTTTCAGTGAAAGGACTAGGTCTACAGCTAAGAGCTAGAAAAGATCCTCTGCCACTGGGCACAAAGGAGATATACATAATACATGCTTACCGCTGTGTTAAGCACATGCTGTAGGTGGCTGATTCCCCAAATTGTAGTTTTTCTCAGAAGCACTCGAGAATTAAATTCTTTACAATTTCCTTAAATGAACTAACAGCTAACATAATTCCTTCTAGGCCATCTCATATAATAGAACAATAGCAATATGTTGTGCTCTCCCCTTCCCATCTGTCTCCTGATGTCATTTGTGAACTTTCCCCCTTCCTAATATGTTCAAGGAAAGATTTTTGGAAAAAAAGACCAAAACAAAACTAAAACCTTTACAAATCAAACCAATTTTGCTACATTAATAACATTTTATTCATATTTTAGTGTGTCAGTAAAAGACAGTGCAGTCTACCTTGTCATCGTGCCTTTGGGTGAAAATAGTAAAAATGAAGCAATAGAAAACACTCAAGTTTGATTACACGTACAAAAACCCCATTAGTTTATATATACACAGCTTGGATGAATGAGCTTGAGAATTCTTTAGGTCCCCTGTTAAAGGCTGAACCATTAATTAACTAAGTCAGATAGAAATTTCCATTGACCTAACAGCATTAGGGCCAGAAATTACTTAATTTCACTTTGATGGTCTGTCTATCTTGACCTTCCTCCCTCCTCCATTGAAAGGAGGTTGTTCAGTCTTGGTTCAAGGCAAACCCTGAAATTCATTCTGTATTAATCATGATGGGATGAGGCCTACAAGTTCCCTTTTCTGGTCATCCAGCCAGTGGCACATTTCTTGGCTTCCACTCAGAACGCATACAAGAGACATACAAATCTAACAATACCTTATTGTAATTTAAGTCACACCACAGAGTGCAGTTTTAATCTAAATCATGCTTTATCTACAATCTCATGCTCAGCATAACCATTGCTTCCCAGCAGAAAGAAGCAAAATTTTACTACAAGAACAAGATTTTTTTTAAAAATCTCTATCAAGCTGCCTTTTACTTCTTGAGCCTATGAACACTCACCTAAAAGCCATAACATTTAATTTGCAGCAATGTTATAAATAATGAGGAAACATATTTTCTGTCATACAAAAGACAGAATGTAACAGTTATTTTCCTTTTTCATTTTCTGATTTCACTATGATCCCTAAGTTAAAAAATAGCACTTCTATAAATTGCAGGGTTTCCATTTGCAAGGTAACTTGCTTATTAGAAGCAGACTTTTTATTAAATAGCAGAAATTCAAGATACTCTTTCTGTTCTAGCATTTCAAAGCTCTTAAATAACAGAAGTCATAAGAATTTACTCATTCAATTGTTATTAGCATAAATTTATTCTTATTTTTTCCTAGAAGAATTTCTTATGCAAACAAATTTGAGTAACATGATTCAAATAATCCAGAATATATGAAGAAAATCAAATACAAATACCTTCTCTTGAAAGGGGATCCTAAGTTTTGTGTTTTGTGTAATAAATAGCATTTTTTTTGGAGAGGGGATTATTTTTTATAAATAAATGATGGGTCTCCTTACTTAGAGTATTACTATGGCAAAATAGCACCCTATATTCAGGGAAGATAAGCTTGCTCTTGCATCAAGCTGCCATTATATTTTGCTTTTACATAGATCTGATTATTAAAATTCTCAGCAAATCAAATGAAAGAATCTCATTATCTTTATTAATAATCAGTAACTGGGTTCCCTGTTGTTTCTCTTCTTTTGATACATCTGAAACTACATGTCATTCTGCAGCAAAGCAGAAATTCCCAAGCACTAGCTTCCTGAAAGATAAGATGTAAAGGGCATTTTTCAAAATAATTTTGTATCTTTACTGACTTAGTATGCAGAAACATATTTCTTCATGCTACCTATTACCCTATCTCTTTAATACTTACATTTTACACAGTTTCAGATCAGCTTCAAATCCTCATACTTATCTGGAAGCTAGAGATTCCAGGCCTATGAATGTCATCACAGATAAGTATAAGCTATTAGATGAACCACTTTTTCAAAACCAATTATTAAATCTAATACAGGCTGAAACTCTTTGTGTAAAATAATAGCAAAGGTCATATCATGCATAAGGTTTTCTTGGGGTGAAAACGGTCAGAGACTGAACTGCTGGTATTGTTTCAATATCAGAAATCTTTTTTCAAAAAACTATCTTTTAAATGGGTGCTTTTTAAAAAATAATTTTATCATCTATGTACCTATGTATCAGTGTAGAGATTTTAATTTATGAGGGTTTCAAAGCCTGTTAAAATGAACAGAAATGCCTCTATTGATCCTCAGGACCTAGATCGGTTCCTTTTGTATTGGGCGCAATATTTCAAAAATTTTTGCAAAAGCACAGAAATAAAATTCTTTAAGACTGAGATTTTAATACAACACAGAAAATGTTATTTAAACCTTGTTAATCCATAGCCAGAAGAACTGACATCCAGAATAATGAAGTCTATGTGAGTGCTGGGGTTTTTTTTAGACTCAGCTAAAGACAGATGTATTTCAGAATATATCCCTTCCCCCATCTCTGTCTAGCTCTTAATCTAAACTTTGACTGACATTAATTTTCCTAAACTTTTCCCTAGTTGCCAGAAACATTTCTTTTTCTAGGTGTCTCTATGCTTTTCTGAGTACATATGTCACCCAGTGTAACCGTGTTCTTTTATGAATCATTTTCTGTTTTAGCTTTACATATTTCTATTTTCTTCTCTTGGTATTTTCATGTATTTGCTGTCACTGCAGATATTTTTTCTTGTTATTTCTTATTTCTCTTCAACGAAGCGCACATTGTGAGGGATTTTTTTCCCCTCTGTATTTTCCTCTTTACTGACTTGGCTTCTGACACTGTTACGAGCTGTAAAGTGCTGCAGTTGTCACTTCCTTTTCCACAACTGAGCAGACAAAAGATAGGTTTTTGCAGCTCATGCACTTGACATGGGAAGTAACAGGGACAGGTGGGGATTTTTTCAGATTGCAGTGTTTGTTTCAGTGAGTGTTATCCCTCAGATTCAGTACTTTTCTAGTCTATCTGCAGAAGCTGCCACTGTGTTTCATACTTCCACTAAACAAAGATATTGAAAGGATATGACATCCACTTACAGCGTAAGAAAATTGACAGCAATTTTTATAACATTCAACTAAAACTTTTGGCAGAATTTGAGAAAAGTGAAAATTACTTCAGAATGTAAGACTGCTGCAAAATTTGGGTAAGCAGACCTAAACAAATCAATGACGCTGAATCAACTCTTTTGGAAACACTTTAAAGACATGTATCTGCTCTTAACGTGAAAAAAGTTTGCACTACAGTACTCTAAAGAATTAATTAGGGAAAAATCAAGTTTTATCTGCTTTTCTTTATTATTTTTGTTAGCTGAAGATTTTCAAGAAACCAGGTGGATATGCCAGGACATCTCACAGAAAATTAGATCCTCATATTTAGGCAAATGAATTATTGCATAATTTGGAGTCTCAGTGCTGTCATTATTCTAAAAAGCCAACTCAGTTCATTTTGAAGTAGCCCCATACTCAACCCAATTCAGCTGTCTCTAATTCAAGGCCTACTTTAATTCAAAGCAGCTGTGTAACCTTGGAACAATTTTACTGAGAAAATTGTTGCTAAGGTCTGAAAAAGTCTGTTCTTTAAAACCACAAAAATGAGGAAAGTGAAAACACAAACAAAAGGGTACCTGGTAAAATGGTGAGAGTTACCTACTCCAAAAAGATTCAAAGTTAAAAATATTGACATCAAGAGCCTTTTCAGCCCTCTGTCCCCAGCATAGGAGATCAATTAGAAGACACCAACTCAGCAATATTGAGGGTCATCCTACTACAAAATGCAGCAAAATCTCACTTTTCCCTGTGCAACTGCATGATGAAGATACTATTGATCACTGTAGTAGTCTGGTAAACTTAGCAATATGCTGTGTATAGTAGACAATAAATTATTGCTTTTTACTCTCAAATACTGTATAATCTGCTTCTGTAGTATCTTTGTACATGCTAAAAGTTGCCAAAAAAGAGACTGACTGAAAGAGAAAGAATGTTAAAGAAACTGGGAAAAGTTGGGAAGAGTATTTCCACCTTCCCTTAAAATAATGTCTGGAAAATAAGTAAAAATCAGATATGGTTCTGCTTCTTCTGCAGAACTAAAAAAGGTGGATATTATTTTGCAACTCTTTGAATTATACCATCCATAGGAACCTTTGCCTCCACCTGCCATGCTCTAAGTAGGAAGAGCAACCAATGAATGCCTACAAGGTGAAATATATGACAGGGTAATTAACACTTTCCATAGAGTTTAGCCCTGGAGGTGATAGCACGTTTTACTGTGAGAGCTGAGCTGTGTCTATGTATGTAGCTAAGCTTTCCTGTCCAAACACCACTAACAATAGCTCCATAATCAGGAATTCCTCAATTCAGCCAGAACCTAAACATCCTAGATATAATATAAAATTAGCACAGCATACAAAATTAACTGCTGTAGCAAAAGTAGCATCAGTATACCTGTTAAATAAAACTGTAGCCATAGTAATCTGTTTAGCTTTAAGCAGGGCATGCATGTCACACTTTGGCTGTTTTCACTCAGACTGAGCTGCAAATTTGTTTTCCAACAGCTAAAAGCCTAATAGTATCAAACACCACTTTCACAAACATGGTGAAAAAAGGGAAGATGAAGATAAACATTCCTTATGTAATGAAGCAGAGATGCAAAGTAAACTTACTTCAGAAGACTCCACAAAGCCACATTCACCTCTTATTTCCTATAGAAATAAGATTTTCCTAAGCTTCTGTTTGCAAATTAAATTACTAATGAATAAGAAATACAGCTCAAGGTTACACTGAAGAGTTATATCAAAACAATGCATGTCTTACAAAGCAAAGATGATGATGACAACCTGACTAAAGAGCAAACCAAAGGCATGGACAGGAAGGCGGTGTAGGGGTGGGTATTTAAAAGAAGGTTACTAGGAAAATCCATATTTTCATGGCATGGAAATTACTCTCCTTTCTGTGTCTATTCTTTCAAAGTAGAGAACGACAGAAAATGATCCCTCCTCATGAGATCACCTGGCACAGTAAGTTCTGGGATGTCCCGTTCTATCATTTTTTTGCAAAAGCTTTGAGGAGACCAGAACATGTCCAGGAGATGACATAACAGCAAAACTTTATGGATAGATGAGGTCCATAGAGTTCCGGAGATCACTTTGTGTCATTCACTTAGTGCCCAGAATATCTGTATGGACTTCATCAGCATTCTGAAGCTGGGATATAACCCTTCGGGAGAGTCTGAGGTCCCTCAAAAGGAGTTTAAGTTGCATTGTATTTTGGCATCTAAGAGGCCTTGCATTGTGGATTAAGACCATCATAAGAAGGCAGCTGGAGGGTGAATCATTTTTCTTGAAGGACGATAACCAGAAAGTAATTCTTCTGTCTTTCTCCTACAAAAATGCAGCTGGAACAAAACATAATTTCCTCAGTTCTGCACCAGAATAATAAATTTATTTTCCCTTCTTTCTTTTTATCCTTTGTCTTAATTTGATTCTAAAATATAACTGTTGAATGTCATTTATGGCTCAATTTAAGAAATTATTTGGGTTCTACCTACCTCCTTCCCTCTTGAACTAGTTACCTAATATAGTCAGGATTCAGTATACTGAATACTGGAACTCAATTTCCTTTTCTGTGTTTATTTAAATTTAAAATAACAAATTTTGTCTCAGTTGTAAGAAACTCACTCTGTATTTTCTGTATGTCTTTTGAGGCAATGATCATTTAATGTGAATCAGTTACAGCTCTTTTAAACATGACCTGAACATCTGATAATAACCTTTTTTAGCTGTATCTGTTATTTAAATAAATCTCACTCAAAAAAGATGTATTCAAAGTGTCTCTGACATTACAGTATTCCCTTAGCAGCCTCATCATTACCATTTAAGTGCTGATGCTTTCTTTTCCTTGCTGCAAAATCTGGGAGACTCACAAAATGTAAGTCTTCCCACTTTAACTAAAAGTCTTTGAAGTATAAACCATTTTACAGAACAGTTATAACTGCCCTTTTTTTTATTGTAGTATCTTATCAGTATCATATTCTATCATGTAATGAAATAATTTCCCCTTTTGCATGTTTTGTTTTATTTCTTTCCATTTAGGTATTATTAGATAATTCCTTACTTTCAATATATCTAGTTTATGATAGCAAAAATTAATTGAAATCTTCTAAATTCTGTTATAAGGCAGTGGTGTTTAATTCTACTGATTATTTTCTTTGTAGAGTTTCTTCCCTTCTTTCATTTATCCAAGTACTAACTTTCATTAAAGATTTTCTGAGTAAGGATTGGTACTTATGTGTAGAGACAAAGAAAATTAGGAAGTTTAACCATTCAACAGTATTATTCTGTAGAAAATTTCAGGGTTCAGGAAAAAAAAAGAATACTTTAAAATGTTTGCTTTTATTCCAATTTTGTAATTCAGTTGTTTTCATTATTTGGAGCTGTAAATGGTATTTTTTTTCCTATATTTTATTAACAGTTGAAGTGATTGGATCATATGGAACATTTTTGTCAAGCAGTGTGTATTGAACTTTCTATGAGAAATATTGTTTCTTCCGGGAGACTGCAAAATATTAGATATAGCATAGGATTATGAGATATCCCCAGGAATTTACAGACTAAGACATTGCCAAGTGGATCATGGAGCCGTGTGACAGGCTCAGAGGCAGTAGAGAGGAACATTTCAATCTAAGATGGCTGTACAGAGGTTGTTAAATTGTCTGGTTGGAAGTAAGGATGGGGTAAAGGGCTGCTAAGTTTTCATTAACTTGAGTCCTTTCATAATAAGCTTTGCAGCTTAAAATAAAATTATCCTTATTGCCTAATTAAAATTAGGGTGAGAATTTTGCTTTGTTTTTTTGTTTTTTGCTTGTTTGATTGATTTTGTGGTGATTTAGCTCTAGCCGGAAATTAAACTCATTGACTAAGAACTGAAAAGTAACAAGCCCAGTTATGCCAAGTTTTTACCAGTTCACCTGGTGGTTAAATATGACTTTGGGGATTGCTGACCATCAAGGATACCAAAGAGGCACTCAGGACATCAGAATGCATGCACAAAAAGGGAATGTGTGTTAATGATTTTGGGGAAGTTATTATCATATGTGTGTCTAGTACAGAAAAATTAATGAGTATATATGTAAAATACAACATATAAATAGGAGTTTTTTCTGTACTTAGCATACATGGTATTTTAGAGGAGATATCCCCTCATCCATCCAGCCAAATAAAGAATGCCTGCTTCTTAATACTACATTGGTATTAAGGAGTTTTATTTTAATGAATTTTTTGGTAGTAATGCAGTGTCAATTTGCCAGCATATCATGTCAGTCTACATGACTATGTCAGTTTGATACTTTCTAAGTTCAAAGACAAGACTGCATCATTAAAAAGTTTTAAATCACTTATCTTCTGTAATGCTTTCTACCATTCTGCTAAGTCTCAGTGCTTTTAAAATACTTAAAAACCTGTGCCATGGATTTCTACAGGTTTAAAGATGTCATAAAGAGTTGTCTCCTATTGCTTTGAAACTGGCACCTTTATTTGATGTTTCACATTTATTTATCTGGGAAAACAACACTGTTACTCATGACCCTACAGGCCTTTGTCTTATCTCATGTTCATCATTTTTCTGCCTTAAGGAAAAGAATCCCAAGCTACTTCAGGAAATTGGAACTAGATGATCTTTAAAATCCCTTCCAATTCAAGTCATTCTATGATTCTATGATTCCATGAACTACTATTACATGGTCCTATTAAGTCTGTCAAGTATTTTCTTTTTGAAGTCCTATTTAAAAAGTCCTATAGGAACGTGCCAACCAAACTCCAAAGAGGGTTTCATGCGCAGCTACTATAGGAGAGTAGTACAGGTGCTACTGATATACAGGTAGCTCTTTTAGTACTGGCAGACTGCCAGCTTCTCCTCTGTACTGGGCAATAACCATGGTTTTTCAGCTCTGATCCACACCCATTGCTGTTTCTTATCTACTTATGATTTGTGCAGTAGATGCGGTCTCTAAAAGAATAGGGCTGCAGTCTATATCCCAAAGCCTGTCTCGCTGCTTTTGCAGTAGACAGGATAGTCTGAGACGACACAGCCTGCTCCCTGCTGTGATCCTCAAGACACCTCTAAAATCCCCATCAACCACTGGGAAATGAAGTCACTCCAGTACTACTTACCTTCTCTCTGTCATATGTACCTCACAATCCAGTTTATGATTCATGACTGATTTTTCTGGTTGATGCAGTATATTGGTTGATCCCAAATTTTTTGGGATCTCATTTGGGTCTTATTATTGTTGTTGCCATATACATGTTTTTCTGAAGCTGCATTTTGTTCTGGTTTTCCATTTTTTCAGAGTTATTGTGTATCACCATGCAAACAGAAATATGACCCAGATATACTGCATGATCATTCTGTTGGGCTGGATGCAGGGCCCTCCAAATCTGACTCAAAGGACAAGACTATTCCTTGCATATGATGGGATTTACACTAGGGCTTCCTACAAGGCTGCTATAACCCTTGAAATGAAACCCTATAACCCACTTATCTACATGCCACCCAGACTTTTGGTGCCTCTTTTCTTGAAGCATCTGCTCACCACTGCAGACTTTTCAGGGCTTTCTCTACAGCCTGGTAAAGTGGAGGAACCCAAGTTTGCCTTTCACTTTTGTTTGATTAGTGTCTCTTCACAATTAAACTTTAATTACTTATTTAGTTCCTGTTACATAGTGTTTCATCTACTTGACACCTATTTTTTATGGCTATTTTTACTCAATTTCTAAAGCTTTATAGATGTGTATATATACATATAAGATATTCACCTATATGCCCTTTTAGAAGCATATATAGTAAAACTAGTTGTTCTATGTATAAAAACCCAAGGTTTTAAATATTTAAAAATTTTAAATTTAAAACTAGGTATTTTAATAAATGCCTATTTTTTTTTTTTTTTATATCCGAGCACTTCCTAGTCAAAAGGAAGCAGACAACAGAAGGAAGCGCTGCTTGGGAACATAAAGGTGTGGTATCATAAAGAACTGAAAGGCAATTACTCTACAGCTATATTTATTAGTAGATATGAAAAACTATTGGTATTTCAGTGTGTGTTCTGAAGTATAAATTTGACGAAGCCATGTTATTGAGACTACATACAGAAATGGAAGAGGTTTTCTGAACAGATCTGTTTTGAACAGTAGAATTCATTTTGCTCGTATATGAAGATTTAAATTCTAATCCACTGTGGAGCAAAGCGCCCATTTAAATATTTGAAATATTTGGATCTCAGCAATGTCCATAGGAATTGATTTCGCCATGGTCCTGGTCTTTTGCATTTAAATAAAACTTTGAATAAGTGATAACTTAAAGAAGAATTGAAATATTGGACCATTTTTTGCATTAAAAAAATCCTAAGAGTATGATTTCTACACTTTGTTCTGCCAGTGTTTTTCCAGAGTAGATTAGAAAGATATCCCAACTACCAGAATTGCATGTCTCAGGCTGCAATACTCAGTTAGAAAATCATTTGCATCAGTAATCATTGCCATTCTGAAAGCATTTGCTTCTAAGCGTGAACACAAATCTGTTTTGAAATGCTTTAAATCTCTTAGTCTGCAATTGCTGCATTCTGAAGCATGAAATAATTCTCTCTTGGGAATATGTTTTGTTTGACTTCTATTCTGTATTTTGCTGCTTTTAATAGCAAATGGCACCCTTTAGAGTCACTTCTTAGAAAGGGCTTATTTCTTGGTTATTTGGGCATGATGGTTTTCTTCTAGCTTCGTGCATTGTACAATGGCTACATGTTTTTTTAAAAAGTTGTTAACACATATGCTTCAGAGGCTAGTAAAACCTCCTACAGATCTTTTTAATAAAAATTGGCTTGCTGACAGTTGGGTTCTGGAAAAGAAGCACTACTTCTACTGCTGTACATTTAAGAAAAGTTCTCCCCTTCCTCCTTAATTTCTTTGAAGCTAACAATAACATTCTAATTAGTAAATACCACTATTAGAATTAGTATTGTATGACATATACAAGTATGTTTTATGCAAAGATAAAGAACTAATAAAGGTTTCAGAGGACATTGCTATTCCAACCGTTTCATCTGCTTGAAAATCAGTATTTGTGAAACAGATAAAGCACCCTAAAGGGCACCTCTTTTTTTAGGGCAGAAGAAAAATATAGTGACATTTCTGAAGTAGAATAAACCTTTACTGTGCATTGTACACCATAAAATGTGTTTTCTTTCTCAGTGGAATTCTCTCTGTTTCCAAGAGATAAAGTAGAAGATAAGCTTCAGTATCTGTGCTTTATACACTTAACTTCTTTATGTAACATCTAGAGGATCCAAACATCCTAAGTAAAGAACACCGGCTATAGCCAAAGCAGAGAGGCATAGGTCTCCACAGATTTTTCAAACCAGTAAAATGAGATAAATCCTTTTTCTTTTGACTGCACAGGGAACTAGCATAGAATAAACCAGTGACCTCAGGTGATAAATGTTAGCAGCTTAGAGATGGCCAGGACCTACCCAAGAGGTAACATTAAATAAATAGCTTTATCAACAAGTGGCTGATTCAGAGGCATTCTTTGTGCTTAAGGACTCAGAATGCCTGATTTTCCAGTGATGATGGCTGTAAAGCAAAAGGCACTTCCACAAACTTCTGTTTATTATATTCATCACAGATGATGAAAATGGGTAGTTTAGATCTACCTGATCCTGAGGGAATTCTGTCTTGCCAAGAAAAGAGAGTTCACAGAATCACAGAATGGTTTGGGTGGGAAAAGGACCTTGAAGATTATCCAGCTTGAACACCTGCTGCCTTGGGCAGGATAATCATCAACTATGCTAAGTTGCTCAGAGTTCTATCCAGCTCTCCTTGAAAACCTCCAGGAAAGAGGCATCCACAACTTTCCTGGACAAGCTGTTCCAGTGCCTCACTCACTGGAAGTTAAGTAACAAGACACATAACAGTTTACAGTTCTCTTTCATTCTTCCCAGTAACCCTGTCTGTTGTGCAGCAACAAGATTTCAAAGCTAATGGGGCCAAAAATGCATGGAATTGAATGAGCAAGAGACAATTTGAATATGCAGCTCCCAATATAGAAGACATCTATGGGAGAATTTCTTCCTAGAATCTGTGTCTTTAAAGGTAAATTAAACAGTATTTGTAGACATTCCTAAGCATCAGAATACAATATTTTATGCTAGCAAAGTGCTAGAAAATTCCCTGGGGTGATTTTAGCATTTGCCAACTAGCAGTCTCACACAGGAGTCTGGACACCCCTTAGGCAGTATAATTTTCTAGGAACCATTCCAAGAGGAATTCTGCATATACACCCAGCCCTGGAGACTTACTTTCTATGATTGATTCTCACTGCTTATTGCCACCTAGGCCCAGTACCCACATGTATTCATGAGCATACATAGTACTAGTTTATAACAATAGCAGAAACTTTTCTTTATTAAGTATTCTCCCACTAGTCACAATGTTCTTTATCCTAATATTAAAAAGTAATAATAAAAAAGAAGAACAGATAATCCTTCCCAGTCTTCTGTTGTTATTTCATTCTCACTGGGGCATATAATTAAGTTTTTCTGTTTATTCTCTTCCTCTGGACCCATAAGTGTTGAATTGAATGGAGAGAGAAATACAGGCAGCTAAAATAACCTGGCCATCTACTTCATCTTGTCTATTTTTTAGTGATGAAAAAAGAAATCTAAGGCTAAGGTTTTAAGACTGTTTGATGCCATTAATCTGTTGTCTTCTAAAATAATTTACAGCTTCTCTTTTATGACATTCAAGGTGTCTATTAAAATACCAGATTTTTGGAACATTTCCTATGCTGAACTACTTTTTTGTTAGAAAAGTTTACTTGTACTCCTCCCATTATCTGTATATAACAAAGTCTCACTCAGATCTTAAATATGTGAATCTTGCATCAAAACAAATGAAATTAACCACGGGAGACTTACACTACAAATTTTGTCTATGACATAGAGCAGAGATACCTAATAGGTTAAAGAGCTTTAAATCCAAATTATTAATAATTTAATTAACAGAATCCTAGAATACTTTGGGTAGAGACCCAGGAAGAGGCCTTAAAAAACATCTAGTTCCTACATTGCCTCGGATACTTTCAGGTTTGGGACATCTACAGGTTCTCTGAGGAACTTCTGCCAGTGTTTCCTCATCCTCACAGTAAAGAATTTCCTTGCAGTGTCTAACTTCTTTAGGTTTAAAGCCATTACGCCTTGTCCTATTAATACATACCCTTGTAAAAATTCCCACTCCAGCTTTCTTGTAGTCCTTCTTTAGCTATTTAAAGGCATTAGACATCTTTAAAGATTCATACTTTATGTAGTACTTAATCTTATATATTAATCATTATGTTGGGTCTTTTATTTCCATGCTGTTCTAACCATATTACATGCTAATATTTACTTTTGCTTCATCAATTGCCTATTAGGATGGTGCCAGAGAATTCATATTCAGTCCCTTGTAATCTCTAACTTCTGCTCTATTACACTGATTCTTTTTTCTCCTTCTCAAAATGAACTCAAATTTTTTTCTTCTGTGAAAATTACCATAGGTAATCATGTTCAAAATACTGTTGAGAAAAGCTACTTAACATTTTGCAGGTCTTTACCTTTTTCTACTCAAACTTTTAGGAACCCTGTATCTTTTCAAAGGTAGCAATAAAGCTTTACCTCTGGAAATACATTTTTCTTTACCCATGTAAACAGTACTTTGAAGTTAAAAGAACTTTTAAGCTATAGAAACAAGTCTAAAAAAAACAATAACATAAAATCAACAAAAGAACCAATACATAACCTTTTTTTTTTTCTTACTTTTCCCCAAATGAGGTGGTGGATAGAATAAAAAGTTCCAATTTCTATCATTTAAAGAAAACTCACCCGTTCTCTGTGTTTTCATGTGAATTTCATGCAAATGTGAATTTCTAATTTGACTGAGAGAACATACATAATTTAGACTCTTCTCAATGAAGGAGAGAAGGGATTGCTTTTCAGGGATTGTTGAAAAAAGAAGAATGCCTTTTAATGATCTATTAAATTACCAGATATTAACCCAGTTGCCTAAATGCCTCTTTTATGATTTAAATTCAATTGTTGATATATTTTTTTTTAATGTTTGCCTTGAATTTCCATTAAAAAAAATTCTCACAGAGTGATTAGTTAATTAGTCTCACTGGATAACCTAACATTTGATCAATCTTAAATTTGCAAGAAAGTTGCAACATTTTTTAACAAGTATTGCAATCTTGTGTTGGAGCAGTGGTCTTTATAGTCCTGTACCTTATCAGTACCCATGCTCAATGTTTGCTCCTTCTCCAAAGTCACAAAAGCTCGTAATCTACTTTACTGCGTAATAAAACACCACGGGAGAGATTGCCTGTGGATGTCAGCTGGTGATCAGCTCATGCCCTAGAGCATGAAGATTGATGGCCCCTGTAAATTTTTTTTCCTGAGTTAGTGTAACCACAGATGTTATTTGTTACCGCAGTTATTTATGGGCCGTGCTTCCAGCCAAAAGTCTACCATTCTTGAATAAGAATCTTATGCACTTCACCCTACCCCATCTACTTGGAGCTGTTATGAAATCTGATCTACTTCCTGATTCTTAAGTGGTAAGTCAGTCTATAAAGATCACACTGTTGCAACAGCATTTTTCCCTTGTGTTTTATTTAGGTGTGTGAGATCTTTCTGACCAAATACCTCTCAAGAACTTTCAACTTTGCATCATAGAAAATACCAAACATTTTCTGGTAGGTTTCTTCTTAGTTCATTATCTCAGTTTCTCAAGATTTGCAGTGTGACATTTACATCAGTGTCATCTGAAGAACAAGGAGTGATAACTCACCCATGTTGCTTTTTAGTGGGGATTAACTAAATTTTGACACCTTTCCACTTTGAATTTATACTGAAAATATGAAACACACTAAATATTGAATGAGAGACAGATTTGGTAGCTTTACTATAGCTAAACAATTTCAGCAATTTTAATTGTTTAATGAAAAGTCCTTATCTCACAAAAGAAAATTTGTAATTCTAAAGCATCAAATATCATGTAAAGGAATAAATTTAGAGAAAGCAATACAGAATTGTGTACTTAGGTGTGTAATAGCCTACACATTAAAAGCAGTCTGAATACCTGTAACTCCAGATATTTTGCTTTCCATAAGGTACAGTTTCTGGCCTGAATCAATTGGCTATTATCTAGAAAGCCTAGGAGAACAAAGAGTTTAAAGCAAAAAATAAATCTTAAGAGTATGAGATGAGTTGTCCAAGGTCAGTCTTGGAGCAGCTGAGCTAAAAATAGAAATCAAGTATTCTGAATCAAACTCCAATGTCCTAGTGTTCTTATCAAAGAGTACAGAGAATACCAAATATTTATACAGCAAATCAAGGACTTCCAAAAATGTGTTAAAATCACTGAAATTTATGATTCTTTTTAATTCATGTATTTTCCAGCGAGTATTTAAGTTAATGTTGATCCCTCTACATTACTGCATGAAGCACAAGGGGAAATATGCCAGCAAATGTCAGTCTTATGAGAGGCTTTTCTTTTGTACAGATGCCTGATTCAGGTTTTGTTTAATCCTTTCAAGGTCAAAAATCCTCAAGAGACTTAGAATTCTAGAGAGCTGTATTTCATTACTTCAAATATTCCTTCTGCCCTTTATTTAGATAATCACCAAAATTATAAAGAAGTTAGGTTGCTCACTGAAAAATATTGGCTCAAATATCTAGCACTGAAATGTCTTGCATCTATATCAATATTATATTACCAGTTACTATGCTACAGTATTAATAATGGTAACCAATTTCTTAACACTTTAATTTTATGGTAATAACTTCTATGAAACCAGTACAGCTATTTCAGGACATGATAAGAAAACCATCACAGCAAATTATTAAGTATCTATTAAGCAACTATTAAGATCTGCATAAAGTGATCTAAGGACTAGAACCAATCTACAGAAATATATGTGAATAAAAAATTTCCATGCCCTCAAGAGAACTATAGCTGTATTAATAAAAGCTTGTGGGGAAAATCCTGTCCCTGCAGAAACCAAAGGCAAAACTCCCATGGGTCTTGTACTTGGTGCTGAATATTTGTATCAATATGTACTTCCTTTCTAGATACATTTTTCCATACATTAGGATTTTGATACCATTTGTTATAAATAGATAACAAATATATCAATAGTACCTAATAATGATTTATTTCCATATTCACAGGTTTATAATGAAGAACAAAAAAGATTTCATTATCAAATATAATATTTTTCAAATAAAATCACTGTTACCTGTTTAAGAAGAAGACTCCTTTAATCAATTATTTTCAAAATTTTTGTATTTGGACGATCTACTTTTCTCATAACACATAAAATCATTTTGAAACTTTTGCAGATTCATAGCTGTCTTTTTCTGACAATTATTTGTTTTGTGCTCTTTCAAATAACGAGCACACCAATAGAAATGAAATATTGTTTTTTCCACAGAAAAAAATCTTGAGGACCAGCTAATTAGTAGGAAAGAAAGTGAGATCAAAAGGAAAAAAAAAGCCTGTCATTCTAAATCCAGGTTTCTGTTCTGCTCATAAAAAAAAAAAAAAAAAAGGAAAAAAAACCCTATGTTTTGGACCTTACAGAATACAGGCTAGTGTAAAAAATGATGGTCATTCAAAACTATGAAACAACTTTCATGTGAGGAAATTTTTAATAAATTTTTGGCTTGGAGAGAATGGATTTTAGGAGGAAAGTGACGGATTTTTACAAAACTCAATGGTATGAGCAAAATTAGTTGGAAAAGGTTTGCAGTTTCTCATAACACAGCATCAAATAAAAAAAAAATAAGATAATTTTATACATAAATTTGACCACGCATGTAAGTCTCCTGCTAGTACCTCATCCAACTGTGAATGTTATTACGGGAGGGAACCTGGAGAGTCTCTTTTATTCATAGCCTACTAGCATGTGTGCAAGAACCAGATAAAAAAGAATATGAGAGACCTGGCTTCTCTTCATTTGATTTCTGGTCACTATCACAAAGTGAACACACGACAGCAATGCATAAGCAGCTGTATGAAAAGTTGAAAAGACTTCTTTATAGAACAAGAATTGAATAGGAGATGACTTGTGACCCTAGAGCACAGTCCATTTCAGACAGTCCTGTCAGTGTAAAGTGCTGTTCCTTGGTCTGTTAACTTGATAGAGTTAATTGAGCCCAGAGAGAACAGATTCAAGGTTTTTCCTTGCTAACATTCCACTGTTAAAACTCAAGAGATGACAAGGAAATTTTTTAGGGAAGCAAGGTATTGATGAGAAAACAATCAAGTACAATGACTCCCTCTGATAGCTCAGCTATCAGGATTTTTATGCGTGTGACATTGGACAAAATTTACATTACTAGACTATAATCCTTTAGCCTTTTAAAAAACACTGGAAAGATTTTTTTAATTAAAGGAAAAAAAACACCAAACCCCGCCCCCCCCCCAAAAAAAAAAACACCAAAGAAACACCACCACCACCAATAAATAAAATAAAACAGAACAAAATAAAAACAACCACAATAAAACCCAAACCTCTTTGCCCCTGAACCACCAGATACAAAAGGACAAATTACACCACAGGCCCCCACCTGCTATACCCCTGCTATACCCTCCTCTGTGACAGTTTTCTTTCCTTTCAACTTTCAGGGCCTAAACCTGTGCTGCCATTTTGCACAAAGAAGACAGAGACAAAGTTTAAGATGTTTATAGAAAAAATTATCAAGTATATACATTATAAATCTCCAATTATTTTTAATCACAGCATTTAAAAAAGAGAATTTGTTAGCAGACATCACATGACCTATTTTCATGCTGGAAATTTTTCAAGATGCTTAAGAAGCAACAGAAAAAAGTAATTTAAATAGTGCACTAAAATTTTATGCATTTTCTACAGGAATGAAAAAAAAAATGTTCTCTTTATAGTTCAAAACTTTTACTTGCTAGAAAACTAATTTGCAGATATGTTCATTAAAAGAAATTCTATACTACTAAAAAAAATAACATTTGAGTCTGTGATTTTTTTTCTTCTACATCACCTACTTCACTGCATTATTTTTGTAGATTATGAGCTCCCCAAGAACTTAAAAATACCTCATATGAATCTAATAAAAAGTCACTCAAGGTTCAATACCTTGGCTTCAGGTTGCCTTTACTATTGGTACAGTAATAGCAGTGCTAACATTTGTGTTTATGTAACAGCTTCTATTTTAAATCATCATTTCAGTTATTCCCAATTTCCTCATCCCTTCTCTTTGAGGATAAAATGTATCAGGAATAAGCCACCCAAATATTTTATCTGGGTTTATGTGACCAAAAATCAATTTAAGAACTGCAAGAAAACTGAAAGAAAAGCAACTGTCCTGTAGTGCATGTACTTATTCCTGGCAATCTTTAATTTAAAACTATGTATATTTATAGATGTAGTAAAATAATGGATAATAAGAATATGCCTTATGGAAGAGCATTCTGTGGTGATTTAATGGAAACATCTTTTTTTTTCTTAAGTAATAGAATATGAGAATATATTTCTGTTGTTTGAGGAGTTTTTTTCTGCTCCTCTTGTTGGTTATTTTTATGACAGGTGGTTTTATTAATTTAAATTAAAGCTCTCAACACAACAACTTTTCCATGTAGAATTCTTGGTAGTCTAGCAGAAAATATTTCAAGAGACGGAGTAGTAGGAGCAAGGAGCAAGGGCTTATGTAGGCCTTTTTGAGATGAGACACATAGTTCATTTCCAACATACCCACCAGAGCACAGTTTAGTAGTGAGGGGGGAAAAAATTTAAAAATTTAAAATTTACAAGATTGTGTGTGAGGATTTTGCCCTCTCAATAGATTTATTTATAGTGTGCTGAACATCAGAAGCTTGCATTTCTCACAGTGCAGCCCAGGACTGTCACATTTCACTACAGCCTTACATATTGTTTGGTCTTGCTTGGTTTCACAGGCAGCAGTTAAAACCCTGCCTGTTGTTCCAGTGGCTTTATCTTACTGAAAATTCTATGCCTTTTTGGGTTTTTTTGGTTTTTTTTTTTTCCTTTTGCTGAACATCTTTTGTAACACAGATGTCAAAACTATCACCCAGCGAAAAAGATGTGTGGCAGTGAAGTGGCATAACTGTCAAGGCACAGAGATGTTGTGCAGAGCAGATACACTGCTATGTTGCACTATGTAGGTTAAAGTATTAATTGTTCAGGATCCATAGGCTGCTGTCATGGATTTACTGATATGCAAGTAACCATATAAATATATGCTAATTGGCTACCTGTGCTGAGTTGCAGAAACACAACAGGAAGGTATCTCAGTGCAAATAAAATCTCAGAAGGGAAAATTCATTACCAGATAACACTTCCCTTCAGCCACTGAAAATAGTTCCTACTCACCATCAGCTCTAGTGGCAGGGAACCATCTTAACACATTCATACATATTGCCCTCCTCCTCCCCACTGACTGCATTTCTCTCAGGAACACCCACCATGGAGTCCTCCACAGGCTGCAGTGGTGTGGTCCTCTCCACAGGCCACATGAAAACGCCAACCCTTCCATGGCTGTCTTCCAGGAGCTTCAGTGGAGCACCTCCTTCCCCTCGTTCTTCACTGACCTTAGTGTCTGCAGGCTTGTTCCTCACACTCAATTCCTCACTTTACCAGGCAGGATTTTGCTTTTTCTTGAATGCATTTCCACAAAGGTGCCAGCACACTGACTGCAGGGCTCAGCCTTGTCCTGCAGTGGGTCTCTTGGATCTGGCTGGAACAGGCTGAGCCCAGCACAGGGAACACCTGGCCCCTCATCACAGATATTGCCCTTGCAGACCCACCCCCACCCCGACACCACCAAACTCTTGGCGCATACAGATAATACGATACACATCATACGATGCCAAATGGTCTTTTCTAAACAATCATATTTTCTCATATTACACAGCATCTACAGTTTCAATTTACTTGGTTATTACAAACACTGTTTTCAACTTTGCTGATTTTAATCTATTACAATTTCATTTTTTGGTAGTTGAATATTTTGACTAGTAGTTACATATTAGGTAGTATTTGATACACAATGTTTTGACATTTGACACAATAAACATGGAAGAAGTGTTGCTGCTAATCAGAAAAAAAAATTAAAAATAAAAACCAATTTAATTTTTGAGAGTGCATCTAGTTTTTTGAAAAATATTTCACTTTGAGATTATTTTTAAAATCTGAGCAATCTAGAGTGCTCTATCAATAAGATGAAAATTGTAAAAAAATGGAGACTGTCTGTGTAAAATTGGAAACAAATATTTCATTAAAAAAGTCTACTACACTGTCCATTTTTGTAAATTAAACTAAAAAATAAAAGTTTTATTTGGTCATTTGGACTTTTCTCTCTAATTAAATGAAGATATTTTGACTCAAGCTTTTATTTTTTTTATACATATATATATATTTAGAGTGATATTCATAGAATGCCCATATTTTTGGTTTTAAAATGTCAGAAAAAATAATAATGAGTTGACAGAAATTTTATTTATTATGTAAAATATGTTTACTGAGCTAGTTGTGGAAGGTTTAAATTCTGCTGCAGAAGTATTCATTAAGTACCCCATAACTGGTGAGTCCTAGTGAAAATGAAATGATTCTTTATATTTAATAAATCAGAATGTTTGTTTGAATCTGATTTCGTGATTAAGTGATTAATGCATAACCTATATAATGCATATAATACACAATGCTGGTTTTCATCAGTGGTGACCCTGTATTAAAATATAAATGTTGAGTTAATCCATGTATATATACTTGCATGCTGCTAATGTTTTTACTTTAAGAATGAAATGAAATAGATGCTACTAACCTTCCCTAATTCTGGACTGATCACCATTCAGATATGTGCTGTCTGTTGGCTTCTCTAGCTCCTGTTGAGGTCTTTTTTTAGACAAGGACTTTCTGAATACAGTGAAATGGCAATTAAAAACTTGAAGGCAAACAGCTTTGTAAATACTGTGCTGACACATAAGCACACTCATTTCCTTCCTGGTCCCACTGACCCTCAGATGACAAGTTGCACTGGTCAATTACCAGACCAGGTTTTAACCAGGCCAAAAGGTGATGGAGCTGTGAGTTCTTTCCTTTATTAAACAAACATTTAGCAGCTTCTTGACTCCTGGCACTTGAAACACCATGTTATATACAAACCTTCAAGTGTTCTGCTTTTCTGGGTTTTCCAAGGCTCAAGCTGCCTCAATTTTCAATAACTTTGTTCTTTTTCTAATTCTTACTTCTGTCTTTTCATTTCACTGTGGCATTTCTCTTTCTCTACCTGTACTTTTTTGTTTTGTTTTGTTTTGTTTTTTTTTAACAGTTCAGATATGGCTGCTCAGCATGCAGACCTAACACTCAGACTATACTATACTATACTATGAAATAAACTTAAAGGCAGTCTTAACACCAGAATGGAAAGCAATCTAATTTTCACTCCAAACTCACATGCCTTCAGTGAATATCTCGCTGGGGTAAAAACACAGAAGGTAGTCCGAACCCTCACCACAGCATTGGGATGTCAGATAGCTGTCTTGCCTCTAAATAACTGAAAGCAAAAGGTGAGATTTTAGCTAGTTTTTCATTTACATATTTAAGCTATTAGATAGTAATATTGCTGAAAGGGTGTAGCAGACATTTTGAATCCACAAACTGTGTGCACAGTATCCCATCTCACCAAATAAAAATTACTGTGATACAAGGATAGGAACTGAGAAATATATGCTATACTCCCAGGTCTTGTCACATAAGAGGAAGGAAAAATCTTTTACCTTCTTAATCATATTTTACTGGTTTTAGGAGGGGAAGTTCCTCATCTGTGAATTTAGTGTGCCTATATATTTTTTCAGAGGAGTGGTTTTATTTTTTTTTTCTCCATTCCACAATTCTTGACAAAGCCAGTGCCTTTAGACAGTTCTTGTCACTGCATAACAGTATCTGTATTTAGAACAGATTAAGAGCTGAATGTTGTTTGTGGTGCTTTAAACATGTCTTATGAAACCTTCAAATTACAAACACCTCATTGTCAAGATTCATGGTGATAGGAGGGGATGTCTAGAGTTTTCTCATAATTTTAGTTCCTATGGGCAATGTCTAAGATCACAATGATACAGAATCAAGCATATCAAATGACAGCAAGCATGGAAGTTGGAGAAATCATGGTTATGTGCCAGAGGCATGAACTCTAGCTCCACACTAATTGTCACTGTGATTTACTGACATAAAAATAAAATACATTTAATGGTGTTTTTCTCAATTAGCAATATCAATGCACAATGTTGAGAATATTTAATGACTTCAGCAGAATGACAGCAGTCACAGCTTTATCATACATAAATGAAAGAATTGTAATAGGCTCAGACACAAATGTATATAACACAGCTGGGCATTGTTCAATTTGTAACCTGCATCTCTCAGCATTTCCTTACACCATTAGAGCCAAACAAAGCCTTCCCCAGGGATAACATGCAGGCAGCACTTCTAAATGGCATGCTGTCACATATGTCAAGCTCTCCCATGGCTTAGATCTGCCGTAGGCTCAACAGCAGATATTACTCAGCAAAACACTGAATTATTTCTTCACTTATTTCTTCACTGCAATCCTATCTGTAATCATTACTTTCTTGAGGTCTTATGAAAACTTTCTCCTTAATTTTACCCAAAATATTTATGAAATGTTTAGTTTACTGTTTTGTTTTTTTTTTACTACCAATGGCAGAATGAAAGCTTTCCAGAAAAGACCTAAATAAGTATTCTGAAGATCCTTCCTTATTGGAACGTATTGTTACCATATTGATTTTCATCGTAATGCTGAACATTATTTCTCTTACCACTAAGATATATATTGAATGATCATATCTCATTTTTAAAATGTTTAAGATCAATATCATCACACCTGACAGAAGTCATAATGTTGAATTAGATTTTTTTACTGGAATTTGTTACTGAAGTCTCATTTTTTAACTCCTACTGATTTGATTTTTTTCTTTATACATCTCTATTTGATATCATCAAAATTATGTGTACTGTAATTGATTCTTGCTTTTCAGTACTTGGAAGAGTAGAAAACCATTCTAAAATTATTATACTTCTTTTGATGTTTAACAGAGATTGAGTATGAAAACAAAAAGAAATAAAATATATGTATGTTCCATGAAATATGTATAGTTTACATTTCATAGAAAACAAGCAGCACTGCAAAGGCAAGCAAGTAATTTGCAAAATTTCTCATTTTCTCATAAAATTTGTAAAATTTCTCCTTTTTTCCTTTCAAAAGTATTTTGATAGTGAACCCATTTCTCTGTCATTTATGATGACACTTCATGCACAACCTGATTGAGAGTAACTTTCATATATAAGGTAACTGGTCAGCAAACTGTTTCTTTGTTAAGGTCTGCAATAAAATGGAGTTATTAGCATAAGTTCATCCCGATTCTTTAACAATCTGTACAATTCCATAAGATATCCTGTTAGATGAGTGGAATTAAAGACGTTACACTGCCATGGTGAAATCAGTTTAGACTCATTCTCCTTCAGCTGTTGGTTCTGAATAGCCAAAAATGGAAAGTAAAAAGAATTGACACAGGTGAATAATCAAGTGGATCTGCTTTGGAACAATGTGTCTTAGGTGTAAGATATCAATACATCTACCACAGCCAGTACTCTTAGCTTTTCAGAAAGGAAAAGAGACACAATTTTAAACTGTCTTAACAAAAGAAAATACTGGTAGACTGAGAGTTATAAATTTAAATAAATTTTTAAAAAAAAAGTAAAATCACACTGAAAAGACAGCTTCAACTGTCTTAAGAGAACACAAACATGATGCTAATCCTGTTATGTTACTGCAGGTTAATTGACAATCTGAGCACATAAGCAGTTTGTCTTACATAGGTACATAATGTCTGGAACAGATGTTTGCTAGCAAAGAAGCAGTGCTAAAATTTGATGGAGTGTAATATATGTACAGACAATATGTGTGTGTGTATCCCCATAGACATAAAATTTCCGTCTGTATGATTTTTGTGATGTTTTTGGGCATAAATAGACAGCTCTGAATAACTGCAAATTTTGTTCTCCTAAAGCCTGTTTTTTATTTACTTTTAGTATGATTTTCTTCTGCAATGAATTTCTCTCAAAACATATGATTTTAAATGTGATACTGTCAAACCCTAGTTCATTTATTGATGCACATTAGACACACTAGTAAAATATTTTATTAACAGATGCAAATAACACAATAAAAGTGTTGGTGGTTTCTAAGAGTTGGCTTTGACTGTAAGTTTTCATATTAAATTAAATGGCATTTACCTTTATTTGAAAACAAATGCTCCAAAATTTAGTAAATTATCTCACTGTCCAACATACAAATAAAATAATATTTCAAGAGTGAATTATGATCATTGTCCACTCATAAAATATAACAAACATCAACTAATAGTCTGAAACACAGTTTTAGTAAAAAAAATATTTTTGACATTACTGTAAATTTCCAGTATACTAAAAGAGAAAATTGTCTTGCTTGTCTATAAGGACAGAGAGTCAGAAGAAGCATAATGCTGTGTTATAGTGACTTAGGTGTTCTTCTATACTGTAAAACAAAAATCTAGCTACTAGCCTTTGCTTTTAGGAGTGCTTTAGAATTTTATATTGCTATGTTATATCTTACAAAAAATGAAAGAATTAGTAAAATCAAAATATAGGAAGAAAAACAGCCTTTTTTTTCCACTTAAGATACTTAGTCATATAGAGTTGAAGCTGTCTTTTACCTTCTTTCTGTGTAGTCCTCTGACCAGTATTCCTGGCCACAATGTTTCAGCCTACAGGGATGTCAAGGTTTCCATCTTGGGCTTCGCTGAAAAAGCCAACATTCTGTGATTTTAATTTTTGTTTCTAATGCTGAAGAAAATATAGATACCGAAAATATTTTGCTGCCCTGTCAGTCAAACTTGTCTGAGGCTTGCTTTGGGGAAAAAGAAATCAAACAAGTAGACAGATACTTTGAATTAAGTCTAAAGTCCCAACTAATCTTCTGTGATTTGAAATTAACTAAGTATCTAAATGTTGCATTAAAACACGACATCAAATTTGGATAAGTCTTGCTGGGGAGAGCATGCATGAAGGTATAACACCCAGTTTTCCGCTCTGTCAGTCTGCCAGTGTGTACCATTCACACTGCAGACAGAGCCAACTAAAAGGAAGAGCTTTCAGGGAATGGTTATGTGTGGAACAAATCCTTTATATAAAACTAATTCCAATGACAATTTGATGCTAAGATGGTAGATTTTACACAGAAATCTTAGCTGCTCATAGGTGTTCTTTTCTGAAGTCTATCACAGAGAACATAACCCACATTAAAAATCAGAGAAGAAACTACAAGGAAGAAGAGATTTTGACAAAATTTTGGATGTGCAGATAGGAAATTATAATAGTAAGTGGCAATCCTTTGGCTTAACATCATTAATAAATATTTTGATAAGAATTAGATAATAGAAAATTAGTGAAATTTTTAGGCTTTTCTTTTTTATTTTTCTACATGAGAAATGAAAACTTGAATGTCCCTCTCCATCCTCAAACCTGGAAGTATTAAATTAGCAGCTTTGGAGACCTTGGAATTTGGAGCTTTGGAATTTATGTTCGGGTTCCTAGTGTTATGAATATATAATTTTCTGTATAAAATAGAACATGTTAAATATGAGAGATATAAAATTAGTGGGAGATATTCACCTTGCATAACATACATACCTAACTTTGGACGGGACTTGTCTGGTGGGATGACCTTGGCTGGATGTCAGGTATGCACTAAGTCATTCTATCACTGCTGCCCTCAGCAGGGGAGGGAGGGAAGAAAGTAACATCGAAAAAGTCTCCTCCCCACTATCCTCCTAATTCTTAGCTTTGATTGTTGAGCAGCCACCATATGGTACAGAATATCCCTTTGGTCAGTTTGAGTCAGCTGTAGCAGCTCTGTTCCTTTCCAAGATCTCCGCTGCCAAAGTGGGACAATGGGGAATGTTGGAGAGACATTGATGTGCCTGTGCTGCACAGCAGTAGCCAAAGCACTGGTCTGTTACCAAGCCCTTTCCAGCTACCAGTGCAAAGCACAGCACAACAACTGCTATGGGAAGTTTAACTATCTCAGACAGACCAGATACACTCAACTTTAAAGTGATAGAAAGAATTCTGTTCCCGTTTAAGAAACAGAAATGTCTCCATACAGGTGTGGGGTTTTTACATACTTAATGTGATTTAAGTATGTAAGCTCTCAATAAAATTAATGAGCAGACATTAGTGGAGTCTAAAGAGTAATTCTGATTATTCTTAAGTAGACATACAATATTTGATTAAATTGCCTAAAAGGGGGGATCCTTAATCCTAGTTATCTTTACAAGTTTCCAGCTGCTCCAGAACATCACTCCAGTTATCTTGTATGATCTGTATCAGTCAAGTGAGTGTCTTTCAGATATCTTAGGGCTAAAAACAATGGTTGCACTGATATATAGACAAATAAAGCTGAACCACAGCATCTGGTTGTAATGAATTCTTTTTTTGTGCTGCACAGACTGTAAGGCTGTAAGTGCTGCCTAAAAATTGCCTCCAGTGTTATTTGGAGTTGCTTTAAATGATCTGAGAAAACAGATGGGAGATATGTGCCTCCATGAAAACGGAGCTAGAGGCCAGTGAAGATAGTCTACGACACAAATGGCACTTGCCATATTTCCTTAGACCGGTGAATTAAGTCTTGAAGTCTACTGCCTGTACTGGAAATCTGTACACATAATTTACATGTGTGACACCACACATGGTCATTCAGGAAGAGGAATATCACATGTGACTGTTGTTTAACTAAGGTATATCTAAATAATAACCTGATTAGTCAAAGTACACATAATAAATATGTTGTCAACATTCCTGTTTCCAATGTGTATTGAACTGTAAATGTATATTGCATTTTCTTGCCCACTGGAAATACTGTATGCAGCTCTTCAGGAGCTATAATTTCATTAATGAGATTAGAATGTTAGAACATGTAGTCTAAGACATTCTTCAGATCTACCAGTGATTGATGAATTTGTATTGAGAAACAGGATTTTGTGCTGGTGAACCTCAACACAGACAGGAATTCTGTGTCACATGCTGTTTGTTCAATAAAGGTGGGCTCATCTGCTCCTGCAACCCCTGGAGTTCCTCACATCAGAAGGAGTAGAAGATTGCCATCAAGCCTTCTATACTTCCCATCCTTTATGCAATAAATCTTCTGATCAGCCTTAAATACTTCTTACTTTCTTACTGACATGTCAAAAGAAGCAGCACTTACTGATTAGAAAACACACTGACATGTGAAGGATCTAATTAAATTGTCTAAATCTGGAATAGCATTCAATTGTAATGATAAGATTCTTGACATAGAATCAGAGTCATAGAACAGTTTCAGTTGAAAGGGACCTTTAAAGGTCCCTTTATCTTCCATACCATGAGACATATTTTATATAGTGCCATTATACATTTAGCAGATTATTATTCTGCCATTAATGGTTGGCTCTCTGGAAGAGAATAAAGACTGTCTACAGTCTTTATTAACTCTGCATAGATGCCCCAGATGCCCTAGAGCTCCTCAGTGGGATAAATACCTTTAAATGAGCAACAGAATTAAGGTTGTAATGGCTTGACAACCCAAAACTCCTTCTATAGCTTGGAAAAAAGATACTGGTATCTCTCCCAGAGATCAATTCATTCGCCCTTTCTTTTGCAGTGAATTGTCCTTGGAGGTTATTACAAAGTGAGACCAGAGTGACTAATTAAGACTTGGATGCCTTTTAGATATATAAAGTAGGGCAGATAAATCCCAAATATATGTACCTAAATTAGAAGGCTAGTCTACATTGATTCTCATATAGGCAATGCAGAAAGACTGATTCCTCCAAAGAGCTACTTGGAGTAGGCATCTAATTTAAGTGCTCTGTATATAGAATATCTTCCTTGCTAATTACAGAGAAAACCTCAGGATTTTTACTTTCTCTGTCCTATTTTCTTTCATTTTAGGAGGCAAAAAGAAGATAAAAATGTCAGGGGGATGCCAACATCAAAAAATAACGAGAGATGTTGTCACTGTGTTGCTTGAATGTGGTACTAAGGAAGTAAGGATGTGATCTGGTTTTCAATTATAAACTATACCATTTTAATATCTTTCAGTAATTTTCAGGATATGATACCTAAGCTGATAGAGCCTTTGTTGCACAAATAATATTGTTGTCTTTGATTTTGAATTCCCACCTCAAGAACTATTAAAAAAATTTGTTGAAGATGATACATTTTTGAACAAAGTTATTGAGAAAATGACATTTTCAGTCAATGACATTATCAGAAAATAATCAAAAAAGAACAGTCAATAGGAGGAAATTGTAGCCTGTAAGTTTGTAATTAACTTATTTTGTAGACAATTTATTATTAAAGATTGATGCAGGATTCTCTTCAATTTTAAAATAATGTAATAAACGAGTGAGATACCAAGAGACTCCCTGGGCTGATTGAGCCCTCTGGTTATTACCCACTGCTGATACTCCAGGCTGGCAGTTGTGAGATTGAAAAATGGAATGTCAGGGCAATTAAAGAGACTTTAGGGCACTGGGTCAAGTGCTTGATAGGGCAGGAGCACAGGTAGTGTTCTGCTCAGTCCCTCTGGAGGCAGAGAAAAACAGTGAAAGGAACAGGAGAGATCACATTATCAACAAGTGGCTCAAGGATTGGTGTCATCAGCAGAATTTTGGGATCTTTGATCATGGGGCAACTTTTATAGCACCTGGCCTGCGGGAACTGGATGGGCTCCATCTCTCTGTTAAGGGCAGAAGGATTTTAGCCCATGAACTGGCACGGCTCACTGAGAGGGCTTTAAACTAGGTTTGAAGGGGATGCAGCTGGACTACCTGGAA
>JAYDZK010000001.1:70565275-70606865 GCA_034509185.1 Euphonia xanthogaster
TGGCCATTAATTAGAAACAACTACATGAGACCAACCACAATCCACCTGTTGCATTCCACAGCAGCAGATAATTATTTTTTACATTTTGTTCCTGAGGCATCTCAGCTTCTCAGGAGAAAAAATCCTAAGAAAAGGATTTTTCAGAAAATATCAAGGCTACAGAGAATTTCTGAAAGTGTCAAGCAAACCTACCTGGTTCTAGGAGTGAGATTTGATAGGAAGGGGTCCTAAGGAGTTTTCTCTTTGATCCTGCTAGTAAGAGAAAAGGCTTGAGGAGGAGTAGTTGCATCCTATGAGTCAAAAACTGATTGCAAGCTTATTTTGACAAGGGGAATTTGAAATTTATTACAATCTAACCCCTTTTGAAAATTGAATGCTTCTAGGAAAAAAATCATAATTAGCCTGATGCACTGGCACAACTGCATTTTTACCAAAAGGCTGGTCAACCTGGTGAGAGGAATTTTACACTTGGAAAAAATGGGGGAGGAAGATGCAAGGAAATAAGGAACATGAGTTTTAAGTGACAGTGAATTTAATGTATTTCATGGTTCTCTGCTGGAATTCTTCTCCATTTACATATTTAGGTGATTTTCAAAGCCATTGCTATTTTTAAGCACTCAGAGAGTTGAAATTATTAAAGAGAAAAGTAATAGCCAATATAAATTTTAGAATATTAAACTGTGCCCATCATTCAAATTAATTTTTATGACAGAGTAAGAATTTTTACAAATATAAGAAAAGGAAAAATTGCTATTTAAAAAATTATTTAGAAAATATTAATTAATGATTTGTAATACAATTAATATGCTGCAATACAAAAATCAAAGGCAATAATCCATTCACTTGCTCAGCTTTGGTAAGGCTATGGGTGGAATATGACTTTTTGTTTTCAGCTTTACATTTCCTTATTGTTGTGGATGAAATGCTTGATCCCAGAGAACCATCAGAACAACCAAAGAATGAAAAAAAAAAAAAATTAACCTTGAGAGGAATACAGAGATCCTAATCTTCAAAATATAGATTTTTAAAAAGATTAAGATGGCAACTTTACTGTTTATTTAGGGAAAAAAAAGGACTATTTTTCACCAAAATATTAGATACTAGGAAAAAGTTACTGGTAAAGTATTTCCTTAACAATTTTCAAAGGAGCTTTTCTACAAAGGGGACAGAATGCTGTAGAAGACAATTTCTTTGAAAGAGGCTCACCTAGTACTGAAATTCCTGAGATAAGGTGATAACAGGACATTTCAGCTCTGTTTTTCCATAGTTTTAGAAACAAACTCCAGGCAACACCAAACTCCATCAAATGCAATTCAAAACCAACTTAGATATGTTAATAAATTAGTGCTACATGAGATGATTCAAGAAAAACATTTTCTGCTCTGTAGGCAAGTGCTGTTATGCTCTATCTCCTCCCTGGTGCAGAGGGATAATAAAACAGGAAAAGATTTGCTGTCATATCTTCAGAATAATTTGTAATTAGTGTTTTTAAGTGAGAAGAAGATGTAGTATTAATTCTTTTATTTATAATCTGTTCCATTTCTGCTTGCCTGAAGCATGCTTAATTTGATAGGCATCTTTTAATTTGTAATTAGTCTTTAGGAAGGACTTTTTTCTGATGCTTTAAGCAGTGCACTATTTATTAATTTGTGTTCTCTCATTTTATCCAGTGTTTATGCACTATGGACCAGATTCAGTACCCACTGAGAGGTAATTGTAAATTAGTTCAGCATTTAGCTCATTTGGCTTTCTTATATTTTTGAACACATAAAACAAGATAAATTATAATTTAGTTATATCCTATCATCTCAGCCCTCCTTGCACATAATTCTTACAGGGAGAAAAACATCTCCAGGAGTTATTTTTGCTCTATTAACGTAAAAAGTAGTGGCAGCCACATCTAGATTTTGGCAGCAGAAGAAACATGGCTATGACCACATTCAATGAAGCACTTTTGAGACTTTCTTGTCTTTGCTCGTGAGTACATAAAACTGAATTAAATTTTATTTCAGGTAACTCATAGTTCATACTGCCTCAAGCTGAAAACATGCCATGAAAATAGTTACCTTCTTGTAGTATTTACATATTTCTTAGTCTACCTTAGCATCTTGGTATTAATTCTGTTGGTTTAAATATCATCTAAACCCCTTGTGTCAAGTACTGTACTGTAAGGAGGACCTTACAGCAGCTTTACAGTACTTAAAGGGGTCTTACAAGAGAGCTGGAGAGGGACTTTTAACAAAGCCATATAGTGACAGGAAAAGGAGGAATGGCCTTGAACTGAAGGAGAATAGGTTTAGATCAGAGACTAAGAAGAAGGTCTTTACTAGGGTGGTGAGACACTGAAACAGGTTATTCAGAGAAGTTGTGGACTCCTCATCCCTGAAGCTGTTCATTCCAGTTTGGATGGCGCAATGAGCAACCTGGTCTAATGAAAGGTTCCCTGTCCACAGCAGTGGGGATTGCAAAGAAATGATCTTTAACGTCCCTTCCAACCCAAACCATTGTATGACTCTACATACATAAACAACATATTTCATAAATTATTCCTGTCCTAATTGATTGAAAATGAAAATTGCTAAAAAGACACAGAGGAAAATTTCTGTAAAACAGACAGAGCATAACACTTTGTGGCCTCAAACTGCTGGCTTATGTAGTCATTCTATTTTCAAAAATCCAAGAGAATTCTAAATAGGATTGCTACGAAGAGCATGAAGGTTCTCTCTTCACAAGAAGCAGCATGGAGAAGGCAAATGGAAATGGATATGAGTTGCACAGGGAAACATTTCATCTTGATCTAAGAAAGAATTTTTTTTATTCTGAAAACAACCTCCTCATTGATTAGGTAGAGTCCCCATCTCTGAAGGTTTTCAAAACAGAGTGCTAGATAATCTCATCTAGGCTCCCTTAAAAAAAAAAAAAAGAAAAAAAAAAAAAATAAAAAAAAAAGTGATGGACCAGATGGTCTTTCCTGACCCCTTCCAACAGTTCTATAATTTAAAAAAAAAAAAGTTTTAGAAGAAAGGTAGAGGAGAGAAAGAAAAAAAAAATGCTCTAAATGCTCTCTTAGAGGCATTTTCTTTTTCAGTAGTATTTCCCAACTTTTTTTTTTTCCCAAGGTTTCCTCTAATTTTAACCTCTTTCTCATAATTAAAGTGATTTGAGCAGGTCTTATTTATTTTTTAGCTAAATGTAAAATTAGGTTCTAAAATATTTCTTTATAGCATATGTTTTATATCTATACTTTTAAGTCATTGTTTTACTTTTTCACTGTGAATTTTCTCTGCACCTTTTTGATTTCTCACATTTAATTTTCAGCTACTTTTCTGAGTGTTCAGTCTGCATCATTTTGTAGAGGGGTCATGGACTTGGTATTCTGGGCTGTAACCTTTTTCCATCTACATCATTGGTAATGGTCTGTGGTTGTGATTTCAATTAATTCTTTGTTATGTCAAAACCAGGAAAAAAATGAGGTCAAGATTACCTGGATGACAGGTGTAGGAATATAGCAGAGGAGATACACTAACATGTGTGAGTTTTTTGACTTTTTTTTTTTTTCTCCAACTCTTGGGTCAAATGCAGAGGCTCTTTAAATGTATGTGGATCCAGTATTAGGCAGCATAGGGAGAATTCTCTAATATCTCACACTAATATCTCCTATTTTCCAGAAAGACTTCTTTATTGCAGTTATTACAGTTATTACAGCTATTAATCATATTAACTTGAAATTTACTTGTGTAGCAATGCCTTATAAAACAAGAACTTCAATGTATCATTTCCCATTTTAATACATTATTAGAAAATGCACTGTTGGGGGCTAGACTAGGTATTGAAGAACAGCTTGCAGATCTTTAAGAACTTCAAGAGAGAATTTATTAATCTCAAAAGTATTGTAATTGTAAGATAAGACGCATAAACTGTTAGATGTATATCTTTGTGTAAATCCAACTAAGCTGAAATATCCAGTGACAGATAAGGAAATTTAGATTTCAGGTTTTAAACGATCATTATTTGTCATGCAAGCTGCTGTGGCAATCATTTAACATAGTGAAATATCTTTGAAACTTCATATATTTTATAGAGATTTCCTTGGTTTTAAAGCCTGAAGGGCTTTTAAATCATTTGATCTGATCTCCAGTATGACACATTTCACTTCATTCACATCATTTTTTAGTGAATAAAATGTCTGCATTTCAGTGGTCGGAAATGAGTTGTATGGCATATGAAGGAAATAACAGAGACAGGAATTGGAATTCAGAATTATTTTGAAAAAAATAGAAAAAAAAAATTGAAAAATTTAGAAATGAGTATTCAGTTAAGTCAACTATGCATTTTCTATTTTGGTGAGAATAGATAACTACAGAAAGTTGAGATACAGATAAGCTGATTTGATGAAAAAGACATAAATTACCTGGAAGTAAGAGATAATGACAAAACTTGTCTAAAATCGACAGTAGTACTGTTATTCATAGAAGAACTACATGGGAAACCACATGGGATATGTAAACAAGAATGTCTTTATTCACTGCATTTATAGTTTCATTTGGAGAACTACACTTGCTTCTGAAGACTTTGAAAGAATTCTGCACTTGTGGCTCTGTGTCTTGGTATTGCCATTGCTCACAACAGGCTACAGGCTTCCTATTGACTGTACAAGGACAGAGGTTGTTGGTCTTGCTCTGCATGGATTTGTCTAGGCCAGCCTGGCCCAGCCCTTTGTGCTCATCTGATTTACAAAAAAAAAGCGCTTCTCTAACAACGAGACAGTTGTCTGAGTGCTTTTATCTTCAGCATAGCAGTATTTTGTGGTGGAATGTCTTTCAATTATATAGATTTTTAATTTTTTTTTAACCAGTACCTAGTAGTAACATGTAGTTGTCTTGTGTGGAATCAACTGCGTATTTTGCAACTGAAGTATAGAAGGGTGAAGCCTTAGGATGGCAAATGAGGCATTTTTTTACATAAATCTTATTTTAACCAAAAAAATCCAAAGCATATATATGAAGCGAAGAAGTTATTTAAGTCCTGATATTTAAATAATCTAATGAAGAAAATTCATGTTAATAACCAAGTTAGAACTGTTGCACAACTTCCTTCCAGTGCTCTTTTGGATCCTAAGGATGGCAGGTTTGGTATTTGTTGAGAATGTCTGCATATTCAGAAACTTTTACAGGCCATCATACAATGAAAGCAACACGCATACCATGTGTTCAGTTACATATAAAAAAAGCTCTCTTATAATCAAGCAACAGAATTCTCTTTTGCATCAGATTCTGGTCCAAATTAAAAAAAAAAAGGAAATATTTCACCACATATGGCCCAGCAGAAGGCTAAATTCAACTTTTTAAAGTAATCAAGTCCACACACTGTGAATTGATCCTCCACAGAGATGAGATGTGAGGCCAGAGATGTACCTGGCCTTCCTTTACTAAGCCTTATCAATATTTTTTTTTTAAATCGATGACTGTTGAGATTTCTTTTATCTCTTTTCTGTATTTCAGTTTTTTTCCCAAAACAACAAATTCTCAAAGAATTCATTAAATGAACTCAGCATTTTTTTTTCTTCCCTTAAAAAGGATAATACATGTTTTGTACTGGAAAAAAAAAAAAAAAAAAAAAAGGAAAAATCGTTGTACTAACCAATTCTTCCTGGGTCTAAGAGATTGTCCCCAAATATTATAATTCCTTTGGTCCCCAATCATATATGTTGTGATTATGATAAATTATGAAAAAGGTAAGGACAATACACATAGCCCTATAGAACAGGGATAAAAAGACCTTTTATAAAATCATATACTCCAAGAGTAGAAGAAGCCCACTAGTATCAAATCCGAGCAGCCCCTCCCCATCTGGAAACAGGGGGTTCAAAATATATACTCTGATTTTTTGCTGGGACTTTATTTCTGATTCTTGTTTGATAGCTACGAGTCAGTTATTTTATCAAAAATAAACATCTGCCTAAACAGCCTGTGGCTCCCTGGGCCTTTTCTGCATTGTAATTTAAATCTTGCTACTGTTTTTAGTCCTCTGAGGCTTTAAAAAGTCTCCAGTTTCCTTCTGAATTATTAAAAAATAAAATTAGTGGTTTGGAGATAATTCAACTATTCAGTTCATCATAAGAAATTTATAGTTCAGATGGTAAAACCAATTGTGTTACTATCACAGTAATTTGCTATTTCCCTTGGGAGTCTTGGGCATGAGTTGTCTAGATCTGTCAATTTCTCTATTTATGCTTAGTTAATTTTAGCAGATGCTGTTTCATATGTTCTGTTAGTACAGATGGTGAAATTTTTATTTAATGTAAGGGGGCAAAATTTTGTTTCTTCTTCTATTTCTATTTTTTCTTTTTCCCTTCAGATGAGAACTGAAACAGGTAAAAGGAAATTTTCAGGTAAGTTTATATCCCAGAAGAGGTTCTACATACGAAAAATAAAGATACCAATTGTCATAGCCCAAGTGTTTTTATTTCTAGGAAAAGTGGAGGAAGTGTTTCAGTGTTGGTTTGGGTTTTTTTTTTTTTGTTTTAGGGATTTTTTTATTTTGGTGTTTGGGTTTTCCGTTTTTGTTTTTTCGGGGATTTTTTGAGTGTTTTTGTTTGTTGTTTGGTTTGGGCTTTGTTCACGTTCTTGTGTTTTTGGTTTTGTTTTTTGTTTTGTTTTACGCTTCTAGCAGATGATATAGCTGTTATTACCATAACTCATTGGCATACAATAAAAACAAAGATAAGGTTTCATGAATCAGTTTACAGTTTTGAAGTCTTCTGATAATTATGTCCAATGAAATTGAAAACAAACACAAAGAAAAGTAATTTCAGCCACACTTTGATATTTGGATTAAAAATCCTACTGATGAAAAAAAATACAAAAATCTGACCAATTAAAATCTTGAGGATTTCTTTGCTTTTATTCCACCTTCCCTTGTAATAATGTAAAATTAAGCCTGATATAAAAGTTAATTATCTCTATCTGCCATTGACACATATTAAAAATCAACTTGGGCAGACTTCTCCTTCCCTGCATAGCTCGCTGACCTCCCAGTCTGTGAAATATCCCTTAGGCAATGCCACCACCTCTGCCTGCCAAAAGCTCATAGAAAGGCACCAAACACTCCATGTTCTGTGCTGGATGGCTGTGTCCTCCTTGCAGAAGTTAATGGGAGTTCAAGAGGTGTCTGATATGCTGGGGTAGCTGCTTCCACTGCTGCTGGGATCCATACCCTGTGGCACATCACAGCCAGCATTGAGCCTTCCCATATTCAAGAGAGTTTTTGGACACCTTCCATCTCAACTGCTGCACAAATTGCTGCCTCTGTTTGCTATGCTCCCAGCTGGCTATGCTTTCCCTGGTGCCAACTGAAGAGGTACTTGACAATTCCCAACTCTAAATTAAGGATTTTAATATGGCTGAAGCTAGCAGATGTAAGCACCTTTTCAGTAGGATTAGCTCCCAGGGGCTGTTAGAAACTGCTAGAGCTTCTAGGAATAAACACATCTCTTAGCTCCTTGTATGAGCAGCAGCATCAGTACTCTTTGGCAAGGAGAGCCAAAAAATCCCTTCATCAATTTCTGCATCCCTTAGCTGCTTCCCTTTGCAATGACCTTTCCTGGAGTGTTCTAGTCTACTCACTAAGTTGATCTCCATCTCAGAATCTTCTATCTTTATGTCTGTCAGATGCTGTTGAAGAATGGGATATATGTATCAATAAACATTAACATGAGATCTGTGCCTACTCCATGTCTGCTCTTGGCTTCCACTTGGCACTTGAGCTCATGTGCATCGTGCTGCAGTTTGTGCCAATACTTCTCTTGTACCAATGAAGTGTAGACAATGTAGTTCAAAAAGCTCATTGTTGCTAATGGAATCAAAGCATGCAAAACCATTCTGACAACAATTCTGACACGAAGGGGGAAAATACATGCAAGCTCTGAGTTCAGCAAAGACAGGCTTTTATAACTTGTTTGTAGCGTGGTGACAACTTTAATTTTGAGTGAATATTTTTATCAGATTCTACAATCATCAAAATAAACAATAATTTATTATTAATAATTTATTACAGCTTAAAGGTTTAGGTAAAAGGAATACCATATGAAATGTAATTTTTTTTCTTTTAATAACTCAGGACAAAGAAAATACCATTCCAGAAATGACTTGCTTTCCATTTTTATTTTACATTACAAACTATCTTTTGTTTTATAAAATAGAAAAATGATGATGAAAAAATCATTGTATTTATCTAAATAGGGCAAGGTTTCTTAAGAATGAAAAATTTGCAAAAAACTTCAACTTTGTTTAAAACTCTACACTTCACATAAATATCATACCTTTGAATAAGATTTTTTATCATCTCCAAAGCACTACAGAATTTAGCATTTGCTGTTATTTAACTCACAATGTCATGATATATCTGGGACATTTCGTATGTAGAGATAAAGATTTAATTGATAATACTTTTTCTTCTTGGTTGGCTTTTTTTTTTTTTTTTCAGAGAAAAGAAACCAGTTTGTGTGTCAGGAATTTCCTTACAAATTAAAGCTTTCTGGTATGGATGCACTTTGTATGTCCAGGTGGAGTGAAAAAAAAACAAAACAAAACCACACAAAACTTGCCTCTTTGAAGGTCCAAGATGTTTTTAGTGGAATAGGGTAGATTCCAAGAATTATTATATTTTATCCGTGCATAAGAGTAAGCGCCATACTTTCAAGAAAATTTGTCTTCTTTTTTAAAGGAATATAGTTGTTCATGAGAAGTACCTTGCTTGAAGGGCACAGATCAAGTGGCTATATTCCAAGTTAATAATTTTCAGAATTGTGAACATTGACATTTATTCAGCAAAACCAGCTGCTCACAATTTACCTAAAAGCAACTTTATTCCTTGGTACATGTTTTTAGTTCAGTTCCCTCAGTCACGTATTGGTGAAATGGCAGATTTCTCTTCAGAGTTATAGGAAACAAGGCAATGACCCAGTTTTGCCAAGATTAGCAGCTTTTTAAAATAAAAGTTTTGCAAAATTTTACTTTGAAATAACCACATTAAGACACAATTTTATATTTTTTATTTGTATTTTAAAGTTAGAAATGCTTTTTCTGAGTACCGTATGTTCTAAATACTGAACCTGCCTAGTCAAGAAAAATACTTCAGATTAATCTTGAACTCTGTCAAGCTGGTTCTGTGACCACTTGTAGTCTTAGATAACATGAGTTCTATCATCATCATTATAGCACAAGGATTTCATATCACCAGAGCTTCACACCTCTTCAATGTTTCTTGCCCGCAGCTCCTCTAAGCACTGTTTGTTCCTGGTCCTTGCAGCAGCCAACCAACTCCTCTCTTCAGATCCCACCAATCTACTCTTTTATACCTCTCATTTTTATTGGCTGGTGAGGCCTGTTAAGATCAGGCCTGCTTCTGATCTTTAGTAATTGGTTCAGCTGCAGCTTATTGGGGGATAAGATTACCTTCTATACCACCTTCATTTACCCATACTGTATCCCCCTACAACCACTTCCCTGGGAGCCCGTTTCAGTGCCCAGGAACACTGTGGGTGAAGAATCTTTTTCTAATATGCAGCCTAAACCTCCCCTGACACAGCTTCAGGCCATTCCCTCAAGTCCTGTCACTGGTCAGCACAGAGAAGAGATCAGTGCCTGCCCCAAGTTGGAGGCTGCAATGAGGTTTACCCTCAGTGTCCTCTTCTCCAGGCTGAACAGACCAAGTGACCTCAGCTGTTCCTCATACAGCTTCCCCTCCAGGCCCTTCTCCATCCTTGTGCCCTCCTTTGGATGCTCTCTAACAGCTTAATCTCCTTCTTATGTTGTGGTGCATTTGAATGAAGGTATATTCAATGACTCAACATGAATAAAAGTTTCTAAACCATTTTGGAAATGTATGGGAGGTAGAAAATCAATGTTGCTTCATTATTTTACACCAGATGAGTATCTTGTTCTTATTTATTGACCTCCACAGTCTGAAAAGTTTAACTTTGTTTTAAAAAATATATATGCACTATTATGGAGTTAGCTTATTATTGTTGTACAGCTGCCCGTGAAAATATCCAATGCACTTTTCTATCATGCAAATGCCCAGTTTAAAGCTTATTTGAAGCCACAGACATTTTAGACATACAGATAGACACACATACATGAATATTCTATATTATAAGAAAATATTTTCTTTGCCCATGTTAAGAAGAGATGAATAATTTTCTTTTATTTCCCTAATAGTATTCTGATGAGTTTTAGTTTCCCCATGAATAGGAGTATAGGAGACCTGCTAAGCTCTGAGTTAAACACATAAATATAATACTCCTAAGCAAGGTAAACACCAATAGTGGGTCATTAAGCATTGAAAGATTGAAATAATTTTCTTTTGGAAGGACTTGTGGGGATTTCTGTTTTCTTGCCTTTTTCCCTATTAAAGATGTTTATTTCTTCACAGCACTAATAAAATTATGTCTTGTAGGAAGAAAAGCACTACAAGAAGTTTGAATCCCTATGTTCTTGACTATTTAAATAGTTCTTTTGAATTTTTCATGTGCTGTGATTTCTTCTGCAATTATAATAACATTTAAAAAGCCATTTTGTATAAATTACAAGAAGATTCCTTTTCAAACACTAGAAAATGCCAGCTATTTTAATGTGTAAACAAGAGTCTGAAACACACTGAATGATTTTTCAACTGCATCTAACAAGGTTTTCAAAGTGATAATCTTCCTGGTGACTTTTTCTTTTTGTAAAAACATTTATTCAGGAAGAGCTGACATTATAATAAGCATTTGAAAAAGCTATTATAAATATGGTTAGCTATACTCATATTACCTATATATTAAAAGAAATTAAATTATTCATTTACTTTAAGCATTCAGTTAAAGAAATGCTTTAAACTATGTAAACCTTTCTAACATTTTATTTCTGTAGGGTCCATTCTACTGACATCTTAATCCCCCTGTTTTCCAACATGGCATAATTTGGTAAACACTGATGTTCATACAGCTGTAAACACTGATGTTCATACAGCTGTCATCTGTAGGCACGCATTCCAGTTCTCCTGCTGCTTGCAAAAGACTGAATTTGCACTCCTCTTGTTTGAAGAGGATGACTTAATCACCAAGCAGGGATGTATTCTGATTGTCTTTGCCCATCACCTTTTTCTTTGAAGCTGAGCCACTGAACATACAAGTAGGAGTCTTCATATTAAATCACAGAAAAAGAGACCTTGATTCTCATCTAGTGATTAGGGCACTTGAAATTGAAGCTCATTCATTTAAGCAGGTGTCCAAGTGACACTTATCTCCCACTGTAGGTGGCTATTTTTAACAGTGATTCATTTACCCAAGGACATTTTGTTCTTCCATTCACATAATGGAAAACGATACAAATGTCAGGCTCATTGACTCAGAATGGTTCAGCTTCATGGTAGTCTCATGATATTGAAAGGTCAAAACATTAAAATTACTGGTGTGCATCTCTCCCTTGGTTCTTCATGGAGGTTATCCTTTCATTGCAAATATAGCTATTCCATCAACAAAATTCCCTGGAAGTCACTAATTTTTCCTAAAGAACAAGACTGAAAATGTGACACATAAGGGCACCCTGCATTAGAAAAGGCAACAGTCCCTACCAGTGACTGCTGGAACACAAGCTTATATTTCTAGGACAGTAAAAACAGGTCATTTCTCCTGTCTCCAGTATCAGTAGCATCAGATAAAGAAGGTGATCACAAACTGAAAAGGCAACTGTAAAATATCCCATATTTCCACACTCCTTGAAATGCACTCAGTCTTCCCCACTTCCTTGGGAACACAGAAGTTTCTTAAATTGGTTATCTGAACATTAATTTCTTTGTTATGGGTATTTGACACGGTGTGACTGCGTGGCACCAATACCTAACCTGGGTTCATCGGTCCGGTGAGAGTCTAGCATCTAAGAACTTATTGTTAAGATATCTTTGTGGAATGAAATCAGCGGCTTGGATAGCCTATCTAGAAGATAACTGAGATAGCATTCACACTGCATCAGGCAGAAACCAATGAATTTAAGCAAGCACATGGCTTTGTATATTTTTCTGTAGCTCCAGGCCAAAATTACAGAGTATAATGCTAGAGAAGGAAACAAGTAACAGGAATGAGTCCTAATGTAAATGCATTGCATTTTCTGTTGGAAATGTGAGAGATGCAAAACAGCTTGATTGACTGAGATTTCAAAAGTGGAAAATTTACCAAAATAGCAATCATAGGAAAGTGGCATGGGGATATCTACTATTAACTATTTCATGGGGATATTACCTTCCACGCTGGAAAAGCAAAAGAGAATAGAATCATAGAATACCTCGTGTTAGAAGGGACCAGTAAGTATCATCAAAGTCCAACTCCTGGCCCTGCACAAGGCAATCCCCAAGAGTTACAGCATGTGCCTGAGAGCATTTCCCAAAAGCTTCTTGAACACTGTCAAGGCTGGTGCTGTGATCACTGGCCTGGAGAGCCTGTTCCAGTTCTCAAACACCCTCGGTGAGAAGAATCTTTTTCTAAAATCCATCCTAAACCTCCTCTGACACAGTTTGATCCCATTCCCTTGGGTCCAATCACCGATAACCACAGAAAGAGATCAGTGTCTGCCCCTCTTCTTCCCCTCAGGTGGAAGTTGTAATGGCAATGAGGTCTTCACTCAGTCTTTTCTTCTCCAGGCTGAGCCAAAAAAAATGACCAGTGGTAGCAAAAGGTATGTATGGAGCAGCCTCAATATAGAAAGAACTGTTTGTGTATTCTCACCAACCTTAAAACAGCATACTTTATCCACAGTTCATAATGTTTGCTACAGTATCTTCACTGATGCCCCACATCTTCTTCAGATTCTAGCATTTTTAAACTACTTTCTTCAGTAGTTGCAGGGATGCTGCAAGAACAGTGATGGAGTCCCAAAAGCCTGGCAGCTTTGTTTTTGTATTCTTTCACATGTTTCTTAATAATGTAACTCTTATGACCTCCAGTCTACATCACCTTCTGCCCACCCCACTCACTCCCCTATTAGCCTAAATTTAGGTGGTCTCAGACACTTCACTTACACTCACTAAAGCTGACCATCCCATCCATAGGTATTTCCCTGCACTGCCTGTAGTTTCCCAAGTCTTAAATAAAATATACCTGTGAGGATTCACTGACACTGACTCCACTTATGCCAGCAAAGCAAAGCCAATTTATTGCACAGTTTACCAGTATTTACAGGTCACTACATTAGTACAAATTTTTCCACTCAGACCTCTTTGTCTCCATCCCCTTTAGAAACACAGTCTTCTGATTATTCTTCTCACACTGGTAATGTCCTTTTGGTTTTCTGTTTTGCTAGCAAAGTCCTTGTTGCACTTCCTTCATCAAAGCAGTCAGCATCAGAGGGTCAGAGCAACCAGATGTCTTCACTTCTGTTTTTTCCTTGAGTTTCTCTCTTCCTCAGCTTTCACTGTACTGGGGCCAAAAGGTCTGTGATGCTATCCAGTTGAGCTTCTGTAGCTCTCTGATCTCTGACATCTATCTTCAGTCTTTACTTTTACATTTTCTTCACATTTATCTAGTCTATGGTGCTCCCACAGACCACAGACTTTGCCTTCTCTTTCCCTCTATTGCTGGTCATATAAGTGTCCACTCCAGACTCTGAGAGAAAAGCTATGGATTTTTTTATTTTACACTGGGAAGGAATGAAAATGAGGATTTTCACTTCACAGTTCACTCAAGAACCATTACTCTCATTAGCTAAAAGGAACCTTTGATTCTGTGCTGATAAAAGCCCTGAAATTTTGATTAATGAATTTGGAATTTAAGAGAATAAAAAAAAAAAAAAAGAAAGAAAAAAGGAAATCCCTTCCCTTTGCTTTCTTGACTAATACCCTTTGTTTTCTTGATTAATATCCTTACTATCATATTACTGAAAAGGTGGTCTTCTCTTTGTTACTTCTAAACACTAGGACAATTTGAAAAGGTCATGTGTTGCCTACAGTTCAGCTGAAATCCTTTAAACTGTGGACAACACTGAGAAGGTGTTTGCACCCATCAGAAAGGGAGATTAACCACCAGACTGTGCAGCCAATAAAATACAATGTTTCTAGTAATCAGTGCAGTCCACTGCCTTTTGAATGACTTAGCAATTCAGTCCCCTGGTCTTTTCAAGGTCTTGACTGTGGATCTTTTTAAGCTGTGACTGCAAAAATTTCTGGAGAGGGTCAGGAGGGCTGTGTCCTTCAGATGAACACTGATGCTGTAGTATCTTATTTCCTATTGGATAGCAATGGGTCATTTTGCTTTCACTTGGTCTTGATTCTGCAGTGGAAAGACTCAACCATCTGTGGCAGCGGTCTAATAAAATAAATTAGAAGGTAAACAACTAATTAACCTGTGAGCAATAGAGGAAAGAAAGAGTGTCCAAGTAGATTTTGTAACAACACCAAAGAAAAATTCTTTGATGGACCTGAGAATGGGGAGGTAAAGAACCACTGCCTTCACCATCTAACTCCTTCCAGAGGACAGTTCTGGATACTAATGACTGAATGCATTGACCTGAATGATGATTGACCCCACTGACCTTTAAGAGGGTTATGGAAGGGATAAACATAACACAGAGGGAAAATTTGGGTACTATACAGTCTGTGTACAACAATTCTAACTGCATGATTCATGGAAATTACTAAGTGGATAATTGGACTGCATATGTATGATTGGATCATTATTGAGTATGGTTGTATTGCAAATAGATTGTCAAGAAAGGAATGAGAGGAATAATCAAGTTATATTTTCACACATAAGGTCAGTTCCCTTTCTCAATATTTTAAGCATTTTTTTTCTGCTTTTTTTTTTTTTTTTTAGAATAACAAATTTTACAATTGATATTTTAAAGTAAATAGGTGTGGGAGCTCTATTCTAGGCTGAAGTAAATGCTGTCAGCATGTGATAACCGTACTCTGAACATTTGTGCCAGTCTAAATAGGACTAAGGTATAAGGCTGATAAATTCAAAACAGTTGGAATGAAAAGTAGGCACAAGTTACACAGGTTTTGAAGAGGTAAGTACCAAGAATAAGGATTGGAAAACACAGCCAAGCTCGCATACTTTCCCAAGCTCATCTCACTGGCTGCAGTGTCAGGAACAGAATTGTGGGCTAGATTGGTCAAGCTGGCCAGACTCAAAAATAGTCCTAATGTCATTCTGTATCAGTCTTTTAAGGATGATTTCAATCAAAGCCTTATAATGCATAAAAAGTAACAACAAAAGTAGTCCACTGTGTAAAGCATGAACTGTTTGGCATTCCTAGCCTATTAGACAAAGTTCTGCTGTTGGCATAGTCAGAGAAATAAATTAATAAAATAATTACAGAAACTCTGCATGCCAAAATCTTGGTGGTGTAGATAGGATTCCTGGATTCCTACTTTAAACAACTTTAAATGAGTGGTGCAACAATACAGACCTGTAGTAGGATCTACATGTCTGCCTACAGAGTCAGTTTGGTGTTTAATTATTCACCTTTCTTGGAAGCTTGTCACTCAGATTTTAGAATTATAATAGCATACAAATGGCAAAGCTGTGGAAGATGAACAACTGGACTTTCATCAAATATAAACTAAGAATTCAAATTCAGTCTAATGGACAGAATTTGACACTAGAATTTGACTGGCAAAGTTTTACAACCTTATTCATAATATTCGTAAAAGTAATTAATTATTTTGAGCAAATATTTGTATGTTAATTGTGAAGCCTTAATAAATGTGGTTATAACAGCATTTTGTTTAACTGAATTCAATAAAACCTTTATTTATGGATTGAATGAAATTTATACACTGGCTAATATCTATCATATGGTGTCTAAATTATTAAGAAGAATGATTGATTTATCAATTTAAATATATTAAATTGATTTAGCAATTTAAATATATTAATAATATTTTAGGATAAAATATATTTTCCTATTGAAATTTAATAAATAGCTAATTTGCTCGTGATCGTCCTAGATGTGATAAAACCAAATATTTTCTTAAGCTATTTCCATGATTACAAAATGGTTTGCTCTGAGATACTTATATGCAATGATCACAAGCAGCACCTCAGGTGTCAATTCTTACTTACTTTAAAAGGTCCACTCTTAAAAATGCTTCTGAAAAGGGCTATATTATATTTTTTTCATTAATATTTAATTTTCCTGATGTGCAGTTGACAATTAACCCAATTTGTCATGTCAGATACTTCTTTGTTGATTACCATGTTGATTAGGGGTTTGATTGATGATTCAGATACTTCAATTAATTTCACGCATTAAAAGAATTTACACATAGAAAGAACCATCTGACAAAGCTGTTAGAATACCTCCCTATTCTAATAGATCTTTAATAACTGCAGCAATTCAGTGACAGACTAATTAGGAAATTGATACAGAATGCAATCATTGTTGAAATTTTCCTAAATCTATTCAGCACCTGACTGAAAAACCAACAGTTATTTTCTTTTTCTTTTTTTCTTAGTTTTATTTCTTTCATGTAAATATCTGGTAGCATAAATTCAGGACTGAATATATTTTCTAGGGAAATTTTTTCCCATGCTATTTTTTCCTTTCTGAGGTTTCTAGAAATGTCTTACAGAAAATATGATTTTCTGCATTCATTCAGAAATTATATTAATTTTCCACAGTTCCAGCATAATGTTGCAATGTGAAACTGTGAAACCCTATAAAGAACAATATTGCTATGAAAACAATAGTAGTTAATGAAGCAAAGATGTTTGAATTACAACTTTTATTTGCTTAGAACCCAAGAGATTTGTTATTAATATTATAGCTGTGGAAATCTGATGCTTAGGGATTTTTAAAATGTTGTGTAGCACTAACTCTTGAGAACTCCATTCTTCATGCCATACAAAATTTACATCTCTCCTCTGAACCAGTTGTTTTGTTTGCTGTGGGTCTTTTATTGCATATTGTCAAATGGGGATTTTTTTTTTCTTAGTTTGTCTTACTTTTTTTTTTTTTTTCCCCAGGAGGTGCAGATCTGTATGCAACATACCTAGATCTTACATATATTGATAAAATACTTCTTATGTAAGATAATGCAGCTGAATATATTTTAGTCTATGCCCACAAATTCTATCAAAACCAACACTGCTGCTTCTTTAGATCATCAGGGAGATATTTTATTGGGTATTTCACTATTTATGTATAACAAAAGAAATCTCTAGAAAAGTGGTATGTGAATACAGCTGCAACTTGCCATGGATAAGACTTAAAACATTTGATTTTTGGCATTTATAAAGGTAAATCATAATATTTTCAGGATATGTTGTTCTCTAATTTAGACTTCTTTAAAGCGATGGCCAGTTGCTACCCTTGAAAGCAGTCTGGTATGTCTTTGAGAAGAAAAGGGTCAATATTGGTGTGTTTTTATATAGTAGAACAACATAATTTTTTAAATTTAAACTTTTATTTTTAAAAGTTCTTCAAAAACTAATAAACTGGACTATTATTTTAGAATAAATACAAATAATTAGGGTGCAATAAACATTAACTTCTTTTCCTTGGAAATCATTGGGAGAGAATTTACTCTTGATGCTATTTATGGCGACCTAAAATATGTCAGAAAAGTGTTCTTAGTGTATTAATTCCTCTGGTAACAAGAGGTTGTTTTTTTAAATCACATCCTGCAATATTCTGAGCTTCAGCTACAAAGTTGTGCTGACGTCTCTCTCAATACCCACTAAACCAAGTGACAGTAGTTTGTAATCTGATCTACTTGGGTTAATTATAGAAGCCCTCCTGTATATGATAGGAATGGCAGAACAACTGAAAGCATTCAAAGCCTTATTTGTTATTAAAGGAATTGGGAGGAACAAAGTTAACAAAATTCCAGAAACATCAGGATCATAGTAATGTCATGCAGAAAAAGACTGATGCAGAGCTTGGCTTATCAGCAAAGGAATCTCTATCTTTTAAATATGTATGAAGATTTAAATAGACAATTTTCTGTAATTTACTTACCTACTGCATATTATCATTATATCTTCCTAGACAAAGAGAGAAGCATGAATTATGGAGATTTTTGATTGTGTTATCAAGCACTCTTGTACCTTGATAATAACTGCTCAGTGGTTTGCTCTCTGGAAGAAATGCCAGACAAATTTCCCCACCAAACTTAAAATTTGTTGAAGGAATAAATAAGAAGTTTTACAAATAAAGGAGAGCTTTTACTAAAAGAAAAAACAAGAGTTTAAAATTATTGTTAATATATAGCTTTTATATATAGCTTTTATATATCAAGAATTCATTTTTAAAATTATATTGAGTAAATGTTTTCACAAAGCTGCAATTTGATTTTTTTTTTTTTTTTACAATTATCAAGATTTGTGCCTTGGTGTTGGTATTCAAAAGCCATCAGGAACTTTTACTCTGAGCAACAAACACTATTTCACAGCTGTCTTAGTTCCTGAGGAATGTTGAACCTCTCTTAACTTAGCTAGAGTGCCCAGAATAAAACTACCTTTCTGATGATATAGGACTTTGAAATAAATTGGCCTCAAGCACCCTTCTTACCCCAAAACTGAAAAGAGAGTAAAAGAAGTTTGCCTGATAGCTGTCAAGAACAAAAATTGGATTCTTAATTGGATTTTTTCTTGAGGGGAAAATAAATTAAATACAGTGTTTAAGAAGACACTAGTTATTTCCACCAAACTGTCTCTTACTAGGATCCTAAAACTGAAGAGCCCTCTGCAGAAATCCAGGTTCCCTTAACCTGTGGTCTGTCAAAGCCAGACATTAATGTAATTGTCATTATTCTTATCTTTAATATCTTTAAGGATTTTGCCAGTTTACATTCACTGAAATTGAAGAGAAACACAGAAAGAGAGGGGGAATGGAACATACATATTGTAAAAGGAGGGGAGAAAACAAAACAATTGGCTGAACTTGTCTCTCCTTTGCTAGTGTGACTCTATAGCTTGGGGATAAAGAATGTCAGCTCAAAGAAAGAAGTCCCAGATTTTCATCCTGGATCCCAGTTGCCATTACTTTTATCAATAATTCTTAAAGTAAAAACTAACAAACAAGCAAACCAATCCAATGAAGATGTTTCAGATCTATCCTGATTTATTCTTTAATGTCAGTCCAACATCTCTTTTAATGGATGGTACTTATTCCTCCACATAAGAAATGCCAGTCTCAGTGTAGCAAAGAATTTTAACTTCTATACAAGCTTAGTAATCTTAGTTAGACCTTATCCAGCTTGTTTAGAAATCAATAATAAATATGTATTTTTCTACTCATTTTAAATGGAGATGGTCAAGAGCCTGTATATGTAAATTATGTAATCCTACTTACCTCCAACTTTAGTATGTACACAGTTGTGTCAATTTTTTTCAGTTGTTTCAAAACAAAAACTAATAAAAATGTTAACAGATATTTCTTATACCAAAACAAGGATTTTACTGATGACGAACACAGACATAAAAAAAAAGCTATTTATATCTTCTATATAGCATTTGCCACAAAATATGAATTTAGCATGCATGTAGAGTTGCAATGTAGAGTAGCATATAATCAACTGCCTGAGTGACTTAATTTTTCAACCAAGTTGGAAATAGCTGGTTTCTGAAACATCAGCTTTTAGATAATGATAATGATGATGAAGATGAGGATAAGAATTGTGGCAACCCAATACCTTGAAGACTCTTGGGAATAGATCCTAGACATTTTCTGTATATATTTCTCTATGACATAAAGCTTCTTAACAATCCTGAAAGAGTGAAACTCCCACACTACTTAAAGAGGCATTTCATTTCTATTAATCAAATAGTGCAAATTATATCAGCATTTTATCAACTTTCTAGAAAGAGGCAGTTATGAACTGTCTAAATATCTCTGGCAAATCTAATTGTGCTTTAATAGACTAGAATCCTTTACTTTACTGATTTATTTAACTCTTTGCTGATAGCTATGTGTAGGCATAGGTACTTCTGATGACTTTGTTATTACACAGAACTTAAAAATACCCTACGGGTATTAATTGCAAAAAAGCTATTTAAAACAAATTGCCCAAATTGAACTTGTCTGTGATTAGACAGTGTGTGGTATGTGATTACAGGGAAGGGTGGTGGTTTTTATATGTGTGTGTATGTGTTCATGAATTCCAATTTATTGTAAAGAGTTCCTAACAGATATATTATAATGTCATCATGGTGAAAATTTGAAGATGGAATAAGGTCAATAAAATGAATGCTTCTTCATCAAGTATTTAAAGTTTAAGAACTTCAAGAACTTATAGGATATGAGCAGCCTGTTCATGCATATAGAATTAACCCAGTGAAAATCTAAACAAGTACTTTGAAATTAGTGGTAAAATACAGACCTGAGATCTATCGAAAGGTTGTCCAAATAGAGATAGTGGAACAATCTCTTTGCTGTTCTAAAGGTAAAAAAATTTGTGGCTGATGCAAGACATTAATATGTTGCAGCACTGAAAATTTTGCTTTAATATAAAGTTTTGACATGAGCAAATCTTTCACAGGAGAATAAAATCATATTTAAAAGAAAAAATAATTAGTGAACATGACCTGAAAACAGTAGTCAAACTTACTGAGCTCAAGTTGTTTTATGAAAATGAACTAAAAGTACGTAACAATCTGTTTCTCTCTGGTGCCTTAAAAGAAAATGCTTTTCATTTACAGGTGTGAGGAAACATTGCATGGAAGATAATGTCAATAATTTCCAGATTTCTGATACTTTTTCAGAAGAAGGTACCACTTAGATTATTCAGGTCAGCCTGCTGAAGAATGCAAGTCACCACTTTAAGGACAAAATTTGATGGAAAATTGGTGAAAACCTACTGGCCTTTCACTGAGCTGATGTAAAAAAAAAAATCCTAAATAAAGCAAAACATATCTGATTTTCAATTTGAATGTTGCTAACTTCAGTGTGTCCTTTTTTCAATTTACTGGGTAAAGTGTTCTTTTAAAATCAGAGTTGACATTTTGTAGTGTAAAAATTATCATAACCTATGAAAAACATGCCTCTTAGCATTCTGCTTATGTCATTTTCGTTACTCATTCTTTCATTATAAGGCATATTTTCAAGTCCACAGACATGCATATCTAGCTGTAGATGCTCTGCCCTGTTCTGTTTATCTCAAGTTCCATCATGGTGGCTTCTCATGCAGGAACAGTGTTTTGAAACATGCAACTGCATTGTATATTTCCCCACAATAATATACACAATAGTTCAGCTGAATAATATTCCCGGGCAATCTATGTAAGGCAAAATCATATGAAAAATTCCTGCTCTAAATAGAATATTCTCACACAGATAATTTGGATCAATAATAGCAGAAGGTAGGAAATAGTCTGGGGGTTTTAGAATGAAGTATAGCAGCTTCTTTGGAAGCTCAGCACAAGATAATACCCACAAAATTTTCTAGAATATTCTTTTTTTTACTCTTGATTATCATCTAATGATGTTTATGTGTATTTTTAATTGGATATTTGTAATAGCCATTTGTAATGCCCATTAATCTGGAGTTGAAACACACCTATTACACTATACACTGCACAAACAGGTAATTTTATATTGCAGCTGCATCAAGTTACTCATGAACTCATTTAACATCTGTAGAATACATCCTAAATATACATTAGAGGGAATAGACGATTAAGGGAACATTTTTCATGGGATTTCACAAATTATTTATTTGGCTGATCATGAAACTTGGTGTGATAATCTTCCCTCGTCACTACTGGAATGAATCAACTGGTTAGAATGAGAAAAGGCCAGCATCAAAGTTAAAATACTTGAAAGTACTGCTTGTGGATATACCCTTTAATCAGCATCAGTCTCATTCTTATAGTTTTTTTTTAATTTTATACTTTTTATGTTCTCACAGTTCAAAGAAACAAGTAGTTTAACAGGAAAACTCTGAAGTATCTCTAGTCAAATACCTTAAAATGCATCTCGTTAAGCTTGGTACTTTACAAATTATAACAATTGCTTTTAAATTCTCTCTATTGTTTGAAAAGTTTGGCACTGAGCTCTAGCTCTGTGACAACTGGATGGGCTGTGCTGACCGCTCACTTACCATCACTGGCCAGTTAGAACTGAAACATACAGAGTAGGTTTTATCACAGGGCAACTGTGATAACAACTTACATGTGTACATTGTAGACCATGGAGGTAGAGCCAGTAAAGTTTAGAGAATAGTTCATTGTCCAAATTTAAATGTGTCATGTGATTCATCTAGTACCCCAGCCCAGGATTCCCCATTCCAGAATGAAAAAGATAGCCTGTATTAACCAGCATCATGAAGATGACCTAGATACTCAATGAAATATCAGATGTAAGTAGTTGTCTTTGTGCAGGCAACTGAATGAAGTCCAGAAAACTCCACAAACCACATTTACTGAAACAAGATCTTCACTGCTTGTAGCAGTCACTTCAACTCTCATAAATAGATTTTGATTCCAACATCTATATCAGTTTGATAGGTCACTTCCAAAGTGAGAGATATCTCTTTAATTGATTAGATTAGAGAGAACAGAACTAATAATCTCTAGCCATAAATACACATTTGACCAGAATCTCAGACTTCATCCATTCTTAAAATATTAAAATCAATAAAGAATTAAATAATCTGAACATATATGTGTACCATATTGCAGTATAACATATTCTTAAATATCAGAGTCCATGTTTCCACTCTGATTTTAAGTTATTCCTTTCACTTCAGTTTTCAATTGCTCATATTCTTTTCCATTGCTGTTGTGAGAGTTGCTTTGCAGGTCAATGCTATCCCTGCAGAAAGAATAACTCACAAATTTTTTTCTTAATTGTGAGGATTGCAAAGATGTTCAGTGATAAATAAAACCCACTGTACTTCAGTGCCTGAATTTCAGTGATTTATTGCATTTTAGCAACTGTAAAAACTATGAGAGCAGGTGAAATTTCCCAAGAGTCACAAATGCCCTTCTACAGAGTAATCTACATTTGTGAAGAAAGTTCTTTGTGACTATTTTTCTACTAGTTTTGATTTTGAGAACTCATTTTGAATTTAATTGAATGACTAATGTTTATTCAGAAAGCCTTCATACTTAACAGCTAGTATAATTTTTTTAAGCCATGTACATTTTGGGGATCTTGTAAGACTTCAAAATGTGATTATTCTCTTTCCATAGTCACAGGAAAATATTGCTTTGTTACTCTTTAGTTGATTTTTTATACTAGTTCAGCTTAGAAAAGTAGAGAACAGATTTTTTTTTCCCCACAACATATTCCATTTTTGTATCGGATTCTTCTTGGGTCTTCAACTTTCTAAACTATGCTTGAAGGAAAGGATTTAGATTCCAAGCAGCCATGAAAGACCATTAATCTGCTGAAAAATGGAAAGAAATTCAACAGGGGTTGTAAAGGTTAGAAACAAGTAAAGGTTAGAAAGGGTGGTTACAATCAATGGAATATTATAGGGGAAAAAGTGTTTAGGTAACAGTTTATAAGAGAAGGATTTGTGAGTTATAATGAAGGACAAGATGGACGTGACAGAGAAATGTGCATGCTGTGGATTAAAACAAAAAAAAAATCACCAAACAACAAAATAATTGGTATCATAAAATCTAAAAATAGTCCTCATTGCCTGTAATGGAAAATAATAGGACAAAATCTGTACTCCTGGTCCATTTCACCACAGAGGTTGGAGCTGGGTCTTTGATTCATTTGGGTTATGAGCCTTGAGAATATGATATGCAATGAACAGATCCATAAAAGAGGAAGTGGAATGATGTAAGATGTTTGTTACACCGAGAACAAAACCAAACATTTGAAAGAACTGAGTGATTTCTCCCAGGTTAAAAAAGAAAAAAAGAAAAAAAAATAAAGGGACAGAATTCACATAAAGAATGATTTTAAAGAAATGGAAAAACGTGTTCTTCCCTCTGTATATACACAACTTAGAACAGGAACCAATGACATTATAGCAAAAAGACTTCATTACTTCGTTTTGAACAACTCTGTAACAGTAACAATGAAGAACTATCTCCTTCACAGTCAGTCTTTAAAGAGCAATCAAACAGCTAAATGCCTCCCAAGGAATGCCTAAGTTATACCTGTTACTGTAGATGACATGGAGATGAACTCTCTACTTTAGATTGCTCTATGTTCTTTCTAAAGTGAAATGACAGGCTGAATATTATTAGCTTGCTGTCTTTCTTTCTGCCTGTTTGTTCTGCTACAAATCCCAGATACCGACTCCAGGAAATTTTTCCCAGTTACCAATGAAGAATGAATATCTTTTCTTCCAAAAACCAGGATGCCTCCTGGAGTAACCAGATACAGGGCAAAGTAGTTTCCTATTGATGGGATTAATTTGCTTTCATGTGAGTATTGAAAAGCAGCCACTTCCACTTAAGGTAGTTGCTTCTGCTTTCTTTTGCAGACATTGAAGGCAAATCCACATCTCCACAGGGCAATTCACACCATTTTAAAATGGAAAGAGTAAGCATAATCTATACGTTTGTGATGACAAAATATGGGAGGTAAGCAGAGGATGGGAATCAGTATTTATAAGTCAAGTAAGAGTTATTGACTGTCAAGATGGAGTTATTGGCTGTCTCAGGTTAAGCAGAACTCTGGATGTCCAGACTTGGCCTTTAAGATCTTAAGATGCTTGACATTCACACGGCTCTTTCTTCCTGGGAAAATGAGCTACAAAAATACTATGAATTTTCAAATGTCACCTCCTTTTTTTCACTGCCAAAAGAAATTTGAGACTGGCAGCCAAATATTAATCTATAGACAATGAAATTCCATGGAAGTTGATGTTTGTTCAGCAATAATAGCAATTGTAATATTGATTTAGTTTAAACCTTATAATAATTTCAATAGATCTACATACATAGCCTTAATTAGCATTTTAGTGGGTTTTGTTAATAAGAAGGAATATTAAAGTACCTTACGTGGGTTAGATGTACTGGAGTTATGCTGAAATAATCCAGAACTTCGTCATATAACACTTTTTTTTAAGACACAGTTTAAGACAAATGTGCCTTTACATCTTCACTCTAGGCACATAGATACCACTGTATCTATGGAAAAAAAATATTTTTAGCTGGTACTGGTTAGCTCCCCTTTCTCTAAAACAGTGGTAATAGGATGTCATTCCATTCCTACACAGGTTATTTCGTTACCTTTTTCAAATGTTTTTACCCTTAAGAGAAAATTATTGTAAAATATAATATTCCAAAGAATCATGGAAGCTAGTCAAGAAAAGCTACATTGCATCACCTTGTTAATCTCCCAGGCAATACAAGTGTACCTCCTGCTGAATATTTACTGAGAGTACACAATAAAAAAAACTATTATTTTAGGTTCTACAGAGGTAAAATTCCTCAGCTCATTTCCTTGTTGTTTTAGTTTGTTTGTTCACTGTTTTTTCCTTATGCTTTTTTCCAATCCACTGGTATTCATAATACAATAACTGAGAAGTGTGCAATGATGAAAATTTACAACACTTTGCTAACTGTTTTCCATCGACACTCGAGCAAAAATAATTAGTGATAGGTATCGACAGTTGTCACTCCACCAAGAGTATCTGAGTCTTTCAATCTTAAAACCAGATTTTCTTTAGTCCTGCTTGTTACTATTATTTCTTCTCTTTCACATCCTTCATAATTGTTTAAGATTGAATTTTTATTTTATTTCTGCTGTAGCATATTATTGAATTCTGAACATAATGTTGAAATTCTGGTTTAGATGATCTTCTAGAATCTGATCTATGACATTAACTCTTATATTCATTGTGACTATTCCCCCACTGTGCTGAAGTCACTAAGTGAGGGATATTTCATGATCTCAAAAAATTAAGATGCTACTCTAAAATATTTCTGACATGCTTTTTCTCTAAGAATATGTAGGTTTACCCTTGACTCAATAGTTTTTGATGCAGCCTCTTCTTTAAATCAAAGATAATAGTTGAAGTTTGAATTTTTCCCACAAAAACACATATTATGCTTGGTTTTATGGTCAAAATTTTTATTAATATTTTCTATTATTATTCCCAGAGGAAATATTGTATTTCAAGGGACTTAATAATGAATTCTATTCAACCCTGCCAAAAACACCCCCTTCAATCAAGATCCCACTAACAGTGGGATTTGAGATGCTAATTAGGCATCTAGAGCACATTTTATTCATATTGTGCTATGCCAATTCTGTGTGTGTGAACAGGTGTTTTCAATCAAAGGTTTTGCAGGAAGAAATCAAATACTGAACAAACGTTACATTTGTGAGCTAAATTTATACTCTCATAGAAAGAAAATAAAACTTTTTGTCAGTTTTGACTGGCATCAAGCATATTACTCTCATTTAATTCTAAACCGAAAGACTTTGGATCAATGTTTTATATTACTATCTCCAGGTCCAGTGTCAGATTAACAAGTTTACAGTTATATGAGTTCATTATTTTTTTTTTGAATCATGGCGCAGTATTAGTAGTCTTCCATCAGATGCATAGCTTGAATGAGCTGAGAACTTCAGGGAGGCGTGTCAGAGCATTTGCCAGCATTACTCCTTACCTTTTGAACTCAAATTGCACTCCATAAAATATTTAGTGCCTTGGAAGCCTTTAACATAGGCTGTCTTTCCTACTGATATTGCAATAGGTCTCAGAGAGGACCACAGATAGCTACAATGTTTTACTGTACTGTGTTTCACTTCAAAGGGACAAACTATTTTTCAATAGATGACTGTGCATTGTCAGGTTGGACAAAATGCAATCTCAAATTTCAGTGTTGTGTAGGCATTATCTCAGCCTGAGTGCATAAGAGATGCTGAGTTTAGGTAATCTGACTTTTTTTCCCCTTCCTGAATGCATTCTATGTTAGTCAGCTATTTAAAATGTGAAAAAAAAAAATAAAAAATCTGTGCTGTGATGGAAATGCACAATACAGAATAAATTAAAAAAGATTCTGTGTACATCTTTGTTCTACTATATTTCTAACTAGCACTCTTTGTGCGTGTAAGGATTCCACAACTGTTATAAGCAGTAGTTGTTTTCCAAAAATAGAAAAATCTCATCTGTTATGGAGATGATTTTCAAATAATGATTTCAGGAACTGGCAGAGAACAAAGGCTTCACTGCAGCTGAAATAAACAGCCTTCCCCAATGGTGATTTTAGGATTCTAGTTATTAAAAAAGTCATTTTCCTGACATTTGAATGGTAAACTCAGATCTCACTCTGATGATAAATATATCTCTTGGGTTCACCTTTTGGGGCAAGCCTCGGGGATACATCAGAATTAAATAATGAGATTTTTGTTTTATCTTTGTTTTATTTATTTTGATTTGTTTGGTTCTTCTAGAACTCGTAAACTTTTTCAAATACAAAACTCACCAAGCATTTATATGGTTATATTTATATTTTATTATTTTATGGGTTGATTTCAGTGCAGAGTAATTAAATAAATATTCTTTTTTCTTTATTGAGGACCAAAAAACACAGAATAACACAAGGTGTCAGATATGAAGAGGAAGAATGCTCAAGTTAGGTTTTGGTCTGCAAAACTTATTTCAGAATGCCACCAGCAATACATTTCTTTTGTTGAGTTGACCATTATTAGATAGAATTTATTTCTATTTTGATAAAGCCAATCTGGTTGCAGGCCTTTGTTTTCAGAAAGCATTGATAATAGAAATTATTTTTCCGCTTATTAATTTGCAATGGTGTTTAACTAATTTTTGTCCTCTTATTTTAAATATTCCTCACTTAGTGAGAGGGTATCAGTCAGATAAATCAATATAAATTGAATTGTAGCATAGTGTAAGCACACACAGCTTAGCAGCCCAATGACAACTGAAGTGTAAAATGTATGGATAATAGAGTTGGATCACAACTACTGCTTGCCTTAAAAGTTTAGTCTTGATTCTTATCCTCAGAAGGTGTGAGTAAATTAAGGTTGCAAAGAAAAAAATAATTAAGAATGAAAAAAAAAAAAAAGAAAAAAACTTGTATTTGGTCATGCATATTTTTATAGTAGTACTGACAGAAAATATAAAATACGTGTGTTAACTTTTTATGTAGAAAAGTGAGAGCTTTTTTAAAGTTTTGTATGCATGACTAGACACTTTTGCTGCCTCAGTTTAAGTATATCTTAAAATGACCTGTATTTTGGGAGCATACTGAGGGCTGGAAATCTGTAATTATGCCTTGTTTTTTGTTTGAAGTTTGACTCCTAATAGACTTAGCTTAACAATTCATTAATCATCCTAGACATGACTTAATAAAATTTACACTCATAGAAGAACTGGCAACTGGTCATAGCTGCACTTTACATTGTAAATTAGATCTTTGAAAATGACTTAGGAATGTTTTTACCCAAATGAAAAACAGTACACTTAATTTCATTCATTGTGCAACCTGCTCTAACATTTTTCTTTTTGTGCTGACTTTATGATAATTGAAGGAGAAAGAAAATTTTAAAAGTTTTTTTGAACAGTTAACCCAAAAGATTATTCAAATTAAAAATATGTTTCAAAGTAATAAGTAGGTTTTATATGCATAATTAGTATTGACATTAATGAAATATATTCACATTAGTTTTTCAAGTCATGCAGAGAGAAGTGTGATAGAATCTTACACACATCCATTATCAGTTCTTGTGCAAAGCATCTGACACTGTCCCAATGACACGAAAAGTGGAACTGAGTTCACCTTCAGGAATCCTGACAATAGCACCAAATTGTGTGGTGCAGTCAACACACTGGAGGGAAGGGATGCCATCCGGAGGGACCTCCACAGGCTTAAGAGGTGGGCCTGTGTGAAACTCGTGAAGTGCAACACGATGAAATACACCTGGGTCAGGACAATCCCAAGCATAAATACAGAGCAGAGAAAGGATTGAAAGAAGCACTGGGGAGAAGGATTTGGTGGTGTTGGTGGATGAGAAGCTCAACATAATCCATCAGTGTGTACTCACACCTCAGAAGGCCAACTATATCTCTGACCAGTGATCAAGGGACATGATTCTGTCCTTCTACTCCACTCTTGGGAGTGGGTTAGATTAGTTAGTGTTAGTGGGACATGTTTCTGCCCTTCTACTCCACTCTAGTGAGACCCTACCTGGAGTACTGCACCCATCTCTGGGACTCCAAACATAAGAAGGATGTGGTCTTTCTGGTGTGACTCCAGAGGAGCAGCATGAACACGGGCACAGGATAAAGACACCTCTTCTTTCAAGACAGTCTGAGAGAGTTGGGGTTGTTCAACCTGGAGAAGAGAACACTCTGAGGAGACCTTATAGCAGCCTTCCAGTATCTAAAAGGGAACTACAGGAAAGCTGAAGAGAGACTTACAAGGGTGTGTAGTGACATGACAAGGAGCAATCTTTGAACAGAAATAGGGTAAGTTTAGATTGGATATTAGTAATAAATTCTCTACTGTATGATGAGACACTGGAATGGGTTTCCCATAGAAGTTGTGGATGCACAATCACTGGAAGTGTTAATAGCCAGGTTCCATGGGGGTTTGAATTAGTCTAGTGGAACGTGAACCTGTCCATGGCAGGGAGGTTGGAACTAGATGTTCTTTAATACCCCTTCTAAACTTAGGCATACTTTCATTCTATGATTTTGATGTATCATGCAGTAAACTCTATTTTAAATGTGGCTAGGTGGTTTTTTTGTTTTGCTTTTTTTTTTTTTCTTTTTTTTTAAATATAAATTGGAGCACTGTATCTGGTATGATTTACATCTGATTTATTAAAAATAAACACAGCCTCTCTATCTATCTGAAACCTATATGATTTTCATGCATTAGAGTTGTATTTATAATAGCCTCATCTTCATTCACTTGGAACAGATGGAAAAATACCTTCGGTTCCTGAATTTTTTTATGTTGCAGACTGCAGGGCTAGAGACCTTGTTTTCTACTTTTTCTGAACAGTAATGGAAAGTTTGCATAGAAGAGCTTTGTAGAATCTGTTTGGTATATCTGACAAAGATGACTTTCTGATTCTGACAATTCCTGGGCAGCTTTCCTGTGTTATTTTTTCTTTAACCTTGTCAGAGTTACATGAACCAAGGTCTCCAACTTTCCAGTACCTAAAGTAGTAAAAGTAATTAATCAAAAACACTTTCCTAATCTGTTCTTTTTCTATCTGTTCCTATTGAAAAACTAGTTAACTCTTCTAGAATGGCTGTGGAGTAGACAGCACAATAAATTCTTCTTTGATAGATGCTTGGTGACAGTGAAATTATGTAAAACTGTATATCCTGCTGTGCTATACATGTGCAAAGAGTGTCTGTACGTGAGCAGCAGCATAAGTAAGGTTAAAAAGTATGGCAAAATAAACACACATCTTCTAAAAAGCTAAATGAAGCAAAGCAATTTAAAATCTGGGCATTCTACAACTTGATCTCTCTATCGCCCTGAGCAGCATAGATAGAGTGGAGGGTTAGGAAAAAAATGAAAATCTGTAAAGGAGCATTACAGCATTTGTTCACACTATGAGCTGTCAACAATCATGCATAATTTAAGATTGCAGCCGCTAACAATTTCACCATGTTTTTCTCTGCTTGAGGAGCTGAGTTTTCTGATGTGTCCCTGATGAGATTACAGTGGCCCTAACAGCATCTTGTAAATAACCCATTCTACCCCTTCACAGAGCACAAATTTAGATTCAATAGTTTACAGGCCTAAATTATAAACACTGGTCTGCCCCACATTCACAGCATCATCCAAGTTTGTTAATTAAGGAAACATTGTCAAAATGCAGATATTATCAAATTCCCTTTGGTATGATGACATATAACACATGTTAAAATTATTAAACACTATGTCAAAATGTAGACTTTTTTTCTCTTCTTTCTGAGGAATTTAGATTTTGTAATTCTCAGTGCTGTGCACAGTGTTCTCTTAGTGTTAAAAGAGAGAATTATTCCAAATGTCAAGGGGATTTATGCAAGGAAACAGTACATTTATGTGAAAGAAACAGAAACCAGTAGAGGATTTCACCAAAGACAGATAACTGATACATTTTATGTAATTCACAAAAAAAGAGAAACAAATGAAAAGCTAAACAAAGCCAAACCATCCTGATTCTGAGCACAAGTCTTCTTTTTAACCTTGAGACTATTTGTTTGTTTGCTTTCTGGGGATTTTTTTTACTGTGTGTAAAGCATATACTGTTATAAATGTGACATGTTCTAAGAGTTCAGTCTTGAAACTGCCACAAAAGTAAACAAAGTCTTTCTCTCTTCTTTTTTTTCCATCAAAAATATTTTGTTCTCATGTGGAACCTTTTGGCAAACTTTGAAGAGGATTTGTCAAAATATTAGATTAAAACCCGTCAAGATTCAATAAATTTTTGCTTATATGACAATATTTAGGACACAAATAAAAATGGTACTGCTATAACCGTTAAATTAGGAAATCTGAAGTAATCAAAAAACATGTAATTCTTGAGTGATCTTGTGATTGGAAACTAGCAGAAATGGATAAATCAGTATTATGAAAAGGATTTTAACTTCAGTTTCACATATGGAGGTAGATTTATAATGACTGTATTTATTTATGACATGTTATTTTTTTAATATAAATTGTTCTCATAATGAGTTCATAAGCTTTGCCATTTAATTGAAACATTCATTTAGGCAAAACCATATGCCAAACAGGTCAATGTGAGTTCACACATTCCAGGTATAAGAGAGTCATACTGTGACAGGGATGTTTTTTTAAGGTTTTCTTGTTTCCTACTCTGTGCAACATGCTAAAATAATATTTTTTAGGATAAAATCTTCAAATTATTAAAATTATATACATAATATATATATTTTAAACATAAGTATATGTTAAACTCCCCTAAATTTTCTCAGAATGCATACAAGTTGCTGACTACCCGCTGAGGTATCAGAGTCCATGAAAGGCAATATGACCATCAAAACATCCCACATTTTCTACAGGACATAATAAAATCCCTATGCATCAGCACAGTTTCTCAGAAAGACATTCAGTTTCTTCTCAAACCATTCAGAGCTGTAAAACCTAGGTCACCTTCTGCTTATGTTAATCACAAAACCCAGTCCAATAGTTATTTGACTGAAATGGCTACAGTGTTCAATATTGTAGAAGACACAGTGACCCGGTGCATGGCACGTCCCTTTTGTTCAGTAACTCAGCAAGTACTCCACTCACTCAGGCTGAAGGATGACACCGCTCAGTCACTCAATCTGAAAATGAAAGTCTGACCCAACATCTTTTAGGTTGATGCTTTAGCCAGAAGCTTATAAAATTGATTATAGCCAGAGAACCAGAAGATTGTTCTCTTTTATGCTGCCTTGTTGAAACATCTTTGCTTTTCATGGGCCAGAGAACAAGACTGTGCTTGTATATTCCAGCAGCTAAAATATGTTCTCTCTTGTCTAGAAAAGGACCCTGAGCAATACGTTTTATGTTGCTAGACAAGAGAGGGATAAGGACGTATCCCTGACTTCAAGGATAAGTAGCAGAGATTATCTTGTGTTCACATTTCTTTTCAGACTGTCCTTTTCCTAACAGGAGTGTCTCAGTGGCCCAAAGAGGGTCAGAAAGCAAGCTAAAACTGTGCAGCGTCAGCAATTACAGCACTCTAGCTCAGTCCCTAGATTTCTCTTACTAAATGGCATAAATATACCCTCAGAATCTCTATAACAGCCAAAATAATTTTAAACAGCTCTTCATTAAATATGCAGAAAATATTTCACATAAAGCTGGGTATTCAATTTCCTAAGCTCTATGTGTATATTCTCTCTCTGGCAAAAGTAATAATTCTAAGAAAAGACTTGATATGAGACTTTGGATGTAGGTCAATCAAAGCATTCCTTTGAGATGCTGAATATGCAACTCCCAACCAGCTACAGGAAAAGCAAAACCTTATACTGGCCCTGCCACAACCATAACAGAGTGCTCTGACCCTTTGAATACACCTATTTTCTTTTAACTTACATCTGAGGAGCGCATGATCCAGATGCCTTAGCCTCATCTTCATGTTTTCCTTTGGAAAGGTTTTGTCCCTGGTAGAATATTTCAAAATTTTGCATTAACAGTCCACTTCCAGGTCAAAATGTATTTTAGATATTCACGGTTTCATGGGCTTTGTTCAGTCAAGAAACACTGAATTCTTAAGCATTATTCTTTCAGGATCCTAATAGCGAAATTCTCTCAGCTAGAATTGCCCGATTTATTAACTGTATTCTTTTGTTCCCTTTAGCTACAGAAGAAGGAAAATAATAATTTTCTTCAGTGTTCCAGTGATGCTTTAATTTCTCTCATGGTTTCTCAAAAAAAAAAAAAAAAAAAATTGCACCAGACATTGAAATCAATTTTATTTTTCCCACACACATCCCCTGCAGAACAAAGTTTTAATTATCAGGAGAATTAAACTGCAGAACATTAATGTATGAAATTACTACTGAACGCTTTTGTGTTAATCAATTCAGAATAAATCATTAATCCCTTCAGATCCCAAAGACTAATTTAACAACAAGGAAATAGCCAAAACCATGGTGGCCTAGGGACCACTGACTTGCACTGATATCCTGGCTTTGTGTCAATGAAATCTAGGTCCTAGAGATAAATCATAAGACATTTGTATTCTAGGGGAGCAGAAGGACTTTCAAAATATATGAGTTATTCTTCACTTCACACTGCCCCTACCTATGCCTGCATACATGTTTTAACTAATGTAGCTTTTTTGCAGCCCATATTCTATTAATGTATTCTGAACCAATCCACAACTAGGATAGCAAGTACAACTATCCTATGATTATCTGAGCACAGAATATCACAGTCAGAATAAGGTATACTCCACATAAACTTTTTTCTCACAATTTTATCCTGTTTAATGATTTTCTTTGACCAAAAAACAGTACATCACAAGAGACTGCACAAATAAAAAAAATCAGAAGGACTTAGTACCCTAAATATAGTTTTAAAAAATTTAGAAGGGTACCTTTGCTTTTACCTAACATTGGAAAACTTACTATTGAATTCCTTTTCACAATTAATAGTCCCTTGTAAATAATTAAATTGTTTTTCTACAATTAGATAATAATAATGAAAAAAAATTGATTAAGCCAGCAGCGTGCCCAGGACAAGAAAGCCAATGGTATTCTGGTTTTTAACAGAAATAGTATGGCCGGCAGGACCAGGCAGGTGACACTTCCTCTGTGCTTGGCACTGGTGAGGCCACACCTTGAATCTTTGTTCATTTCTGGGCCGCTCAGTTCAGGAGGGACATTGAAGTGCTGGAGTGTGTCCAGAGAAGGGCAGTGAAGCTGCTGAAGGGTCTGGAGTGCATGGCCTATGAGGAGTGTCTGAGGGAGCTGGAGTTGTTTAGTCTGGAGAAAAGGAGGCTTAGGGGAGAAATTTCCCTCATTATCCTCCTCCACAACTACCTGAAAGGAGGTTGTATTCAGATGAGGTTTAGCCTCTTCTCCCAGGCAATCAGCAATAGGACAAAAAGACACAGTCCTAAAGTGCACTAGAGTACGTGTGGGTCGGACATCAGGAAGAATTTCTTTACAGATAGTGGAATGGGTTGCCCAGGAAGGTGATCAAATCACTCTCCCTGGAGGAGTTTATGGAAAGACCATCGAGGGAAAGACTGGATGAGTCACTCTCCCTGCAGGTATTTATGGAAAGCATGGTCTGGTTGACTTAGTGGTGTTTGGTTATAGTTTGGGCTTGATGATCTTAGAGGTCTTTTCCAACCTGATTGATTCTGTAACATTAAAAAAAAAAAATACTCCATGTTAAATAATAACATTCCCTTAATTTGGACAAAAATTGTAAACAATTTTTCCTCATTCCATTACAAACTACTAGTACTTTAAAAACCTCCCAGGCTGTCTTGCCACTCAGTGTCTTTTATAATTGCCAGATTTTTATCATCTTGTCATTTGCTTTTTATTCCATTAAATTTTCAGTTTATAAAAAGATAGTTATGCCAACATCCTCAGTGCCAAATCCACCTTTTAAAAATATTTTTACAGACCAAATCTATATAACATAAGCATTGAGCTGTCATATTTTTGATGCCATGCAACATCCATAAACAAATTCTAAGACAATCAAGAATTGTTTCTTGCAGCCATATAAGTTTATGGGGTTTAATGTTCATTTTATTAAGTCACAATCACTAAATGTCTAGAAGTGTTTGAGGGGGTATTTTTTCTTTGTGTATTTTGGTGTTCTGGTGGGGATTTTTCCCCCCAGAGGTATGTCTCAGGATAGACATTTCCTTTCAAAAGATGTAGTTCTAGTCCCTCACTTACAATGAAGAAACCCAAAAAGCTCTTTATTCAGTCAATTCTTTTTCAGTGAGAGTGGAGAATTTCATTAACATTCTATAGATTTCACCTGAAATTGTTTTGTCTCATCCACTGAAAAATGCAGTACCTAACAAATGCTGGACTTATTTATGAACTGGAGAAATAAGACAGTAAGACAAAATATGAGCTATTTTGTAAGACAGTGCTATTCCATTAAGAGAGCTGAGTGGGATACTGTAAACATGGAGAAAGATTTGAAGCAGAAAATACAGAATTATTATAAATCCTCCCAGTCTTTGAAAGATTAACAGAATGAAGGTGAAAGTTTAAACTTTGCCTTTTCTCCCTGGTTCCTGAGAAGTGGATGGACCTTAGACCTCTCTCTTGCTATGATTCTATGATTTTATGATTCTATGATTTATGGACATTTTATTGACATTTCACAGGGGGCGGCCATAGGTTAAGGAAATTATATCTTTATATTTATCAAGGCTGAGAAGTGGTGTGGTGGTTATTGAGGATATATTGGATAATATATGACCTGAGCAGGATGAAAATGGCGTAGAATCAGTGGTGAAGAATATGAGGGTTTTGGCAAAGGTAGAGTTGATTTTCATCACAATAACTCATATGGGTCTGTGTTTTGGGTTTATGCTGGAAATGGTGTTGATAACACAGGTGTGCTTCCATTGTTGCTGAGCAAGGGTTACACAGAGACAAGAGCTGACCTTTTTAACCTGCTGGACTAGCGAGCAAGGCAGAAGTGCACAAGAAGATGAGAGAGAGGATAGATGGGACAAGTGACCCCAGGTGAACAAAAAGATAATATATATCTTGTTATATTGCTAATCATGATCAGCAAAAGATGAAGAGCAGGTGTGTCTGGAGGATGTTGCTCAAACACTGGATGTGCATTATTTGTTTGGTTGTGTATCATTGCTTGCATTTACAGTACTTGCCTTTCTTGGGTTTTATTTTTTTTCACTTGTTTATTTTCCTTTTCATTACAATTTACCATAATTGTTGTTATTATTATTATTAATGTTATTATTCTTTTTAAAATTTGAATTATTAAACTATTCTTCACTCAGCCAATTTTTCTCATTTTCGCCCTTCCAGTTTCCTTCACCTCATCCCACTTGAGCATGAAGTGAGCAAATCACTATGCAGTGTTTAGTTGATGACTGGGGTTAAACCAGACTGTTTTTCAAGTAACAAAAAAAGTAGAATGGGGAAAAATTTATATAAATGTGGGTTTAAATGGAGTTTCAATTTTATCATTATAAGGATAATGGATATGACAATTTCTCACACACTCATTTTTATTTTCAAATGTTTATAAATCTAATTCAATGCTTACGTCTGCCTTTATGTACCTCAAAAATCTCTAAAACCTGAATTCTGGGCTATCTTGCAATTTTTTCATAATGAGCTTAATGTTCATTGTGACAATAGAAAAGAAGAGCTGCTCATGTAACTATGCCATGAGTCAGCTGTATTCAAACAAATCAACATGTTTCAATAAAGAATAATGTGGAAAACATTCTGCTGCCTCTGTGTACATAAATGACTGCTAACAATTGGTGAGAAAAGCTCCACATTCTGTTGCAAACATTTATATTCAAAGCTAGCTTTTGAAGATCTGTCTTGAGAATTTTCCATTCGCAAACCTTCTACGTTGTGCAGAGATTCAGCAAGAAAGATATATATGCTTGAAAGCAGAGGAAGGTAATTATTGACTAATGCACCCAGCAAATAGCTAAGATGAGCAAGCTGTTGGGCTGAGCATTAAGTGTTCACCATCTCTGTAACACATCCATTGAGTTTTTGCTGGCCAAGCAGTTGTCAGTCAGCCTGGGAAGGGTCAGGCCCTATTACTCTTTGAAAGGGGATAATCCTCAGTGTTGCTGAGTTTCCATCTTCTGATTTTCTGTTTTTTCCTTTAAAATTTTTGATTTTTCATGTTAGTTTGTTACCTCTTTAGCTGCTTAAGTATACACACTTCGACAATATCACCACAGCTTGCAATTTTACATTTTCTTATCTTGCATGGCTGTAGTTTAGGTGCTTTCTCACATTTTAGCGCTTTTCCTAGATGTCTGAGCCAAGGTTATAATGCTGTGCTATATCAAAACTAGGTCATGATTCACAAAGAGCTGAATCTCTAAGAGGAGGATTGCAATTTCACTTTCAGTTGAATAAATAATAATAAACTTAATAAAACTCTGATCATCTTGGAGAAGGAAAGGATCTCTAGGGAGATCCACTCATATGATTATTCAGAAGGTCAGAATGCTTCATTCCTAACTTCAAGCCCTGAGGTAAACTGGACTTACATTTATCTGAAAGAAAGCCACCTGGTAATCACATAGGATAGAAATCTAAGACATATTCACATATACACAAAAACTGAAGGATCCCACAAAGGCATCTCATTATTGATAAAAAAACAGACCAAAAACACCCCACACCAAAACAAGCAAGAACAACCACTCAAACAAACCCGATCCCAAACCCCAGAATGCCTCACTGTGTTTTCTCTAAGCATGCCTGAAATGACTGTCTAGAATTTATTTATGTAATGTATTCAAGAAATGAGAAAGAATAAGATATTATATATATATAAACACTGAATTAATGAAGACTGAAGTTTTGCAATATAGCTATTAAAGTTCTTCTATAAGACTCTGTTCCTTTTCTCACATAATGAAAAGGGACCGATTGAACAAAATGAAACGTAAGAAAGAACAAAGATAAAAAAAGAAATGCTTTTTTCACAGAGGATTAAATTAATCCCATGGAACTTGAACTGTTGTTAAAGTTGATTTTTCCTACAGCGGCATTGATGGAATTTCCATTGTTCATTCAACAGGAGACAACAAAAAATTGTACTGCTGAGTTCTTTTTATCAGGACAAAAAAAAAATATTGTAAGGTGAATTAGGGTAAAAGCTGATGGAGAGACTGAAGAGGTTTGACAAGGACTTTCAATGATATGAAGCATTCTGACTCTTAAGAAAATAATAAAAAACGTGTGCAGCTAATCTAATAGGAAGTATTTCAGGAGGAATTTTCTATGTCCATGCAAATAGCTTCAGAACTATACGTATTTTCCAACTAAAGCAAAGAACTGCAAACAGCCAAAAATGGTAGACTATAAATTACTCACCACTACTAGATTTGTTATGTGGGCTGCTTACATACTCAGCGATACATGTCCTAACTAGGTCACAAGTTAGCTTTATTGTTTGCTACTAGTCACCATTCCAATTTTCCTTTTTCTTGTGACGGCTTGAAAGTTTTGGCATTAAATAGTATTAAGGCTTATTCAGTATTATATTTTAAAATATACCTGATCTACCAATAAAATAAGATGCACGTTCTCTTGCATCAGATATGGTTGCTTCAGTTTACACTTTATTCCATAGCACTCTTCAGCCACAGCATTTTCATTCATTTTCTGACTTTTAGAATATAGGCTGGAGACACTTAAATGTGGTCTTTTTCAAATTTCCTCATGGTCTCTGTTAAGGAAATTAGACATATCTGGGAAATTATCCCAACATTATTAACAAATCCAATAAATTAAATATAGTTAAACTAAACTGTGAGAAGATATTATCCATTAGCAACGTGTGTCTCAAACTGTGAAACAGAAGGTCCTATTTAGCACCTTGATTAGATAGTGATAATTTTTAATATGTCTATCTAGTATAGTTGAAAAGCACTGAATATTTTATTTTGAATATTGAAAGAGTGATTTTATTGAGATTAGTAATAATACTAGTTTACCTGTGCATTCCATTTGAGAAGCCAAACAGTGCAAACTTTGCAACAGTGCAAAGCATAAAAGAAGCTGCCAAAAGAGATAAACCATCTTTAAAATGAAAAACAAAATCAGAAATCAGAATTTTTTTCTCTTTATCTTATGAAACAGCACTGTACATTTGTACAATATTTATGCTTACTTCTATAGTACCCATGGAGCATGGGGAAACAATAACATAGACATGTGTGTTTCTCTTGGGAAAACAGTAAAATAAGAGAAAAAGATCAAGTCCTAGCTTGCAGCTAGATGAATAAAAATGAAAATTTAGACAGAAAAAACAGTGTTGGCATAGTGACTCTAGGTAAATGTATTCACTGATTATCCATTACCCACATGAGAAAAGTGTGACATTCAAGTATAATTAGAAAATTGAAAAAGTAGTGTCTATAACAGTGTAATGACTCCAACCATCAGTAGACTTTTGGGGTGGGGGAGGAAGGGGGCTGTTAACTCCCTCCTTCCATCAATGGCCACTTCACTGACTTCTGGATTGCAAACCAGCATTTTTATTCTGAATAGAATTCTGCATGATAGTTTCTGGACCAGTAGCTCCTGTCCCATAAATGTGAGTCAAGCTAGATTCTTAGAAGCATGGAGAGCAGAGCAAACTGGCTCTGCTTCAGAAGTAAGAGATGAGGTGTCAAGAAAACTGATAACTACCATGCTTAAATATTTGACTAAAGTTGTCCTGAATGTGACTAAAGAGAAGGTACAAACCTTGCTGGGCAAGTGCTAAGCTAAGTGCAAGAAGATTGAAAGAGTCCTGCCACCTAAAACCAGCTATTTTCATCTATGCAACCTTTCCAACCTAGTGCTGATGTTAGATTGTACCATTTTTTACATAGTCTGTCAGTCTTAATTAAATTGCACCTTAGTTTGGCATCTCCATGGATGTCACTTTCCCCAAGTCTCTTGTAATTTCCTCAGCTTCATTCTTCAGACCAGATGCCTTTTCAATTCAGGGATTTTAAGCTAAGTTATTGCAGGTGGAACAGTGTAACTGCTGCCAAGCATAGTGCAGGTTTACACGGACTTTTCCATTATTTCAGTGTTTGGATGGTGGATTGGAATGTGACTAGAATACATGGGGTGGGAGTCAAGAGAAGAGGCATTTTGTTGAGGTTTAGAACAAGAATACTACTTGTAGTGAATCATTGAATTGTCTGCTGGTCTGGGTTTGGTTCTCGCTACAGCACAGTGTTTGATGGCATGAACAGGATTCCCTTTGTGTGAGGTGCTCTAGCAAGAGAACAAATGTGTTCCACACAGCAGTGGACATTCAGTCTACAAAAGCAGATGAGAGGTTGATGTAAAGACTATAGTGTGGATTTTGCAAATAACAGGGATACAAAAAAACCAACATTTCAGCCAACAGAAGTGCTCCTAATGCCTTGCACAATGGGTTTATATAAATGAGTTGTAAGACATAAGCACTCCTTGGCAGACCATAAGTCCGTAATGGACTCAAAACAGTTCTGAACTCCTGTGACATTGAGTACATTTACCTTGCCAAGGGGAATGAGTTTGAATGCAGGACTTCTGATTGGTCAGAAAGTTTAGCTGCTAATTTATGTCCTACTTCTAGTTTTGACAAATACAAGTAGCCCCACAGAGACAGCTCTGCTGTGCAGGGAACCAGCCTTAGACAGTGTCACTGTGAGACAGCTGCTGCCAAATAGCCTCGGGGCAAAGACTACATCCTGGTCTTCTTTTATTTAGCAGAATAGAAAGAGTTATAGAGATCTTGGGTAAGAAGTGAGTTTCATGACTAGTCCACAAAAGACTCTGCTACTCCCTTGTGATATATATGAAATGTGAACAGTTTTGGAGTTTAAGAAATTAAGTTCTTTTGCATCCCGGTCATAAATGCACGCTTGATTCAAGGTCTAAGGATCAATAGTTCTCCATAGGATAGGGTTTTTTTCATAATTTTAGTCATTTCTGGCAATATAGGAAATGTTCTGGTTTCTTTTGGAAGTTAGGTTTTTCTTTTAGAAAGCCTAGAAGTCCCACTTAGCAAATTCTTAACAGGTTGCTGATACAGATGGAGTCTACTTGATTTTTCTTGTACAAAACTATAGAACATTTCTGGTACACTGAAATGTTTTGACCATCTAGAGGCAGTACTTGAGTATCATTTATAAGATTATGTAGGATAACAACAAATCACCTTTAACTATAAAACACAGAGGAAAGGATGGAATAAAAATAGCGGACAACCCAATCTATGGCTAAAGAATTCACTGTATTCTGCCAGAGAAAACAAAGAAGGTCAGTAAAAAAATAAGGACATCTGCCTACAAAAAGACCCATGAGCATGGAAAAACAATGAAGCAATATACTTGGGGAAAAAATAACAAAACAAGGGAAAACAAAACTAAGAAAAGAGCCAAAGAAAAGAAAAAAAATACAGAGAAAGAAGAAAGTGGGAAGAGAAAGAAAGGAGAGGAGAGGAGAGGAGAGGAGAGGA
>JAYDZK010000001.1:70612083-70625481 GCA_034509185.1 Euphonia xanthogaster
CCGACCGAAAATATATTATCAAATAATTACTGGTTAGTTCCTAGGCTAATTACTGTCGTCAGTTTTGAATTTCAAAATGATCTTTGAAAACTCATTAAATGACCTTGTAAAGTAGTTTTAAAAATTATCTCTTAAATAGTTATCCACGTTCACTTCTATTCGCTTCAAATAAAATGTTGATCTTTAATTTCAAAGATAAACGTCTCTAGATCATTTATGGGTTTTAAAGTTATCTCCAAAAGATTAAAATAAACCAAAACCAAACAACACAACATAATAACAACAACAACAAAGTTCAGAATAGTCCTGTAAGAATAATACTTAATAAGTAAAGTAAGAGTTGCAACAGAATAATTATGCCCAGGTTTCCTAAATTGCATGTTTGGTAGTTCTCTTAGCATGACTCCAAGAACTGTTTCTCTCTCTTCATGATGGACTCAATCTCTTTGTTTGCAAGGTGACAGGATCAGATTCTTAACCAAGAAACCCCCTGGCTTCTTGACAACCTCTACTGTTTTGAGCAGTTTGTGTCTGTTTTATCTACTAGCAAAAAGGATATGGATGGAATAGCAACTTAATTTGAGTCATTTCCTATATATAAGAGTTGGAAATTTATCAAGAAATATATTTTATTTGAAGAACTATATTAAAAAATGTAAATGCATATGTGTATGAATACATATATATGTAAAAAATAAAAGTGATGCTTGTCTTAGATATTCACATAAAAAAGGGTTACAGGTATTTATGTGCTTATAATTTTTGTAACTGTATCAGACTAGCATTTAGAAGTCCCAGCATGACTAGATATACTTTGGGTGAAGTTAAAAAGAAGGATATTTTTTTAAAAGAAATTGCTATTTATGAATCTTGGTGTTTTGTTTTTTTTTTTGTTTGGCTTTTTTTTTTATTTAAACCAATGTTCACACTCTCAAATGCATTGGAAGCTGTAGCAACTACAAATGTAAAAAAATTATTGCATAGATTTAATGTACAAGTATTAGTTTTCTTCTTAGAAAATGTGCTATTTTTGTAGTCTGTGATGCAATGGAGTGCCACAGAATAGCAGAATAGTTGAGGTTGGAAGGAACTTTCGGATGTCATTTAGTCCAACCACCCTGCTCAAAGATGGTCACCTAGAGCCATTAACCCGGGACAGCGTACACATGGGTTTCAAAAATCTCCAAGAATGGATACTTTCTGTGAATCTCTCTGTGAAACCTGTGCCAGAGCTTGGTAACCCTCACTGTAAAAAAAAAGAAAAAAAAAAGAAAAAAAAAGAAAAAAAAAAAGTTTCTTTATGTTTAGATAGAACCTCTTGTGTTTAACTTTTGACTGTTGCCTCTAGCCCTGACAGAACAAGACTGAAAAAGGCCTGACTGCATTCTCTTTCCATCTTCTCTTCAGGTATTTATACACATTAATAAATTTCCCCCTCCAAATTTGTCCCACTCTCATCTTCAGGGCAAACTGTCACACACCTCTTAGCCTTTTCTCATAGGAGAGGTGCTCATTCGTCTCACTGTCTTGTCATTTTCCTATATGAGAATCTCATAGAATACAGTGTCAAAGGCATTACTGAAGTCCAGATAAACAATATCCTCTCCTCTCCTTCATCTACGAGGGCACCCATGTTCCCACCAGTGGAAACATCTATGCCATCTAGCTAAAAATAACGAGTGGTTATTGATCTTTATAACCCAAAAGAGAATACAGAAAATGACACTTTTCACAGTTTCTGGAAAATAGGCAGAATACTCACAATCAAAATAGAAGATATTTTCTCATCCTGCTTGCACTTTTAAAAATGAAAGATGAAATAGTATGTTACACTTCTGTAGATATTTGTGTGTTTCAACTTTCCTGTTGTGCTTTACTGAAATTGAACTATTTCCATATTACTATCAGACTAAGTGGAAAAAAATTAATTTTCTCTCAGAATTTACCAAGAACTAGAGAAAGGTTGCTAGACATCTTTATCTTAGTGTTATTAATGAGGAAGTAGAGACACCTTTTGCTGAAAATCATAAATTTACCATTATGTTTTCCTAATGTTCATTGATCCAGCTAGCATAAAAAAGTGTCCCTCAAAAAATTACTCCCTGTAAAAAATGTATCTATAAGAGAAAAAGTGTACTTACACTAGCTCCTCTTGTCTGCATGCAATAATCAGATGCTTGCAGATGTCCAAACCTCCCTCTTTACTGTATAGGCAAATAAGTCCTTTTTATGTCCAGCCATTGAAAGGCAGTTACATTTAAAGGATTTTTTGGGGGGACAACTGGCTGGTTTGTTTCATAAGCAAACATTTATATATATATTTATTACATAAACACACTTTATCTAAAGCAACTATGCAGATTTACTAAAATCAGTTTTTATAATCTTACTGAAACCATACAGAACACATGAGTATCTAGTGGAATTTAAAAGTGCAAACAATTCTATGGTTTCCCTGCAATAATTAATGCTGTCATTTGACTGTATTTTGCTACATATTTTAAAATGTTTTATTAAGAACTATAAAAAAACTACAAGAGAATCATAAAAAATTATCTGAGTAGTACTAGTACTATAATAGAATCAAAGTATTGCTACATAATCCAAGTAAGAACTTTTTCATATTTCATAGAAATATTAAATTGACCAACTCTAACTTTTAGACAAGTAGCAGTCACAGAATAACAGTTGGTAATATACAAAGGAAAAAGTGAACATGCCCTACTCAGCTAAATCCTAGTCGGCTAAATTTAATGAAAAGCAGAATGAGAAAAAGAAAACAAGAACCTTATACATACCCACATACACACACATATGTATATGTACATGTATATATTTGAAATTTGGAGCATTTTAATGTTCATTATTATCTTCATGGGAAGTGTATTTATTTACCTTGTCCTGCTGTGCGCTATGCTATGCTATGCTATGCTATGCTATGCTATGCTATGCTATGCTATCCTATCCTATCCTATCCTATCCTATCCTATCCTATCCTATCCTATCCTAATCATTGGAGCCATTAAATTAAAACAACTTTGTGTTCCTTTCAAGCACTTCTCCATATATTGATTACCATTATGTCTGATCTCAATTTTGTTGATAAATTGATCCAATAATGAGTCAAATTTATAATTATTGTTTCCTGTTTATCTATAGTTATGAATATCTCTTTTCATAGTGTACCAAAAGATATAAAAGATATATATTTGGTTAGGTGGATATTATTCTGTATTGAAGGAGTGTAACTAAGTGTTAGAAAGAAAAAAAGTTTCTGTACAGCCATGCAACTCTAAGTTTCTTTTATTTTTGGTAAAAATTTTTGAAAGGAAAAAAGATGTTGATGAAAATTACCAGCCCTGAAATAAAAGACAGTATTAAGCTAAAGGAAGTTTCTGGAGTAGAGCATAAAGAAGTAGAGATTGGAATATATCAGGGACAATGCCACTGAGGCATGAGCCAAGCAGAAAACACTAGAGAAGATCAAAGAAATAATCCATATCTTCTCAATGGCAGTGGGAAGATAGTGGGACTACTAAAATCCCAAATATCATTCATTCCATAGTTGAGAAGAAAAGAGCAGACTACTCAAGGAAAGAATCAGCTTTGTAAAAAAATAGTAGGTGCAGTTGTTTATTTCATTCTTTTTCACTGTGTAGATATGATTTTAAAGTTACTTTGTTTTAGTTGATATTCCAATAATATTGTTTTAGAGATTCAAACCTCCTTGATATTTAAAAAAAATTATGTCTTCATCAGGACCAGCTGTCCTAATCAATAGGTTAATAGGTGCCATAGATTAATCATATGCAATCATCTGAAAAATTATTCTCTAGTGCCAAGAATGTACAAATCATTTTCATAGTCATATCATGATTTTCTTAGCTTTACTTACCGCGGTTAAAAATAAAATTTACATAATTAGAAAAAAAATGTAAAGTCAGGGTGAAACCTTATGTATATAAGTGTTCATGTAAGATTGTGCAGATTTTTTATTTAAAGTCCTGATATTTATTAGGCTATACTTTTATATTGGGGTGAGATGGGGAAAGTGGGATCTATAGAAAAATGGACGTACAGTATGTCTGTCTAAGTATGTCTGTCTGATGTAAAAGGCAATGTGGTGTTTGGCCATGCAGTTAAATTTTCATAATGAAACATCTGGTGCTACAAGTTTCTCTTGGCTTGGTTGAGGTTTTTTTATTGCCTTCTTTTTTTTAAAGTTAAATTCTATTTTAGAGATGTGTAATTTGAAGTAACAGTTGTTTTTCTTCTTTTTAATGACCTACAGACAACTGAATTTGTCTCTATATTTATAAGAGACACTTTGGATTATTTCTATTACTATTAAGAAAAAAGAAAAGAAGTTGAGGAATGATGAAGATAAATATCTTACAGTGGCATGCAGAATTCAGCTAGAAAACCTACATGTCAATATTAATTGACCTCTGCAGACCTGGTGTGTACTGAATCCACTGACTTTCAGTGTAATGGTCACATTCTGATACCACTTTCACTGGCTAACACAGGTCCTCATTAATACTACTATGCCAGTAAAGCCCATAAATTCCTTATAAATTAATCAGTTTCATTTTTTTTATCATTTCTCAATTTTTTAACTCTTCACTCACTATAGACTATCTAAAGTCTATCCATATTTTCCAACTAATTCTGTAGTAAAGAGTTTTCTGCCAGCTATGTTATTTCCTATATTTTCCCACAGCCTCAAGACAAATATTTAGTTTTGTTATATAGTCTTTTTCTCTTTCTTAGACTCTAAGATACCTATACCATAGACAACTAGCTCTGTTTCTGCAAATAAAATGAAGTGACTGAAGCATTGATTCTGTTGTGAAGATGAATACCACATTTAATAGTATGTGTTCCACATCTAATATTATGAAAAGCTGAAAAAACAGCAGTGAATCACAAAGGTTACTGATGGAGAGACATATTAAATTACCTCATTCATACAAAAAATGAGCTGGTTTAATTTCTACCACACATCCTTCATTTCTTTTCTCTCCATAGATTTTTCTCTTGCTTGTGGAGAGTTACATCTTAGCAGAAAGTGATGAATAGTGAAAAGTTTTAATTCTTATTCATATATACATGTCTGAAAAAAGAAAGACGATTCAGTTTATCTTTAGTAGAGGTTTCTAACTCTGCTGTGCAATCAGCATATAATGACATAAGGGAATTCACAGATTTTTAAATAAATTTGGAAGCCAATTTAGATAGGCATTAGGAAGTACTCTCTGCTGCAGCTATACCATTATGCAGAGAAGAATGCAACATTTATTGGGTAGGAGAGAAACTAAGAAAAAGGAAGCTTGATTCTGTAGTCTAGTGACAGAGAGACTGCCTCAGGATGGAAAGGTGCTTTTGTCTCCTATGTTCTTCCACTTTTCCATACAAATTTTATTCAGTAACTTTTAAATGCAAATACAAATGTGTTCTTGAGGAGTAGGAGGACTCCCTTAACTGAATATCTAGCATGTACAGTACTAGAGAGTTGTTAAAATACATGTACAGCACCAAAAGGTGTCACAAATGTTCCACTGAAGTGAAATCACAGGGTATAGCAGCCTGCTGTCAAGGTCGTGGCTGCAAATCTCTCTGCACTACTTGACCTCGGGAACCAGAATCATTAACCATGTTAAGATATGTGGATTTAACTATTTCTTGTCATCAATTTAGTGCATATGCCTGTGGTCTTGTCACTGCCTGGGGCTGCTTTCAGGATTTGGTGCTGAGGCTGGGATGAGTGCTATACTTCTGTATATTTAATTCAGGTAATGTGTCTCCTGCTGCTAAGACTGCACTTCTAAAGATCCTTGGCTAACTTGCACCAGAGTGTTGACTCAAATGTTAGCACCAGGGAAAAAAAAGTAGGCTGTAGGACAATATAGACACAACATGAATAGATACAAGGTGTCTGTGAATAAATTTAGATTACATAGAGTTAATGTCAATCAGATAAATGAGATTTTGAAAACCTCTCTGTGAGAAAGAGAGGATAAAAAGTACAAAAATTGAAGAAATCTCAATGAATTACTTTAAACGATTATATGTCCTGATTTTGTGCAGTAGCAAAAGTCTGTATCAAATGAGTATAAAGTCCTTTGCAACTTATGTACAATAGTGCCTTGCATATTTCTTTTTTAAATATTTAACAAGAAAGAAAACGTACAGAGCTGTATGACATAAAGAACGATTTCACAACTCATTGATTGGAATAGTCTTCCACTTTGTCCTTCTGAGATTCAAAATGCAGATAGAAGAGCTCAAAGTTAAAATAAAATTGCCTTATTCATATGAATAATTCTATATTCAGAAATCCTCCTGAGGATTATTAGAAGAAAATAGGAACATCATTATGAGCCATGTTAGAATGGAGATAGTAGATGATGGATTAAATAGAGGAGAGAGGTCAGAAGTGAAAAGTGAGAACTCTGAGTCATTTACATTAAAATAGTTGGAACCTTGTGTATAGAGGAAATTATGCAGAAATATCACATCAGGAGAAAAAAGTAGAGGGTCACAAACTGGAAGGGAATCAAGTGAGAGAGATGCTATGTGACTTAGGGTATAAAAGATCTACCTCTGTGAAACTATGAGACCAGACCTCTTACTCATAGAGGCAGGTTTTCTTTTGCATCTTCTTTTATCTGCCTATGTATCTTAAGTTACAAGTACTTTTTCATCAAAGAAATATTATTCTTTACTCTGACATACAATTTTTTTGGTCTTTGTCTATCTCATCCATGGTGTGACAGATAAAAAGTGTTGCCAACTGAATCAATGTGGTCTTACTTGCAAAAGGAAGCTCTAGAAATTAGAAGAGGGATGGTAGGGAGACTAATTTTTAGAACAGTAAGACTAGATCTATTTGTTAATTATGCAACACTCATATAATTATCAAAAAAAGGAGACCAACATATTGGATAATGAAAAGTTGGAGAAAAGTTTTGAAAGTGAGATTTTTACATGCTTGAAAAGCACTGCGCACAAAACAATGTTGAAGTACATTATTCACTGCAAATGGATTCAATAGGAGAGTTTGTACAGTAATGCATCCATAAAACATGTCATCCATGACATAATTACAAATATTAAGGGAAAAGCATTTAGGTAGGTAGGAATGCCAGCATTAAAATACCTATAAAATTAGATTGAGTAAAAAAAAAGAGGAAACCTTACAAGCAAGCCTAATATTGAATTTCCCTTTGAGTAAAAATAAATATGAGAGACAGTGAAATTTCAGAAATGTTCCAATCCAACAAATCTTAGGGAAAAATTCATCATAGATAATGTTTAACACTCAACAAAAGCTGCAGGGAGACCGTGGTTTTGGTGATGTCTGTGTGTGCTACAGGGGTGGCTTCTGTTAGAAATGCCAGAAGTTTCCTGTATGTCAGAGCCAATGCCAGCTGGCTCCAAGATGGATACACTACTGACCAAGGACAAGCCCTTCAGGGACAGTAGGGATCCTTCAGGGACCTCTGGGATAACAGATGTCAGAAGCCAGGGTACAAGAGCAATAGCAACCAGACATAAGCATGAGAATATATGAAATGAACAGGTCTGGAAACGCCAAGATCAGTGAAACAGGAGGGAGAGGAGGCGCTCCAGGCACCAGAGTGAAGATTCCCTTGCAGCCAATGGTGAAGACCCATGGTAAAGCAACTGTCCCCCTGCAGATCATGGACGTCCACAGTGGATCAGAGATTCAACTTGAGTTTGTGGAGGACCCCACCATGGAGCAAATTCACGACCAAGGGTAGCTCTGATCACGTGGAAGGTTTGTGCTGCAGAAGGTTTGCTGGTGGCAGGACCTGTGACCCTGCAGACCCTGCAGACCTACGATGGAACAGTCTGTTCCTGAAGAACTGCACCCCATGGAAAGGGACCTGGAGAAGTTCATATAGAATTGCAACCCAGTGGAAACACTCAAACTGGAGAAGTTCATGGACAATTGTCTTCCAGCATGGGAGAGATCCCATGCTGGAGCAGCACAGAAGTGTGAGGAGCCCTTCCCCTGAAGAGGAAGGAACAGTAAAGACCTATGATGAACTGACTGCAGGGGCCCACTCCCCCTGCACCACTGCGTGGGAGGACATAGTGAAAATTGGGAGTGATGTTTAACCTGTGAAGAAGGAAGGAGTAGAGGGGAGTTGTTTTTATGATTTTTTGTTTCTCATTATCCTTCTTTGATAATAAATTAAACTAATTTCCCAGCTTTAGGCTGGTTTGACCTTGACGGTAATCAGTGAGTGATTTCTTCCTGTCCTTATCCCAACCCATTAACATTTTGTTATATTTCTTCTCTCCTGTGCAGTTGAGGATGACAAGTGATAGAACAGCTTTGGTGGGCACCTAGCATCCAGCCAGTGTCACCCCACCACATAAACACAAACCTTAACGTGCAATTGTGTATCTCTTCTCATCTAGTATGTGAATCTAGAAAGGGAAAGTTGTTACCATGGTCTTTATCATTAGACTACCACAATTTCTCATTATACTCAGGCCTTCACTGTCACCCTCAGATAGAGTGGTTTGTTTTCTCTTGCTCTCCATCAAATATATGCGTGATTTTCATAGGTCGCACAAAAGCTCAGTAAGTTGTGCACATCTGAGGGGACAAAGTCAGGTTTTCAAAGGCATCATGGGAAGAAAACAAACGTTGGAGTCCCTTCACAAACCTTCATTAATACTGTTTGACCATAAAGAAACCCAAACCAGTTAGTGTCTCAGCTCCTCAGAAGAATCACAGACCTCCTGTCTCTCCTCAGATCTCTCATTGATTCATTATTTCACATACAATATTTCTCAGTACTTTGGCCCCTGTGTCCTTAGTCCACTAGTCCCCGATATATCAGATCTTGCTCTCTTCAATTTTTTTTCAGAGAAGTGTGTTTGCCTTTGGCATTGCTACAGAAAGCATCGGAAGCATAAACACTCTATTACTGGAATGAGGAATCATACTACCTTTAGTACAACTTCTGATTTTATACATTTGGGTATTATTATTTCTGTGACACCAGAAAGAGCATAGAGAAGCTTTTCCTTTCCTTCTTTTACTTCTATCCTTCTGAGGTGTCCAACTGTTCTACTGCATTAAGAGAGAGAGAGAGATCCTTTTGCAGCTTAGCTCCCACCTACATATGCATTGACACTGTGGACAATAACACTGGGAAACCAAAAAGCTGCCTCATCATTTCCTTATCAGACAGGACTACCCTCCCTGCTAGTACTTGAAAGCTGGGTCCAAACAGAGAAAACACAATAAGATAAAACAATATGGACATCAGTTAAAATTATCACAGGAAAGGACTTTAGGATTTTGGAAGCAAATAAGCTAAAATAATTTCCATGACCATGTTTTTTCTTATCAAAAGAACAGAAGACAGAAGATATCTGGAAGCAACTTCCAATTTCATTGATGGTCATTTTTCTTGACAACTAGGTTGCACAAAATTACCCAGTGTTTCACTGTGTGCTGGAACCCTAAATGATCTGTGTTCCATTGTAAAATTATGAATTTTATTTTATACCGCATGGAATTCCAGCAAGAGAGTACTGAATAGCAGAAAGTTCCTATGTCTTTGAAATATCCCCGTTCATTTTAGTATGCATTAAAAATCGTCTGAAATTATTGACTCAGTAATTAGGTATCTAGATCCTTTGTTGCAGTTTGCTCAACAGTGTTGCTGCAGTTCTGAACTCTCTCACACAGAAGGTTCTGGCAGATTTTTCACACTGCTGTCTCTTAACATTCCTGTACAAACTGAGCTAAAAAGACCTGGAATCTTGGTTCCTTAAAAATATTGCAATTGATAAGATAAAAACCAATTTTCCCCTTGGAACATCTTTGGAAGACCTACTGTTGAAAACATAAGCTCAAAAAATAACCTTATGTAATGGGTATCATCGGGGAAATGGGAGAAGGTCAATTTGCCAAAAGAGCTTTCTGCACCAAATTTTCTAATTTCATCATCAAATGGACTGCAGAGTAGAAATTGATTTTGTGTTCACATTTTCCTTTTTGATCTTTTGGCCCTGGCTTTTACATACATACTTTCAAAACAAATGCTAAGCACTATGCATTGGCAGCCTTAGATTACTGCAGTGTCTCCAAATTAGTCTGTCTTGTAGAAAGACTAGGCAAGCAATTTCTATATAAGGTGTTGTGTTTTAATCCCAGCTGGCAACTAAGGACGACATAGCAGCTCAGTCATGCCCTTCTCACTCCACCTCCTGGTCTTTGCTGGGATGTGGGAGAGAGAAAAGTGACAAAACCTGTGGGTTGAGATAAAGACAGTTTAATAGGTAAAGCAAAAGCCATGCACAAAGTCAAAGCAAAACAAGGAATTAATTCACCACTTCCCATGGACAGGCAGGTGTTCAGCCATCTCCAGGAAAGCAGGAGTCCACCAAGAGTAACAATTGCATGGGAAGACAAACATCACCACCCCAAACAACCTCCCTTTCTCCTCCTTCCCCCAGCTTTATCTTCTGAGTCTGTGGAATAACTACAGCTCTAGCCTAGTTCCTGGAAAAATTATGGATAAGATTACACAGGCTGCTACTGAAAAGCATTTAAAGAATAATGCCATCAATAGTCATGGTCAAAATGGGCTCACAAAGGAAAAGTCCTCTTTAACTAGTTTGATATCCCTGCATCACCCCCTAGTGGGATGAAAGAAAGGCAGTGGGTAATTTTTATGGATTTATAGGGTGCTGATGTTATCCCTCACAACATCCCTCTGGACACAACCATCAGCTGTGGGATAGGGGGGTTCACAGTGCACTGGGTGAAGAACTGGCTGAAGCATAAACTGGTAGTGCATGAGTATAAATGGATGGAGCAGTGGCTGTAAAGCAACCCTCCAGAAGGGGATCCGGGGATACTGGCCAGCAGCAGATTCATCACGAGTCAGTGTTTCCTGGCACCCAGATTGCAAATCATATCCTGGGGGGCATCAAATGCTTCATCAGCATCCAGTCAAAAGAGGTGATTATTCTGCTGTATTCAATGCTGGTGCAGCCTCACCTCTTGTGTAGCTCTGGATACCAGAATTTAGGTAGGATGTGAAGGTGTTTGAATGCATTCAGAGAAGACCAACAGAGCTGGTGAAAGGGCTGGAAGGAATGTCCTGTGAGGAGCAGCTGAGGACTTTGGGCTTGTCCAGTTTGAAGAAAAGGAGGCTTAGGGTGCCTTGCTGCCTAGTGGAAAGGAAGATGCTAGTCTCCTCTCTGGTACCTAGAGGTGGGACATGTTGAATAGTTTAAAGCTGAGCCAGGGAAGATTCAACCCGGATATTAGGAATAAGTTTTTTACCAATAAGTGGTCTAACACTGAAATAGGTTTCCTAGAGAGTAGGTTGATATCCCAAGCCTGTTTAAGAAGCCTTTGAACAGGCTCTAAATAACATGCCTTAATTTGGTCAGCCCTGAACTTGATACACAGTTGGACTAGATAATCCTTTATGTCCCTTTCAGCTGAAATAGTTCTCTTCTGTTCTATTCTATTCTATCTAAAGCTAAATCTCTACAGTTTTAGGCTAATGCTTTATGTTGGTGAAGAATGATCACTGCATAAGCTGTTGCCTGGGCAACAAGCATGAGCAAAAATAATAGCTGTACCTGAAGTAAAGACTCACTGCACTTGAACAAAACTCCCCAGTTTTATACTCCAGTATAGTTTTCTTCCTCTTAATCTCTAAACTCAGAGCACAGAATCCCAAGTATGTGACCAGTCTCTAAATGACTTGCTTATTTTCAAATGGCTGAACCCTTGAGGTAAGCAGTTCTGGAATAGGTAGTATATTTTCTTGAACCTCGATTTGGTGAGAGATATTCATGTACAATGAAAAATTTGTTTTGCTGTTACTAACTTGATATATGTCTTTTTTTTCTTATGGCTTTGCAATGAATAGTACAATGGGTTGCATTACACATGCCTAGAGCAGAGAAAACATACCATTCACTTTCCACTAATTATGGAATATTTAAAACAAGATCTATCTGCATTAATTAATGTATTCAAACGTTAGGGTTTGGACAGCGCTTGAGACTGCAGGCTTCTAAATTTAGTCATGGGATCCAGTTTACCAATGCTGGCAAGTCACTGATTCAGAGAGCTACACATGTGACAAACTGTAGATATTTACCTTAAACTGAGAGATCAGATCCCTACACTGTTAATTAGAGCGTAGTTTCTCAGAAGCATACATAAGTATCAAATGTCATTGGAAACTCCTTAGGGTATTTGAGAATTTTCATTAGGCTAGACGTGCAGCTGATCTTTGCTCTCACAGTTTGGCAACTGAAACTCAGGCAAGATAGTATTCTATGTCAAATTGCATTTAGGACTAAGGCAATTTAGGGACAATTCATCTAAGCCCTACCTCTGTTCTAGAAGCTTAAACATTTATATTCAGAAATGTACAGTTAGATATTTGGAGTCTGGAGTCTGAACCCATCTTGAAAGTTTATGAAATTCTTGCCCAAAAACATTCTGTACTTTCTAGTTCTTCTGAAACTTTATATGACAACCCACAAATTATTAAAAAACATGGGTGGGTGTGGCTTTTATTTTTTAATTTTCAATCTAATTTCCAATGTAAATGATTTTTTATTTCTTTGTTCTGGTTTTGGCCAAGGACAAAGTTAGTTTCTCACAGTAGCCATGAGAGGGTAGAGCCTGGATTTGCATAGGCATGGCCAAGAGCCTAATGTTGTTCCATACCATCTTAGGTTATTGCCTGGGGCAGAGGACTCTCTTGCTTCCTAGAAGAAGGGTGTCCCTTTCCAGATGGGAAGGAACCACGGTGGGAATAGGCTCCACCACTGTTTCATTGTCCTGAGCTTGGTATCTTAGATCCTCTCTTTGTACAGTTTTATTACTTTATTAGTATAGTTGCCTTTACTGTTAATTTTCTTATCTTGTTGCTCTTTCCATTAAAATTGCTCTTATTTCAACCTGTGATTTCACCATTTGTGCCTCCAATTCTTAAGTCCAACCCCCAAGCAAGAAGGGAGAAGGGGCAGAGGGAGAGCAAGTGTTCCACATCTATTTTGGAAAAGTTTTGGTGAGGACATTGAACTGGGAAGTACCATTCCTAAACCAGAACATTTTCCCATGTACTAAGAAAATAACTTCTTAAGTTGAAGAGTCGTTCCAGATTGCAAGGCAAGATGTATTCTATTACCATCTGTGTGGCAGTTGTCATGTGTCAAGTGGGCAATTCTCCTTATCTCTCTTCCTGAGTGATCACAATCACTCCTTCCTGGGCAGGGGACATCTGCTGATAATGAGCTATTGAATGTCACTGCATGACTGATAAGAACTATAACATCCCATTGTGAGATGCTCCGCCCAGAGGGAGGAGC
>JAYDZK010000001.1:70634554-70660485 GCA_034509185.1 Euphonia xanthogaster
AAAATTTTTCAAAATTCTTCTTGGGATTTCTGATTTAATTATAAAAATAAATATTTTTTACTTACAATACTTTGTACTTTTGAATTTTGCATTTTATATACTCCAGAAATCCTTTTCTGAACCACTTCTTAGATAATCATTCTTAGATGTGTTAATCACATTTTAAGTTGACTTCTCATCCCATTGGCAACAATTGTTTGTCCTAAAATGGGCAAAGATGAACAACAATTGTGTATTTCTGAACTTTAGTTATTATAGGTATTACTAATTTTTACGAGTAGAAAAATAATAAGAAATTAAAAGAGAAGTTTAGTCTTTCCATTTAAATCTCTTTTGATCAGGTTTCTTGGAGAAAACCCCAAGTATTTAAACACTTAATACTGACTAAGGGAAGTGTCATGTCAGGAGCTGCTTTGAGAAATTGTGATAAGAGAGTGGTACTTTTGGAACTCAGAACCTTTCTTTGATTAAAGCTAGTAAATGTAGACTAAAAATTAAGAGAAAGAGTTAATTAACTGAACATGTGCTGTGTTGAAGGGTTTTTCCAAACAATATTTTATGTCATAAAACTAAATAGGGAGAGAATAGCAACTGTGAAAAAACCTGACTGCTGAATTTCATTCCTAAGGTGATTTTTTTTTCCCCATAAACAATCCCGGCATAAACAGGAGCTGCAGTACATGCATATAAGTCTGGACAACAAGGTGATCTGGTAAAACACCATACAAGCTGTATGTTTATCCTACAGTATAGAAGCAGCTTAAGATATCTATCATTAGTTACAATAAATCCCTCTAGTCAATGAGGAAGAGATGGTCATTTTTTACACTCAGTTTACTTTTGTTTTTACTTTTTTCCTTGCTTGATCTTGTCTCTTGATTAACGTTCTCTGCTTAAGTCATTCTCAGGATTCTCTGCTTCTCAATTAAATTTCAGATTACCAAGGTCAGCCTGATTTGTCCATAATGAAATAAAGGGGACTGTACAGAAAATTAATTAGATACATTCAGTTTTAAGATAGACATTATTTTATTCCAATTTGTCTTGTGCTCACAACTTACTATTAAAGTTTTTGGACCTTCATGAATAAATTCTGAGAGTAAGTAGTTAAAAATTCTAGGACATAGACAAATGTCAGTGGCCATATCTGTGCATGCACAGATATTTTCAAATAGGATATTAACGAAGTCAGAGTTAAGTGCTACAAAGCTTCTCAGGTAACTATCTGATTCTTTTGTTGATCAGGCCAGCATGAGATCTTCAAACTAACAGCTTGCATGCTGCCTTACACAGTGGGTATATTTGCCCAACACACGCCTACAACTCCAGCTGTGGGTGTGCACATCCCTAAAATGACAAGTTTAGCACAATTTTTAGCTCTTCTGAATAAAATAAAAAACAACAACAACAACAAATAAAACAACAACAGCAAAAAAAAAACAACCCCTCAATCATCAGGCTTCTTTACCTGCTATGTCATGGGCCTGGGCTCTGTAAACATGCCCTAAGTGGGATGCCAGCATGCTGAAATGAAAATATAGACATGTAGGAAAACCTGTTCTGTTAAAAAGAGACAGTAACGTATTGGACTAGACTGTCCCCATCCTAAGTGTTCAAAGAGGCTTTAAGTGCCCTGATTGAGGTCAGTGTGAAGCCTTCACACACTCCAGTGATAGTCATGAATTGAAATTAATTTTTTTATAACCTGAGGTGTCCAACTTCGTTGTAAATATATATATTTGAGCTGATTCATGTGGCTTTTTTAATAACCAGAAAAAGTCTGAAGTATGATCCAGTTGCTTAAACAAAATTTTTTGCGCCATTTGAGATGTCCTGGAGGATCCCAGAGTTTCTTTCTGCTTCTGAAAGGCATGAGACCCCTGTAAACGCTGCGATAGCTCCTGTCTATGTGCAGATGTATATGGTAACTTACAGAATTGTTCTGCACATTACTGAAGCCTCCCAATTCCTGTTCTAGCTAATTGGGTAAAATGTGTGATTTTTTTTATCATGGTTTTAAGTGTTTATTTTCCATACAAAATTAAAATATTTACCCCCATGTGGCCAGTCTGTGACACGGAGACATGCCTGTAATTTCTTCCATTACTTCACTCATCCTATCTTTGTTATTTCAGAGTTCAAGATGTCAGGTAAAAACTGTAATTCTATTTCCCTTGTGCTCTTGTCATAAATAATTTTTGTAGCTATTCTCAGCACAAAACTGCCACGTTCTAAATTATCCTGTCTTATTATGCATCTTTTAGGCAGCTTGCATGCTTAAATGCAAATTCACGTGCAAATTCAAATCTCAGTATCAAGATATGTACTTGTGACGATTTGTATCAGTATCCTCTTAGAGACCTTTTGGTCCAGACATAAATGGTAGAACAAAGTCTTTACCCTGTACAAACCTCACACTGTTGCCTGACATTTAGGTCCCTCTTCTGAAAGGCAAGACTTGTGCACTGGACTCCCCAAGAGTTCATTTTGTCTCATTGTCTCTGACTGCCTTAAATGTTATTTTAATCGCAAATACAAATCATACCTTAAAACAATCAACTGGACACTGTACAGTTGTTTCTAGGCTTTAAAAGGTCTAGGGGCTGCATTAGGTCGGATTTCAGACATCCCATGAACATTGCTGAAATGTATCCCACTTGTCATGGACTCTGGAGACGGGTCAAAGTGGACCAGGAACCAGGTGTCCACCAATTCTTCTTATTCATACTGTCTCTATGTGTCTGTATTTTCTAAATTGCTGTAGTGATTTTAGCCCCTCTGGGGCTGGAAGCCTTGTAAATGCACTTTCTCTTTGAGGTACAATGTGTAACTTGTTCCATGCTGAGACAGAAATACAAGGAGAAAGTTGCTTATAGCAATATGTTACCACTTCAGAAACCCTGAAGTGTAGCCTGATTTAGGTCCATCTATACTAAAATGCAGTAAGCATTAAGAAGGTAGATTTAGGTTTTTTATTATTTTATTTTTTTACTTGAAGCAGTTTGCATTTATTCTAGTGGTTCAGGTAAAGGTGAAGATGAAAACAAAAAGTGATTTAAGAAATAGTTAAAAAAATTCCCTGTATGATAAATGGAATTCTGAAAGTATTTGTTTAGGTTCTGAATTCTTTGAGATCAGAAAAGGCATCTGTAACAATAAATAAAGAGTTGATAAACATTTAAAAGTTTTATTCCTTTCTCAACCAATACTCATTTTTAAATAAATCCAAGTAATTAAATAAGGGAATATTTTTTTTTTCTGTTTACCTTCATGTGCTGAATGTCTTATTCAGACAACACACTGCCAGTTAACAGATTCAGATAGCAATACTGATATCTAGAGAGGCAAGCAAGTTACAGAACATTAACCAGGGAAAGCTTTAGAATTTGACCCAGCAGAAGTAATTTTTCAAATAAAAGTCAAAATATTTGTTGTTGAATTGCCAAATACTTTTAGATGGGGATTTCAAAGTTATCTGGAGCTGCTATTCCACAACTAATTAGTTCCTGCAGGGAAAAGGGCATAGGTTTCTTCTGCCAAATACAGTGTTCCTGCAGCATCTGATGGTATTGACATTGCCAATTGCATACCATCCTGACACACTTGTAATTCAGCCATATGTCCAGTAGGCCACTGTTAGACTTGCCCAAATCAATAGTTAATCAGAACTGTATCCTTTTCAATAAAGTTCTCTTGATTTTCCAATCAGAAAGCAGTAAAGATATGTCAAAGTGTATTCTACAATGTATTCTTTGAAATGACACAAAAAAATATTCAGATTCTTTTGACAGAATTGTTTCTCTCTCTGTTTTTAACATTCTCTATACACTGTTTTTCCTGCTAGGTCTGAGGTTAGGGATTCCTCTACAGAACAGATGGTTTTGACATTTGCAATACTGCAATCAGTCTGCATCTCATCAAATAACAAGTGATTGTGTATTAGTCACATTCAAAGAAGACCAAAAAAATTGGTGAAGGGTCTGGTGTATAAGTTTCACAAGGAGGAGGGAGGTTGTTTTTTTAAATCTGGACAAAAGGATGCTCAGGGGGGACCTAATCACTCTGTACCACTACCTGAAAGGAGGCTGTAGCAAGGTGGGAGTCAGTCTGTTTTCCCAGTGACAGAATGAGAGGAAATGATCTCAGGATATCTATTCCAAACTCAATTAATTGTACTATTCTATTCTACCCTACAGTTCTGTGATTTTATTATTCTAAGATCTCAAAAATCTGAGTAAAATCACGTTACTATATCAGAACTTACAAAATATCTTTAATATTTTACCCATTAAAAGCAATATTTGAAGAAAGATAACTTTTTTGCTTTATCCAGAGTAAATCCAAGGCCTATATGCTTATGATGGAGTTCAAAGCCCAGACACAAAACAAATTCATGCTCAAAAAGAAGGTTCATCTCTATTTTAAGCATAAAATTCTGATCATCCCACCCACTGTGATATAAAGAGAGAAACTAGTGCATTTCAATTTTTTTGCTTAACATCCAAATGTAGATTCTGTACCTGATACTTATTCCTTTGTAAACAAATATATTTTAAAATATTTTATCTTAAATTGAAAACTTGAAAATGTAGGAGTGGAGGTAAAGAAAGATTAAAACCTATGAATGTTTAAAAACAATTAAGTATTTTTACCTCCATTCTTTGTTCTTATGATCATAGTAGTGATTTCATTTAAAGTTTCATAGGTTATACTTGGCTTACTGAATTTGTGGAGATAAAGTAGCAATTCTACACTTCACTTTAAATGTTTTCTAGTAAACATAGCAGTTCTCTCAGCATCATTTTTTGTAGGATAGCATGAATTCCAGAACAAACCCATGATATTTGTCTTTTTTATCTGGTAATGCTGAAAATTCTTGTGTTTTCATTTGTTCATGAGTGTGTGTGTACAGTTGTCTACGTTTTTAAAAGATGAGCATTTCAAGTTTTAGCTTTTGTTTTTTTTTGTTCTATGACAATTGGGAGTTTGAATGCAAGAATAACATTTTATGTTGGTAGATATGAAGTTTTTTAGCAAAGGTGCCAAGGATGACTAAATCAAGCAAAATCAGAGTGAAATCTTGCAGTTTGAGTGATGCATAGATATAGATGAGACATGTTTATATAAAATTGCATCACTTATTTTAATAGGGCAAGGCAATATTCAGAGTAGATGTCATTTTCTGAAGCTTTGCACAGCAAAAAAAGTTTGCAGAATTCTCAAACTGATTTAGAGACATTCAGTCTTATAAAAAGTGACTGGCTTGTTCCTCTCCCTCTCGTTTTTTTTTTTGTTTTTTGTTTTTTTTTACAGTTTTAAACTGTTTGTATCTCAACCCACAAGTTTTCTCACTTTTACCCATCTGATTCTCCCTCCATCTCACTGTGGGTGGTACTGAGTGAGCACTTGTGTGGTGCTGAGTTGTTGGCCAGGGCTGCACCACTATGTGTGCAAAGTGAATGTATTGATTAGTCCCAGATCCATAACATTTAGATTTAGGGGTCAGTAACTAGAGCTAGAAGAAGGGAAATTAACAAGAAGTATGAGTGTGTTGAGATGGTCAGCCCAAATACTTCTTTGCAATGAGCAAGCATAATCTGCTTTCATTACCAAAGAGAGCTACCTGTAACTAGCATTTGAGAGTCTCATAGTTTTGATAACAGATGCATATTATTTGCATTCATACAGCACCATAAATAAGTTATTTTGTTTCAATTTCTTGAACAGTTCAAAAGCTATGTAGCATGCATATATCTTTTTTTAGTCTTTGAACTTCTTTGAAAGCTATTTTACACTGTCATTATCTTTCCCTGTCAAAACTGCCAAGTTGCATTAAAAATGAAAGAACACACTTCCTTAGAAATGAGGAACTCGTTGTTATAAAAGGGAACAACTTGACCTTACCAATAAGTCAGAGAGAGCATTAGCAGAGTGTTTTCAAATATGGAAATGTACAGAATATTTGTTATGACCTTTTCAGACTTCAAGTTCATATTATTGATTGAGATCACAAAACAAGAAATACAGAAATTTAATAAAAATAAGAAAAAAATCATATCTGCAGCTGAGGTTTTAAAAGAAAGCAAATTGGTTAAGCAGCTAAGGTCACCACCTCTGTATCTGTATTTGATGAAATGCTAAATTAGCTTTCAGTAGTGAACCACCTGAGTAAATATTTTTTTTCTGTTTGCTTCACTACTGAAGCTCCTCTACATTATTAGCAGAAAGAGGAGATATGATTAAGAGCTTGAAAGAGGAAAGTTTATTTTCCTCTTCCAGTGTATAGCTAGAAAAATCATGGAATGGGCATAGAGTTATTTGGTGTAGTACGTTATAAAATATGGTATAAGAGAAAAAATCAAAGAGCATGTCCCTATATTGCTTTGCCTTTTTAGACAATGGAGTCCAGGTCATCCTTTAGAGGGTGTCAAATATGCAAAATTTTTACCTGAAGCATGGCTTTTATTCCATTTAAGACTCATGGAAAGACAAGGAATTATTCATATAAAAAATTAATTTCCAGTCTTCTTTTTGTCTCAACAGTAAACAATTAATGACTCAGACTGCTCTTTTAAAACAGATCATGAGCAAGCTAAGTGTTTTACATATGGTGTGTATTAAGGAGTATGTTATATGTATATGTTTATATATATACAGACATATATATATATAACATTTTATACAATGTGTTTCATATATACTTACATACACACCTATATGCTATTGTGCAAACCATAACTACAATGACAGTAAAATCACAGAATCGTTAAAGTTGGAAAAGACATTTAAGATCACAGAAATAAGAGGAAAACGCATCATGCTATTAAACTTAAAAAGGAGATTCTGCTCTGTTTTTCAGTCCAGGTATGTGAAAAATAAACGGGAGTGACTTTTCTCAGAGCTGTAGCTGAGTTAATGCAACATATTCACCCATATTAAGCCTTTATTTGAGAGGTGAAAATGCTCCTGTTGCAGGCAGTATAAAATACATTGGGCATCTGCAGGGGTGGAGTGGAGCTGTTGTCATTCACTGTGTGATTATACTGAATAAAGAATGACTCTTTCAAATCTGCCATGTATTCCTCCTTGAAGTTCTGACATGATGATGGATAATACATTGGCTGTGGTTGACTACATTAACAGGGCAAGAAACTCCAAGACAAATTTCAAAAGTGCTTCTCCAGTCAGTCTCCTGAGACAAGGTACTCTTCTGAAATTCCGTCTTCATTTCACAATTTTGTTTTTAAATAAAATTATTTCATGTTTGCATATTAAACTGCCAGCATCCCAAAACCATAATTCCAGAGATAACAAAACAATTAACATATTACAGGCATGTAAAATATATTTCATCTGTGTTTTTCTGCCACAAATAATAAAGGTAGGTATTTTATAAGCTTGGAAGTCACTGCTGAAGTGCCACTTCCCTGAAGGAGAGTTTGCATATCTGTATGTGCTGCAGTAAGCTCAGAGCTGTTGGAAAACTGATAGAAAATTCTCTGAGGACTTCAGTCCCCAAAGGAATTTGTTTTCAAGATTAAGTATTGTTTGTCTCCCTGTGACAGTGGTGGTCATAACTGATCCTCAAAGCAAATTTTGGGAGCGACAGATAACACAATAGCCAAGGTACAAGAGAAGCAATGAGCTTACCTAACCATAATGCTGGTCAAGGTCTGACTCAAGTAATACATGGAAGAAACTACCATCATTATTGCTATGCAAATATGACTATAAATTAATTGTCTTATTCCATAAGCAGTGGACAGCCGAGAGCCCACTGAGCTTTCCTGCACAGCTCCAGGCTGCATGCCAGGATCTCTCCCTGAGCAGGGACACCTCTCAAGGTTACTCTCTGAGGAGACTCTTTTTAGGAGCAAGGTATAAGCAAAACTTGACTTAACTTACAACAAATTTACACCATGATTTTAGTGTAGCTCTCTTTCCCATTTTCTTCTTTCCTCCTTTTTTTAGTGACACTATATTATATACCAGAGAAATAAATATTTTTAAAATGAAATATTCATTTAAAAACCCCAGCGGCTGAGAGAGGCAATATCACAAAAAATGCTTCAAAGAACCTTCAGCTACAGAAAAGAATTTCCTTCCCTGAATTCCATACTTGTTTGTTTTTCTTTTTTGATTCTGACTTTTTGTTTAATTTTCTGCCATTGCTGAGGCATCAGCTGTTTTCTTGCTTATTTGAGCTATAAGTGTATAACTGTAGCTTTTCAGGCAGTGATTACAGTACTCTACTGCAGAACTGTGATGAATAATCAGTGCACCCACTGTAGAGCTGACTGAGAACCAGAAAAAGGTACTGTGAAAATACTGTTCTTTTTTTATATACCTATTTTTTAAAATTGATTTAGGCTTGAAGAAAACTAACCTTCACAGACTGGAAATGGCAACTACTTGAAACCTGCCAATAGAGCAGCCATTTTAGTGAACAACACTAAGACTTGCCTCTAAGATTCAAGTTAGAGCTCTGAAAAATCCTTGATAATTATGACTGTTTTGAAAAAACAGGTTCTGTACTCAAAAGCAAACCTCTTTCTCATAGGCAGCCTCATCATGTCATGTGTACCAAAAAACCCCCACAAAATAGAAAATAAAAGAAAACAAACAAACAAACCCCAAGAAAGAAAGAAAGAAAAAAACAAAAACTTCCCGCAAAAGCAAAACAAGAAAAAAAAATCAAACAAAAAACCCCATAAATTATAAGACTTTAAAAAATATATTTTGGAATAAAAATGAGTGTGAAATTTTGACTTAGCTTAATGACTTAAGTAAACAAGGTTTATAGAATCGAGAATGGAAGGAAGTGTATATCTACGCCTACAATATTTTCCTTCTCATTACCCTGGAAAAGAAAAAAAAAAAACTTCTGGATGAGAAAAATAATTTTCTACAGTTTTATAATGAATAAGTTGGCAACAAGGAGATAGGCAAGTTTACTTCCAATACTTTTTCAATTCATTTTATTTTAATAGTTGGTTATGTTGATTTATCCTGCAAAAAATGTTGGAAGTTTACAAAGATATAACTCAAAATTAGATTGTTGTCACAGACAAGTTTGACACTCTTAATTTTATTGTAGTTATTTTTCCTTATGTAAATGATATTCTTAAAGCCAGACTCACTATTTATTGAAAGTAACATGTATAAGAAATAGCTTTTAATCTTCTGTTGAAAAGCTGAAAAGATCAGTTCAATTTTCTAAATATACAGTCATTATTCCAAAAAAAACACTGATTTCTGCTATAAGGAGGTGCCTTTTTTAGGTTTATGCCAATGACTTAGCTAGGTTATGATACAGAAGCATCTCTGATGAAATAAATAAGGTACAGTCGGAAATAGTGTCAGAAAAAAGATGGGTTTGTTTCTACTGCCAAACAGAAGTCCTTCTAGAAATGTTTTATACTCAGACATTTTAAATCAGCAGACATTGATAATGATAGGATATTAGGTAACAAAACAAAGCAAAAAAACAAAACGAGTTCTAGAGTCTGGTTTCTGGTTCTGCCTGAAGCATAGAGTCATTGATTCTTTAGCCCAAAGCAGTTGCTGGAACATAAGCAAGAACTCAGAAAGGGGAACTAAGGGAGTTCCCACCCTAATGCACAATCAAGTACAACTCCATATTATTAGGCACCAGTTCTCAAAAGGAAGGAATTCTAGTATCAAACTTCACTGGTAAAAGAACAAGGAACAGTGTAATATGCTAAATCCTGACAGCAGATCAGAAAAATTGTGAGATTCTGACTCTAAACATATGCAGGCAAAGAGCTAAAACACCTGAGGCAAGTTCGGGCAAACAGAAACAAAGATATGTCAAACACTTTAACTGTTGACAGTTGTCCTTGAGTTGTTTATAATGACTCTTTACTATTCACTCCAAGTGATTGATCACCTAAGTCACATTAGTTTCCTCAACCCTCTTTTGGATTAATGAAATAGTTCAAACAGAAAAAACAAAGAATAATGAATAGCAAATAAACTCCAAACCTTGGTTTAAAGCTCATGAGGTGGTTAAATTCCTTCCTGCAACTGACATAAGGAATTTAATGAAGGTCACACAGAGAGCCTGTGACAAACTGGGATTGCTGCTTAATCTTCAACTAAAAGCTGTTTTATGTTTTATAAAATTGCATATCACAAACCAGAAACTGTGGCATGAAAACTGTGAATATCTTTTGATATAGAAGTGTAAAATAAAATTGCTTTTGTTAAGCTTATTAAACCTTCTAGTGTGGAAAACAGGTGAAGCAAAATACCAAAACCTGCAGATTACTGCAAAATTCCACTCATATTTCACTAATGATGTCTTATTTTTTGGAAGACATGTTATTTATTGCAGCTTTCAAAATTATTTATAAAAATAAAAAAAAATATGCCAAATTTAATGTCCTGCAACTATAATTTCATTATTATTTCAATTATTGGTTTGCTAAAGGGAATTTAACAGTCAAATTTAGCTAAGTGAAGTGATATGTACAAAACTGAGTTGCTCTCCTTTTTATTGTGCAATGGCTTAGACACATTAGGCCTGAACAATTTGCCATTTCCTGTCAAACAAAACGATAACACATTGCCAGTTCACACTATATTTATTTGTATCATCCTTTATAACTATGTAGAAAATTCCTCCTTGCTAACAAAAAGGAAAGTTCCTTGGAAATATTGAAATAATAGATCAGCTAATTAGTATATTTTATACAAAATCAAGGTTGCTGTTTAAAAGAGTACATAAGCATCAACAACTTATATTTGTGTTACATAGAAACCATTACTAGAAATCATTACTAATAGCGAAAACACATATATATACTATATAAATACTGCATATGTGACTATATATATGTCTTTTATATGACCATTTTCTTGTCCTTTTGCTTTCTCCTATTCATGCACAAAACTCAGGACACAGAATGAAAAAAAGTTAAGCTCATTGGGGGAAAGTTAATGGATATAAATAAACATTTCTATGGATTTTTACTGCCTATCGTAGCTCTCCTGCTTTTACACTCCTAATTAGTTAAATTTAATGTATTTTGAAAGCAACTCGGATGGTTTTTTATTTGCCTGCATTAAATGTAGTGTATGGTATATTTGCACCACTAAACTATACAGCTAATCAGTCAGCTGAATAAATAAGAACGGTAGCTTGTATAATTTTGGATCTATAACTTGTTTCAGCTATCGAAGAGAATTACATTTTCTGCTCATATTGTTACAGATTATTATTTACATATTTTTCTTAATTTAAAGGCTAGATATGCTTCTGAAATGTAGCTGTTTGAATTAATTATGTTTCTTTTTTTTTTTTATAAAAACACCACAAAAAAAAAAATCAAGCTCTTGAGAAGTATGCATAACTGCCCTCTTAGAGGTGGATCTTTGTGAACTTCTCTTTGCACCTCAGTCTTTGTATTTTACTCTTCACTTACTGACCTTTAGGTTATGAAATACCATGTTCATCAGTTCCAAGAGCTATAAATTAAATGACTCAGACAAAATTAGGTGTCATTCAATTATACACTCCCACGTCCCTTCAGGAATCACCACAACTACCACAAAGTCAAGTTGATGTAGTTTATGAGGGAGTATGGCAAAAGTGAAATTCAGGATAGCACTTCACAGCAATTTCATTCAACAAGTTATTATTCCCAGGGCGTCACAGTTAATGCAGAGAAAGAGTACTCAGGGAGGTGCAAAATGCCACCTGGAGCTAGATGCCTTGCTCTTGAATGGTTTGGTTGTTTCAGTATTTACTGCAGAGTGAAAACAAAGAGGCAAAAATTTGCATTCATTAACAAGAAGGGAAGAGAAGTCTCACCTTTTGAAATGAATGACTAAATGACTATTCCCTGAGGTCAGAACTTTTTTCCTGTGATTTCTCTTTTGCAGGATACAACTTTACTAATACCATGACTACATACCACCAGAAAAAGTTACACAATCAGCCTATAGACTTCTTGGAATTGGAGATTAAGAAACTTCATTTTATGCGACAATACAGAACACATAATAGTCTGAAGGTTCTGGGATAAAATGCATGTCTGAGATGACTGTTGTGGACTTTTTTTTTTCCCTAATGGAATAGCAAGCCGAGCTAAAGAGGCTTGAGATGTCATTTGAAGCATTTTTAAAATTATTACACAACATTTCTGAGAAAGGAAAAGAATTATTCTGTAGTTCAAGATACCAAGAAATGTGGATGACAAGAATGATCTTTTTCACTTTAAGAAATAAACTGTTAAAATATATTCATTGTATTTTCCAGCTACTGAAAGCTCTTTCACCTCAACTTCAAGTACTCAAGAATACTAACAATTCTAAACATGAGAAATGTTTTGGACACATAGATTTCATTGTTAGTAAATTTTTATCCTGTGTAAGATTTTTATCATATTAGATTTTCTCATAATGTGTAAGAACCTACAGTATTTTATTCATAATTTTCAGTTCTTAACTCTGTCTTGGAACTTAAACCCTGGATGTTACAGCCTGGAACTTACAAGTGCCTTAATTCAATGCAATGAATTTTGCTTTCAGCAAATAGAGCAGTGAGTGCTCCATATGGAAATAGTGAATTTCACAGCTGAAGCTCATCTACTGTTCTGCCTTTTAGTAACTAAATATAAAAGCTGTGAGAGTGTCTAACCGAAACATTCCTGTCAATGCACGGAAGGGAAAGTCAATATTAAGTAAAAAGGAACTGAATTTCATTTGTTGGGAAAGAAAAACAGGGTATGTAAGTGGGAGTAGGTGCGACCAGTGATTCAGTGGTGTTTACATCTACATAATTAAAAATTGTTAATTCCAAAGAGGCGCAACCCAAAAAGAGTTGTTCTAAATAGTTGGTGTAAAAAAACAAAACAACAAAAAAAAACCTTCTTACAAAATGACTAAAGCATTATTTTTTTATGATGCTCTGTTGCAACTGAAGTGGTTAAAGCTACCTTATAGACGAGTTGATTAAAATTTATAGCAAAATATAGAATATGTCTCACAAAAAACGTTGTATGTCCACTCTGAATGTTGCTTTCCACTGAGAATCATTATTTCTGCTTAATTTAGACTGAAAGATAATGAATAAGGGCCATTTGGATAACAGTTACACAGCCATATTTAAATCAGAAGAAAAAAGTAGATCTAGAATTTCATAGGAACATCAATGTAAGAATCACATTTCTGTCATCTTCGCTTTACTAATACATGAGCTGAGATATAGATAACGGAAAGGTGGAGAGATAAAAGAATAGTCTCTTTCATTATCTTCATCTATTTATAGAAGTACATAGGCAATAAAAATACCTAAACTATCCCTTATCCCCTCTAAAAAGTGGAGTTTGCAAGTGAAATGCCGCAGAATTTCATTATGGAGATAACTGTAAGGCCCCAAAAAGCCTTAAAAGACAAGCCTCTTAAAAGGGTTTATGGTTTTCCACACACTCAGAGTTACACACACGGGAGAAATAATGACACAATACTCCTAAGAGCTCAAAACAACAAAAAAGAACTTCATTTGAAAATCGGAAAACTCTGGCAAAAGTTTAGAGCAGCATTAAATCAACATAAAATATTTCACAAAGCATTAACTCAGACGATTCAACTAAGCAAACTCTAAGCCCATCTGATCTTAAGTTAGTTAAAGCTTCAAGAGAGAATTAGAAGGTGAAACAGATAAAAAAAAAAACCTATAGAAAAGAACAAGTATAGCTACCACTCTTGTTTCCAAAGGTGTGCAGCTGGTAGAAATTCCAAGAGGCAGCAAGGTCAAGACATTTGCTTGCTGCATCTCCCATGTTAAGTACCCTTCGGCTTTCCTGGGCCCTGCCCACAGGTGGGACTTGGGTCGTTTGGCCACTCAAGAACTGGGATAGGGGCTCCAAGGACAGGTGTGGAGTGTTGCCTCTCGTGTGCTAGGGATTGGTGGCCACTGCAGGGTTGGGAGAGGGTGCGGTGTGCTGGGCACTGCCTCACCAAAGGCAAGGCCAGACCTCCCACACACATGCATAGAATTTTTCAAACCAGCAATCCTTCCAGTCTATCACAGGTAACATTCATTAGCTGGTCAGTGGTTTAGAAATAGAACTTTAAAAAATTGGTTTAACAAATGTCCAATCGTATTTGAATTAAATAGCTTTCCAAAAGAGTTCTTGCAGAGATATTTTCAGGTCCTATTATTTAAGTTTATTCAGAAATATAATATTTGATGTGTATCTGTAGGTTGAAAAGATATTTGAGAATTTCCAATTAAAATATGTTGAATGTATACACTAATTTTGAAAATTACAGAGGTGTCTAAATAAAACTTATTCCAATACTGCCAACTTTATAAGAATAATATTCACTGTTACCCATGATATTTACCTACTGTAACTAATACTTACATACATGTTGAGACAGAAACATTGACTGAGGGGAATCATTCCACTAATTTCAAGCCTCAGGCCTTGTATCAAGCTCTAAAACAAACTCAGTTAAAGTTCTTTCCTGGAACTGCAAAGTATCCCAATCTCATTAATGCGACTGTGACTGTGATATGTCACACTTGAGAAATATAGTGCATATTGATACAAGGATTTAGGTCCAATGTTCATTAAAAGCAGGATGGTGGTATTAAATAGTTGGCAGTGAAACCAGGAAATCCAAAAACTGTGATATTTATAAAGTTAGCAATAGATTTGGAGTCTTTTCTGATTCTTTTAGGCCATTAGTTCATTAAATATCATCGTCACAAAATAACTACTTGAACACAGACCCCAGACAAACTCTGAACTTGTTATTCTGACTATATTGGATTTAAAGGGAAAGAAGCTATGCATGTAAGGAACTTTAGAAATTTTAGAAACTTTAGATTAAGCTGAGGCATTCTGTTATAGGGAAGGTTGGGGGGGGGGGGATGTGTTCCTTTCTTTTGATCAAAATAATAATAAAAGGACATGACTTACAGTAAGCTCAGTTGTTAACACTGCTTCCAAAATGCCAGTGAATGTTAACAAAGTAGGAGCTAGTGTGAGAGCTGGAACAATTCTATGTGCTTTGGGTGATGTTTATGTTGAATGTACATCAAACAATTTGCAAACTTGGTGCATTAAGTAGGGATATGAAATCATCATTAATTCACACATGTGAAAAAGTTGGTGTCAAGTTAAAACTTTCTGCATAAATTTGATGGTATCAGAATCTTTTCTCAGCCTTAGCCTTGCAATGAAAAGAGATATTAACACAGAAATAGGAAAATCAAAGGTTTTTTTTTTAATCTTAATTATCTTTTCCACACAGTTTATTGATAGTATTCAAGATATTTCAGTCTCCAGGTAAGTGGCATGGGGTAAATCGTATTTTTTTCCATTTGCCTCTAAGGTTAATAACATTTTGAAATAAGTATGATGAAATAAATTCTTGCTGTGGATGTAAATATTGCTCAGAAAGAAAAAATACAAATTTATCTTTTCTTTATTATTTGTTTCAATGTTCAGAGGTTATAGCACCCTGCATTACAAATCAATGAGTATTAATTCTAATTCCCATGGACCTATATGGGAGATGTGAATGCACCTCATCTTATAGAATGAGGGTGTGCTGGTTTAAAACCCAGCTAGAAAATTAAACCCATTCAAGCTGCTCCTTTGTACTCCTGCCCCTTTTGATAATGGAGGAACACTAGTAGGGATTATAGCTTGAATCATAATTAACTGAAAAATCACAAAAAGTACAACAATATTAATAAAAGAAAGTACAAAAGATACAGAGAATTTTACCCACAAAAGCATATTCACCGCTGAACAAACAAAAACACTTCCCAAAGACAGTACCAAGCATGGTTTCCCAGACAAAGGCAAAATGGCAACCAGCCCTGGGCTGGGGCTACATCATCTTCAGAAAAAATAAGGCTTTAATTTTTCTATGCTTTATTTGTTCTTCAAATAAAGAAGATCTTTAAATCAAAAATCTGAGAAGATTATAATCATGGTGCTTTGTTAATTTGATACTTCTTTTTAGAATTTTAAACGTGGAAAAAAATGTAAAAAGAAAAATTGCAGATTGTTATTATTTCACACGAATTTCAGAAAATAAAATATTTGAGGCTATGATGGTGCCCCTTGTAATCACTGAATCTCTAGTCACTAGTGTTTTTTATTATGCTTTCTTGGTTTTTGCTTTGAATCATTTAATCTATTTAGAGTTTCCTATTATTTTTTTTCCAAACAGTCTGTGATTTCACACACTTATTTCTAGATCAATTCATATATAATATATCTTAAAATATGGAATGAAAAGGTTTTCCCTACAGTAACTGGAGGCTAGCCTTCCGTATTTCATTGGTAATCTCTTCATTTATGATGAGTAAATGCTGGTAACTACTTTCTTTGTTAGTTATGCCTCTGTAAATGCTTGACACCAAGTTATGGGGTAAATCATAAGTTCTGATTGCCAAAACAGATTTTTTTTTACTATCAGGATACAGCTATTATGATGTAAGTAACAATAAATAATTCATCTTTGACACAGGTGACATGAGTGAGATCTGCCTTTATTTTACTATACCAATACTTTGTAAAGTGACATCCACTGTTGTACTAATAGTTCAATTCATTACAGTAAATATTAAAGTCTAAAATCTATTTATAGAATTGCCAATAATTACTTATTCATATCAGCATTTAATTTTAAGCAACTAAGCAGCCCTTCAACTACAAACATGAATATTTACACAATTTAATTAAGTATCTGTTTTAAGTATTTCCTTGCACAAAACAAGTTCTCAACACTACAAAAGATCTCACCCAAATATACCACATGTATATAGTCACAGTACATGGAACACACCTCAACCAAGCTAGCAGTACCCAACACATTACATTTACACTGCTCTGCCTAGACTTCATTAGTGACTGTCAGTCAGTCTGTCTACTGAGAGAAATGCTCTCTTTCAGAGTACTATTTATCTGACCTAATTTAGGCATCTATTTTAGGGCAGGATTGATTGTCTTACACAAGTAGCTGTTTTTCTCCATTTACAGGAATGACTAATGCAGTGATTAATAGACACAGTAGTTGTCTATGTTTGATCAGAATACCACCCAGCATATCTCTGTTACAAAGTGAAGTGTGATGCAAGGGGATGAGAGTAGATCCAGCTGAGCTCGTTCACAACATGAATTATACAAGTAGCACAGTTAAGGAGGTAGTGTCTATTAGCTGGACCAATAACTCTCTAACATGGCTATATGATCCCAAAAACCTGAAGCTTGTTTGTTTAGAACAAGCATAATAATTTTCAAAACAATTCTGCAATGTAAAAGTACTCACATAGTATCATACCTCATGGACCAAAATAAACATGCATTTTAAAGCATATTCATCCTGATATAGGTTGTAGTCCTGTATTTCCATGAAAATTCTCCTTCTAAAATCTAATTTCTGTAAGAATATTTTAGGTTTTTGTTTCCAACCTTTATTTATGAAGGTGTGTGATTTTGTTCTGCTTGTATATTAGTACAAGCAAAGAAATATGATCAAATCAGTGGTGCATCAACCCTACTAGCTTTAAAAAAATATGCAACTATATTATTTTACTGTTTTTTACAGATATTTTCTTATTTTTCATATTTCAGATGTAGTTCCATTAAGTATTTACTGAAAAAGAGATAGACAAGAAAATAAGAAAATAAGATCAATATGGTAACACTTCTTTTGTCTTCATTGTTAATAATATTTGAAAGACCTTGCAAAATCTGAATTTGTGACAAATGCTAGTTAAAGGACTAAACTTCTATTTCTACACTTATTAAATTACAGGCCATTTCACTGAAGGCATAGGAACTATTTTATATAAGCATTGGAGTAACTAATAGTGTTGTCAGGTTTCATAGCTATGGATTTTTTCCACAATTATAAAAACGTTATTTCAAAGTTGTGAAAATAGTGTTGATGCCATTGGAATCTATTTTGATTAATAGTTCTTGATGTGAATTTTGGAGGGCAAGCATGACAAGCTCCTTTACAAAAAAAATTCTGTGTCATCCTCATGAGCTGCACTAAGAAAATTCAGCTTGAACTTACTTTCCATGGAATGACTTGATATTAGATATGATCAGATTCTTCTTCTATTTGCAATTTTCTGAAAACGAACAACTCCCTTTTAAAAGATAATGTAATAAATTTCCTATATTCTGCCAAAATTAATTCAATTAATAGAACATAGCCAGTTGTTGATTACATTAAGATTATAAAGGTCTAAAGCATAATGGGTCCTAGCTTTAGTACCAGGTAGTTACAGATACTTCATCCATTTCACCTGAACCTTCTCAATCGGGTTTATAAAACATCACGACAAAGACATCAAATGCATTAAAGTTTACCCATCATTCTTCAAAGAACCACTTGAGACTGATATCCCTGCCTCTCAAGAGGAATCTTGAAACTTTTTCCTTCCCCCTGTACTCCAAAAGCTATTAGGTTTGTCAGAAGGAAAGTCACAATGGGTGATCCCTTTACAGTAGTTTCCTAAATCAAGAACCCACTACACTGAAGATGACCCTTCAAATCCAAACATAAATCAGAATTTTAAGACAATTTCTAATTGGAGTTTTAAAAGGGCTTTTTACTATTTTTTATGTGTAAAAGAAAAATGCAAAGCTAGTAATAATATCTTCTGGGTCAACATCCCTTCTAGCCCATTAAACCTTGGTCAAGGCTCAGAGCTCCAATCTTTTTGAAGCAATACTCTAAAGCCACTTTAAATAACACTGCTTTCTCTAAATCATTGTAGTATGTGCTTTTAGACACAAAATTTTTCTGACATTTGGTTATTATTTCTCTCATATTTCTTGGGTCAATATTGTTTCTTTGTCAAAGTAATTTTCATCTCATCAGTCTTCTTTTGTCACCACTTTAACCATAATTTTTGTGTGTCTTATAAAACCTATGTTTCAATTTATCACAAGAATAAAATATAAAATTCCACAATTGCAATAAATTCTAATAATTTGTGGAGGAATTTTGCATCTGAATGACGTTAGTAAGCAAAAGATTGATTTTGCTACAGGCTCTATAAATTATGTAGGACTTTACTATTCCTGTAGAACTTCTTATAATCCTTCAAGATGTTTTAAGAGTTTGCTGAGATAAAAATAAAATATGAAGGTGGGAGTTCCTTTGTTCCCAGCATGCATAGTGATCATATTTAGTAAATACGTATTTCTGAGATAGATTTGGAGAAAAAAGACAAACACAGCTAAATAGGTACCAATTCCTGTTGTCTATTCATAAATAATAATAAAAATCTTTCCAAGCATTTGTATTTTTGAAAGAATTTAAGGTGTCTAAACATAGATTTTGAGATATGCTAAGGTTTCATAGATATCTGCATTTTGTTGACAGATGCAGAATTTAATAGATTGCACAATTGTGCTGAAGAACAATAGCCCACATTGCCTAAGATCACTGATGCTTAGGCAACTGAAACTTGCACATTTCTTCAATAAATTCAAAACTATTTTAATGATTTTTTTCACAGCATAGTTTGAGTTTCTGAGAGTTATAGTACAATGCTTTGTCATCCTTTTTACTTTATTCTTTTTGCCTCTTTTTTTTTTAATTTTTTTAAGCATATTACCTATGCTTGTGGAATAATCACAAATCACAGAATCACAGAATGGATAATGCCGGAACAACCTTTTGGAGATCATCTAGTGCAAACACTCTGCTCACTCAAGGTCACCTAGAGCAGGTTGCCTAGGGCGATGCCCAGGCAGGGTTTGAAGACCTCCAAGTATTATGATCCCAAATCTTTCTGGGCCACTTCTTCCAGAACCAGTTAATTTCAAGACACTCTTTAAAGTAAAAAAGTACTTTTCTTATGAGGTCCTGTCACTAGATATTTTGAAGAGGATTCTAGTCACATCTTATACTGTCCCTCCCAATACTTATGCTAGCTAATAAGGCCTTCTTTTCTGTAGACTGAGCAATCCCAGCTGTCTGTCCCTATATGAAAGATGCTCAAATTTCTTAATTGTCTCTGTGACCCTTTGCTGAACCAACTGCAGCAGCTCCATGCCTCTTCTATGCTGGAGAGCTCAGAAAATGACACAGAAGTCCTGATGTCTTTCACCAGTTCAATGTAGAGGGGAGAAAATAACTTTCTTTACTTTCTGGTAATACTTTTCCTACTACAACCAAGGAGGCTTTTGACCTTTCTTTCTGCAAGGACACAGAAGGTGACCTTGAGCAAAGGTGACCTCTGGTTAGCTCATTGCCCACCAAGACCCTCGGGTCCTTCTCTTAAGAGTTGCTTCTAGCCAGACAGCTGTGAGCATATGTTGGCACATGATTATTATTCCTTCCCTGGTGAAGGAATTTGCCATTCTGTTTTATGTGCTTAATGAGGTTGCTACTGGCCAATTTCACCAACTTGTTGAAACCCTCAGAAGCTGAGCATAACCATCTGGTGTATCAAGCACTCTCCCTGTTCTTATATTATCTGGAGTGCTGAGCATGCACTCAATCCCATCATCCAGCTTTTTGCCTTGTTCCTTCCTATCTGGACCCTCAACAGAACCACTTCATGGTAATTTCAATCAAAGCAGCCTCCAACCTTCATATTCCCAACCATTTCTTCCTTGTTTGTAAGTCTGATGTCCAGCAGCCCAGATTCCCTTGGCTATCTGCATCAGAAACCCATCATAAATCCACTCAAGAAACCTCCCTGATTGCTCGTGCCCTGCTATGTTTTCTCTCCAGCTGATATCAAGCTGGCTCAATTTCCAGATTAAATCAGGCCTACAAACCTGAGGCTTTTTCTTAATGCTACTGTAGAGGCTCAACATTTCATTGGGAAAAGCTCCCAGCCCTGCTTCCAGAGCACTAAAACTCTTCTACAGTTGCAAATCTACAAGTGGAGAAGCTTTTTATATTAAGTCATGAGCTTCTAGCCTTTACCATGATAGGCAAGTCCATTTCCCATCCCCAAAAGTACAGACTCTACCAGACCTCATTCAGCAGACCTCAGAGTTTAGGTTCTTATAACTGCATGGTCTCAGGAAAGGTCCTACTGATTTCTTTATGGTGATGTCTTGTGTTATACAGGCTGTTGAAATTCTTCTGTGACTCCTTCATTTGATGACACAGATGGTTCTCCACCTAACTCCTGAAGGCAATAGACCCACCTCCTGCTGTTCTATCCAGACCTTGTGGTACATCACCGCTATTGCTGAGCTGTTTTATGCTGTCCTCATCAGACTTGCTGGCTGCCTTTTCTGCACTGTCCAGCAAAATCTAATGTGAAAAATGCCTTGGTTAACTGCACTCTATTAAAGACTTATGTTTTTAAAGGTTTGAATTTAAAGAAGACACAGCTTGGTACTATTGTGACGTGTCTTTTTTCTAAGACAACTAAGTGCTTGCTCTCTGCTTATGAGTTTGGGAATACTTTCTGGATCACAGATTTGTGAGGGAGGTACATATTTTACCGGTAATTGCTTTGACCTTACTTTGGTACTCTTAAGTCTCAGACATATTAAATACAAGGTGAGAAAGTATATTTGCAATCAGAGGTTACTACCTAGCTTACCACACTAATCGAGGCACATTCATGTGTCTGTGTTGCCACAAAAGGGATTTTCTATTCTTCCTTTCTATTTCCATCTGTTAGTTCTCAATATCAGTACTAACATCTGTAGGTCTGCAAAATTAATCAGATAATAGAACTCAGTGGAATTTTTTTTCGCCCAGTGGAATAGGAGCAACTAGAAACAAAGAAAAACTACAGAGGGGTGTGTGGGCCTGAGTATTTTAACAATGGTCTTAGTTTATGTCATAGAAATAATGTAGCTATAGCCCAAGTGAGCAGATTTTTTTCCCTTTTTTTTCAAAGTCATATTTTTCAACTCATGCTGCCTGAACAGCATGAGTATAAAGATCAGACAAAACAGCCAACCTATTGAGAAGTCATAGACAATTTGTACAAAAATTTCACTGGCCATTTTAATTCTCTCTGTCATTAAATGTTCCCAGGGTGACCTAAGAGGGACAATTGAATTTGAGGGTAAATATTAATGGAATAATGAATTGTAAAGTGGTGTCTTGCTATCAACAAAGCTGATCTCAGACTACTACCACAGAACTTCAGTACAGAATGTCTTGATCCGTGTCATGTCTCCTATATTGATTATTCCTCAGACTTTTATTTTCGTCCCAGTTTTTCTTCCTCCAACATCATGGAGGATTAGAGCACTCAGCAGCAGCAGGAATTGAGATAGACTTCACAGAGTGTGTTATTTGTTCTCCATCTTCCATCTTCTCAGCTCTCTATAAATGTTATGGTGCATGTATTTATTTGCTCCTTTTCTTCTCTTGAAGTTTGGAATCATATCCACACAGGAATCAAGTAAAGTCTATTGCATTTCAGGGACATAAGAGAAGAAGACACATTCCAACATTGTTTGGCTGATGTGAAGAAAATAGAGGGAATTTAAATGCTAAACAGATATAACAATACCTAAGGAAATAGTACACCACAAATAGAGACCATTTAAGAAAGGAGTGAATAATTTTGCAATACAAAGAGATATAGAGCAATGCTGGGCTGCAGAGGACCATTTGAGGTCAATTCCGTACACTATTTTTCTAAAAAGAGGGTAAGCAGAAGTCCATACAAAAAAAAAACCCCAAAATTATTTAGATCTCAAACTATGAAAATGAGAATATGCACTACATGCAGGTGCTTTGTATAGGAGACATATTCGATGGCGCCATAATGTCCAGAGTATCATGTGAAATTTCCACATTTGTAAAAATGTTTTTAGATTTCTTAAATCTTTCCTAGCTAAAAAAACTACATAAATTGTCCATCACAGATAAATATGTTCCTAGAAATATAAACCTTGTCTGCCACCAGTATATTAGTTCATTGATATAAATTCAACTATGGGCAGAGAATTCATTTGCAAAGTATACATACTGGTTCACTTGCTGTCTTTGAACTAAAATTTAGGATCCACATGATTTCAGTAAGAATAAATGTGGTCCCTTGATGAACACTTCTGAAATTCTCATTTTTGCAAGTGAAGGCACATTTTTCATGTGCCTATCATAATGGGACCATACTATATCTGAAACTCACTGACCAGTATTACTAAATAAAATGCATGCTGATTATTTCTGCTAATTAACTCATTCCTTTTAGCACCTGTTGAGAACATGCAGTGAAATGTTCCAAGCTAACAAAACTCTCAAGCTGCATTTTCCATCTGCTTATCACTGTCTTCCAAAGGACAGCTATTTTTTATTCTGCTAGAGTGTCTGAGAATCCAATTCTTCTTTCTGCTTGCTAGAGACTGCACTTTAGAGGAGGATTTTAAGTGAAGACTACACCCATGGGACTGTGGTACTGTCAGGTCAAGTAAACTAAGGATTGGTATTGAATGGCATAGGCAGGACAGAGAGATCAAGGATAAGTCACAAATCCTGAGCTGTTGGTAATGGGAGATACTTGGAGAAGTCCTGGCATCGGTTTTTTCAACCCTAATTTCTCTGTATTTCACATTAAATCTCTAAGATTTTAGCTGTATGGAGACAAATGATCATTCATCAGGGAAAAAAGATCCATGGCATGGTCACATGAAACACAGATTTTTTTGTTCTGTTGATCTCCAATATCTAAAACAAAAGTCACTTCTAATTTGTCCAGTTGTAGTCAGTGTAGAGAAAAGTGTAATGGATATAAGGGAAATATACGTGCCAATATTGATTTGTATTTGACTATACTTCATGCCTAGTTCTTAACACAATTTACAAGAACATTTAAATGAGATTCTTCTGTTGAATTTGCACGGTTGTTCAGCAAAAATGGCTATTACATGCATTATTTTGAATTTTCTGTATTGTGGTTGGGTTGTACAAGGGCTGAGAAAATGCTGATGATTCTATGTGATGATTGCCCCAGACTTTTTTGGGGGCGTTCGATAAATTTGTCACCAGTAAGTTAAGCTGTAAATACAGTAATTTAATTTTGAACATTTCCCACACCAGGGCCCAATTACAGCAATGCTTAAAAAGTATTATTCTAAAACTGTGTTGATGTATTAGCACCAAAATTATTGTATGAATTCCATATTATGGAAAAGCTCTGGCTTTGATTTTCAAGACAACTTATTTATTCAGAAGCCTAAATTTTAAAATAAATTAATTTGAAGGATGTATATGTGGGGTTTAGTAAAATAAAAAAAAAGGAAAAAGGGGAAAGAAAAGATGCAAAAGAGCCATCAGCGTATCTTCAGATAAGAAATATGATGGAAGTCCTAAATAATCACAAGTGGAGCAGTAACTCTCTGAAATTTACCTGACTTTGTTGCAAATATCAGACAAATTAAAATCAGACTGACATCCACAAATATTCATTTACATTTACTTCCACTGTATTCCTATATATCCCCTTGCACCTTGCACTATTTCCCTACATTTTTCACACTGAATATCTCAGCTTATATTTCTGATGAGAAATACAACATATGTCCATTAGATGTGAACCTAGGTCTGTAAATCTAAGAGAAAATTTTTTCATGCAAGAGAGAACGAAGTTTTTCAAATCTGAATGAGACTCAAATCATTGGGCCGTAAGTCTCTTTTCCACATGCTACAGAAGCTTCTAGAATTGCATAAGTAAGTCTTACTCATCTCCATGGAAATTTATATTTAGAATTAGTTTAAAAGAATGAAGTGGGTTGGCCTCAGCTGGGTGGCAGGTGCCTACCAAGCAATTCTATCGTTTTCCCTCCACCATCAGGACAGATGGGGGAAAATAGGACAAAAAGCCCTCAGGCTGAGGTAAGGAGAGGGAGATAGCTTACCATTTACCATCATGGCCAAATAGACTCAACTAGGGAAATTCTATTCCATTGATTGCCATTTAATTGTAGTAGAATTGTATAGTGAGAAATAAGAAAAAAACTAAAACCACTTTTCCCTCACCCCTTTCTTCTTAGGCTTAAATTAATTCCCAGATCTTCTCTTTACCCCTACTCCAGGCAGAGCATAGGAATGGGAAATAGGAGTTGTGTCCATTTCATAATTCTTCATTTCTGCTGATTCTTCCTCCTCGTGTTCTTCTCCTATTCTGGTCTGGCTTCTACAGAGCCTTTTCCCCTTCTTCTACCCTGACCTTGATATATGCAGAGCTGTTTCTCTAACATTTTCTGAAATCTCTCTCACAGCTGCTGTGAAGCATCTTCTACTTTTTCAAAAATGTGTTACCTCAGAGGCATTACTGATGTTGCTAGTTGGCTCAGCTTTTTCTAGCAGTGGGTTTGCCTTGTAGCTGGCTGGAACTGGCTGACATGGGAACAGCTTCTGGCAGTTTCTCACAGGAGTTACCTCTACATTACAAACACCTCCTGCTAGCAAAACATTGACATGTATACCAAGTACAAGGTATTCATCCTGACAACAATTTGCCTTTCCTCAGGATGAAAAAATCACAGCTGTATTAAAAGATTGTATTCCAAATATAGTTGATTAATGCATTAAAATGGCTGAAACATATATAAGTGAAGTAATAACATGCTACAAAGGAGTTATATAAAGCAATAGCTCCAGGGGATTGCATTTGTCCCGAGCAACAGGAATTAGTTTTACAGGTGTCAATTTCAGTATGTCAGTGTTTCTTCTTTTTTGATTTTGATTTATCGAAACATTATATCTAGTGTAGACAGCTAACAATGGAAGCATTACTCTTGAGATAGAGAAAAAGAATATTTCAGAACTTATCAAAATATTCTCCTACCTGGGATCTTGGAGAATATCAGTTATATAGCATGTAATATTACAGAGTTTAACAAAGAAGGTCTCCTTCCCTCTGATGTCACTAAATAGGTATTACCAGCCTGAACACAATCCATAAATTAGCAACATCTCCTAAGTGC
>JAYDZK010000001.1:70668037-70687474 GCA_034509185.1 Euphonia xanthogaster
TTTTCTTTTCTTTTCTTTTCTTTTCTTTTCTTTTCTTTTCTTTTCTTTTCTTTTCTTTTCTTTTCTTTTTTTCTTTTCTTCTTTTCTTTTTTTTTTCTCCTTTTCTATGTGTTGGAGCAAGATATTTTAAAAGCTGCATATAAGGTGTAAAATTGTACTGTCATATTTTTTAAAGGGAACATTAAAGTGAGAGATATATCAGGAAGATTTCAAATTGATTAAGTTAGAGAAAGGACATATATTGAATATGCTTGTGCTGAGGTTATTCTATATGATATAAAAGCACACAATAAAAATGTAAAGAAATTCTAGCAGTGTGCAATCCCTGACCGAGAGATAAATGCACTGCAAAACTGAACAAGCTTACTGAGACATCTTTGTAAAAGAGCTGTTTGAAAGTAATTTTGTCTCCATTTCTGACAAAGCAAAAACTTCATGTGCACATTCACATGAAAGTGAAGGATCTCTTTTGGAGAAGTAGTCTTCACTGTTCAGTCTATTTAGATCCATTGCAATAAAATGCTTGGTAACAGAAGAATGTTCAGGAGGATAAGAGGAAAGCATAAGTAAATAAATGTTTGACACAAGGGTAGAAACCTGGTAAATTAGGACATGAGATGGACATGAAATAAAAGCCACAGATGTTGACAGAAATAAGAAATAATAAAAAAGACAGAGAAGGAAGCATGGAACAGGGAAAAAACAAGAGCTGCTGCTACTGAATCATAGAATATTTTGGGTTGGAATGAACCTTTAAAGATCATGCATTTTAAACCCTCTGACAGTATTTTGCATTTGACCTTGACATTTATGAGCCTCCCACAGACTGGACTTGCTCCTCAAGCCTGTCATGGAATCATTCAATCACTTACGTTTGAAAAAACTTTAAGAAAATTAAGTCCAACCATTAACCCAGCATTACAGGTTCACCATTAAACCATGCCCCTAAACATCACATCTACATATCTTTTAAGTGCCTCCAGGAATGGTGACTCAACCTGGGCAGCCTGTTCCAATGCTTTATAGACTTCCTGCAAAGAAAATTTTTCTAATATACAAATTAAACTTCCCCTGGCAAGGCTTTAGGCCACTTCCTTTTGTCCTATCACTTGTTACTTGGCGACTTCAAGTAGTGATAAACAGTGATTAAGTCTCCTCTCAGCCTCCTATTCTCCAGGCTGAACAATCAGAGCTCCCCCAGCCACTCCTCATAGGATTTACTCTCTACACCCTTCACCACATTTGTTGCCCTTCTCTGGACACACTCCAGCACCTCAATGTCTTTCTTGATGTGAGGGGCCCAGAACTGGACACAAGACTTCAGGTGTGGCCTCCCCAGAGCTGAGTACAGAGGGACAGTCATTGCTCTGGTCCTGCTGGCCACTGCATTTCTGATCCAGGCCAGGATGCCATTGACCTTCTCGGGCACCTGGGCACACTCATGTCCAAGCAGCTGCTGATCAACACTCCCAGCTCCTTTTCCACTGAGCAGCTTTCCAGCAACTCTGCCCCCAGTCTGTAGCACTGCATAGGATTTTTGTGACCCAGGCATAGGACCTGGCCCTTGGCCTTGTTGAACCTCTTCCCACTGGCCTTTTCCTATAGATCCAACCTGTTCAGATCCCTCTGCAGAGTCCTCCTACTCTCCAGCAGACCAACATTCCAACTCGGTGTCATCTGCAAGCTGGCTGAGGGTGCACTTGGTCCCCAGTTCCAGGCCATTGATAACGTTATTAAACATGGCTAGGCCCCACGACTGAGCCCTGAAGGTGGCCCCTGGAACAGACTGCCTGGAAGTAACTCTATTAGCCACCACATCTACCCAGCTTTCATCCAGTCAAGAATACACTTGTCCTGCCTCGAGCAGCCAGTTTCTCCAGTAGAATGCTGTGAGAAAAAACGTCAAAAGCTTTATTAAAATCTAGAAATCTAGGTAGGACAATGTCTCTCTGGATGGCATCCCTTCCATCTAGCATATTGACTTCGCCATTCAGCTTGGTATCATCTGCAGACACGCAGAGGGTTTGCTGAATCCCACTATGTCATTAATAAAGCTGTGGGGAGCAGTACCAGTCACTCCTGAATGCCACTACTTGCTACTGCTCTCAGGTTCACAGAATCATTACTGTCTTTCCGAGGGAGGACGCAGAAAGTCCCAGAAAAGAACTTCCTTGAAGCCTTGGCAGACTTGATTTTGGCAAAGAATTATACAGCAACTCTTAATTTTCTGCTATTGCATTATCTTGCATTCTTCTGACAAGACTGTTGTGAATCAATTCCCTTGTTTGTTTGACAAAGCAAAAAATAGCATCTTCTGCGTTAATCAGAAGTCAGAAAAGCCTTTGCTGAGGCTCCAATCCTTCTTTGTTGAGAAGGGGCAAAAGATTTTCTCCTTTGCTTCCTTTGCGAAACTGCCCTGTCAAATATGTCAAATGGTTTTGTGGTTACTAGGTAGCATGTCTGCCACTGACACCTACAAGACATAACTATGTCTTAGTATGGTTAATATGCTTGAGAGAGAATATTAATTACAAAAATATAACAAGTGATCATCGTACAAGCTGCAGTTATATCTCTGGTTGTGTAAACATGCAAAAGGGAAAAAAAGATCTAAGACTAGTAAAAGTGATTGTCTTACATCTGTATCTCTATAGACTAGTCCCATCCATGTAAATGTATTTTGAAGATATTTTGAAACTATTGTTCAGCAGACCAAAAAAGAGACCATAAGACCAAAAGAGGTGAGCTAATTTGCAAGTGATCTAAGAATGAAGTATTTCAAATAATCCAAATTGTTGAATGTTCTTAGTTGTGCATGCTTTCATTCTTCTTTATATAGTAGTGCAGATGCACTTTTAGAGCCAAATGTCTGTTTTGATAGGTAACACTAAATTTGTACAGATCGTCAACTGCAGGGGAGAGTTAATGAAGAAAGAAGAAACACGACTAAGGAATAATTGAAAAAAGACAAGGGAAAGAAGAAATCCAGAAGAAATATGTAGATTATTTGCTTCTTTTTTTTTTTTTTTTTTTTTTTACAGTTCTGGACATTAAGTAATATCTTTAACATAAACATTTAAAACTACATAATTAATTTGAACACATAGTTTTATCAGTGTTTTTAATATTTTTATGCCAATCTAAATGGAAGAGCACTATGAATACTGAAAGCACTATACAGATAAATTAACTTATATGTTATATAAAAAGCACAGCTGGGGAAGAAAAGTTTATAAGGCTGTAAGTATTGAAAATGACATCTGATGTTTATAATTACAAAGACTAATGCTAGCCTTCCAACAATAATGAAAAGCCACTGCCCTACCAGAAAATGCACGAAACTCATCATTCCTTTACAGCTTACCTGCAGGCAACAGTTTTCTTTATTACGGTCGTTAAGATATAAGTGAGATTAGAGAAAGGTCAAAAACACTCCAAATTTAATTATCTGTCTCAAATGTCACTGGTTTTAAAAGGATCAATGACCTTATCCCTTGTTTTATGTCATATATCATGCCACTTGGATAATCCCATCTAATTTTATGCAATCGGTTTATACGCTCCTTTTATTGAAAGAAGTTTCTTGAGGGAATTATTCTATCCCCTTATAATTTGAATTTCTCTCTGGCAGATGGCATGGGACGACAAGACAACAGTCATTGTCCGAAAATGCGAGTAAAAGTGGGAACCATGTGTTCACAAGCATTAAAGTATTTTACCAATAAACACAGTCCTACAACAATGAAGTAGAATTAGGTAGGCTGAGTGCTTTGCTTAGCTCCCCTGTTTTTACTTCCCCTGTGGATAAAATTAATTCTGAATTTCCTGTATTTGTGGGAATATATTGTTTCAAGAGAAATGTTTTTTCTAATTATAATTTTTATTTTATTATTTGCATGAGAGTTGCTATGTGCTTTCAGACTTAATTTTACTATAGTGTTTTATGTTTGTATTATATTTAAATATGTACCAATACATGCACATTTTTAATCTATTTCCCCTCATATTAGAATTTTTTCAAGAAATACTGACCTTCAGTGAGGTAAATGAATAGAAAAAATTGTTTTATGAATGTTGATGGTATAAAGATTCTATAAGAGAAATATTTTGTAGAAGTGTGTACAATAAAGTCAGAGTGGAATTAGATAACTTTCAGGTACAGTAATAAGAGATGAGTGAATAATGCACAATTATGTAGCCAAAATAAAACCATCTAATTAATTCTGTATTGAATGCTTGATACAAAACACGTCTGTAGAACCATTGCCATTAGTAAAAGAGGTTGTCAGAGAAATGATAGGCACAACTGCCTTGTGAGTCCACTGAAAAAAAAAAAAATTAAAAAATCTTATTTGCCGAATACAAATATTTCTTTTTTGATTAATTTCAATTGCAGGCTGAACTACCTCCTGTGTTTTTGCATTATTCTACCATACCCTCTATGATGGAGTTGTTTTCAGAGGTATATGTATTTCTTTTTCCTATACTCAACATTTAGTTTGTATCTTTAATAAACGCTGGGAGAAGAATCAGAATACCAGAGACGATTAAAAAAAAAACAAAAAACAACCTCAAAATGTATAGGCTACAGGATAAAGATCCTATTTTCAATAACTTCCAAATCAGTGATTTTAGTGAATTTCACAACAGTATATAAATAAGAAGATAACTAATTCTGAAAACTGTTTTCCTATTTTGTTTGAAATCCCCATCAAGCCCACCATGATTTGGCATCTCCTACTTTGATACACTACTGCAGTGACAGTATTCATTTAAATTAAGATAGCTTTAATATAAACATTGGCATTTAATTTACATAGAAAACATTTTTACTGTTTTATTAGCATGGTTCCTAACATCACTTTGTCCTGAAAAAACTGGTGTGCATCCAATCAGTTTTCAGGTATGGCTCTGGAGATACTGTGAGCTAAAGACAAATCCAGTGGGTGATTTACACTGGGCACTCCCTTTGAGATGCTTGGAATGCCATGCCAGTAAGGTACCAGTACCAGAGAACAGTCCCAGTAGTCATCTGACTGCTATAAAATTAGTCCTTAGTGTTATCGCATTCCTCCATGCTGTCTCCTTCAGGCCAGTGCAGCACTCCTGTCTCTGGTTCCAAACACACAGTTTGCAGCTATTCTTTATTCAACTATTCTCAGATAGTTTTCTCCTGAAGGCATAAAGTGGGAAAGACACAGTGCTGTATACAGCTCTTGAGTCTAATCAGTACCTGGGACAGTGGCACTGGCTGTTTGTTTGGAGAGCAGGACATCTTAGCAGGCACAACAGTGGCAAATGACATTGGAGTGCAAGATTTTTCTAAGGTCTTCTTCATATCCCTGCTGATGTCTTAAAAAACTATTGGACGTTTTGTTACTAGATTTCAAACTACCTTCAATAATCTAGATTCAGTGGTTAGATTCATATAAAAATGATTATCAGATATAAGCAGAAGGAAGAAGGGAAAAGTAACTAAAGATAAAATAGGTGAGGACAAAAATAAAGAAATTTTATAGAAGGGTACATCAAAAGGAATGGCACAATAAAGAATACATAAAATGAAATTAATCTTTTGCTGAAATGAAATGGAGATTTTACAGTAGACATCAGTAATTCAATTTTTCTCCTTGGACCACATCATTCCAGAGTATAGGAAAGGAGATGGCTGTGTATTCTTATTCTTTGTGTGACTCTTCTTGTGAGTCACACAAATGCATTTACTATGTAAAATAATATTTCAGATAAAAAGAACAGTGTGCAGACCACAATAAGTTGTTATTAAATATAAACTGGTTCTTCTCATTTTGCAAATCAGAATAAATGGTTTGTATATCTTGTGACAGTTTCAGGAGGATGACCCTTCCTCGTTTTTCTGTGAATGTTTCATTGCTTTAATCAAGATACATTAACCTACAACAACCTCTAGCAACAAATTACCATATATGGCATCTTTTTCTCCCACTCTGCAATTATATTTGGGTTATAAAATTACAGCAGAACATTTTGTGCCTTACATGTGCAGAAAAAGGTACTTGCACAGAAATAAACAGTTTCTAGTGTATTAGAACAGAGCAATTAATCATAATTCACTGTACTTTTAATGCATAGTTTCACACTTCCAGACTGAATTAAATATCATGTCCACCCACACTGGGAAATAATTACAATTAAAAAATATAAATAAGAATATTAGGAGTGATTTTGTAAAATAAATCAATACAAAACACAAATGTAATTTAATAGAATAGAATATTTCATTTGGGAGCAACCAGTTGGGTCCAACTACCTGACCAATTAAGAGTTGATAAAAAGTAAAAGCATATTATTAAAATCATTACCCAAATGGCTCTAAACCATAGACAGGCTTGGGTCATTGACCATGCTTGTAGGAAACCAGTTCCTGTGTTTGGCCCCCTTGGTATAGAAATATTTCCTAATGTCAAATCTAAAACTCTTGGTACCTCTTTGGACCACTCCAAGGTATTGAATCTCTGTATACCAGGCAATAATGTCCTGCTTTAGGGCAAATTTAGGGAGGGAACTTCCAAAAGGGTACCTCTAGAAAGCAAATTCAAGTGGCCCCTCCCCCCACCAGTTCAGGAGACATATATCTCCTTCGAGACAAGTGGAAAAAAAAGTTTATTTAACAAGCAAAGTATTCCCAAGCATAAAAAAAATGAATAATATTAAACAATAAAACTTCTCCTTGTTCTGAAGAGATGGCAAATTCAGAAAGTCCGTTTTGTGGTTTGTAGCTCGGCTCTCTCAGTCTCTTATCAGTCCCTCCTGAGCTGGAAAATGCCATGTCCCAGGCCCTGATGGGCCACAGGTGTGAGGTCCCAGGGTTTTTTCTAGGTTTTCAGTTCAGAGCTGGGCTGATCAGTTCCAAGAAAAAGAAAAGCCACAGTCTAGGGAACTTCTCTGCCTCAGCTAGCTAAAAATAACCTAACTAAAAAGCAAAGGAGGGAGATCTGTCCCACTGTTAGTGCTGCAGACAGCACAGTCCATGAGAGAGAAAAATGTGGGTGAACAAGTGCAGTACTGAAAACAAATTGTACACTTCTTCTCCCCCTCCACATCACTCTCAAAACCAGTCTTCAAGGTGCAGAACTTAATATCCAGCACAAAGAGAACAAATGACTGCAGATACAAGCATCATAAAGTCACCCTAGGACAACTGTAAACAAACCAACAAACAAAACCTAAATGAATAAGTAAATATTTTGTTCTCCCAAAGGAGAATTTTGAATTCTAAGCAAAAAAAAAAAAAAGATGAAGAAAATCTTCCAAAACATGTATTGGAAAAATGAACTTCAGCAATGCAAAATAAATGGGATCTAGTGAAATCTTTTCTAGCTTCCATATCATGCTTATTTTTGTTTTGCAGTCTTCCCTCTTCCTCAGCAGCAAGCTTTCAGAACAATATAACTTAGAGGCATATGGCTTCTTTTTATATTCATATCTTTCTACCACATCACAAAGAGAGGAGAATTTCAGCAAAGGAAATAAATGCTACAGCTGGCAAATTACTCAATTATCTCTAGGGATTAAGAATGAAGTTACTGTATACCAACAGAACTGTTATTTTAACATTTCATGCACTCAATTTACCTGACTTCAACATTTTCAGTATTTAGCTCTGCTGCAAATTAATTTTCCGAATACAACCTCCTTATCTACTACTGTGAGATCTGCAAATTTTAAACTGTTTTAAAGGCTTCTTTTATAGAATTGTTAAGACCTCTAAGATCAATTCCAGCCATCAACCTAGCACTGCCACATGTTCACCACTAAGCCATGTCCCCAGGTGCCACTTCCACACGGTTTTTAAACACTTGCAAGGATGATGATTCCACTACTTCCCTGGGCAGCTTGTTACAATGTTTGATGCTACATAATCAGTAGCTATCATTATTTTTACCATTATTAGTCTCCTCACTAACTATGGAGGAGACATTAGATGCTAATGGCAGTTAAAGCAGTAAAATAGAAAATGACTGTCACTCTGACAAAATCAGTGTATTTGATATTCTAATCATTATTTATGCAATCTCGTAGGTGTATGCAATATGCAATAGGCAAATAAAAATGATAGCAGAATTAGCAACACAAAACATATGGACACAGAGACCAGAAGATTATCATCTATTTTTCTGGGCACCAACAAAGGTCCTAAATCATCCAATTCTACATCTCCATGCCTTGCTATCATTTTAAATCACACAAAACTTGGTAGACAAAACACTTAAAATCCAATCATTATAACTAGGATTGGGGTTTGGGGGTGTTTTGTTGATTTATTTTTTTTCTTACATGTCCTGAAGAATGCTTTGTGTTGTTATATTTCTCCCTGCAGGAATTCTCTTTATCTCCCTTGCTGTTTGGAGACAATGGCTTCAGATGAGGAAGACCCTATTTTGAACAATATTTTCAACCACTGAACTAATGACTGAATTAGTCACTAAATGTCGACATAAGCATCTGGTGAATTTTGAAAACATTTCTGATAAAATTTAGTGATTCTCTTAGTATACTTCACTGGTTCTTCTTTCTGCCTTTCTTGCTGGAAAGCCTGAAGAAGGAATCTGACAAACTTTATTGAAGCTCATTAAAATAGATTACATTATTGGGGAGACATATCTATATAAATGTTTATATTTCTCTGCATGGATATGTGTATGTGTGTACATATATAATGTAACTAATTTTGTGGATACTTTAATTCATTTAAAAAAGCTCCAAAAATTAGTTTTAAATTCACAAGTTTAAGATGGTTTTTATTTACACAGGATGTAGAAGTAACAGCAAATTTTGGACTTCCACTCTGCAAAATGGAAAAATTTGGTAGTTTCAAGCATGATTATCTTTCAGAAAAGATGTTGTATATTAAAGTCTTTTCCTTAGTATAATTAGTGCAAAAATGTCATTTTTATATAACATTGCAGATGAGATGAGTAATATCTATTGGTCTTGCTAGTGGATTTACAGCTTTTGTAGTGTAAGTTCACTGCAATAACTGTACAAAAAATTTTGCATTTTTGTCATAAGAGAAGCTGCCATCTAATACAGTTGTGAGTATGAGTATGAAAGAAAGTTAAACTGGTAGCCCTTAAGAAGGACAAAACTGTATCAGCGAATAATTCATACACATTTTCTGAAATGAAATACTAGCATCTGCTGTTTTGCTTAGGCAGTGATTAATATGAGCTACTTTGAGTATTGGATTTATCTTGAATTTCTTGTAAAATGCTGACACTATAAGACTATAAGAAACATTTGATCAGATATGGGCTCAGAAAAGCTTAGGCTTGCTTTTAAAATGCTCAACTTGCCCTAGTTTTGGTCTGCTGTGTTTTTTCTCTAATTTTTTGTCAGCATCTTTCTGCCTAAAATGATATGGATCAACTTTTTACCAAAGAAAAGTAGTATATTCTCACTGCCATAATTAATGTGATGAAGTTGGAAACCTGTATTGCTTAGTTCTTGTTTCTCTTATTAACCCAAAGAGCTTTAGAGTAGTCATTTTCTTCATAAACAAAGATTTACAGAATAATGTTCTTGTTCTTCCTAAAGAAAATAATTTCTTTTAAATAAGCAATTTACTTTTTCAGGTGTCTTTATTAGTCTGGTTTTACTAGAGCACAGTATGTTTCAGTTTTTCCCTATTCATTAACTAGCAAATTAAGACACCTTTCACCACTAAAAAAACTTCTGAAAGCTTATGATAGATAAATGCAGTTAGTACTTGTAAAAAATACTTCCCTGAGCACTAAAATAGCACCAATATAACACAAATCCCTTATGTCAAATAGCTTTTAGAAGATCAATCACAAGCTCCAACTTAGCATGGAGAAATGGGTAACTTTCCTGAAAACACACACTCCAATACATATTTACATGTTAATTTATGCTTTTGATTATGATCACTAGCAGTCAGTGGGAAATAAATCATTGTTAGATGAATGAAAAGCTAAATCAAGTCACTGTCAAACCTTATTTTTGAGAAAAAGAAATTAAAAATGCATAAAGTATTAATTCCTTAGTCAATAATATCTACTTGTAAGAGTGCTGAATACTTTAAATCCTCCTTTTCTTTGAGGTTTGACCACACAGTATAAATTCGAGAAATATTACAATATAAAATATATTATCTAAATCTCAAAAGAAACCTATGGAACACAAAGGAAAAAAGTATCTTTTTTGTTCATATTTTTCAATCAGCACAATATTACTAATCTCTGTTTTTTATTTCTCAATGTGAGCAACTGCCTCTCTCCTTTCCTTTTTCACTGTCTTGCCTTGCTTCCCACCATCTTGCCTTTTTATGTCTTCCCTTATCTCACCTCACCTCCCCTAATTTCTTCTGCCCCCAGAATTGCTGAAGTTTCCCATCAAAAGTTAATAAAGACTGTCAATCAAATTTCTATCAATCAATCTGTAGAGATATATTGATACCATAGTGTTATCAAGTGGAGTTTTAAGGGTTTGTAGAAGAAGGGGTATTTTTGTTATCTTTCTTTCCAACAAGGTTGTCCATTACTTGTTTGGCTCTAGCCTGGGAGCTTTCTGCCCCATCTCTTGAGGCTTGAGCAGTCTGTATCTGCAGTTGGATGGTATATTCATCAGTATTTTAATTAAATATAAAGACCTTCAATAAATCAGGAAACAATCTGACATGCTCCAGGAAACACAAATGTACTTATATGTACTTGATTTTGTGAAGAATGAAGATCAAAAAATTAAAAAAAAAAAAAAGTTAAAATGGAGATAAGTTTGATATAAATGTTTTCCTTTGCATTGCCCAAATTAGAGACACTGTTTTACTGTTTCCTGTTGATTTCTGTTTCCAGGATCTTTTTGATACTTTTCTTCCATCAAAATCTTTGTAAATATTATCTTTATTGCAACATGTGCTTAATGGGTCTCACCAGGATTCACCATAAAACATTTATCCCACCACTGTTTTTCCTGCTTATGAATCTATTAAAATACTGCTCTAATACAACTATTTAAGGATATATCAACTCTGAAAATCAGCAGACACCATGGTCAATCCCCTGTCCAGTGTCTGTTATATGGACTGATGCATGGTCACAATATTTTATTAGCTTTTAGGTTTTCAATAAGCAATGGAAAAATGTCTATGAATTACACTTTCATTTTCACAATCTGTGTGACAGAATATTCCTTTTTTGATGCTACTTATCTTTTCATTGCAAAAAATGGCTGTGATGTGTTTAAGTTTTTATTTTTGAATATTAAAATGTCAATTATTTATCCCTGCCTACAAGCAGTATTACGTGGTTTTGAAAATTTAGAAACATCTGCTCACTGGCCCATAATTGTAATAAAGTTTGGATGTTTAAAGCATCTGGTTCTTCATTCTTTTAGTATCATTAAAAAAATAACTGCAATTAATACACTGTGCCCCAGAGGAAATTTCTTTAATTCATTAAGGAGTTTTAATCTTATTTTGAAAATACATAAATACAGATGGGAATAGAATTTAACTCAAATGACTAAAAAGCACAAAATTGATTTTTAAAATATGGGCTACCTTGTCTACATGACTTTGGTTGCCTATGGAATCAGCAGAGACCTGGTAGAAATATGGATGTCTGGATTTGGAATCAGTGCCACTTCCTATGTCTGTTCAGTATGTGCTGGCTTTTACCTGCATCTTGTCATATCTTGTTTATTGTCCTTACAAGGATCCAGACTGCTGACTGAGTTGCAGGGATTTCTAGATTAGAGGTAATGAAGTGTCAAGAACCATTTTACGCTAGTTTGGAAATTTGCTCAAAAAACTTCACTGTGTCCCTTATTTACTCACATCGGTAGATGATCCTTCTGCTCACTGTCTCAGGGGTTCTCACATTTCTCTAGTTTATGCCAGAGTAATTTTATCAATTCTAACTGTCTGACTTCTAATTTAAACCTGAGTGAAACAAATGTCTTGTCTGATATAACTGCTGTCAACAAAGTAGCTACTGAATGCAGAAAAAAATCACCTAAATCTTTACGTACAACAGCCTATGTAGTGCATTACCATTTTTCCAAGGACAAAAGTACATGAAGATTCAATGTAAAAATTACCAAAACATACAAATGATAGAAGATTTCAATGGATAAAGACTCTGCACTATATTTTCTATATTAAATTATCCTAATAGGCAACATTCTGCTCTATATTATCAACTTGGGCTGTAGTACTGAGCAAGAATCCTTGTCCAAACATCTTTCCTTTAACACTGATAAAGTCAAAAGGAAATGAAAAACCTGCAGATTAAAAAGAAACCCACAACGACAAAGAAAACAAAATAAAAATCCCCCCCCCAAAAAAACTTCAAACAATAAAAAAAGCACAGCGTACCTCAAATGTCAGGATCTCTATAGACCTGATTAAAGTGTCATTCTTTCAAGAACAGATAATTCATGTAAGAGGTAATTACCATAGTGCACTATAAAAAGCTGCTGATTGAACCATTCAGCTGTGAAGCCCAGACCTGGCTAGTTATAGGTTTTGAGCCCATTAAATTCCAATCTGATAGATATCAAGGACTCAGGCTTTCATTTTTCTTTTCTCTCTCCAAAACAGTATCTTTTCGGGAACTGGTGGTTGGTGTCAGTTTCTTCATTTAAATAAATGGTCTTGAATTAGAATATTTATTCACTCCCAACAATTAAAATTTGGAAGTGAATTAACATTTCTTATTCACGACCATCAAGACTCTATTGCAAATATCTATCTCTCTATATATATATATAGAGAGATAGACATAGATTTTATAGGTGACACCAGATGTCATATACTGTATGGGGCAAAGGGTTCCAAACCTGGCTGAAATACTGAAGGCCAAGCTGCAATATGTAGCAGCATTTATTAAAGCATCATCTGAACTTATGTTTCCTCTCCTCATTTGATAAACAAAACTTAGAATACAATGTATAGCAGAGCTGGCTACTGGTGGCTGACTACCCCAGCTCTGAAGTGGCCTCCCTAGAGTTTCTTGTAGTCCCCCTGGGCATGGCATACATTGTGTGAAGGAGTTAACTTTGCAGTAAAGACTCTGGTTGCTGCCACGTGGAAATGCAGGAAGTCTATGACAAGTCATTCAACAGAACAAAACTAGTCCTGGTAACTTAGTGAGCTGGGAATAGCAGACTAGCAGGTAATGATATAATTGGAGGGTTTTTTATGATGAATTCATTTACTGGGAATTCTCTTTGAAATTACCTATGTGAAAGACAAAGATATTCATTGCTGTTTCAAGAATGACTGAGTAGATGGAAAAACAGGTATTATTTACAGTATTTATTCATAAGTGTTTATTCAATTAACTACCCTAACAAGGTAAGACATTTATTCATACTTGTGATGCATATGCAAGGTTATGGAAAGGCATATGAAAACAATTTTTATTAAAAGGGTCAATATTGTAAAAAAATCATAAGAATGCTAAACAAATATATTTGCAAAGATAATTATGTATTGCATTATAGATAAGAACATAAAAATAGATAGTGTGGGTCAGTTCAAAGGGCCGGCCAGTCAATCAAATCCTTTTATTTGCACTAAAGATTTATTCTAAGAAATAAACTTAAAAAAAAAAAAATAATATAGTGCACCTTAGATTTTTCCAAGAATTTGCAGGTTACAGAGTTCTATATCTGAAGATTACACTCACACCTTTGTATTTTTGAAGTAGTGTTGGATACTTTCTTCATTAAATTATCGTGTTATTTCTTTACTGCATTTATTCTACTGAGGTCTACAGTAACTGGTGGAAAAGAGTTCTGCAATTGAATAATAATGTGTAAAGTATTCAACTTTTTATTTAGTTCAAATATTCATCCTTTTATTTAGTTCAAGCAAGGTATCTGGTAACTGCATTACAATTTTTGTGCTAAGAGAAATATGAGATCATAGAATCATAAACTAATTTGGTTGGAAAAGACCTTTAAGAGAAGGTAATCAAACTGTTAGATTGAGTCCAACTTCAATATTCATTTTCTCTGTATTAAAAATGTTATTAAAATATGCTATAACTTACATTATTTAGCTTCTTTTCAAGCTGAGAGATTTCATTTATTTAGTGTATCTTAGTCATTTATATAAAAACCAAGGGAAAATAAATTTGAAAACTTTATTGTAAGTTAGGGATATATTTTTCAGTTTTCGTTAGTTTTTTCTTATCAGCACTAAATCACATCTTTCATTTTCTAACATGGGCATTCAAAATCATAATACCTTTCCAGATTTCATTGTGTTTTGTTTAACTTTTGGCCACCGTGATAAATTTTATATCAACAGCAACTTTTGTCCTTTTTATATTTCAACAATATGAACGCCCTAGTAATTGATGTATATTCCTGTAGGATTCTATGAATTTCTGTTTCCACTGAGTAATCTGAGCCTATGTTTGTGTAATTAATTTCATAGAATCTTTTTCTATTGTGAGACCTTGTTTCAAATCTTTGATACCACTCTGATCAAATCACCATGATTAGCCTAGTTATTGACACTACCAAAAGACTCAGGTGTCTCCCACCCTGCCTGTACTCTAAAAGAGAGAACAAAAAGCAGCATATCATAGAATTATAGGATCATAGAATATTTAGGTTTAGAAGGAACCTTAAAGATCATCTAGTTCGACCCCTCAGCCATAAGCAGAGGTGACATTCATTAGATCAGGTTGCACAGGGTGCCCTTCAACCTGGTCTTGAATATTTCCAGGGATGGGAAATCAGCAACATCTCTGGGAAACCTGGTTCAGCACATCACCACCTGCACAGTAAAGAATTGCTTCTTAATATCTAAGCCTTCTCTCTTTCAGTTTAGAAACTTTCACTCTTGTCCTGTCACTATCTTCCTATATAAAAAGTTCCTCTCTTTCCTTTTTATAAGCCTTCCCAAGGTACTCAAATGACACAGTGAGGTCTCCCTGAAGCCTTCTCTTCTCCAGCCGGGCAACCACAGCTCCCTCAGCCTGTCTGCATAGGAGAGCTGCTCCTGGCCTGTAATGATCTTTGTAACCCTCCCCTGGACCCTTTATAACAGGTTCATGTCTTTCCTGTGCTGGGGACCCCAGAGCTGGATGCAGTGCTCCAGGTGGAGTCTCACGAGGGTAGACTAGAGGCGAACAGCATCTTTCATTGGGTCTGCTAACTCTATGGTGATATAATTTAAACATGGTGGTTTGGGTAGTAAATAAATCATTTAATTGGCTTGTAGTTTCCTGATCACAATAAACACACACAAAAAAATAAAAACCATTATTTTGAGACTAATTCAAATAATAAATCCAGTTTGAAAACTCAACAAGTTTTGGTGGTTTTTTTTGTGTTTTTTTTTTTTTTCTTTTAGTTTCTTTGTACACTGTGTGTGCTAGCTCTTTATGATGATCCGGGTTATTCTTTTGAACATAACAGCATTGGAAAATGGTACCAAAGGGGTATATATAAAATGTGTATCTCTTTATTTAAATATACATGCTAGTAGACTTCATGCAGCTGTATTGAGAGCTCTTTCTGTCAGATGGGAAATTAACACCAAAAAAGGAAAGAAAAATCAAATGTGATGAAAGCATAGATATACCTCCACTAACATTAGGAATTATTTGAATTTTTTTTCTCAACACAATGAAATTTCAGAAATGATAGAATGCATTTTTTGTCATATTTAGATAAAATCAGCATCAGCTTTCTCCAAGTTCTTTACACTATCCTTTTTGTCCTAGTTTTCCCATTGTCTAGTTTATTTACCTTTTCCTAGTAAAGATGGAAGTATAATTATCCCAGAAAGCGTTCACAATTAAATAATCTGATCAAAATCACAAAGAAATCTAGCAATAAAACCTAATTTCAAAATCATATCTTGTAAAATATGTGATCAGCAGGCTCCAAAAAATATGCTTTAATATCTCACTCTATCACATTATTAACCTAACTCTGACTTTCAGAAGTGTTCATTTGGTTTAGGAAATTGCAGAAGTCTATCTCTTCTTGAAATCCTCAAGCTGACCTGATTATAACTATGTTCCCATCATGAATCTGGCAGTGGTATTAACAAATATATTTTCCAGTATACTTTTTTAATATATATATTTATGTTTATGTAATAGCAGATAACAAAGTTGACTGAGCTCATTGAAAATGCATTAAAATGTTTTTTATGAAGACATAAGCTTTAACTTTCAGCCACCCAAAAAAAAAAAAAAAAATTTGTTTAATATCTCCCTGCCTCATAGAATGGCTCTGTTCACAGAGCTGCTTACACTTTTAAGTGATAAAAGAGATCTGATGGCTTGAAGAGTAAACAGCAGATCAGGAGATGCAATTTTTAGGCATTTTGTGCAGGCAGAGAGAATGTCAGTCATGAATAATATCCATGAATTTTAGGCAGACTGCACAAATCTGTTAAAGGCCTCAGAAATTTTATGATCATACTTGAACAAAGCATCAGCCCAAAACTGCTAAGGTTCCTGTCTTAGTTAAATATCTAAAACTACTTTTCTATTGATCAGGATCTTAAATAAAGATGCCAGACAGGTCTGAAGGTTTATGAGGCCAGAACTTAGATATATCAAGGAGACACTCACTTTTGTGAGTCAGGAGGAAAGTAAAATGAATGACCCTCAATTTTAATTCTTGTAAAATGAAGAACTGGTGATTCAGGGAAAACGACAATATGTTAAGTTCAGTAGCCCGATGTCCTAAATCAATTGTTTGACCAATTTTCTTGTTTGCTTACTTTCTGAGACAGTCTGGTTTAGCCCCGTAGTTACACAGGACCTAGAAATTTACTTGGCCAAAAATCTCTTGGCTTTACATAACAACAATTTAGATTCTTTATCAAGACTAAAAGAGTTCTTATTTTCTACTCTTCCATTTCCATGTTCCAAAAACAGGGCTGTCACTGCAAGGGGCCCCCAGCTGGGTAATAAGTTACATAGACTCTATGCATTTACAGCAGAGGGATCATTTTCTTTATTAGGAAACCCATTACTTTTATAGACAGTTAGGATACAGCTGGACCTAATTGGTCCTCCAATCAAAACACCATCACTATTGGCCAATCAAGGACCACCCATTAGTAAACAAATCTCCATAACACATTCCACATGTTCACAATAACAGGTGTAGCAAGTTAAGATAAGAATTGTTTCTCATTCTTTTCTCTGACGTTCTCACAGCCTTTCCTAGAATAATGCCTGGGAAGTTGTGTTTCTCTCTGTAGCCAGAGAGGTGCTGTCATACTGGGTAAGATATTTTAAGAAATCAAGTGTTCAGAGTTCTGTTTTTGTCTCCACCCTGAAGTAACTGTCCTTAGCAAGACCTAGAATTGGGGTCTGGCTTAACAGGCATACTCTATAATTTAGAGGTTTCCTATCCATCCATGTCAAAATTTCTAAAGTGAAAAATGTTCCTTAGTTCATGCTCTGAACTTTAAAAAAAGACGATTAGTAAAAACTGAATCATTCTTTCAGATTCACTAAACCTGCCTAAGGTCTTTATTTTCTAATTTTAGTTTCTTTTTGAATTTACTCTGAGACTATTAGCAATAAGAATCCTACCAGTCTGTTCTGTTAGCCTATTTTGACAGACTGCTAAATGTTGCTGTTCACCATACACCAACCTTCACATGAGAAAGGCAGGAAGAAGAGGCAGGAGATTGGAACACAAATGTTGAAAGACACATTTCCAAATCCATAACATAATGTAGTTAAAGAATTTTAAGATGAATGTTTAAATTTCAGTTATAAAGTTAAACATTTCTTATAAATGAATTTAAAATTTCTTTTATGTTCCCATGTTCTCTCTTGTTCTAGGTTGTTTAACAAGAAGATACCTAAAAATGACCACATTTGTGAGCATCAAAATTCCAAGACAACAAAAGAAAAATGACAGTGCCATGCTTATTACTAGTAATTTTAGAGCAGAGAGGGAAGCTGTTTTACATAATTACAAACTTGGAGAAAAATGTAAGAAATGAATAAGGCAATTCATTTTTATGAAATTCAAAATATAGACCTAAGTACTGCCATTGATGTCACTATAAGTGACTTCAGATTGGCAGAAGTACTGCCAATCTGAAGTCACTATAACAGTTCTGGTCATAAAATAAAATAACAGAGGAAAACCCACCCAAAACCAAAACAAATAGTAACAACAAACCAACACTAAACAAATGTTACAGAATAAAAATCAGCAAATATTTCATCTCTTCTTCCCCACATAATTTTCAACTTGAAAAATATTTCTGAGTAACAATTTAAGGTAAGGTAATGAAGCATCATTTTATGCAAAGAACATTTCAAAAAAAAAGCACTTTCTATTTAAAAGACAACTGCAACGAAATGTAAAGAAACATTCCAAGATATACATCTCAGTAGAACATGCCAGACAAGTTCATTTATTCTTGATCATTACATCTGTTTTCTAAATTAAAGCACGATCCCTACACAATATAAACAAGTGATACAGACAAAACATAATCTCTTTCTAAAACATTTTAATTTAACAGATGTTTCAGTCATAATCATGCTAATGAAGCTCTTTCATTTGTGTGAAATGAAGAATTGTATTGGATCATACCTAGTTTTGATTTGTATAATAAAGAATAAATCACAGGAGAAACCTCTCTGTGGAAAAACAGAACCCTAGAATGTCAATAGTTTCTTTTTTGCTACCCTTTATTAATGAAGCTGGCTTGTAAAAATTTTTTTGGAAGTGGGAAGAAATGGGTGACTTATGTTCTACACTGTTAGGGTTTTGGTTTTTTCTCATCTGCAACAGATGAAGCAGAGAAATACAAGCTTTGTTCAGCTGGGTGTTAATCTCGGTGCTGGTGGTTCACACAGGAATGAGAAAAGCTGCAAGCGCAATGCCGCAGGAGAGACCCAGAGGATCAATGCTGTGCTAGAGATGTGGTGGAGACACGTGCCCTGAAGATCCAGGGAGGACTGCATGGAGTCTGTTGCAGAAAAGGAGACAGTGAAAGCTGGTGGACTAAAATAAAATCTGTTCTTGTATACAGACTGTAGGAAAGAAGAAAAATATTTGTTTGCAAGTTATTTAAAATGTTTATTAGCTGGGTGATTTGAATTTTCTCTGTATCGAAAGTTACCTTGCTCTAACTCATACTCTGAAAAAACAAAGTCTATAGAAATTCATAGACTGTGTTGATGTTAGTGGAATATTCATGGTAAGGGAAGGGGCAGGTAAATTCACCACAAACAATTTATTGCTCAAGAAATTGCCCTCTACGGAGATTTCCTGCTCTGTATAGATTACACTTCACTCCAGACTGAGTTCTAGACAAAATTCATGTGATGCAAAACTTTAGTTATGTACACTTAACCTTTGCAAATCCAACTTAGAAAATTTAGTGGAAAACTGAAGGTATTTATGTAGGAAAACTGGACAAGGGAG
>JAYDZK010000001.1:70690977-70721584 GCA_034509185.1 Euphonia xanthogaster
ACACTCTTTTCTTTTCTTTTCTTTTCTTTTCTTTTCTTTTCTTTTCTTTTCTTTTCCTTTGTTTTTTTTTCTTTTTTTTTTTCTTTGTTTTGGTTTGGGTATTTTGGTTTGTTTGTTTGGTTTTTTGTTTTGTTTTGTTTAGCTTTAATTTACAGTACAGTAATGTTAAATCATAAATAAAGGTCATGATGGTGCCATCACAAGAGACTGCCCTTGCTCTAAAAAGTTCTTAAGTAATATATCATCCAAAGAAGTTTTTCTTACTCGGAGCTGTCTAGGGAAAAATGTGTTTTAGGCAAAACAAATCTTGACACATGGTGCCTGCTTAATTCCTATCTAAATGCTTTTTAATTCACAAATTTCTTTGATTTTAAACTTTTCATTCTCCATTTCTGTACTTGTTTGGGCAGTACTTAATATATTTATAATGCTCTGCCTCTACCAAAGATTGGCTATATTGGTAATAAAATAGGAGCAAACTGTACATGGGCAAAATTAATGAATGAAAAAGAATAAGATGGACCCTACTATACTACCAGCTCTTTTCAGATATGTCAAATCTATTGCATACTGCATTGAAAACCTGTCCAACATAAAAAGTTCTGAAAATCACATTAATTTAAGAAACACAAAAGTTTGAGCACACATAAAATGCTATTAAGCAGTAACTATAATAGAGTAACAAAATGTGAAAGCTTAGTTCCATGTAGTGATCTGACTCTGTGGGTCTAAATTTCTAGTTCAGTCACCACCAACATATGGGCAACTGAATACCCCCTCCCCAAAAAGGCTGTATGGCATAATGTCAAATGTCATGGCAAGCATGGGTTTTAACTCATCTTTCTAGCGTGCTTTATGATCTTATGACAGATGTTCTTTTGATTTTACTAAAGAGTGAAATAATGGTAAGCATTTCTGAAGGCATTTAAAGATTGACTTACAAAGATTTTAAATGTACAAATTCAAACCAGATTACATCCTATTTTATAGATATATTGTCATTTTCTATGTTTTTACAGGTAAACCACAAATGTCTATCAGATGTGGGTATTTTTTACCAGGACTGCATTCAACACACAGCCCACAGCCTTAAAGACTGTAAGCTTTGGACCTTTAGTGGTTTAAGTATGCTCTGTACATGTATAGTGAGACAAAACACGGGTTTAACTTTGATGAGGTTAAACACATACCATATGCTTTCTTTTTTCCTCATGGTAGCTTTTTTATTGTGACTCTTCTCCAACAGTCAGAATAGAAAATATAAGCAGTCATGATTATAAAAGGACGTAAAGTCAGCTAGCCTCACCTATCCCAAAATGTACTCCAAATAGCTGAAATGTGATAGTCCCTTAATCTCCCTCCAGTTCCTCCAATTTCCATTGTGCATTTTCACTGTTTATCAGTGCTATTTCTAGTATTATTCAAACTTCAATGTAAAAATCATGAATGTAGCAGAACACAAGCAGAAAGACAAAAGAAAACAAAACCCCCCCCAAAAAATAAGGAAAATGTTTCACAATTATTACTTGGAACAACCTCGTAGTGTCTGATGAGACTTCCCTATCAAGAAAAGAAAATGATCTTTTTCATTGGAAATAATAGACAGGGGAAATGAAGAAGAAGAGGAGAAAATTATTAAAGGCATGGGGATAACTGTCAGTCATATATGGATGTTTCAAATCCTTACGCTTCTCAGATGACACTAATGGGTAAGGTGGGAAACTGAATAAGGTCCCTATTTATCTCACTTCTAAGTACTGTCACATTCAAACTCTTACAAAAAAAAAAACCCAAACAACAAACCTTACAGTATTTACAAAGCAAAGAATTTATTCTCAGTCTAATAATACTGAAAATAGAACATTAGAGACAGAACTGTTAAGCAGGGATGTTATGTCTGTGTACACTTTTTCTTAGGTGTTATGCATATCCTTTCAGTGAACCTTATATCTGAGGTTCACACTCTCACTTTTGTAAAGAAAACGATGGGTGGGGAGCTGTGACAAGACATTAGCAATTTAAAGCATTTTCTACAGAAAAATCCTAGCCATTGTAGTATCTTCTTTCTGGTTAGTATTAAACCCTCATAAAAGTGCATTTTCCTTCTTATCACAGATTTCTTGCTTTCCAGATGCTGTCTGTACAAATGCCTTCTCCAGCCTTATTTGACATGAAAGTATATTGTTTCTTACACAATGGCCACCTAATTTTCTCAGACCCTTACTATGCCTGTGGTTCAACAAGCTGAAGCTGCAACAGGTGAGGGCATAGTCACTTGACTACTAAAGTTGTTAAAACTGAGGCTGATATAATCTCTGAAGGCCCTGAGTCACGGTATTTTGGATGTCAGGTAGTGCCTAGTGTTTTTTAGTAATAATGGCAAAATCCTTGTTCCATGGTGAAATTTAGCAAAATTGCTGGCAGAAAGTGGAGTAATGAAACTCTAAAGCTTCATGCCAAAAAAATCGTAAATATAGACTTCGATCATATCCATCAAGTGAGAATATTATTTTCACACAAAGAGTTTCTGTACTTTTCATTTAAAATTACCTAGACAAAAAAGAAATTTTTAGGAATGCCCTAATCAGAACAAGGAGACTACAGTTTAGAGAAAAAATAAAGGGTTATAGTAAATGGCCTGTCTGTGTAGAAGTCTTTGTAGCGCCTTTTTTTTTTTAATGGAACAATGAAAAGCAGAGAAATAAGACATGTCATAGTGTTTTTTCAAGCCAGTACTAACGTGCAATAAGTCACAAAAGTAAATTAAATTGAATGTCAATCGCCATTGTAAACCTGTTGTTTTCTGTCCTGTAGTCAGGATTTTTTTTCATTTTGAGGTATGCTTAGGACTTATTTAAAGCAGGATGTGTTTATCATTTTGATTTAATCTCTGTTAATTATTTTGATTTAATCTTTGTCTGGACTTTAACTACATATTTAAGTTGCCTGAAGAAGCTGTCAGGTGATATAATTTATGGGAAGATATAGAGGGCAAATACTACACTAGTCTTATACAGTACATTTTGCTTTTTGGTCTAAACCTCTTTTTGCTTAAATCTCATTTCACTTTAATAAAGGAGAATAAGTTCAAAAATGTTACATTTTAAAAAATTAAATATGTATAAGGACATCTGTTTTGATTTTTACCTATATTTTAAGTAAATACTTGAATTACTTATATATTAGTGTTTGATCCTCTCTCACTAACAAGGTCAGAAAAAAAATGTAATTTTAAATACTATAGTAAAGAAATTTTAAAAGAGTTTAAAAATTGTTTTATTAACAGGTTCTGTTATGTCAGCATACACAGACAAATTATTTAACAAAGCAATTAATCACTGATTCCCTCTTCTGATGACCAGGACATTTTGCTACAATACATCTCATAGCAGTATTTTTCTTAAAATAGGAAAAATGATTTTGTGAATTTCATTAATTCCAACATACTTAGAAGATAATGCTTTTTATTTTTAAAAACTTCATGCTGATTTTGTTTTTGTTTATTTTTGTATTGAAAATTATAAATAATAACTATAAATATATTTTGAACAGATTAAGTAGAAGTTTACACTATAATTTTAAGAAAAATCTGGTGTTTTTAGACATCAGTACAGAATTAATAAAAACATTAAAACTTAATGATAAATGAGATGAAAATTACTATAAAAATTGGACAATGTTTATTTGTTTATTGTATTATTAATTAAAAAAAAAAAAAGCTTCACTGCATGCATCTGATTCTCAAAGCCAGACTAAAAGTTTATAGGACCACATTAATATAAAACAGAGGCAATGAAAGAGAGTACAAATAAAATTTTGGAGGGTGTGAAAGCTTAACAATTTAAGATCTTCATTAAAACATTTTTTTCCTCAGACTAATACTGCCATAGTTCTTCCCTTAAAATACAAGATAGCCAAAACAAGACTCTGTCCCTGTACATTTGTGAAGAACCTAATGTTTCTGTAGCATACTATGCAAGTGGTCTTTTTCTGATGGAACTGAACCCAACAGGATTTATTCTGCAGGTTTAAACCAGCAAGTGTGAGCAAAAAATAAAAGGCACTGCTGATGGAGAAAATTAAGACCAACACAACTGGATTGGGAACACTTTTGTAGACATCAGTTCCCACATGATTTCTAGCAGTGAACTATTGGAGACATGCATCAGTCAAAAACAATCCTTGAATGTATCACTGATTTGCATCTTAAAGATGATTAATTTATTATTAGAGTTTTCAAATAGGGTAGAACTGCTGTAAATTATTGAGAAGGATTGCTACAAGATCTAGCATATTTTTATTTCAAAGAGAATGAGCAGCCTTTTTCATTTGGATGGTGTCTCCTTAGGAAACTGATATCACATTTCAGCTAACAGATGGATGTACTGCTATAAAATATGGTGCCATCATTTTCTGGAATGTGCGCTGTTATGAAGGGACTGTGTAGGTGCTCTTTTTGAGCTCCTGGATGGCAAGCTGAGAATTTTTATTAGCAGCTTCAGGGCCATAACGGACTTACCTACACTGTCAAATCATGCAGTTCTTGTATCCTGATTCCTAAGTACCTTCATTGAATAATTGTGAGAAGTTGAAGTTGAATTCAGTAGATTTCTGGGGCCCAGAGGTTTCTCTTTCTCACCCTACTTGAATACTGGCAATATCTCTATGTTCATCTGATAGCCATGGCCAGATCCTGGGCCCTTTCCTTAATAAGTGTCTCAGATCTTGTGCATTTGCATGTCTCCCTTAATTAACAGCTTGAAAAGCCCCAGAAAATTACACACACAGAGTAAGGTCAGACAGCAAAGCTCCATGGCTCAGTCAGACAAGGGTGCTAACAAGCAGCTTGTTTACAGATGACCAGCTACATTTATTATCCCCTTGTCTCATTTTTTCATTCAGATTGTGATAGTTGTTTTTCCCTTACCTAAACTGCCTTGTCACATTCTTTTGGAAAAGTTCATCCCTTTCCATTTCTTGTCTCACATCCAACAACATTTTGTGGTCTCTTCTGTTAGCTAAATCCCAAGCCAGTCCCTCAGCACCTGTCTGCATATCTTAGCACATACATATCTTGCAAATCCTGGCTAACACTGAGGCAGAAAAAACACAATCTGAATGAACAAATAATGAAATAAAAAGAAAATATTTTGTTGGTGAGTACCAAACAATTCACATCTAAAAGATAATTAACTGCACACATAATTACAGCTTTTAATGAAAACAACCATAAATCTTATAACCAGATCTTGTAACTGTAGACAGTGCTTGGAAAACTGTATTCAGCATTCTGTTACAGTCAAAAATCGAAGAGGATGTTCTAATATGTAATACATCTGACTGTATAAAGTTAACTCAATGTTTCTTTTTCAAATGATGAAAGAAAACAGCAGTATGGGTTCTAGGGAGAAAAAAAAATAACTTATGAGAAATTAAGTTAAAGTCAATGACCAGCTGTTTCTGCTGTTGTCATTTCTATCTTTCAAAAGAATGGCCCACAAGACCTGAAGTCTAGTATTTTATCTGGGGGAACCACATCTATTTTTGCCTCCTTCTCCTTTCTCCAAGACTTCCCTTTGTTTTTCCTTTCTGTCCTTCATTCCACTGGCAATAGTTGTTTTTCCTTTTCCGTCCTTGGGCCTCCATGTTTTCTTTCTCCCTTAGAGGTCCTCTACCAATCCCTTGACAGTACTGTTATAACAGAGACCTTCTAAGATTATTATTCTTCTCTGTTTTCTTTTTCTGCTTTTAATCGTGTTTCAAATAATTTACAATTTTATAATTGCAAAATAAAGAGTGTATATGCTCTGCCATGCAATAATAAAACAACATACAACAAAAACAACAACAAAACATACAAAGAAACCTTGTATGATGTAACTAGTAGCTGTCAGTAGATGAAAACAAAAAAGAAGCAAGTATACATGCAATCAATTTAATGTCTCCTTTCCCAACCACAGAATTGACAAAAAAAATATCAGACTTTCATATTTTTTGTCATTTGAGGTGTTTAATTTTTCATCTCTTTAGTGGTTTGTTTTTATTCATATTACAAGATTACTTTTCTAAGATAAATGCATATTTAAACATTATTGAACATTTCTCCTAATGAAAAAAACAGACTATGATTCTTTATGAGTCATTTGTCCATCTGAATTTTCCATTGACATAGACCAGTCAATATAGCTTTGAGAAGAGGTATATAGCAAGCACAGGTTTGCTTCAGACAACTTTCCTCCCTGAAGAGAGAAGGTAAGGATATAAAGGGTAGGAACTGGGATCTGAGTCACAAAAATTTCTCATGATTTTCTACAGGGTCTTGTTCAAATATTCTCTTCTTTTGGCAGTGAAGCCCAGCTTAGGCAGTAGATGGTTCCAGTCATTTTTATCTGTTTTCAACATTTTCAGATTTATGATTCCAGATAAAAAAACTTACAAAAACACATTAAGCAAAAGATTTGAATTGAGTACCCTCCAAAAGATGAGTGTATATATAAACATATATAAAATGTTTTTCTCTAAGCAAGCTTGAAATGAACAAGAAATTTTAACATTTCTGTTCATCACTAAATAAGCATGTGAAAGGATTGACTAGTATTTGTCCTATACATCTTACAACTGAGGGGAAAAAAATGATTTCTGTAAATTTCAGCAGGTGAGAAAGAAATGAGATCCCATCTATCAAACAGACTTACATTAAGCTTTTTACATCTGCTTCTCATCAATCAAATCTCTGTCATAGGTAGTGCTGCAAAATTCAATAACTTTTTTTCTTTGTCATTGAAGACTGCTTGAGGCAATCAAGAGTCATTTCCAAATCCACCAATATGCATTCTACATATCACAGCAGAGCAAAATATACAATCCTAGAAATAACTTTTGTCTGCCAAACAGCTCGGCTGGAATTTGTTTAATCAGCTGAGCTTTGTAACAGGTAGAAAATAAAGCATAGAAGGGAAAAACCCATACCTCCCCCCCCCAAAAAAGAAACAAAGACCATGTTTAAAACCCAAAACAAAACTCAAGAGTCACACCCTCTGCAAGAAAGCTGAGATACCTATTATAAGAAATACAGGATTTTTTCTGTTTGATAGTTTAATTTTGATCTATGAAGAATAACTCTTTTTAAGCTGTAACCAAAGCAGAAGCCTGTAAGACTTCCACAACTGGCATGCCTTGAATGTAAATATAAGTAAATATACTAAACCAGTGTAACCAATAACTGTGTATAAACTTTTTTTTTTTAACGCTGTGATAACACAGCTGCACCCAACACATGAGCATTTTAGGTAACTATGTGAGCAATGTAATCACCAAAGACCTAAGACTTTTGCAGCTGTACTTCAATAGCATGGAAAAGTATGAGAAGGGCAACATAACTTGCAAGATGAGTAACAAAGAGCAAGCTAAGAGCAAGGGACTCTAAATGGACAGGATGTACTGTGGAAAAACCTGGAGCTAATTGCTGACAAAAATCAGTAACAGTATTGGAAGTAGAGAAACCCCTCTTTCCTTTTGGTAGTGATTAAGAATTATAAAAACCTCAGACATGAAGAGGAAAGATAGTGAAGATGACAGTCCCATTTCTGTCACTGACAAGTTTTCAAAGACTTCTTATTAGCACAAATTGGATTACTATAGAAAAAGAAGTAAAGAAAAGCAAAGAATCTTGAAATGGAAACAATCTCAGCAATAAAAGTACAATTTAATTTGGTATAAACATGTTCATTAGTATCTACCCAATTTCCTATCATTACGTCCATGCTTCCATTGGAATCCTAATATGTATTCGATATTGAACTTATTGAGTCATTATTATTGAACTATTGAGTCATTATCATCCTGGGTAACATAAGATTGATGGTGAAGATTTCTTCCTTCTCACTGAGATGTACTTGGCATTATTATATAATTTCTAAGATGTTTTACTGTTTGCTTTCCCTTCAGGGATGTGAAACTTCACATTACGTCTGAATTTATTTTGTTTACATATGTTAGATACCTGCATTTTTTATCCCTGTTAACTCCAAGCCTATTTTTTTCCAGTTCCCAGCTCTGCAGTTCACTGACCCTTCAAGAGGTAGTCTTACAGCACTAGCATTTTCAGCGCTAGTCTGTCCCCTCTCTTGCGTCCTACACATGCACACTGCATCTTGCTTCCCTGTATTTAAAAATTTTTGTTATTGTACCTTGTCTATATGCCTGTATACTATTGCATCAATATGTTAGAATTACCAGTATTTCATTCTACACAAACACTCCTTTCTACTATGGCAATTTTTTTGACACTATGAAAATATAAACAAAATTAATCAGACATAGACAACTGGTTATTAAAAAAAAAAATTCTGTTACAGATCAACCAAGAGAAAAAAACCACCCCCAACAGGTCATGTTCAGAAAAAGCCTTACAAGCCTCAGTTCTGACACCCTGCAAACTCAGCTTAAAGCCCATGGCCTTATATATACCTGCAATATACCTGTATTTGCAGGACTAACAAGGAAAATCTGAAACAGAAATGATTCCTACTGTGGAATTGTGGTTCATCCACACCAGAGGTGTGCAATCCTCAGTGAAATTCTCCAGAGCCTTATTTTTCTTTGGCACTTAGTGATGAGGACACCCATCCCAGCCTCACAAGTCTTGGGAGCAGATGGTGTGCAACAGCAGAGGGCATGAGCAGTGCCTGTACCATAACCCTTGTCTCGCTCCAAAATCGAAGAGGTGAGTCTGTAGTCATTTTGACTCAGTGGGAAAGGCAATGTAGAGGAGAAAATCAGAAGTTTCCATCACCACAACTAAACTCTGATTTCATTGTGAAGTAAATGATGACATTTAAGAAATTTCAGAAATGTATACTCTTTAGGGTTTTGATTTATTTTGGTTCAGTCGGATGCATGCTTTTGGAGGTTTTGGGTTGGTTGGTTTTGATTTGTTTTTTTTTCTGTTTTTTCCCCAAGTCTGTCTCGTAGTTTCTGTTATTGACTGCTCTGTTAAAGTCTTTGAATATTCTATGAATATTTTTCATAGAATTTCTGTTGGTTTGGTATTAGTTTTAAAAAACTGTAAAATCAAATTTAAATTAATTAAGATGTCAGCATCCTGTGACATATTTTACTAATATTCTTTTTCTTTAGTAATGTCTAAGCTACTTAAGCGTAACAGAGACAGTAAGTATAAGGGTTAAAAAGAAAAGTCTAGTCTGATGTATCCCTGCATGTCATATCAGTTAACTTCTGTATGATCAGAAATATCAGAGGCTTACATCAATGGTACACAGATCTCAGGGCTTTTCAGATGTTCCATTTCCAGTCCCATCTGGTTTATAAGTGTGAAGGCTGAGGAAAGCTCTCAGAATTTTCTGAGCTCAACCTGATAGAATAAAATAAAACATTCACATTAAAATTTGATTTTTGTGTCGTCTAGCCCTTGCTAAAGAATTATGATGATGGTTCTACAGAACATCAAGCAGAAGTTTAATGAGTTTTAAAGCCAACAGTTTACTGACAAGCTAGATCTTTAAGTCTGCCGCTCTGTTTGGAACACTTGACTTTATTTGGAGCAGGCTATCTTCCTAAGAGATCAGAGAAGATAATTTCAAATTCTGGATGGAGTTTTCTTAACAATTTTGTAGCACATCATAAATTATAAATATGTTTTACAAGATCACTATGAGGAATTATTGCTCAAATGGCACTGGAGCTCCCAACTACCTTCTTTTTCTGAGCCTTCTGGTTGTGCACTGACAAATAAGGAATGAAAGGAGAGTGCTCCTTGATTAGATCCCAATTTGATGATAAGTATAAACTGCTTTACATAAAAAACTTCCAAAAATATCCATTTCATGCAACATGTAATATGTGACAGATATAATTGCTTAGAATTAAAATATGTTTTTAAAGTTAATTATATTCCTACCAAAAATATTTTAGAATTCCTATATATAGGCTATATTTACATTTTTAATTGGTTATTTTCTCAAGGAAGTGAAAGCAGAATATATTTCATACATCAATTTTTACCTTTTTTTTTCTGTGAAATTATACAAAGATTGAGAAAAATAGGAAAAGAATCACTGGAGCATGAAAATAAACAATAAAATTACTAGTGTTTGGAATACTCATTAAAGGGTAACAGAAGGCTGCCATCTCCAGTATTTGAACTTCATGGGGATTAATTACATTTCAGAATTGATGCCATAATTTGCCGCCAGAAAAAGGCTCGTCTCTTTTTATTTTCATGTATGTATTTCAGGTGTATTAATCAAAAGCTTGCATACAAGGCAGTTTGTGAAATAGGATATATAAACACCCTCAAAAGGAAAAGAAACCATCTCAAGGAATGTTGGTATGTTTCAAGGTCTCTTAGTCAACTTTATATAAAACCTCAGATTTCAGTTGAAATTAATGACATTTCAAATCAACCTATAAAGTATCAGTTTATGATAGTCTCAAAAAATTAAAAAAAAATCTCTTTCAAATTGGATTTTGTGACTGCCGTGTAAGTATTAATTCTATAATGAGGGCTTGGAAATCTCCATTCAATAAAATTATGTTTTCCTGTGTATCTCAAGAGCATAAATGTTTTTCCCATGTGCACTTTCTTTCTTGCTTTGGTCCCCTAGAATTCTAGTTCTAATGTTCTTATTTAAGTCTTACAGGTGGAATGACTTGCCTAGTGAAATTCATACTGTACATATTGAAAAAAGGTTTAATTTTTTATTTCATGGCTGACCCTTATATGTACTGAAAGCATTTGAATTCACAGAAACCTCTCTTTAGTGACCCCCAGGCAACCTACAGCTTTTCTTTGCCATTTGAGAGATTTTATGTCAGAAATGTTCTCTCGTTGTTTCCGGAGAGTGTAAAGTAGAGTTATGGATTGTTTTACAAAATTGTACTCACCTGAGTCATATTTCAGGAACACTGTGAACAATGTCACCACTGTTACTTCAGGGAAAGCCACAGGCTCAAGGTTAAAAAGCTAAATTGTATAAATAAGTAGGAAAATTGATATATGTTCATTTGGAAAAGAGAATAAAAAAGAAGCTACACCTATTACAGAAATTAAACTGTGCATAAAAAATAGTAAGAAGCTCAGATATAAAATAATATTATTTATGAAAGCCAATAAAATGTTGTAGCTTAACCCATCTGACAATCACGCCTTGCACAGCCATTCACACCCGCACAGAGGTATGTGGGGCAGAATTGGAAGAGTAAAAGAGAGAGAAAATTCATGGATTTAATTACAGAATTTAACAATTGAAAGAAAAAATATTAGAAGGGCAAAAATAAGAGCAAAAATACGAAAAGAAAGGATAATCTCACCAGAGACAAGCAAATTATACATAACCCCCCAAATTCTCACCACTAACCACTGATGACCAGCCAGCCCCTGAGCAATAGCAGCCCCCCTCAAACTTCATTTTGCCAGGTTTTATATGTGAGCAGGATGTGAAATTGTACTGAATATCCCTTTGGTCAGTTGGGGTCACCTGTCGCAGATGTGTCCCCTCCCAACCTTTTGCAAACCACCAGCCTACTCACTTGCAGAGCAGGGTGAGGTGCAGAAAAGGCCTTGGCACTGTGTGCTTGACACTGAGCACTGCTCAGGAATAACTAAAACACCAGTGTGCTACCAAAACTATTCCCATCACAAATCTAAAATGTAGCCCAAGACCAGCTACTGTGGAGAAACTTAACTCTATCCCAGCCAAAAGCAGGACAATAAGAAATTACGACGATGGAAAAAGAGACCCAGATCTTTCTTACCTATTTGGCATCCAAAACAGCAACATTGGAACAAGTGAAAAATGAGGACTGCTCAGTGGAATTTAAATCCAAGGTAGAGGTATAAGACGTAGTCCTCCATGTGTTACTGGTGACAGATGAAACATTTCTGAAATAACATGCTGCAGTGTTTCATGCAGCCAGAATGGCCCAAGTGGACTAAAATAAATGAACAAGTTATACCTCTGGAGTCTGTTTCACCTGTCGAAGATTTCTTCCTTTAAGTATTCATTAGGCATTCAAAAACTTTCATGCAAGCTAAATATCTATTTTAAGGAAACAATTTTTATTAGGAGAAAGCATTTCCATAATAAAATGAAGTCTGACATTAATTTATTCACCATTGAATCTCATGCATATTTTTGAAGACATAGATAAAGAACTGAGTTCTTAAAAATACATGGACTGATTTTGCCTTCTTTCACAATGTGAAAACTGCATTACTCCCATTTTTACAAAGCTGAGGTGGAATTCTCACAGAGTGTAATTTCTCTGTCTCATACCAAAACCCTTCCTTCTGTAGCCACAGGCCCCCAAACATCTCTCACATATAGTACATCTATTCAGAGATATCACTTCTTGATACTCAGTCACTGACAAACATACTTTTGTCTCTTTTGATTAACAAATATCTCAGGCAAAATTAGCCAAAAATTTGTTGACTGCTCCATGTCATGACTCTTTCACTATGGTCAATTGAGAGACAATGGTACTCCAAGTTGCTCTAAGGAAATGTCTGTTTCTTTCTAATTATTAAAAAAGCAATCAAACTGTAGCTCACATTTGAATTATGCTTCAGCTACTTAAATGTAGGTTTCTAATTCCCATTACAAGTAGTTTTGGGGTAATTTTCCTGGTCTATAGCCGCTGCCCCAGAGGAACACACGTGTCTTCTGTGTTGCTGTCTCTTTAAATTGTAAATATTCAGAAAGTCAGATAAATTAATTTTTAACATTGTACAGGAAATGCCTTGAACTAAAATTTCAGAGCTATATTCTCTGTGTGCGTTGATAAAAGTATTGGCTCCAGCACATCTTGGCGCTCCAAAATAAAGCTGTGTGTCAGAACTAAGATGTAAAAATGCAAGCTTTAATCTTTAAGCATCCAGGGCATACTCACGCTGCTCATGTAATTAATTATGGAATGAAAGTTCAAGTTGCAATAAAATTTGAAGTGGCATGAATTAGTTCAACAAAATTGAAACTGGGGACCCTGCTGATATTAGTGAAGTGCAGAAAGTTGGTTTTAATATTTGTGTCATTCAGCAGAGAGATTTTCATTACCTACAATTCCACAGTATTAATCCATTTGAAAGAGACATACTACTGAAAATTCATGACAGGAAATTCATGTAAGGGCATTTAAAAAAAACATACAACTTCAGTCATGCTGGTCCAGCATTTAGTAGTGCTTCCTGACTGCAATGAAACAAAACAAACTTATATACAACTGCAAAATTTGCAGAATAAATAGAACTAAAAAGTGTGAGATTGATCAGACTTCCAGGGGTGATATATGTTTGACCAAATGTAGAAATCTAAAGTGCAAATACCAGGACCATTGACATCTCTGAAATACCTCATGGAGACAAAATCATCTTGCGAGAGCATAAGTCAGCACAGAGGTGAGTCCACTTAAAAAATACATGCTTCCTTTCACTGACTAGAAATAAACAGAGTACAAAAAAGATGTAACAGCTTAATTAGCCATTTAAAATGAGGGGAGATGAAATGTGTTGCAACAATTTATTTTAATATATTCTTTCCTATTATTATATGCATGCATATAATAATAAGAAAAGGTATAATAATACCATATGCATATATTCCTATCTCATAAAAACATGTAATTGTATACATGTATGCATGTAAGGTATAGAAACAGAATGATTTGGATTGAGAGGGACCTTAAAAATTATCTAGTTCCAATCCCTCCTCTCATGGGCAGGGACACATGAGAGGAGACCAGGTTTCTCAAAGCTCCATCCAACCTTGCCTTGAACACTTCCAGGGATGGTGCATCCACAACTTCCCTGGGCAACATATTCCTTTGTCTCACCACTTTCACAGCAAGGAATTTCCTCCTAACATGCAATCTAAACCTACTGTCTTTCATTTGAAAACTGTTCTACCTTCATGTGCTTGTAAAAGTCCCTATCCAGGTTTCTTATAGGCCTCCTTCAAATACTTAAGGCTGCTATATCTCACCAGTTTTCTCTTCTCCAGGCTTAGCAACTGAAATTCTCCCAGCCTGTCTTCCATCTTATGTCTATGGTATAGTAAATATTAACAATAATAGATACTATTTAATATTTTACTGTATTGTTATGCATAGAAATTTAAATGATATATTTTAAATGACACTGGATTTATGATTACTATTTTGGAAGGGTTATTTTTTCAAGAAAATTTGGGGGGGAGGGGGTGGTTTTCCACATATTATTCCTTTTCTTGTTTTGCATTTGGGAATTGATTTGAGAATCTACATGCAGAGGTTCTGTGCCATATTACCTGCTTTACTTCATCGTATCTGTCCTCTGGCTGCCATTCTAGAATGGCAACTCCTGTATGCCTGATGTCAAATCTATGAAACCCAAAAAGAGACTTAACATGGAAATTGATATGTCTGTTCAGATATTCCATTTTAAACCATATTTCATATTTTTCTATAATTTTTTAATCATAGAAAAATAGACACAAAATATTTCTCTCATATTTTATGGAATGTGGATTAAAAGTAGTAAGTATTTGTATACATACAATATGTATGAAGGAAAAAAATAAATTTCTATTTGCTTCTCTAAAAAATAGATTTGGTTTCTCAATGGCTTTATAGACTGCAGAGAACACAGAGATCTTTTATGTCATATAGTTGTAACAAACTCAGTTCATCAGATTTTCATCCAAGTCAAAATTATTGAAGAGATATTCTAAAGTCTAATGGCCACTTTTTCACCACTGGATTTTTGTCATAGCATCAATTACAGACAAAATCAGTGAAGGACATTATTTCAAGTTAGGTCTGGGGTCAAGAAAGCAGAAATTTATTTGAGAGTCTCATTTTCTTATTGCCTGTTTTAGGTACCAGATATGAAATTATGCAGGACATGACTTTATTTCAAAATTATTAAACACTAATGTAAATTTAAAAGCTGCGGGTGCTCACGGCCTTGCTTGAAGTATTGGTAAGTCCCCCTCTCTTATGCCATGCACTTTGTATTATTAAATACTTTAATTTTGAAATGTGGTTTAGGGCTGTTGGACCTGTTCTTCCGCTGGGACAGATAACCTCCTTGGTTTTGATTCACTTACAGACCTGCATTTGAAGAGAATATTTTTAGGTCTCAAAAGTCATTTCAGAGAACTTTCTTCTTGAGAAAGAACCTTCTGATAATCTAAATTGTGATTTTGGGTTTTTTATTTTTTTTTGTCTGTCATAAGTTATTTCTTTTTTTACTAAAGCTGTCTTTAAATTCAAAAAGTAGCTTTATATAATTATAGACAACCAACACATTCTCCCTTAGCATTTGTTTTTCTATTCTAAACAAGAAAAATTCTGTTATTTTCTGATTGCAAAATTCCATTTCAAACTATTAATTTTTCTTTATACTAGCTAAGTTTGAGTTAATTCTTTGTGAACTATGGATGTTCTGTATATGAACTATATACTGTACTTTATTGTATAAAGGTCCAGTAAAACTTTGAACAGAGACAAAAGTCCCAGTAATCTGTTTAATCTATCTTGTTGGTGAAAAAAAAAAAAACAACAAAACCAGATTAATTCATCAATCCTTTGTCACACTCTGATTAAATCCCTAATTAGACAATATTCTTTCCCAGTATTTATCTAATAATAGGGTAATGGTTTGTATACAGTATTTTTTGTTATTAGATCCTTAGTCAACAGTTTTACTACCTACATAGTTTCATTTAATTTTATTTAATGTTTGCGAAGTTTTTTTTTTGTTGTTGTTGTTGTTTTTGTTGTTTTGTCTTTTTTTTTAGTCTGTGGTATATTAGTATTCTATACAGACAAGTATTCAAAATGAGTTTCAAAGCTGTCTCAGAAGCTAATTTCATTTACAAATATCCAAATATTATTCCAAGGTATATCAGAGAAATGCTTGTTTATTTTTACAGTTATTTCACTTATGTTTCTCCTTCCAGTATTACCTGTTCCTATCTTCCTATGAGATAGCCATGAACCATTCTGCAAGCTGTCCATTATTGCTTATCTTTTCCAACTCCATGTGATACTATAGCAAATATTTCACTGACTTGGAGGAAAAAGTGATCTACCATATTTCTTGCAGCCAGAAACTTTTTTCTTTATCACAGAAACTTCATGTTATTTTTGTATAATCTACCCGTGGTAAAATCAAGAGAATTTTACAAGTAATTATAGCTTTTAGACATCTGTCTTAGATTTTTTTTTCTTAAATACTAATGCTGAATCTTTGCACTGTATTAATATGAGCAAAAAATTTTCCTATTTTTACCTCTTATTGTTTTTGATACGCTTGAACCATATGACATTTCTCAGCTTTATAGTTGGACCAAAAATTTGCTTCTGATCTTATTAACAATGAAGGCAGAGTGCTACCCCATTTTGCTATGGTCCTTTTGGATGTGATCTAGCTTTTAGCTTTTGCACTGTTCTTATATCCCATTTGTTACTGACTTTCACGCTCTTAGACAATTAGTGACTCTGAAATCTTTTTACAGACATGATAGTAATGTCTTTTCACAGTTCCCTGTGCACCAAAATGACAAAAAATAACAGGTATATCTAGCCCATCTCCTCTCAACGTGCTGCTTAATAAAAAGGTCAGGCATTTAAAAACAAACAAACAAACATGAAACAAAATTAAAAGTAAATCCTGAAAAAAACCCACAACAAAATAAGACAGTGCTGAACTAAAGAGGATGAGAGACCAATTTGTAGGACTAAAGCCGAGTAGTCCATGCTGCTCAGGCTTATTCCTCTCTATAGGAGACACAACTTTGAGAAAGGTGGATGCGGTGCCAAACAAGCAGGAATTGCACTAACACCTTAAATAATGGGAAAATGGTTCCTGGATATCTTTTATTTAGCAATGTAAAGTGTAATAAGTAGGAGAAAGGAAAGGAAGGAGCTGTATACTGCTCTTTTCCTTTGCACCGTTTCCTTTCAGGCAGGTCCATGCTTTCAGACTTGATTTCAGCCAACTCAGTCACTGGCACAGAATTCCACATAGCCTCCTTTTATTTTTTCCCTAGGAGATTACTTTTGGAAGACCTTCTGTGCCACTGTTCCCTGTTTTTCTGAATTAGAAATTCTTAATCTCTACTTCTGTCTGACAAAACCATAATCTTTTGAAATCTCTTCTCCTTTTCAATACCAAGCATACTGCTTGCTCTTCCAGAAAATGCACAAACTCCCCTTTCTCCAGAGATACGAGAGTATTAAAATGTTTACAAAAATATTGTCTGTCACTCTTGATGTGAATTTCAGGTGCTGGAAAATTCTGTGGGGATTTATACTAAATCAGAGGAATGAAGTAGGTCAATGAAGCTAACATCAAATATATTCACATTAATTATTTCCCATATGAAATATCACTTGTACAGACATTTATGAGTGTTGGACAAAAATCAATAACTTATTGAGATCTTCACATAATTAAGACTTGCTTAGGGAATCACATCACTCAAGCAGGATGATAGGTCACTACATGGATGGAAACAGAAGTCTGTATTGCAAGTGTCCTTGCAGGAGCATCTTCAGCTCAGACAGGTGAAACTTCACAAACTGCTGTTTTGCTGAATTTCTGTGATGCACAGTTATATTTGTTCATATAAAAATACATATTCTAGGCTTTAGAATTCTGTTTATCTATAATTATTTCTCACTCTTTTTTCTATTTATGCATCCTGCAAGCTTTATTGACAAAGTGTTATCATTCATAGGGTTGCAGAAAGAAGGAATATTCTAATTTCTTAAGAAGACAAAGCAAATGTTTGAAAAGCAGAATTAATTAAAACTTTTCTAATAATAATAAAAAAATGTATTTTTGTCTCAGAATGATACATTCTTGACAAAAAGTTTAAGAAAACAAATGGTTTGCCTTTCTCCTCTTTTCTTCTGCACTGACAGGTGCTGATTCTTTTGGGTGCCACAAGGATCAAACTCTCTCAAGTAACATACACATTCAATTAACTTTCTAAAAAAGGTAATAACTAGCTTTAAAATCTTCAATTCCTTCTGTTATTTAAATTCCTGCATTGATGCTTAGTGTGGCCATGGCTTGCTTCAGAGGTCCTGTCCAAGGGGACAGTTTTGGGTAATGTGGTCTTCACAGGTTTTATAAGATTTTTAATAAGGAGTGTGATAGAAAAGGATGTCTTTATAAGATGTTACCTCATGTCATGACAAAGGCAAAGATAGGCCAGTGTCTATATTGCAGTTGCCAAGTGGGTGCAGCCTCCAGGCTCTTCTATTACCATCAACCATCTGGTTTCATATCCCAGGGAGGAATATGGGCAGCACAGCACAATACAGGAGATCAACTGATATGTGCAATCACGCCTTCTCAGGTCAGGGGTTGTGTGGATCATTAAATCCCCAAAGCACAAAGTACAGTCTTTGAGCCAGAATCACTGCATCTTCTCTAGATTGTGCAAACAAAAGGCAAAGGGTTCAAAGGAGGATACTGACAAGAGATATTCAGTCCTGTTACTAAGAAGGATAAGTTATTTAGTCTTCAGAAGCTCAACTGGAAAGTTTTCATCTGCTAGTCAGCTATCTATTTTTTTCCTTTTAATCTGTTAAATAAAATGAGAACTCAAGTGAATGTAAACATGTCAAGATGAAATTATCGATTATGTAGAAAGAAGTATATGCTATTAGGAAATAATTTAGATTATATCTTCATGAATAGATATAGAAATAAATTCAATCCCTTCCACTATAGGAAAGCTTCTGCATCACAGTAGGCAAATCACTTAATCCTCTCATTTCAAAAGTGGCAATTTATAACACATCTTATACTTTGTATGTCTGACATATTTATGACTTAATTACTGGGATAAATTATGCAGAAATGCTTATCATTCTAGGAAGGAGCTGAAGTTACTGACAGCTTCAGGCATGGAGAGAAGAAGGGAAGTTCTGAAAGATATGAAAAAGAAAAAAGCAGTGAATGATGAGTGAATGTGGTTAGCTCTGTACCCTGACTGTAGCAGATTCTTCTGGAAGAAAAGGGAAAAGTACATGAAGTCACCTGATGGAAGTCTGAATTAGATATATCATGGATGAACGATGCTCTATCCTAATTCTTTCTGGGTTAAGTTACATTGCTGGGCTACAATGACTTAATAATTATACTTTTTTCAGTTTTTATTGATCCCATAAGAAAAATGGGAAGAAGAGTGAAACATATACTAAGGCTGTAGTCAGGAATTTCACGTAAGTAACCCCAACCATTACATAAAAAGACAGATAATGGGAAAAAGATTGCAAGGTATTATATGACAGTCTATTTTGGGATAGAAATGCTAGAAAATATGGTGAATATATGCTAACATATTCAAGAAAGCACTAGTTTCTGACTCTTTAAAGAGCATGTGTTACAAACAGTGTTCCCCAGTTGTCAGTGCAGGATCCAGTCTGTCCCATTTGTACATCAGTTACTCGGGTAAAAGGGCAGACTGCTCCCTCATCAGGTTTGCTGTTGATCCTACACTGCGAGGCGGATGCACCAGAAGGATGTGCTGTCATTCAGTGAGATAGGTTAGATTTTTGGGCAGAGAGAAACTTAATGAAGTTCAGCAAAGGTCAGTGTAGTGTCCAGCACCATGGGAGGAATAACCCCACTCACTGTTGCAGGTTAGGGATAGACATACTGTAAATGAGCTCTGTAGAGAAGGGTCTGGGAGTCCTAGTGGACAAGTTAACCATGAGCTGTCAATGGGTCCTTGTTGTCAAGAATTTCAGTGTATCCTTTTCAGGAATGTCAGTGATATCCTGAACAGAAGTACTGGATGTTTCATAGGAATATGAGGAAAAACTTTTCTGCAAGGGTGGCAGGCTGCCAAGAACAGACTGCTCAATTACGGCAGTTATAACTACTTTTGGTTATCATATTTTTGTTGATATGTCCTTAGTGTGAGATATTAATGTCTTCCTATTAGGGAAGGTAAAATGTCCTTTCTTTGTCAGATTATCATTATCACTTAGATAATTATTATCACTTAGATAATACATCTAGACTCTAATACTGTTATTAAGGAATTATGTATTTGTAAATATTACTGATTTATATATTTAATTCAAGGATCAATAATGTAATTTGCTACAATCCATCAAAACTGAAAGAAGAGAATGTAAACTTTGACTTTTATCTGACTTACCTACTTTGTATTACGGTTGACAATTCTACTAACAGAAAGAGATATAAATCAAAATTCAGCTGTCAACACAAAATTCTAAAATAAAAAATAGTTTACATTCCTTACCTATTCCTGGCAAAATGAATGTATGGAGAAAAAGGGGACAAAGTTTGCCTTTTTTTTTTTTTTGGTTAACAATTTGAAGGAATTTAAACGAGACTTCAATTTTTTTATCTTGCTGGGAAGAGGAAAATATGACAGCCAGTGGATTCAAAGAATTTGGATGAGTCTTTAGAATTAGAATTGAAATAGTTCAACTACTTAAAATAACTTGGCCTTTTAGATTTACAATTTCAAAGACCTGGATCCAGGATATATGTGTATATATATATATGTATGTATGTATGTGTGTATATATATATATAGCCTTGTGTTCTCTTGCTGTTGTAAAGAAGTGTCATCACTTCTTTAATTTCACTGTCTTGCTTTCAGTTTCATACCAGTTAAGAGAAGACTCAGACCCTGTATATTGCCCTTCAAATGAAAACAAATTTGTTCACCTACCAATCTATAACATTTCTCCTGAGCACAATATTTTTAATATTAGGCAAGAAAATAATTACACTTTTCAAAATGCTTTAACAGTTTAACAGTAAATGTTACTAGTTCTTCCTGCAGGTGGTATCAGACTACTAAAGAGTATAAAAATCAAGGTTATTTTCCCTAGTTAGGAAACTTGACTTTAATTCCTTTATTCTTTAATTAAAGCTTTAATTTGATGGTAACAAACCATCAAATAAGCTCCAAAACACAGACCATTGCAGGCTGGGATTAGATGCAGGAATTACTGCCATGATTCAACTTCAACTATCTACTACAACTCTCTATGTTTGAACTTCAACTATCTACTACAACTCTCTATCAAATATATTTTGATTTTATCAAAATATATTTCTGTTCTTATCAATGTCTTAAGGATTTTAGCCAAAAACCTTTTCTAATAGCTCATCCTAAAGAACTGCTTTATTCTATCTCATAACTTCTCTTTAGAAACCTTGTTAATATAAGTTTTGTAAGTTAAAATAAAACATTAACATAAAACTAACATTTTACATTTCAGGGAAATATAGCATCAATTCATTGTCCTTTGATCTATCTCTTGGTCTGTGTATGTATTTATACATGGTATTTATGTATTGATAGGCAATAATATTTTCTTTATTGTTAATACTTGCTGTAGCTCTACCATTAAAGAGTCCATGTAAAGAAACACCCTTGAAAGTACACACAAGACCTAAAACTAAAGTGAGGGTAATGAATGTGAAATTAAGTCACCATGTAACAAACACAATTTAATATAAAGAATGAACATGCAATTATGTTCCTATTGATATCTTAATATGTTAGTCTTCAGATGCTTAATTGGAAATTATCAAGGCAACCGCAAATCAAGTAGTTTTAACTGCATATTTACAACAATGATACATTTTATTCATTCATCTGGTAATTTTAGCTTACTCTTTTTTCAGCAATCTATGCTACATTAAAGGTTGTTTGTCTTGTTTAGTCTTTGCAATGTTTATTAAAGCCAAATAAACTGAATGAAGGCTAAATTTTGGCACATCAGACTATGAGATAGAGCTGTTTTCTCTAGTATTTATCCATCTTTCAATTCTAACTTGTGATTGTAGTAATTTGGAAAAAAATTCAAGGAGCCATGGAGGAGGTAAAATCAGAGTTCCTAGAGATAAGTCTATCACAAAAAATTGTACTTACTGATCTCTGAAGCCTGACAATATGAGAAACAATGACAGAGTTCACAGTCTTTACTTTTCTTCAAAAAAATAAGTTTGTTTTAATGGTTTTTAAGAGTGAGAAAAAGCAGTAGAAAAAAAAAAGGAATCAGGTCACTTTTCCACATTAATTTTGTTTGATGAGATGGGCTCTGCTCACAGATACCAGGAGATTTAAATGAATGCACACACACACAGACAATTTATTTATTATTTATTATTTATTTTGTGTTTTAGTAGAAAGCATCTGATTGATAATTTAGTGTACTTGATCTGAAAAAAGAGTAATTCAGTAGAAATTATTTGACATATAGGAAAAACACACACAGTTTAGTCACTTAAATACAGCAAATTATTTACTATACTGGTGTACATTTACAGTGAGTTTCAATGCAATTTTGTGAAGTTTTGTTTGGTTTTTTCCCCTCAAAAATTTTCTTGGGAACATTACAAACCTTTTACGGTATTCAAGGTTTGATCCACTGCATTTGCAGATATTTATTTTGAAATAATCTCTTTCTGACATTTCTTGAGCTTTGGCTTTGTTATCTTTTTAATTGGAAAAAAATTAACTGAACAAGCGACAGCATTTTGGGGGGAAATGATGAGATTTACTACTCCTAACTGATTCTTCAACGTTTTTTCTCTAGTTCAGAGTCCAAGTGCACTCACAAAGGTGAGATGGATAGTTAAAAATTGGACTGTGAACTAATGAACCTGGGAATATCACAGAGATAAAACAGCTAAACAGGGAGAAGACAAAATGTAACGACAATTTATAAAAGGCAGACTTGTTCTGTCAGCCTTCTACTCTTCTTTTCAAAGCCTTACTTTTTCTTTATGAACATGCACACTACTTCTGAAGGGAGCGTTAAAATTTGCAGGAGAACTTAGTATGCATTTTTTTAAAATGCAACTATTGCATTTACCTTACAATACTGTGTATTTAAATTTTTCATGTGACCCATTATGTAAACACTGCACATACACAAAAACTAAGGCAAGAACACCACCACCACCTCTTCCCACCAAAAAAAAAAAATAAATTAAAAAATAAAAAACTTGTTTGAAATTCAGGTCCATCTGCATTTTAGGAAAAAAAAAAAAAAAGGAGTCTGACCAAACCCCAGCTCACTGGAGTGTTGCCTACTGCTGATTTTTATTATCTTCAATTATTTAAAAATAATGCCCTTTCTTTCCTTGAAGAGAGAGTTAGTTGTCCTAATTACCTCTCAGACTACAAAGATGTTTCCCTGAGAAAATTGTGATGTATATCAGTGCTGTTTCTTTGCCAAAATGCTTTTGTACTTTTCTTTGTTAATGCTCTATTAGTTGCAGAAGGTGTCCTTTTCTAAGTCATAAAGGTTTTTTCCCCCAAAGCAAAAAACTTTCACTACAAGAAATATCAGACAAGAATATCAAATGAAAGTATATATATTAGATATTTGTTCTTTTTGTCTCTAAACCACTGCACACAGTGTAATATAAGCAATGAGATGCAAACAATAAATGTCTTTGGTTTTCATAATGAACTAATGACTGGAATAGCCAGAAATATCTCTGGGCATAATACCATTTATAATAATTTTGGCAATTAGAAATATGTTCACTTCAGAGGTTTGAATTCAGGAAAAAAAGAAAAAGGGTTCCATGACCTTAAAAAGGAATCAACTGGCAAGTTGTGAAAGAGAAAATTATCAAATAAAGAAAAGAATTAATATCATTTGGACTGCTGAGAAATTGTCTCACTTATGCCACAAGATACCTAGGAAGTTATTGAAAAGATAAATATATTATTTGAAATTTACTGATTTTCTTATAGGCTAATGCATACTAATGCTCCAATTAATCATTTTGATGGCTCTCAAAATTTAATTATTTGCAACTAACTTCAGAGGTCTGTGCTGTGGATATTGTTCTGAACTTTTGATATGTGATTCCTCTAACCAGAAAAGGACATCTGCTTAATAAGGAGTTCAGTTTGCTTAAAAATGCGTCCATGTAATAGACAACTATATTTAGAGAGCGAGGTGACTCCAGAACGCTGTCCTATATGCTGTACATAAATTTCTATGTCTAGAGAGATGAAAATATATGCTCCTTTTACCAAAGAGTATCACCAAATGCTGTAATATTTTTTTGCTTCTTTGTAGTGTTTTCTATCCCTCCTTTAACAACACTCCAAACCAACCACCAAAAGCATTCAATGCTTATTACATGAATACTTTAAATCAGCAATTTTGTAGAAAACTTACATGTTCAATGCTAGTTATGATTTTTATTTTTGCAGTGTTAAAGACTATTTTCTACATCCTATTATTTCTGCTAAATACTACTGATACTTAATAGAAAATGTGTTGAATTCTACTGAAATCTACTGAAAACAAGAACAAATGAAGCTAAGAAAATTCTCATGTTTAAAGAAAAGAAATTTGTACACAGATTTCACTAGATCAATTTATCACTGAAATTTAACATTCATCCATATTGTTGAGGGTTTTGTTTATAAATTGAATAAATATATCTCTTTGAAAGAATTTCATTAATTCAGTAGTTGCAACACTACCCTTTAATTTTATTACGATAGTTATATCGTTGCAGTAAAAAGTGAAGCCTGGTAAAAATTCTCATTGACACAGTTTGAAAAATGATTCGCCTGCAGAAATAAGCATTTTTGTTCATAGGTGTTACTACACAAATATTATAAAATTTCTTTTTCTCACTTATATATCTCTAATACATTAAAAGTTGTTTATAAACTTGTTACACCTAAGGATATGAGTATATATATGTATTTTTTTCCTAGCATACAATCTTCTTGACTAAAACTTCTCAATTCACCTTAGTAAAATGAAATCATACTCTGTAGATGTCTTTGATATCTTAGAAAATATTGGAGAGCACAGGATGTAAGCGCACAGGCAGCTGAACTGAATATCTGGTCAACACAGTAAATGGACCCTAGGGAATGGTTCAGGTGATCAAATATAAACTTCTATTACAACAAATACTTTTCCAGTACTTCATTTGTCTACATTGGCTACTACAGTCCACACTGAGCAGCACTTGATGTGTCCTGACAGCAGCTTATTTCTTTTCTTGGAATACAACAGACTTTTTCAGTTGGAAGTGACCTACAGTGATCACCTGATCCAGCTGCCTGAATATTTCAGAGCTGATCAAGTTAAAATTATTCGAAGCTAATCAAGTTATTACAGGCATTTTCTAAATGCCTCTTAAACGCTGACTGTTTTTTAACACCAACCACCTCTCTACGAAGCCTGTTCTAGGATTTAACCACCCCCTTAGTGAAGAAACATTTCCTAATGTCCAGTCTGGACCTCTCTTGGTGCAGCTTTGAACCATTCCCATGTGTCTGATCACTGGGTACCAGGGAGAAGAGATCAAACCTCCCTTTCCTCTGCCTTGTCAGGAAGCTGTAGAGACCAGTGAGGTCACTGCTCAGCCTCCTTTCCCCCAAACTAGACAATTCCATAGTCCTGACCCACTCCTTATGGGATATTCCTTCCAGCCCTTTCAGAGCTTTTGCTGCCCTCCTCTGAACACATTCAGTTACCTTGACATCCTTCTTAAATTTTGGGGCCCAGAACTGCACAACATTTCAAGGTGAAGCCTCACCAATACAGAGGGATTTGCTTCTCTTGACCAGCTATCTCCACCTCATCATCTAACTTTAGCAATATTTTAGGAATCTCCTTAACCACATCAATCTGAAGAAAGACATGATGTTCAGCCTCACATAGCAAATAGACTTTTAACAATGTATTGAAACTGTTAATTCTAGATCAAAGTTCAGCTAAAATATAGTTAATTACTAAATTACTGGGTTTGTGCAGATTAAGTACAATTCTTCAGTTTCAGTTAGCATTGCTATCAGGTAGCTTTGCATTAGCATTACAGTTTGTAACTTATATGGAAGTTTTAAGGCTAGCACATCCAGTAAAAACACATCACAATCTTTGCCTTGGTCAAAGTTCACTCATAGAAAAACTTTTAAATCTCTTCTTTTGACCTCCTGTAACAGAACTTGAAATCAATACACTTACAATATGGGTATCATAACCCTATGAATCAGACAATTTTCTAGTGTTAAAGTGATTGAACACTTTTTGTGATTGAATTCATATAGGAAATAGTTCTTTACTTGCATGACATTTCTTTCTAACTAAGCTGTCACTAAAAAATACCCAAACTCCCACACTTCTCTCCTAAAATCTAGAACTACATGAGAAAATTACTTCTATCTTTGATGCTATCACAAATCAGTGAGAATATTTGTGGCAGATGCTCATCTTAGTTGTACATTGTAAAATAAAGGAATCTCTGTCATCTTCTTTTGAATTGTTCTTGGCTGGGTATGCTTCACAGATCAATTTATCTAGTGCATGGTTTTTTTATCAACTGCTTTAGGTTATTTTTTTTTCTTCTAACAATATGATTTTTTTTTTAAATAACATTGGAACTAAACCTGTATACTAGAAACACACACATACACAGAATAGGCTGAAGATTATTAAACTTGTTCAAGGCATTTTAATTTTCAGGGTGTTGTATTATGTATTGCAATTCAACGCAGTTGCAGGATTTAATAACTGCAATACTCTCCTGCAGTGTTTCCAGCCTTCTTTGACTCAATACTAGTTAAATCACATAACAAATATCTCTTTCACATTACAGTACATTTTTGGAAAAAAGATATTCCCCTCACAAAATAATTTTCTAAGTGTTAAATCAAAATAACGTGTATTGTTTTCATTATATTTTATTCATGCAAAGGCAAATAATGAAAAAAATAGGCATTAGAAAAGCTGCTGAAAGTCATAAGTCCTAATTATTTTTTTGATCTGATCTTTGCCTTCATAATGGTGTGAAGCAAAATACTACAATTTCAAACCTTACAATTTCCACACTCTGAGACTTTAAATGTGTGAACAAAGTTTTGAATATAAACCTGAATTAATTATTGTCATGGTTTATGAATGAATTCAGTGTCCCTAACTGAGACTCTCCCAAATCACATGCCTATCTCTCACTGCCCCTTCCCCTCACCCTTTCCACTGTGGTGGGATGGAGTTTTGGAGGCACAAAAGACAAAGATCACATGCTGAGATAAGCAAAATTTACTGTAAAAAGCAGTGAGATAAGAAAAGAAACAGTAATAGTAATGATATTAAAACCAAAAGTGTACAAGAGAGACAGTGATTGAAGTACAAAATGCTCACTGAGCCCGATACAGCCCAACCACAGGGGGTGCCACCCCACCACTCTCTCTGGCTTGGGACTGCCACCACACTACCTTGGCTGCTCCTCTGCCAAGTTTATTCCTAACCAGAAACCATTCCCTTTTTATCAGAAGTCAGAGTCCCTTCCCCTTGCCCCCAGCAATAACACTAAGTGATAACAAATAACATCTGGATCCTGGCCATGCCTCCTCAGCCACTTTCCCTCTCAGCTACTACAAAAAAATTAATATTGTCCATAGCTGAAACCAGGGTAACTGTCAAAACTTTGTAGCTGGAACGATACAAAAAAGAATTTTAAAGTACCTATTAATTTTTGCTGGTTATAAGTATTTTTTCTCTGAATAAATTGTTTAACCATGCTACTGTTCTTGAGAAAACTAAGCCCTCAGTAGTACAGTAATACAATTACTACTCTAAATTAATTTATTTAAATTTGTTTGATTTTTTATTTCATTTTTTGATCTGCCCAGAATGTTTTCCTAGTTAGTTCCAAGGTTGTTATTCCAACAAATAATTTGAACACAGGAAAAGAAAAAAAAAAAAAGTAATTGTATGATTCTCTATTACAAATCACCCCTCCAGGAAAAAAATTACTAACAAAAAAAGAAAAAATTATTGACCTCAATGATTGACTGTGGGAATCAAAACCTCTGGGGACTTACTGTGTAATATTAAATTTTACATAATTGCTAAGCTCAAAACGAAATTGTCACTCTTCTAAGCCTATATTTATTAATATATGCAAATATGAGAGCATATTTATAAGTCAGCAATCATTTACTTCTCCGAAAAGCTCTATAGTTTCAAGTGAACACATCAACACTGGAAAATCTGCATGTTCATAAAATTGTAAGTTAAATTCCTGATGTTAACAAGCATTACAGCAAATAAATCTGCAGATTCTCCCCTCACAGTGTCACAGAACTACTGAAGAGGAAATAAATTTTGCACTGTGTTTTGCTGCTCCCTCAAGAAATTACTCTTCAGTCTTAACAATCTCTAGTGATTGGACCATCTATTCAAGTCAATTGGATATCCCTTAACATTTAAAATCTCAAAAACTCTTTCAGAAAACCAGGATTATGACTGATTATTGCTACATAATAATAAACAGACCTCAAACCTATACAATTAATTAATGATTCTCCCTTGAAGTAACAATTTGATCCCTTAGCTTCAGACCAAAACCAGCTCCTAGGGTGACAAGTTTCACAGCACTGTAGAATATCCTTTTTCTAACAAATTCCAACAAATCATTTTCGAAATGATTAAATGTATCATTTAATTGTATTATTACTTGTGATCTTTTATTTTATTTATATTTATTGATATAGACGAGAAAATTTATATACTGATTTTTGACAGCATGTAAATAGACATCAGATAGCAATAGTACTTAAAATGAGGGATGAAAGACAATTTAAACCACGGTTGACAAATTCTGCAGTATGCATCAAAGTAGCATCAATCAAAAGATTCATCTCACAGCACTTATGTTAACTTTCCCATACAATTGAATCACAGACACTGCAGTTACAAGTCGAATGATTCTCTGAAATTATTCACTTTTTTAAAATCACATCAAACTTTAATTTTCTTCAGTACTGTAAAAATACATTGATTAGAAGAAAAGTGCAGGTCCAGTAAATAAAATCTAGCCTTGGTATCTAGTTGAAACTACTGGGAGGTTAAACTACTGAGGCCAAATTCATACTGCTTTCATCTATTATTATGACTAAGATAGTAACAAACCACATTCTTTAGCATTACTTGCTCCATTAAGTTTTCAAGTTATCTTTACTTCTTTTTTTTTTTTTACTATCTCTCTCTGTTACTGATCTAAAGGAGTCAATTTGGTACTTGTGACAACATTCATGCATTGACACCACTTCAAAACTCTAGCATTTTTCCACCATCCTGCAGTATTTTCAAACAGTCTTGCCTTAATTTGCAGGACATTGTTTTTGTTGTAAAGCAAGTTCATATTTTAAAAGGATATGCAAGAGATATGAGCTTTAGCACCGTTTGAGTCAAAAGACATATTACTGCCAAGAAGTTTTTATGTGGCACACAAATGATCATTAGTGACACATTTGAATGGCTACTAGCTTCTGTCATTGTAACTTTCCAAGACTTCACTATCAGTGAATCCTTTAAAGGTCTTTCCCAGACAAAATATTATACATTCCTCTCAGAAGTTTTCTTTGACAATATTTTATACCAATTTTTTGAAAGTGATCTAATTTAATTTCAGCAAAGTATAAAAATCAAGATTTAGAGTTTAAATTATATGCCTTTATTTCTCTCAGCGTAATAAAGTTACAATTTTGATTTGAAGATCTTATCTAGTGTCTTAATTGACTTACAGGGTTTGTTTCCTTTCCTTCCCCCAGAAAATGTACATGGGTAACAAAAATTTATGTTCACGGAGTCATTGAGTCTGGAAGTAACTTCTTGAGACTCTCTAGCTCAATTGATCCTGATCAAGCAGAGGCAGCTACAGCAGCATTCAAGACAATATCTGTTTTAGTTTTAAGATTTGCCAAGGACAGACACTCCCAGTCTTTCTGGATAACCAGTTCCAGTGCTCAGTCACTCACAATTAAAAAAAATACAAAAACAAAAACAAAAACCACCAAAAAACCCCTCTATTCCTTAGATTTAATTTAATTGAATGTGTTTTCTACTTTATGATTATTGCCTCTAGTCCTGTCAGTGAGCACTGCTGAACAAGAGGAGCCTGGCTCACTCTTTTCTACACTGTTCCATCAGGTTTTTAAACATTTTGTTAAACTCATCCCTAAACATTATTTTCTGCAAGTTTAACAAGAACTGTTCTGTCTATTCTGTCTGATATGAAAGATGTTCCAGATCTTTGTGGCCCCATGATGCACTTAGTCCAGTAACTTAGCCTACTACTTGCACTGCAAAGCCCAGACTCAGACACATGGCTGCAGGTGAATGTAATCAGCAATAATTAGAGTGGAGTCATAGGAAAAGATAATCATAGAATATCCTGAGCTCAAAGAGACCCACAAGGTTCCCAACTCCTGGCCCTGCACTGTGTAACCCCAAAAATCTGTGTGTAGTAATCAAAAGCCTCCTCCTACATTTTTTTTTTTTCTGAGATAAGTACTTTGAGTGGTTTAGCCTTTTCCAATAAAATGAAATATATATTCCTACATATTACTTTAAAGTATTCTAGCTCTTCTCCAATTTAAATTTCTCTTTTATTGAAAACTGTGATTAAGAAATATGTGCGGGGGTCTTTTTTAAAAAAAAAAAAATCCTACTTGCTTTTTCAGGAATATTCATGCTTCTCTGTCTTAAATTAATGTATCCTTATATTTTCTATTATCATGGTGAAAAAAAAAAAAAAAAAAAAAAA
>JAYDZK010000001.1:70721662-70741884 GCA_034509185.1 Euphonia xanthogaster
ATTAGAATTAGAATTAGAATTAGAATTAGAATTAGGATTTCTTGTCCTCTTTTTGCTTAATTTCTCCATCAAATATCAGAATTTCTTATTTTTTTTTTCACTCTATAAATAGATATTAAATGTTGTTGCATTTTCTATTAAATTGTTAGTTTGCAGGTAGTCCTTCTTTAATAATTTGTTCCAAAATTTTGTATTATACTGAGATCAAATTAAACTAGAAACTCTGTCGTTTTCTTTTCCTGTGTTATGCATTTACACATATTTGTTCTGCTTAGTATTCCTCACTCACACACTGTGTGCAGATAGCATAAAATAGGTCTGGTTGACAATGGTGTGAGCATAATTTTAGTTAGACCTACAGGACAAGGGCATAGCTTACTCATAATGATAGGGGAGTACCTTGCGCATAAACACACTCCTAAGCACTGGTTACTATGAAAGATGCAAACATATCAATCATTGTGAAAGTTTTGAACATGCCCAGAATCTTCCAGAGGAAAACATTACTGACATCTGTTTGTTAGGCACTGAGTGACTGTGAACAGGACACTCACAAAACTGGGATCCCAGTTCTGTAATCAGGGTTTCCCAAGGTCTTTCACAGAAGTCAGATCCTAGCTCAGCACCACACAGAGCATGGATAAAGCCTCTATCACAACCTATACAACTTCTGGACCATGTTGTCTCTCTTGTTGAATAAGAGTGTCATATACTTCATAAAATCGTAGATATTTGTGACTAAAATATTTTAATATCCAGGTCCATTTGGTCTGCACACTGCAATTTCACCTTAACTATGATGCCATGCCACTCCTAAGTTTGTATTTTGTAAAATCTTCTTATCACTTAACTTAAGCACAGGTTTTCTGTCAACTGAGTTGTGAAAGGAAGCAAGACTTCACCATAAAACTTCAGCTACATAGTGCTCCTTTTACCTAACTTTTTCCATTTCTTAATAGAAAATAGTCTTCAAAGTGGTTTCAATAATAGCAAATTAAAGTATGGAAAATTACGGTCGTCTTCATTCTCTCCTTTACTTAATCTCCATTTTTTCCAGCATGCCATCTCATTTCTACAGCATAATACAGTGTGTCTAATTTAAAATACCCTTCTTGTGTTTCTTTGTCTAATTTAAAATACCCTTCTCGTGTTTCTTTGTGATCAGTGAGAGGAGATAGCTGCATCCAGTTTTATTCAGCACTTTTTATTTTTTGACAAGCATTAAAAAAAAAAAAGAAAAATAAAAGTGCATTCATGCATTCATTCCACTTCAGTGATTCCTTTCCACTGGCACAAGGGCACAAGCACAGTGTCTTAAAGCCAGGAAACCTTGTTGGGTGTCACACTTGGGTGGGCAAACTCAGAACTCTTCCCAGTTGCCTGTTAAATGCTCAAGTCAAGATCTGTCATTCCCTACAAATACAGGTGAATTGAACTTCCCCCATGATTGCCTATCCCACCAAGTGACCATAAAATCAACCTACATCTTGTTATGTTCATGAAATATATTCTATATAGTAAAATTTTGCTGATTCAAATCTAATTCTTACTATCCACTATTTGAAGATTTTTATGCTGAGACTAAAACATTCATTAAGTTCTTTCCACTAGTAAAATTTCCAGTAGTATTAACCTCAAATTTTTTGCTTATTCTTGTTATTTTGCCCTGTACAATTGTCTCAGGAGGAAAATTATTTGATTGAATATACCCAGAATTCTCTATTTTTATTGTTTTGGACAGTCCATCATGGACCCTATTTTGTGATGAGTTAGCACAAATGACTACACAAAATAGAGCCACTGACATACAGAGATTAAGTCACATCACCTAAAATAATGAGGTAGTATCAACTGCTCCTAGTGGAAAATTTGAAAAAACCTAGGGAATCTACCTTTCTACACCAATAAGGATTCCCTGTACTCAAAATAAGCACTCAAAATAAGCACTCAGAGTGCTTATTGCTGCCAGTATTCTTATTTTAAAATTGTTCACATAACAGCAGTGATGGAAGTGATTATGATCCTAATGTGTAATGCAGTTTCTACTGAAAATGTCATAGGCTGGCCATCCAGTAAAGGTAAAGTCTATTTTCCTCCAATATATATAGTTTAAATATTGCCAGCCATTCAGAATAACATTCTCCCAACCAAGGACTTTTTTATTCATTTTCAGGGACTGATGTATTTTCAGAAAACATAGATAGATTTTCCTGAAGAAAAGACAGAATTTGTCCTAAATTTTCCGAAGTGAAATATAAAGAGGATAAAATTGAATAAAAATATTTTGGGAGTAATGCATTGAAGTTTATTTAAATATGTTTAAAATAGCCTTAGAGCCCATGAAACATAAACAAGAACGAATGCATGTGCCTAAGATACAGAAAAGCTCATCTATACCTTGGTGATTGAAGTGGTTTGTTTCTTTCCTGTTATTCTGGGTTTTGTTAATTACTCTATATATCAAAGCACCCAATATACTGATAAGCAGGAATAGGGAAATAGGCTTCTCTATTCTTTTTGTGCAATTTAACATGGGAGCTTAGCCTTTAACAGAACCCCACCCAGTAATTTTAATTACTCCTCCTCTTCAAAAGGACAGGGAGAGAAAACAAGTTGAGAAGCTTTTAAGTCAAGATAAAGACAGGGAGAATACTTACCAATTATGGTCATAGGCAAAACACATTTAAGTAAGAGAAAATTAATCCAAATTATATCAATTAATATAAATCAATATTTTAAACAACACTTTCTCTGCCTCACCCTCATGCTCAACTAGGCTCCTCCTTTTTCAAGTTCTTAATTATTGTCACACAGATTTCTTTTTCATTACACCAAGTCACAACCTCCTCTTTCAATTTGTGGCCACTGCCTCTTGTTCTCTCACTATTTATTTCAGTAAAGAGCCTCACATTGTCAGTAATCTCCCTTTACACACTGGGAAACCACTCTTCAGTGTTTTCACAGCCTTCTCTTCTCCAATTGAAACAAGGTCTTGTACCTTAGCATTTCCTCACGGTGCAAATGCTTCAGACCCTGACCCTATGGGTGGCTCTCCAATGACCTCACTCCAGGCAATCAGCTTCCTTCTGCACTGGTAAGCTCAAAGCTAGATTTGGTATTCTTGATGGAGCTAATGAGTGCCAGGTAGGGGGGAATACTCACTCCTCTCATCATGCAGGCTGGTCTGATGCTCCTTCATGACCACTAAGGCACATTATTTTCCTCTGTTTAACCTACTGTCCACCAAGATCTCTCTCAGCAGAGCTGCAACTTAGTCAGTTTGACTCTCTCTCCACAGAACTCCATCAAAACTGCTATTATGCTGCACTTGGACCCTATCCAAAAGAAAAACCACTGTGCAAAATTGTGTAGAACCTACCCTTTGATACCTTTGTGAATGACTTGTTAGTATTTGATCCCTTCCTGTATTCCTTATTGATATTTTTTTATAGGGCTTACAATTTTCTCAGATGCTGCACAGCATCTGAACCAGTACTAGAAATCAAAATTTCAGCTGCTAAATTGCATTTGGCTCAGTTTTCAGTCATTAAGGAGGATGTGACCTCCTGGGAAAATCATATTGCAAAAAAATATGAACATTTGCTTTAGGATGATATGCATTACATTGTCTTTCACAGCACAGTTCATCACATCCTAAATTAAATATCTGTGTTTAGTTAATAAAGTCTTGCACCTCAGATGGATAATTCCCAAAATTTGCAGAATACGGATCAGACAATTCCGTGTTATTAGCTTCCCCTTTGGACCCATGTCAAGGTTGTAAACCTCAACATCTATAGACTGGGTGATTTAGGGGTTGCAACAGCACATTAAACCTAGTCTGCCAAACGTAATAGGAACCTGAAAAGACAGCTTATAGGGTTTGTGGATATATTTATTCCCCAGAGGTTTTTCTGTGTTGAGGACTTTCTTTCAAAAGATTTTCTTTTGTTTGCTTTTTGGCTGGCTGGTTTAATTTTCTTTAGTTAAACAGATGAATTATTATAGATTAGGTTTAGAAAAATAGTATTAGGTTACATTGCCAAGGGAAAAAAATACAAAGATCCAGTAAAGGTCAGATAAACAAAGGCAGGCGGAGAAAATTTAGTAATCTAATCAAGGCAAATGGACCATGTGGAATCAGCTGGTCTAAGACTAACAAAGGTGAACAGCAAGATTATTGTCCCTGATGTGAGTCCACACAGCAGTGGTCAACCAAAAAGATTCTCTTCACAGAACTCTTTGTAGATTAGAAGTTCATTGCCTATGAGGACTAGAGATTTATGGTATACAGGAGGAAGAGCATTTGAGAATTGTGTGGAAATTTACAGAAGAACGTTTAAGAACATTGTGGCGATGTTGAAGACATGGGATGTTTCAGACAAAGCATAAAGACATTGAAAGGGAGAGACTGAGGCAGATCAAGGAAAAAGAAGCTCAGGAAAAAGGAGGGAGAAGGGTACTAAGGGAGGTTTCCTCATTTAGTCTTAACGAGAGAACAGTAGCTTTTCAGCTACGTTTCCTATCCTTTTGCACTGAAACTGTGAAGAAAGGTTCTAGCACATCTTTTGCACTTTCAGGTAACATAGGTATTGCTATTGTGCTGCTTATATTGCCCAAGACCTGACTATGAGATGCTGGATTAATGTTATTGTAAGAGAAAATTTATAGTTTTCTGTATCCCTCTCAAGATACCACAGTTTTCCTGAGTGCTGTAGTTGTTTCTGTTGATGCATATGAAAATTGGAGAGCCACAAAAAAGCCACAGGAAAGACCCATGGCCAAGCTTTTATAGTGTTAATGCGGCTAGAGTCTGCCATTTATTTTATGGCCAAAGAGTAGTCTCTGTACTGATTTTACTGGGTAATATGAAGATATTTTTTCAGAAATTAGTTATGAACTAGTTACATTTATGTTATTTAGTGTTTCTACAGTGTAATGTGCAGCTTGGTGCAAGACGTATCTGAAACATAACAGGCAATCACCAAAAGGCAAAAAAATAGTTTATACTGCATTGAAATGCAGGTTTACTTGTTACTTACTTAAGTGCCAGTGGCTGCACTATCTGTTCTAAGAAAAAAATGTTAATCAACATCTACTTTGTCTAAGTAGCACAACAAGAATGGAGGAAATTTTACATGAAAGGGTACATTTTTGTGGCCCACTAGAGGAACTCAAAGGTGATATAAACTGTAGGAAATTTACCAACTCTTCCAAAAATAATGGGAGAAAGGATATGATTTAAGATTCAATTCTACTTGAATGTGCATTCTGAGAAGCAATCCTGAGTGTATTCTGTGACATCAGCTTTTCAAGAATGTCTGCATTCATTGAGTGATTCTACAGATGAACATTAAAAACAGTTCAAGCTGGAAGATGTAAGAAGAACCCCCACTTGTTGCCTCATCAGAAAGAACATGCAACAGGTCATTACAACAAGAAAGACTGGGAGATATTTGCTAAAGACTCCCTGTAAATAGAAAAAGCAGATTTTCTTTCATTTCTGCACCACTTCTCTCTTACAAATATTCCTGTAGGTGTTTACTATTTTAAGCATTATTAAGAAAGTACCAGCAAACTAGTTTAGTCTAGATTGATTCCTTTTTCCTTTTTGGTGGTTCAGCAACCCTGACAGTAAAATGACATTCTATTCTTTCTAAGAATACGCCAAAATTGTAAAGCAGTGTCTGGGTAACCTTAAGCAGTCAGTACCTTAGGTGTAGCCCATTCTCAATGTTTGAAAGCTAAGAGACTGCATTCCCTTGAAGAGTTTATACTGAACAAACCAGGGTAACAGAAAAACCTTCCAATAACTGCTGGTGACATCAAAGGCTTTCTGGCACACAGAAAGGTCTTAATTCACACATGTAAGTCTATGCATATACAAGCAAATCAAAGGAAAATCCAACAGTTATTAACATTTCTATACACATAGAATAATTAATTGTAACAGGCATCTGTAATTCCATCTAACCTCATTAGATTGTTCTTGCAAGAATTCCTGTGGGGGAAAAATAGTTTTATTTACTTATTTATGCCTTCAAAAGCACAAACTACACTTAATAAAAGAGGTGAATAAACAGACATGTTAAGGTTAATGTGGAAAATATCTAATATTTTCATTTAAAATGGAATAGTTTTTAATGTGGTTTTTTTTTTTTTTTGTCTTTTGAGCAAAACCTGGAGTAACTCAGACATATAATTCTTATTTTTTCAGTTGGTCTTCCCAGAGATATAGTAGAACTATATTTAGAAATTCATGCAAGGAAGCTTGAAATGTGGTCGCTAACACTCACTGCTATCTCTTCAACATCAAATTGCTTGATTTATCAAAGTTTCTCTTATTTAGTTTGTCTTCATTTCTCTTTGAGAAAATACATATATATTCTTAGCTGTAACTACAAGTGTGGTATCTCATTTCCCTCAGGAGGAATACCATTTAAGCAGTAAATACCTGATTTATCTAAAGATGCTTATTTATCATTCATGAACAGAACAGGGAAAAAATTTACCCAGGAGGATGACAATTATGTTCTAGTACATATCCTTAGGCAGTTGAGATATATGTAGGTATTTAAGGAAACCTACGGTTTCCTTATAAAATTTATTTGTAAATTCAGTATAGATCAAATCTATCCAGCTTTTCTTTCCCCTTAGAATATTTTAAATAAATGCTTGAGGCTAAGCATAAGCTTTATTGATTCACTTTTCATTCTGATTTACTGACACTGACAATCATGTCGAAACACTGCATCTAAAACTAAGGCTGGCATTGTTCTAGAAATCTATCATTACTTAAAAAATATTTTAATTTTTGTTATGTTTCAGTTTAAAAATTGGCAGTATCTTATACAAACTGTGTACAATGTACTTCTAATATCAGAGAGAATGTCATTTAATGTTTCTTATAATGTTAAATCAGCCTAACCCTTATCTGAACCAAAATCAGGGATTTTATGAAGGGAGTAACATTGAACAAAATTTAATCAAGCAAATGCAATATTCCATCCCACAGATACTCTGGTAGACTTCTTATTTGCACTGAATGTGCTCCAGTACCTTTTGAAGTATCAAATCAATATAGTCTGGCAGCCTTTTTTTCAGTTTACGAAGGCCTACAGCTTTTGGAGGAAATCATATCACACTGAAACAGTCCCTCGTCTGTCCCTTGATTTGACCTGTTATTTTCTCTACCTTTGACAGATACTCTATTTGTATATACATATCTCAGGCAAAATACTAGGAGTGCAACTTTCAAAAATATAATGTGTCATAATTAAATTTTCCTATATAGTTAATTCCTTCTGTCTAATTTGTTATTTACTAGGAAATTATCATAAATGCTATATTACTGCTAGATAACTTTATCCTAGCACAGTGACATAGGTCCTTGGCTGTTGTTTTTTGTTTTGTTTTTTAGAATGTTATCGCTGCTTATGTGTTTAAACAACAGAAAATAAGAAAATGTTGCACATGTTCCCATAGACCTGCTGAGAAAACACTTTCTAGTTTTTCCAGAGACTTACTCAGTAGTGTGGACAGGTCAAAAAAGATATTTACCTATTCAAAAGAGTTATATATACAGTATATGCAAAACTGAAGTGAATTTACACAATAAATGGGAGAAAACACATAATAAAATCACAGATTCGCAGAATTCACGGAGTCACAAAATCACAGGACGGTCAGGTTGGGAGGCACTACAGTGGGTCATCTGATCCAACTTCCCTGCTCAAGAATGGTCATCCCAGAACACATTTGCACAGGATTGTGTCCAGATATTTCTTAGTATCTCCAGCGAGGGAGACCTCAAAACCTCTCTGGGCAATCTGTTCCAGTACATGGTCACATTCACAGTAAAGAAGTGGTCCTCATGTTGAAGTGGAACTTCCTGTGTTCCAGTTTCTGCCTGTTGCCTTTCGTCCTATTGCTTGGTGCCACTCTTCTTGTCTGAGTCCTTCTTCTTGCCACCCTCCCTTCAGATACTGGTATGCATTGACAATATCCCCTATCAGTCATCTCCTCTCGGCTAAGAAACACAAGCTCATTCAGTCTTTCCTCATAGGTGAGATGCTCCAGTCCCCTAATCATCTTTATAGGCATCAGCTGGAGCTGCTCCAGGAGCTCCATGTCTCTCCTGGTGCTCTCTCATCGTCTATTCACCCATCATAGAAGGCAATCACGTTAGTCAGGCATGATTTCCCTTTGGTGGATCCCTGCTGATTACTCCTGATCACCTTCTCTCTTCCATGTGCTTGATGATGTCCTTCAGGATGAGGTGCTCCATCAGATCTCTGGGGATTGAGCTTTGCCTGACAGGCAAGTAGTTCCTTGGGTCCTCCTTGCCCTTTTTGAAGACTAGGGTCTGAAAACTGTCAATTGGATTAAACCAGTTTGCATGAGAAATTTAGGAATGCAGACAAAATTTTCCAGAATTTAGCAAATCTGATATTGCACCTTAGAGCCTAAATCAGCAGATTTAGTGGTTACTCTTAGAGCTAGCTGAACTGAGCTCTTTGGCTTTCTGTCTTCACAGAAGACAGAAAGCCAAAGAGCATGCATGGAAGTTGCTTTCTATTTTGCATGCATGGAAGTTGCTTTCTATTTTGCTTAGCAATCCAAACTATCTAGATCTGGATTTGAAAGTCATGTGGTATTTCTCCAGTCTCAAAAAGCTGCTCAGAATAATAAACCTGATTCATCTTTAATGCCATGCATTTGAAATCTGCATTACTAAACCAATGCTAAACTTGGAATAAAATGTAGTCAAAGGAAAAAGTTTGTGCTTTAGTTTGCTTTTATCCTTTCATCAAAATTAACTATAGTAAAATAGGCAACCTCCAAATGAAAAATGAAAGTAATATACTTCTGTATAAGTTTTCAAAAAAAGTTCTGCCAATTATTTGTACCAAAGCAGAACTGAGAAAATTAGTGACAATTACTATGTTTAATTTAGGTGGTATCCCATATCTCTTTAAAGATTAAATTTTTATGACCTATAGAACACTGCTCAAGACAGTGGCACAAAAGACTCTACTTGCTGACAGAAGCAAAACACTAGACTCAAAGGAACCATATAGAGATGAGAAGTGAACATGTACATGAAAAACAAAATAGGAAAACTGATCAGAGACAATAGGGGATTTGAAATAAATTAAACTAAACTCTCAGTGAAAATATGGACCATTCCATCATGGCAGAGACTTGTGCCATGAGATACTGAGCACAGGCTATGCCACCTATAGCAGAAGATGGTCTGGATTTGTTTTAGTAATCCAGTAACTCAGCAGTATCTCTCTTGGAACGATCTCACTTCAAGAGATGACAGTTTGAGTTTTGCCTTTTTTTTCTTTGATATATTTTCTATAGTCTTTGCACATATATTTGAAGCTCTGTAGTCTATTGCATTAGTGACTACTTTTATCAGAACTTTTCCATGGCCTTTCTCTAGGCAGAAAGACAAAATTCCAAAGCTCCAAGCTCCAGTGGGTACAAGGCCCCAGTGGTATCCTGGTTCTTCCTGGGAACCAAAGCCAAGAACAACTCTTCAAGATACATTCTCATGGACAAAGTACAGCTATTGCCCAAGGGGAGGCTCCAGGGAAGTAGCTTGACCTTGGAGGGGGGGGGGGAATTGCATCACCACTTGTTGTCCTAATTGGTGTTTTTTACCAATTATGCTAATTTCCTAAAACCTATAAATGTGTACTCATCCCTGTATGGGTGGGCTTTTGTGGACACCTTTCCATAACTGCCTCTGAGGGCCTTCAAATAAGATCTGCTTTTATAATATCTCCTTACTAAAATTATCTCGAGTTTCATTTCCAGGTTGGGAAAAAGGCAACACAAGCCAGACTGGTCTTTTGATAGGTCAGCAATATCAGATTTACTGTGAAGTATGGATGTTTATGTGAATGCTGAATCTATGTAATAACATGAAATAATTATATTTTTCTGATTAATTTTATCTTTCCAACCTGTACTTATTTTAACTGGGATAGAGTTAAATTTTCTCATGGTAGGTCACATGGTGCTGTGTTTTGGGTCTGTTACCAAAACAATGCTGATAACACATCAATGGTTTTTAGCTACTTCTGAGCAGTGCTTACACAGCATCAAGGCCTATCTTGCTCTTCAAACTGCTTCACCAGTGAGGAATCTGGGAGTACACAAGGAGTTGGGAGGAGGAGAGCTGGAGTGGGTGATCCAACAGAACAAAGGGATATTCCGTATCATGTCAAGTCAGGCTCATCAATAAAAGTTACAGGGAAGGAGAAAAGCATGGGGATTTCCAGAAGCCATTTGTCCTCCAAAGTAATCATTATGCTAGAAGGATCTCTGCTTTCCTGGACAGTGTTTAACACTGTTGATGGGAAGGAGTGAATTTATTCCTTATTCTGTGTTACATGCATGCACAGCTTTTTTTAATTATTAAACTACCTTAGTGCAACCCACGTGTTTTTTGCATTTTTTCAACCCATGTGCTTTTTGCATTTTTCCACTTCTCATTCCCTTTCTCATCCCACTGTAGGAGAGTGAATGAGCAGCTCTGTGGTGCTTTGCTGCCTACGGGGATTAAATCACAGCAGACCCATAACAGTTTTGCAGAGTCTAATGATTGTTGTTTTCCTACATATACATACTGTACACAAAGTCTATGAAATCTTGAGTGTATTCAATAAAATGTGCAATTGTTTTAGCTTCCAAAACTCATTAAATAAATTTAAGTTTTGGGTCTTTTAGGCAAGTCATAGACCTTCTTGGTTTTAAGATATGCAGTATATTCATATTTAATCTTCTGCACTTCTGTTATTCATCAGTGATTACATTTGTAAAGCAAATATTATTTATATTGCAGTTTAGTGTCTCCCCAGGATATATAGGAGATTATGACTTATTAATAGGTAATCTTAGTTTAAACCCATTAGTACAGTAAGTACATTTCTTATTCGAGTCTATGTGTAAACACCAAACACCAATTTTGGCTTCTTAGCCTCTGGGGTGGTTGATGTGGTATACATGAACACTGCTTATTCATACCATGAATTTTATAATTATATGTCATAGCTAAAATAGGCTAAAACTCAATGGTTATTTTGAAACTAACCCTCTAGAGATTTGCCCCTGACTGATGTCTTCTATGTCATGTAAACTGGAACTGCCATTGAGTGTAATAAATCTTTAGCCTTTTGCTTCTGGAAAATAGCTTATTAAGTTGCTCATGCTACAAAATTTTTATCAAAACAAATTATTAAATTCATGATAGAGTGAAAAAGAGAACAGAGAGCCTTTCTTTCTGTGAAAGTCTGGAGATGTCCCCTATACTGGCGGGTAAGACCTCTTCCTTCCTGTTTTGATATTTCTTAAAGATAAGATGCCATTCTGCAAATCTAAATCAAATGTATACTTCTTATGAAACGACTTAAATTACTTCCCTCTCAAGCTGAAACATTCTAAAATATGGTATATAAATTTATATATATTATACATATTATGGTATAACACTTTATGCCGATTAAGGTACTTTTAGATCACAAAGTACGAATGTTTAAATAGCAAAGCTAGAATGGATTTGTTGGTAGCATAATGAATCTTTCCCTTCTCTCTACAGGTGATCTCAGTTTCCAAAAAAACCCTTTGTAAAGTAGTTTGTAGTGGAAGAGAAACCAATAGCATTTCAACATCATGCAGACATCTTGCTCTTGACATTCTTTTGGTGCTTGACTAGCTCATTTTCTTCTGAGAAAATTGTTGGAATCCAACTACTTATTTTGCAAATGAAGTTCAGATATACCATAATGGGAGCAGCAGGCTAATTTCTAGTTCTGGTGATGTCTGCAGATTTTTTTTCTCTTCTAGTCTGGAGCTCAGCACATTTTTTAGAGATCAGTAACTATATATATCAGAATCTTTCAAAAATTTTCTTACCTTTAAAAACAACCTGTGCATTCATCAAAACAGTTTATAACAGATCATATATTTAATCTACTTGTTCCTGTTAAACCTTTTTTTTTCCATTAAGCAGTTTTCGAGTTCTTTTCTATTACTATATATCTTACTTTCAATACAGAAATTAACATCCATTTGCCGCCCATTCTCCTCACTTTTTTCTTGTACCACAAGTAAACTAATGTCAAGAAGAGCTATATAATTACTTACATATAAAGTCATGTTTTATGGCTTGAACTTGAAATAATTTTTAAAGAATGCTACAAGTATCAGTGCACAAGAGAAAATGGGTGTTCAGGATAAAACTTATACTAAATGAGTAAATACACCAATATTATCCTTGTTAAATTCCCAACAAGAACAAAACCTTCTGCATGTTTCTCTTTTTTTCTTCCTTCTCAGATAATATATTAATAACATACCACCTTTGGGTATGTTTTTAATACAAGTGATGGAACTAAATGAGATGTCTGGAAGTATAAGCATCCTGAATTGAAGTAGGCACTCCAAAATTATGGAAACTTTATTGGAAATAAAATTTGCTGGGGGTATTTTTGTTTATTTGTTTTTTGGGGGCTTTTTTTAAGATTTATAAAAAGGACTGTCTGAGTTCTGTTCTAGACTTCACAATGGGACACAAACAAAAGTGTAATTTACACTGGAGGTATATTATATGTTGATATAATTCCATTGATATCAGTCCCACTCCTGTCTGCCTAAGAACCTGATGTAGTTAACCCAAGAGCCACACTACCAATGTAAATAATAAGCATTGTTAGTTTGTTTTGCTTTTTTCTCACTGAGATGTAACCAGCTAACATAATTTACTTGAACTGTCCTCTGCAGGAGTCTTTCTCTGTTCACAGTACAGAACAGTAAGGCTTGTAACTCAGAGAATTTTTATTTGAAACTATTCTAAAGAGAAGAAAACTCAAAGTAGTTTGTTCTCAGGGGGGTGATCAACTTGTGACAAAACCATTTCAGGTCTTGTTAGTCACTTAAAGCTAAGTGGCAATGCCAGTGATTTTAACACAGGAGCTGTTCGTGCCCAGCCCCTTTTAGTTGTTTTCCCAATATTCTGTGTAATAATGCAAAGAATATTTAAGCTGCAGTGATCCTGAAATTTGTATTGAATATGAAAATATAAAATGGAAAGACAGTTAGCAAGGTTTGGATTTTTTTTTTTTTTTTTTTTTCCCTGCGAAAAGTAAAGTAACATTTCTCCTGATCTACTGCATATTCATATATTACTTATGTAAATTGCTTCTAATTTTCAGAGGTGTCCTAACTAAAACCTTCAGGTTTTATGAACCCATTTTTATGGGTTGTGGGGTTTTGATTTTTTGCGGGTTTTTTTTTTTTTTTTTTTTTCTCCTTTTCTCTTTGTTATTGGTTCTTCCCCCCCACCAGCCCCAGCACTTATTGGTAACTGTGAACTGCCAAATAAAGGCCAGTGAAGGTGTGTAAATTTTGTCCTAGGGTAAAGGTATTACCAGAAAACCAAAAGTCACAGTGTAAGTGAGTGGTAATACTCAAAAATGGAGGGTGATTACTATAGATCAGCCTTACCCTTGGTAACAAAATTTTTGACAATAGAAATACACACTGCTCTTAATCAGATTATCTATAAACTATAACACAAACATGCTGTTGAAAATACTTTTCAAACATAGAGGTAGTGGATATTGGAAAGATATCATTTTAAGTAGGTTAAAGAATACCCATCAGTGAAAATTTCAATAGGGCAGGTCAAATACAAAAATTAGTTTAAGCATAGAATAGTTACCTTTAGGAATGACAGTGTCTTGATGACCTTTTAAGAACATGTCAAGTCTTATTTTATGTAGTATTAGGATTTTACAACTAATACTCAATCCAAAATGGTCATAATAACAAACAAACAGACTGATTCTGTCTTCTTCAGGAAGAAGGTATTTGAAAAGTCTTAATTTGTAATGAAAGAAAGGATGTAAAGGGCATCAAAATACACTTTTTTCTACTAACAGTGTTTCTCACAAAATTGTATCAAATGCCACAGCTATTAATGAGATGAAAACAAATTCAAATGTTCAAAGCTATTAAAATGGAACATGCCCTTGAAAATGTCATTTAACATGACTGTCTCTGTATGAAGAATCTTGTTAATCCACTCCAAAAATTTTTGTTAATCAAATAAAAATATTGATTGGAATTCCTTTTACTTTTTTTTTAACTGGCCTTCATAATTACAACAGAAAAAATACTCAGAACATTAGAGAAGATCAGGAATCTAGAAGAGATTGATGAAGATAATTTTTGGGAGATTAAATAATTTCTGTTAGCAAACAATATTTTCACTCCAAGATTTAACAAAAAAAAAAAAAAAACCAAACAAAAAAACAAAAACAAAAACAATAGCCAATGAAAAAAAGAACATAGTAAGACTTTTTTAAATCTACCTTTTCATAGGACCCCAAACTGAAGGTGTGGCAGCTTACAGGCAGTAGCTAACTACATGATATGTCAGCATTCTGTTCTGTTCCATCCTACTGACTAGCCTACAATATAATTCCAAGTACATCACTATTCCCATCACAGGAAATTTCTGCACCTGAAAGATGAAAGCAAAGATGGCAGAAAAAGCTTGAAGGTAGAAGGCATCCAAAGCTTCCACCTCAAAAGAAGAAATATTAACCTTTCAGTTAAAATTTAAGATATTTTCTTTTACTGATTGAAATATATTTACTGATTTTACCTGGATTCAGCTTTTCATGTACAGCATACATGTATTTACAGAGATAAAATAGCACTTCACAATGCTGTATAATAGTACTGCCAGAGAAGGAAGACATTGCTGATGCTGTTTAGTAATATAAGTGGATTATAGGTAAAATAATTTTATAATTTAAAAAAGATTAACCACGGTTTTAATCTATCAGGTGAAATGTCTGCTTCTTTATAAATCTATGCAACCCATTACATTATTGGTCAGTATTATATCACAGTTTGTGTTGCCTTCATCTGTACCAATTATATTATAGAAAGATAAATTGAATGAAATTGAGAAAAAATTCTAGTTTCTGTTTTAAGTAAAAACATACAGTGAATGAACATAAAGAAAAAACCCCTGATGATCATATATCTATTTAATTTCAGAGTGATTTTTCAACCATTCTAAGACACAATTTTAATATTAACATGGCAAAACGAATGGAAAAATAATTTTAGAGGAGAAAGACATGGATGAGGAAGCAATTTCATATGTAGGAAGTTTATAAATCTGAGATCTGAGGTAGTCTCACATTGCCCACAGGCATTTGGACACCCAGATCTCTCCTGTTGCTTCCTGGGGCAAAACAAATGGAAGTCATCATTATCTGGATCAATAGCACGAGTAAAAAACACAGCATTCAAAATTCTCAATGTGAAAAAGTACTTATTGGTAATGGCTATAAGTATTACATTTCTTTTAAATATCTAATTTTGCTGTTACCATTATATATTATACTTCCTTTGCACTAGTGTCATTTGTGGTAACAAAATCAGATACTAAGTACATTAGTGCAGGTTTGTTTGCAGTATTTTAATATCCTCTCTGGTTCACTTTACATTTGTAGGTACATTTTAATTAAGTCATACAGGGAAATAGAATCTCTGCATTACCTAAGTGACAGCCTATTCTTTTAAGGGTTTTAAATAACTGTGCCTTGTTAAAAGTAGAAGTAAAATATTTAAGAAGAGGGTTTGTCGTTCTAGAATTATTTAAAACTGTAATATTTTTTCTTTACTTTTCTTTTCTGAAAACTTATTTTGTAAAAAAAGTGATTTTTTATCTGTCATTTTGTCTATAGGTGTTGTCTGTCTAGTACACTGACTCCTTCCCTGTGTCCTGAGAGGAATACTGAAAATTATTTTGTGCTTTAGGGCAAAAGGAATCCTGTGTCCCATCTGTACAAAACTCCATGTATCTCAAGACACATCTTAGTGTCTTTTGTTATTCTATGTAAACTGCATTAGAAAGTACTTGAAAGCTCCCCCACTTGTGTGTAATCTGTACCATTGCCAGACCACTGTGCTTCTCATCCTTAAATCCATGACCAGCTTTCCAAGCAAACATCCTACTGTGAAGTAACAGACTGGAAGCTCCATGTTGTCAGTACACAGTGGGATGGGCAAGTAGCGTTCCAGATTAAACCAGGTCTGATTGAGGCACAGTACAGTTGTACCTCTGTCAACTTTTTTGAAATGCACAAACACAAGAACTGAACGTTTTACTGGAGCTACCCACCAGCACACCAATAATCAGTATGCTTAATGAGATATAATGGTAAGAAGAATTTCATTTGAGTCAGACAAGACGAAATATCCCTCAAACGGGAACTCAGCCTTATTGTGTTACCATTTTGATATCCTTCTTTAAACAGCACAAGTGTCTTGACAGACCTAAAAATACTCATGCTACCTCTCTTTTCCCACATGGAGCCTGTCTTGCATTTCAGCTGTAACTTCTTCCTTTCCTCTCTAGTCCCCTGATGCTTGTGTTCAGCTATTGTCAACCTGGAAACACAGGCTTTTTTTTTTTTTTTTTTTTTTTTTTTTTTTTTTTTTTTTTGGTGACAAATCTCCTTTCCTTTTCTACTTTTTATTATGCAGCCTCTCTTGAAAAAAAAAATCATGGGCTTTTAACTATATTGCCAAAACTATTTTTGCTTCTCCTAAGAGAAAATCTGCTGTATTCTTTAAACCAACTGGCAACAAACTAATCTTCAAAGCTCTGTGTCTCACTTTAATTGTGTGTTTTAAAATGCCAACCTATTCACTTATGCCATCAGATACCTCTGATAAACATTGACAGGGAATATTGCCCAATACAGGAACTTAAGCATTCACACACTCTTCAAAGGTTAGAAGAGTGTCTGTCAGGGATTTTGCTTAGTCCAATTCTCCCAGTCAATATTTTCCATGAGTTTAGAACTGGCTTAGGGTAAGAAACATTATCCCAACAGACATTTGTGTAAATCCACCCTGTTTTGAAATGTGCTTAACAGAATTAATTCAGGCTGTCCCACAACAATAAGTCTCAGTGCCATTGAATTTGTCAATCTAAATGTAACTTCTGTAACAGAAATGGAAAAGGTGTGTTTCAAGAAGGACATTATTCAAGTTTTCAGAAGACTCTCTGTATTATAATAAGACTTGTAAAACACAGTAAACACAGAAGAGAGTAGAAACTCTTTGCTCCTTTTAAATACACTAGCTGCAGAAGGGTGAAGGATTGACAATTGCTTAGGTATGGCTTAATAAGAAATGAACCACAGTCAGAAATACTGCTGTAAGGTCATATACCTTATTTCATAATCCTTGTTTTACAGCAGAGTATAACAGAGTATAAGCACTGTCTTCGTTTATAAAAAACAGTCTTGGAAAATTTCCATGCCCTGAAGATATTACCAAGAAAGTATTTCTAACAAAAAAATAATATTATCCAACTGACAGTAACAATTGCAGTACAGATTGTAAAAGTACTTCGATGCACTTGGATTTACATAATTGACATTTTCATGAAAAAAACACCTTGGGTTGTTTTTTTTTTTTGTTTGGTTGTTTTTTTTAAATAGGAAAACTTTTTTTACAATCAGTTTCCAATCCTACTAAGGACATTTTTTGAATATGTTCAAATAGTGGAAAAATAGAGGAGATTTTGCTCACTTAAAACAATACTTATAATGTATTGTTGGTGTAGATGGTACAGGATTGAGACAAGTAGGATTTTTTACAAGGTGTCTCTTTGAACATGCTGTCATATGTATTGAACATACATCTGTATGTCTGAAATGGAAGGAATGGAGGATCACAAATAATATTTGAAAAAGTTATAAAATTATATCCTGGCCATAAAGAACATTGTTTTCTAAAGGCTGTTTTACTTATACACAACTAGAAACCTAAAAAAAAAAAAAAGTATTAAAGAAAATGGTCTGTAAAACACTGTAAATATTTAATTGCCAAGCAGTTACAAGGGAAATACAGAGCACTAGAAGAACTCAGGGAAAATAACAGATGTAATGCAATTTAGGAAAAAAATCATGAAAATTTCAAATTTACACATTTTAACTCACAATACATGTCCTAATTTCTAAATCTTCCAGTCCAGTGACAAATTTTTATATTATATTTGATTTATTTGATGGTACTGAAAAGGGACTCATTGAATAGTTTTAAATGGTGTATTTCGTACCACGATGTTCTGTGCACGTACTTACAGAAGATTTTAAAATGCTTCTCATAAGTCAGAAACCACCATAAAATTCAGTATGTCTCTTCCTGTAGATGTTTAATGAGAGACATACCATGCTGCCTGTATGAGAATTCTGCAGTTCTGCACCGTGAACTAAAAATGATCATAATGTTCCCCACTTCATTAAGCAAGCTGCAGGATCTTTCACAGCTGTATGAATGCTCCACACAATGTCAGCACAAATGGTACTTTTGCCAACAACAACTATACTACTTTCTTCAGCAGCTCATTTTAAAGTATGGCCATTTTATTCCAAAAACTCTTTAAAGCACTATTCCTTATGATAAAAGAAACAGTTAACTTGAAGTGGACATTCTTGGGAGTCAATAATGCCATTTTCTAAAGCTTGTAACCAAAACAATAATAGGAAGTCTGAAAACAATATGGAAAGTCTACCTATTCCACTTTTAAAGTAATAAACTCTTCATTTATTCATTGACTGAATAACCTTTCTCAAATTCGTAAATGTTTATCTTTAAATTAAAGTAATTTCACCTTTATAAGGAACTGTTTCCACTAGAATTTATTTGCTTTCCTTTCATTGCTTAGGAATTCACAACAGCAGCAGAGAAAAAAAAAATTACCCTTTGAGCAGTGCACTCAATTTGGTGCTTTAAGGTCTGCTAAATATTCTAGGTAGATTTATTTAATAGTAATTTTTGAAACGATCATATTATTTTTTCTACAGGTGTATTCTAGCTCAAGGGTTTAGGGCTAAAGATATGATCTTACTGTATTTTAGGATTGATGTTGGTAGAATTCACATTTAGGGATATGAAAATCATCTTTTCATTTGACTCATGCAAAGTTGTGGCTCTTAAAAACCAGAACAGACAACTTGAATTATAGTCAGAATACAATGTCTGTAAATTGTGCAAAGCCCTGTACTAAATGGACAGTGCTGCTAAAAAATAATGCAGAATACCATCAAAATTAATACGTCCATGTAGATTGAATAAAATATTTATTTGAACAGATTACAAAACACCCACATTTACTATCACTGTTTGACACCTGTGGGTCAGGAAAAAGTCTCACCCATAGTGCAACAATAACTTTGATTGGCTGTCAGAGAAATAACCTGGGACACTAATGTTGCTGGAATTTAAGTGGCTGCAGGATTAATGATTCAAAAATACAGCATATATGTGTCCTATTAAACAAAAATTTATGTAGGAGCTTAAGTGTTTTTTTCAATCGATTTTTCTTAATCACTGTCTTTGAAAAATAAAAATTACACTTCCCCAAGCCTGGAAAAATCTAAAGAAGTTCTGAAAAATAAATATTATATCACCTGATGACAGCTTTAAAGATGAGAAAACTGAATTAGAAACCCTGGGCTAATAAAATATGACAAGGCATCAGACTGCAACCAGAGATCCCACAGTACATTAAAAAGAGAAAGAAATGAAGCAAGACAGCCTAATAAATATAATATGTTTCCTCTTCTTTTCTTTCTTCTTTGTGCACAGGTTTTCTCTCTTGTCATGAATATTTAAAGAAGAAAGCAGTAAAAGTATCCCAGTTGCCCATGTTCAGACCTATGTATTCTGAACACTGTTACTCAAAATACAGAGTTCTTAAAGGTTTAATGTGAAATACTGTTGCTTATACAATTTAAGTATAATAAATTAGTAATAATAGCAATATAGTAATAGTAATAATAATAATAATAATAATAATAATGAGTTAATAACAAGAAATTGGTCAAAATCTTGATCATTGCTGGACTGCTGAGGAGAACGTGGGTATATTTTTATTCTAAATGATAAATATGTGAGTGTAACAGCATTATGCTTACTTGCAAACCCTGCTTAAAATTCTTACCAAAAATCTTTTAAAATTTCAGTAGAAATGGTTGGAAAGTACTTAACTGTACCTATAGTTTTGCTCAACATTTTCTTTATCTTTCTCTACCACATTATTCAGTTGAGGGGCATCTAGGTTGCTTCCAGGTTCTGGCTATTACAAACAATGCTACTATGAACATGGTTGA
>JAYDZK010000001.1:70750433-70766884 GCA_034509185.1 Euphonia xanthogaster
AACTACTGAAATAGAATTAAGTACACTTTATCAACTCTACTGTTTTCCAGTCTTCACAGACTGTATAAACTATGCAAACAATAACAGAGGCTAAAAACTCTGACTATTTGCATTTAAACACCTATTTTTACATGCTGGCAATCTGAAAGTAAATCTAACCCCTGAAGTATGACAAAATTAATATTACTTTGAAGGGTGTTAATTTCAAATATCATAGAATTATAAAGTGTTTCTTGTTTGAAGGAATCCTACAGATTATCTAATTTCAACCTCTCTGCCATGGGCAGGGGCAACTTCCACTAGCCCAGGTTGCTCAAAGCCCCATCCAGCCTGGCCTTGAACATTTCCAGGGATGGAACATCACAGCTTCTCTGGGCAACATGTGCCAGTGCCTCACCATCCTCTCAATTAAGAATTTATTTCTGTTGATATCTGATCTGAACCTACTCTCTTTTGGTTTAAGGCCATTCCTCCTTGTCCTATCACAAGGCCCTCTCCAGCTTTCTCTGGGCATATTAAGCCTATTTAAATCCTTTCATATTTCAAAATTCGATAAATAAACATTTTCCAAAATATCTCTGTAAAGTTTCAGCAAGTTTCAAGTAGGTAGGTCATTATTGACACATATACATTGTGGAATAATATATACTTTTGAATTAGATTAGATTCCACTTCTGATTTACTGTTCTTTTTAAGAAAGGTAGTGAACATATGGCCTAGTTGAGGCATGAACTCTGAAAATCACCTTTATTAACCAGTGATACCCAGGCAATTAGGAAAGAGCAAATACAGGTGATGGGAAGAAAGCAGGTGACTTGAATGAGTAGGAGACTTGAAACTATATCAAGAATTATTTAATTAGCTTGGTAAACACACTTTACTAATCAGGCTTTTCTTGTGCAGTTTAAATCTCCTTCCTACAACCTTCTGCCTTCTCTTCAGTCCGTGTTCCAGTTCTTTCTTTCTTTGTTTCCTTTCTGTTCCTCTTTAATTCTCTTCCCTTTTCCTATTATTTTCTCTTCCCTTACCTTGCTGCTGGAAGAGCCCATATATCTCTAACTTTCTGTTTTCTCCTTGGTTTGATTTTCATTTGTTTGGTTGTTTTTTTGTTTTTCTTTTTTAGTATATTGCACTTGAGTTTTATCCTCCCATATTCTAATTTTCTTTGTATTCTATCTTTGCAATAAAGGGTTTTATTGCTCTTTCTCCTTTGCTCTTGCAACTCTGATAAATCTACTTCATTATTTCTTTTCAATATTTTTCCTTTAATTCCTCAAATATTTCTGAATGTCATTTATTCTTTACTAACACTTCACTTTAGTAATCTGAATTTAATAATCTCATTTTTAAAATCTGATTTTGTCTGTTTTTAACCGATTATACTTTTTTGATGTGACTAAGCAAAACCTTCTCAGAAAGACAAAGTGCCTTTAAATCTAGATGCATGCTATAGCTTTATTATAAAAAAACCTTTCTTTGTTACTGCTTTTCTCAAATTCTCTCTCTCTATCAGTAAATGATAGCACAGCTATGTATAACTTTGTGGGGTTTCTTTTTGAAGATAAGAATAAAAAATGGTTATTTTTTCAGTTGTCCTGATATGGAAGCTTGCAGTTTTCTTATTTGTTTTTAATAAAGCAATATTTATTGTTTTTTTCCTTTCTGCTGCACACACATATACCTTTGACTGAAAGAATACATCTATTTAACCGAAGCCATCTGTCACTACCAGGCCAAAAATCTAAAACTAATGGAGAAGCATGTGCTTTAAATATGAGCAATATCTTCCCTGATGACAATGCCATTCTTTTAAAAAAACAATAGTCTTAGAAGATTACTAAATGCTGAGGAAATGTTACAGTAGAAAATAAATCTGCTTTAGCAATAAGAATGCAAGAAAAATAACAGAAAAAAAGTCTTAAGTTACAATGAAATTCATAGACTTAAGTAAATAACTAGACAACTGTGTTATCACTTGTGGGCTAAATGGTGTTCAGAACAACTCTAAAATGAATTTGAGTTAATCCCAGATGAGTTGAATGAAGTAACTGCATTAAAAATGGAACAAAAGAAAATAAAATCATCGTAATTCTTTGTATTATTAAGGCATTGATTTTTTACCATATTATGCTGCAATGAGTTCCTCCCCAAATTTTACACTTATAAATTCATAGTTTTTATTTTTCTGAAATACTAAGACTGGATTCCCTGCCCTCACTGAAATTTGAGGACTCTCGAGAGTTCAGATGTTGTCTGCATTGCACACATTTTGTTCTGGTTCAGCTTCCCCCCAAAAAACCCAAGTACAACTTGCATATATAAAGAACTTCAGCTTATAAAGTTTTCAAAAAATGTCTTACAAGTAGCCAAACCCTTCTGTTTCTCATTAAAAACTAATTCTTATGCAGTTATCCTTGGTTCTCACTTTTTCAGCCAATGTGCTCTTACTGAAAGTATATGGTTGGGAAATATCAGTTGTTGAAAGTTTCATAGAAAATACATTCTCTTCCAAGAGCAGAGACAGACCAGGGACACAGACCCTTTATCCAGTCTCAAACACACACCCGTTGTCTTGAATATACCTTAAGTCTTTGGAAAATTTATCACAGTACTTCTTAGGAATAATTTCCCACTTTTAATGTTATCTCAAGGACTTCCCTTAAGAAGTGGTATCTGCAAATATAATAGTCTCAGCTAAATTTTATTGCCTACAGAACTAATGTCTAAATCTAATCTAGTCACTCTAAGTTTCCTTTAAAATCGAAAGAGACAAATAAATACATTTTAGTGTGGTGGCACATATTAAGATTACTGCCTTAGGAAGAAATTAATTCTGCTCTAATGCTAGGCATATTCAGTTAGCAAGATGAATCCCACATAAGAATATTAATTAATTTCTTTTCAGTTAATATGTATTTTCAGGGGTTTTTTTTGTCTGTTTGTTTCTGGATTTTATCATCTGTGTTTTGGTTATCAAAAGTCCAGCAAATAGTATTCCTTGGCTTTTCTTTAGACCCATTTAGTATCTATGTTTTGAAGACGAAGGAGTTGAAACTATGGAGTTGAATTCTGAGAAAAGTTTATACAAAAAATAATGAACCTTAAGACAAATTTCTGAATATAAGCAAGACTCTAGCACTGCACACAGAGACGTAGCAGTATCACTACAGAAATTCCAGTGTAAATCTTTTTTTTCCCTCTTTATTGAAAAATGTTGCACAAAATGCTCTCTTTGGCATAATGTTAAAATGAAATTATTTCAATTACTCGGTGTCAGAATCTGAAATTGTAAGATTAAAAATACAAAAAAAAAACCAACCTGTGAGTTCGTAGTAGTATACCTGTTTATTTAAAAATAAACTTTCCCACAAGCAAGGCCACCAATTAATGAAATTTGCAGAGAATATGCCTACTATAAGTCTTATATATAAATATGTATCTTAGAACTTCTTTTTCGCATTCTTTGCTGTATCAAATAAAAAGCCAATTATAAATCTAATTTTTATTCTTTTGACAGATTCTGTGTGGCAGATAGTTCATTTTTTAAATCTTTGCAATATAGGTTTTTCAGTAATTAACTTTTGAGAGGCCTAGAGTGATCCCAAATATGAACAACATTAAGAGAAAAATAAATTTCTACTTACATTTTTGTGGTTTAGCCCAACCACCATTTTGCTTGACACACTTGTGTTAGATGGAAAGTTGGTTGTTTCTATAGCTACTATGATTTCTGAGCATTACTCTGTGTGAAATACCGTGATCTTATTTTATACCAAAGGGATTATTTTGATGGAAGTGTGATCATGTAAAACAGTGTATCAGCATGAAAAGCATTATGATACCTTACATGCAATCTCTTTTATAAATAAACAAACAAACCTAAAGCCAAAGAGAAAAAAAAACCAAAAAAAAACAAAAAAAAAAACCACACCTGTATTTAATTTTGTAACAAAGGTGAGCAGCCAGGGGACCAAACATGAATATATGAAACTGATTGGCAAAATAGTCCAGTACACTGAACACAGCTACTTATTATAGCATGTGAACAGTGAAAGGGGATTTTGACTGTCAGCATACAAGTTGTTCAGATATTCATTCATCATTTATTTGAAGAATTTATAACACAGTAGATGCTTGTTTACCTCTAAAAAAATATCATCCAAAATATTAAACAAGAAAAGACTTTAGTACTTCAATTTTTTTTATGATTCAATATATTTTAATTTTACCAGTAAAAACTGAAATGTGCATTCTATGTATCTATCTACGCATACATTTATATAAACTCCACAAATTCCAATAGATACTCAAGTATTTTGCTTGTTAGTAAATTGTCTCAGGTTTCTATAAATAAACAATATTTTTGAAAAAAATAACTCTGCTATATATACTCTGATGTTTAGAGAGAAAGAAGCCTTTTCAATTTTTAAAGTACTCCTGTATTGATGTAGTTTTATGTAATGTGTCCAGTTGTTTTTTTTAGCCACAAGTGGAGTTTTCATAGCTCTGCAGTAGATTTAAAGTTAAGAACCATTGATTCTGACTTTATCCTTGGGACATAGTTACAATATAAATATTAAAGATTATAGTAGACATGAAGAAGAAAAGAAAAAAAAAGAAAAAGGATTCCTACTTCCTTCAAGTATCCAGAGGTTATGTACTTCAAAATTCACAGTGCACAAGAGAATAGGAAATCTGATGTGGAGATATTCTGCTGTGAGGAAGGAGGCTGAAGTGAATTTTGTGTTTCTTGCAAAAGAAGAAGTGTTGTATTCTCCTTTGCAGGCTTGCATAGACCAGGAAAATTTAAAAAAAAAAATGCAGGTGCTACTACAGGTAATCCTCAGCTTTTTCCTTTCTGCATGTGGGAAACACAGTAAAAGCAGTTGGCTTCTGAAGTCTGACATTTTCTAATGCAAGTCAGTACTTTGATGGCAAATGTTTCCATGATTGTGGTTGATCATAAAAGCATAATTTATCCATGTACAGAAAATACAGTATCATTCTCATATATTATTTTTCTCTCCCTTTCCTCTTTCAGAATATTTTTGTATGTATCCACAATGCAAAAAGTTTTGCCTGTTGTTTTCAATTTCCCACGCTGTTTTATTTTCACTATACTTTTCTACAAAAGTCCAATGATAGAATATAAACAACTTTGGAATTGCACTGCATGGTAAGTAAAGCAATAAATAGAATGAGTCCCAGGCATTTGCAGGTAGTCATGCCATTTGATAGTGCAAAAGAAAAAACAATAATAATGCATATCTGACATTTTGTTATTGAGGTATTTCACTTCACTAATCAGGTTTCATTAGCAATGTAACCAAAACCACAAATCTTTCATTGTATTCCCTTTGTGTGTCATTAAAGAAATAAACACTAGTTACACTTCACATGAAGAGAAAAATCTGTAATACTCACATATTTATTTTTTTTTAATTTGGTTGTGACATAAAATGATTGGTGTAACCTGTACGTACTAAGTTTAGGTTACTGAGAAAAAATAAACCTCCTACTTCAAATGCTTGGTTTTCTGATAAAAAGGTATGAACTATTGACTGGGAGTGACTTGTTTTTCTGACATGAGGTCATTACTAATTACTTACTCTATACCTGAATAATGACATTTTGTATGCAAATGTACATATGAATTAAATGACAATAATTACAATAATGTTCCTCTAATACTGTGAGAGGAAGAGAGAGAGAGAGATTTAGCCTATTGGCCTACTTCATTTTGATACTGCATTAACTATTTGTTACAATAAATGCACAATGAATTATTTCTGTGAATATGTTTGCCTTTAATTATTTTAGCAGGTAGTCCTTGCAAACAATTGAAGTATAAAAGACAGACTTAAAAATCTCTGCACCTCAAGAATATGTCTCTACACTGACAGTTTATAAATGCAAAGGACTTTCAGATCCAATAAAACTACTGCATGATTACTGTCCATAATAATCTACACAACATCATGTTACCATATTTATCTGATGAAAAGATTTCTTCTCTTGAATAACCCAGAGGTTTTACCTCTTGGTGCTCTTGATTTCATACATGAGACATACATGCGAAAGCCTCAGCAGATTAAGAAGGAAGGCAATATAGTGCTGCCACTTTCCTATGTATTTCTTTCCCCAGTTTTCATTTTGCTTCCTGACATTTACTCCTGAATGTCAGGTAGAGCTGATATGGTTTTCTTTGATTTAAATTTTATGAGTGAACCAGTTTTTCTTTGTACATATTCCTTATATCACTGGAAATCAAGAGCAGATAAACAACCTCCAGCATATCAAAAATATTTGTACAGTTGTCCAAAATGTTGTGATATTTGATTGATAAGAAAGATTTTTTAGTGGGTGTTTTGCTATTGAATTCTATTAGGCAGAGTTTTATAGTAGCATTTTTAAAGTTTTGCTAAGATTTAGAGTTTCATCTTGTGGTTATTTTTAGACAGGAGTCATTATTTCTTGGTGTGACTGTCAGAATGTCATCTTCATTAATATAAAGAAATTCCTTACCTTCACACTTTTATTTCTATGATGTTTAGCCTCAATGTATGTCTCATGATTAATAAGTGATCTTATAAGAGTTTTGCAGATATTAATTTTACTAATCAGATGCAGCATCCCTATGTGGAAGGGGACAGCACACCCTATATCAAAGTTTGTACTGCTTTTAAGGATAATCCTAGAATCAGCTCAATTTTATCATCATAAAGAGTTAGTAAAGGCTGCTGGTCTGAGGGGAAAGTTTTTACGTATTTGATAGGATGGGATATTAATCAGAAGAATGCATTAATTCAGTATGTACCATTTGTCTTCTACTTAGCATCCAAAAAACATTGATACATGCAAATGAATTCTGGAAGCATGACTTTTTTCTTTATTACTTTTTCTCAGGAAATAGCTGAGCTTTTTTTGTGTGTCTCCTGCCTATTGAAAAGATTCATTTAACAAAAAGAAACATGGAAAAGGTCAGCTGAATTTAAAATGCTTTCATTAATATTTTTTCCCTTTTATTTTAAAAACTGTAACAAAGAACTTTAACAAAGAGTTTGAATCCTTTCTTGCCTGTAATTTGGACTGGTGCTGTTCATGCACTTAGATACACAGCAGCCTTCCCTTTTCTGATTCAGAAAGGAGTTGTCATTATCTTGTCTAAGTGCTGAGAAAAAAGTTTTTTGAGAAAATACATGCATTTGTAGGACAAATAATGCTGTCTAATTATGAGCTGCTGTTGCCATCACAACCTGGTGCTATCTGCATGCGCGCACACACACACACACACACACACACATTCTATGTCTCTCCCAGTGCATATTTGATTACACACAAAATCAGGAATCTTTAACCCAGCTTCTTGTGTCAGGAAGACAAGTTTTCCATATGGAAACTTGTCTTCCTGACACAAGAAAATTACTTCTGGAATATTTTGTGATATATATAATCTTGCATCAATCCATTCTCTGTTACAGGAAAGCCTAAGCACCTCATCCTGTCAAGTAAAAACTTTGTTTGACAGGGTTTAAGGACAATGAAGGTAGTTTAGATGTCAATGTAGTAAAAATACTAAAACTTCACTCAATTTAGTTATGCTCACCATTTCAAAACAATCAAAAAACATGTTATTTCAACAGGGAATCAAGCATTAAAAAAACCAAAACATTAAGCGATAGCAGGTGAAAATATTAATAATTCCTTAATATTGTCAGTCTTATTTTGTAACTGACTAACATTAAAATGATCATTCTTCTGTCATTGGAAGCCAAACAGATGGAATTAAGGACACACACAACTTAAAACAAACACACACAAACAACACAACTTTTAAACTAATTAGATATTATCACAAAAAAAGATTTCACAACCTATATTATGAACAAGAATCTTATGCAAATAAGCATCAATAAGCATCGTAAAGAGATGCCTGAATGAATGTCCATCTCTATAGCTTCACCCAGTGAAGTGCTAACAGAGATGTTAGTATGTACTCCCCGTCTTTGTTCTGTCAACCAGCCAAGTGCATTCAGAAATTCCTCCTATAATCTGTGTGCATTGCACCACCCTTTCCTGCATTTACACCAATCCTTGGAAAAGACAGTGTACATGATGTAAACTCAGCCCGGTCCATGCATATTTTTTCAATTAAAGTCAGTTAAGAAAGATGTCATGCCACTGTTGTTGAACTAAAATGCACAGTGTGCTTCATAAGAGTAAAAAAAAAGTTGCTCTTTTTTTTTGACATACAGTGAAAAAAATATAAACTTGATAATGAAGACTAATCCTTACCAAAGACACGTTGCTATGTGTGTATACTTATATATATGAGTATGTATATATACCACTGTGAGAAAAGAGGAAAACAAGTTGTGCATTTTGTATTTTTAGTGTATCTGAAAATCACACAGGTATGGTGAACCACTTATTTAATCTTTGCAGTGTTTTTTGGATGCGGAAGTTTAGTACACGTGATGAATTTTTTTGGGATATTCAGTTCAGAAACCTGTAAACTGTGGTTGTGTAAATTGAGGAAGGAATTTAAAAAGATAGAATAATATTAAGTAAATGAAAAATATATAAGCTTTATATATCTTTGTAATGGTTGCTGGTTTTGTTTTTCATTTGGGGAAGTCAACTCTTATTTTGTTATTTTAACTTTTTCTTGCAATATCATCTTAAATTGAAGAGGAACATTTTCAAAGTTTGTGTTTAATTTGAAAAGTATTTAAAGGTTAAAAACTAGCTATCAAGTGACAGAACTTGGAATTCAGAAAGAAAATATTTCACACAATATATTTATCTATTGCAACCCAATATACTGAGATCTCTTCTGTCATCTTTTTTCTTACATTGATATGTGGGAACGAATGACACAGATAAATTTCCAAATGGGTAACTCCTCTAAATTTGGAAGCAATAAAAAGCATTATTTTTTGCAATGACACTCTTTCTTTACAAAGATACTAATGAACTGAGCTGTTAAATCCATTCTGGATTTGGTTGGCTGCCAAGATCAAAGCATCATTATCATCAAGACGTTTTAGTTCAGCAGCCATAGAATATATTAGGGAAGCTGGTGTATCAGTCTGGCATTAAAGAGAAATGCCTCAGCTGGTAAAATATTCTCAAAGTAGCACTTATTTATATAGTACTTTTAAAGACAAAAATAAATAAAAAATAATAGGTCTGAGAACCATCCCTTCAAGCCAATTTGCGGAAATCTAGAAAAATGAAGTGCAGTCAACATTATTAACAGGACTGACCAGCTTTTCAAGAAAAGATGACCGCATGTAGAATCCTACATGTAAGGGCAGCCATGTATGGATCAGGTAGAGTCATTCTAAAGCTGTTGAGCCAAAAATTTGACAATGAAAAAAAAAATTCTGTTTTTTACATTCTCCACACCTAAAATAGTCAGTCTTATAATCCACTGTCTGCTCTCCCTCCATCCTTGTTGAAGAGAAGCACCTCTCTGTCCTGTTTGAATTCCATGGGGGTATTCTCCTACCAGAAGCCCAAGAAAGCATAGAGGAGACTCTGGACATGCATCCAGTTAAATAATGCCGGCTTGCAAACAAAGTGTAACTACATATCCGTTCTCCTGTCTTCTATAGTAATTTTGTTAGTGTTGTTTCCAGTGATAGGTATTAGTTACTTATGCTGCATGGAAACATACAGGAATCACTTTTTCTTTTTCTCTCTCTTTCTTTCTCCTTTTATGAGCAATAAACATGAATCAATCCATCCTTGACTATTGCTGTCTTTGACTGAAGAGTGTTATTTAGTCTCCAAGTTGAATGTTTTTTAGCTGCTTGGATATTCACAGATATTTAGATATCATGGTGATGAAGACAGCAAAAAAAACGTTAATTCCTGCTGCAATGCATATACATTGATTTTTAGAGTAGGTGTTCTTTGAAGTCATCATACCACTGTATATTGCCTTTATTGAACTTTTCATTTTATGCTTGCATATATATGTACTTATATATATGCAATATATTATTTAGCCTTTTCAAAAGGCCTGCTATACAATTTCATGAAGAACAGATTTCTATTACTTTTTCAGATATTGTTAGACAACAGATTTTTTTTTGACTGGTAGCTTAATCATATAACTCAGGGATGCACTCTGACTTATATAAGTACATTCTCATCTGTGGACAGCAAATCAGTTCTAAATGTTAATATCTACAGTCCATACTTACAGTGAATCAAATATTAGAGACATTTTCAGAAAAGCATAATATCTAGAGACCATCTGAGAAATTTACCTATGCTGAAACCATGAAAAGCCAAGCTGATAGCTGCCATTCTTGCTCACCAGAGGAATGGCATGGTATGTAAAGGAAGCACGTGGTCCTGGGTTTATGGATCAGTATTTCTTAGTTTCTGCCCATAGAGTTTAGTCTTCTTCACCTTCCACCCTACTACAGAGAAAGTGGTAAGTTCAGCTCCCTGAAAGTGTACTTGTTCAGCTTCTCCCCTGTTCCTCATCTGAAAGCTTACCATGACAGAATTGAATCTGAATAAGCACGACAGAGAAACTGAGCATTGTCTGACTTAAAAGGAAAAGTGTATGGTTCACTCATTTCTTACATAGCATATAGTTTTGAAAATTTACACTATTTTAAAATGTATTAAATTTCATATAAATAAACAAAAAACAAAACCAAAAACAAACAAACAAAAAACCCACAAAAACACAAAAACAAACAAAACAAAACAAACAAACAAAACCCCCCAAACCTCTTGAAATTAAAAAGTTTGATTTATTTACTGGTCATGCAGTTATCTTCTCAAGAATAATGCATTCATCTTGTTCCTTCAGCAGAGTACAAGACTACATACTTGCAGAAAATATCTGAAAAGCCATATTATTTCAAAATATTATGTAGGATATCTCAAACTTGAGGAATTTTTTTAAAATAAAAAGAGAATAAAAGTCCAAAATTCAAAGCTTCAAAATATCTCTTTTCAGTTACATATTTTCTAAGACAAATGAATAGGCTTTTGTTTGGGTTTTGTATGTGTGTGTATGTTTGTGTGAAAATTGCTCATTTTCCTGATCAGAGGAATAATTTCCTTTGAAAACAATCACAGTGAATAGAGTGATATTTTCACTCCATCCCATGGAATGAAACACTCATTTGAGGTCCAAGTCCTGCTTAGTGTTAATTAGATCTTGACTTTTAGTGAAGACTTATAAATGAAACAACAGTTTTGGAGAAAAAAAAAAATCAACCTACAAAAGAACAAAAAAATATCCATAGTCATGCCATTTTCCTTTTGCTTTCTCTTAGTTACTGTACAAAAAAATCTGCTTTATCACAGTGTCAAGAAATATGTATTATCTTATGTGCTTCATATTTTTCTTATTTTTTTAAAAGATGTTGGTATTATTAAATTAGATATCTTCAGCAGTAATAGTTCTAATGCTTAAATGTTCAAATTGCACCATGGTAAAAAAAAAATAAATTGAGACCCTTCAGAAAAAGGAGTAGCCAAAGCTCATATCTTGGTTGGGGTTCTGTTACTATTGTTACTTTTAAAGGAGAAAATGCAGTATTTGGTTGATTGAAAGCTAAAATTATTAGTTAGTTTTTTGAATCTTATTTGGTAAAAATTGAGAAACTGTCAAAAGCAAGTACAAAGATGTTCAAATTATTTGTCTTTTTTTCATTATCTCTCTATATTTTAAAGTAATCATTTGCATTGCTTTGGATTAAAAACACAGGAATTGTGTGGAAAAAAAAATCTATCTCAAACCCATATCTCATGGAAAGACTATTTTATATTTCAGACTTAATGATAAAACAAAAATGCACAAAACACTGTGCATGAAAGAAATTTTAGAAATATATGTACATTCATGCTTTGATAAAATTCTCCATTTTCATTCTGGAAGAGTTGCAAGTGGATTAAGTATACAAGTATACAGCAAGCTAAACAGCTAATGTTATCTGAAAAGGATTAATAGACCTGTCTTTCATTGCACCATATTCTCTCATACTCTGTTGCAGAAAGTAAAACTTTACAATATTTTTCTCCGGCTTGGGGATGTTGTTTTCTAGTTTTGTTCAGCTTGATTATTTCTCAGAAATATTTCACTGCACTTACCAAAATGCAAGCCTTTCTGATTTGTGTTCTCCAGAGAGAAAGCTGGAATGTTTAAGTATCCTTGATAAAGTTGAGTTATTTACAGACAAAGTAATAGTTGATGTGTATCATTTACATTATATTATTTACACTTCTAAAGAGTTAGTAGTATTTAATTTGCAAACATGCCACACAAACCCTCTTTACCTATATAAATTACACCTGGAAATAAAACAGAGCATATTGTGAAGAACATATTGCAGTCTAAGGGGTCCAGATATTTGTAGTCATTGAACAGATATACACAAAGTCCTTGACTGTGAAATATTCAGAAAGCTTTATTAACACTCACGATTGAATGCAGTAACTACCATCATGTCAAGGCTATGAATCGAGATGTTAATAGCCCTTTTGTTTACCCTCCAACCATCTGGAATATTTAGCAGATTCAGGCGCTCAAAACATGGATGTAGCATGCTCAGTTGCTACTGTCCCTTTCAGCTGGACAGTTTTTTTAACACAGCTGTTAGCCTGAATTTTCTCCATATGGAGTGGCATGGTCCACCTAGAATATATAATTTAGAAAATTCGTCCTTTTTCATTAGTTTTACATTAAAAAGTAGTTTATTTAGACAATTAAATCACGAATAACATTAACGTTGTAAAGCATGTTGGAAATTACTGCATTGAATTAATCAGCTTATTTTACCTGGCACACAGAAATGTAACACTATTACCATGCCATTCTGTAGATATTGTAGCAAAATGTAAGCTGGAAATGAGGCAGTAAAAGGAAACATTCAGGAAGATAAAACCATGTCAGAACCACATTTCAGAACATGTTGTAATTTGATAATTGTATTTGGTTTAATTAGTGGAAATATATATTACCTTCTTTGAAGCAACTGCAAATTTTAAAGGAGCTGAATTTTTTTATCCTAGGTCACAAGACAAATGGAAATACAACTCTCGTACAACTGCTTAAAAAAATCTGTAAGAAATGTGTACCAAAGAAACCTAAAAATACAGATCATATATGGTTAGTCAGCAGCATTTTTTTACCTTTCTTGGTACAACCTGGCTGAGAACAAGTTTGGAAAGTGCAGCTATTGATTAACTAACAGTATAGGGGAAACATTTGTGTTGAATGTGTTGAATGTCTAACCATTTCTGTGTATCTAACATCCCCTTGTTCAAATAGGTTAAAAAAAGGTTCGTATCATGGCACAAATGGAAAGAATTCATTAATGATATTACTTGGGCATTATAATATTAGTAAAACAGAAGGCCACATAATAAAATATAATTAAATTGATTGACATGAACATTATTCCTCTTTGACTTGATTGAAACAAGAAAAAAGGGTTCATACACATATCTGAAATCTCAGGTTAAATGAGATTAAACTATCAGGGTTTTTCCTAAACTGCTGAAACAATTTTTTTAATCTTTTAAATATTTACATAGTTTGTATATCCTTATGCAAACATGAGTATATCCTTATGCAAACATGAAACCAGTTAAACAGAGTTAAGAAGTCTCACATTAGCTAAGAGCTATATGGAGGTGGATCCTGTGAGTATGTTAGTGGGACACTGATGTGTGCTTTGGGAAGATATAACACTTTTCTCAGCATAATGTAGGGTTTGACAAACCACTTTAGTCTTCGATCGGATTTACTAGCAGGAGGAGACAGATGAACCTATAAGATATTTTGCTAACATCCTCTGAAACTTACTGAATTTGAAACTTTTCAAGACCCCAAAGAAGAGAAGTTGTCACAGGGAAAGGACAGCGAGAGTGGTGTGCGTGAACATCTGTGCATGTGCAGGTATGGAAAACATTATGTAGACAAGTTAGACTGTATTTATATAAACACTTCTTACACATTTTTTCCTCATTTTATCTGTTTGTTTTTTTTTCTGTATGATTATGCATTTTTTTATTTACTCACACTAGTTTATCTCCCTTTTTGTTGTTTAAAATTTTCCATCTATTTTGATGGAGGTAAATTGCTCTTTTATTGCCCTTGTACAGTTTTAATGCATTTGGATGATCTGGTCTTATGCTTTTTCTTCAAATATTGTTTATATAGGACAGAGCTGTCTAAATAGTTTTTTACATTTCATTTAATTTCCTTGTGATTTCTGTTGCTATTTCTTGAGTTTAGTTATGATTGTGTCTCTAAGATCAATGTTTTGTGTTTACAAATATTCCTTCTCTTCATTTTAAGGTTCATACATTCTACAGTTGCTCTTATTGAAGTTGCCTTCTGTCATCAAAATTTCCACTTACTCATTTCTGTGAACAATAAAACAAAAAAAAAAAGAAAGAAAGAAAAAGAAAAAGGGAGAGAAGAGGTCAGTTTATTTCTGTTGTTTTTCTTATCCAACAAATATTTTTTTCTAATTTTTGTAACTCATAAGAGGTTCTCATTGCTATATCCTTAATACAACTTTGAAATATCTAGGTCAAATTATTTGTGTTTTCCTCCTGTTTGAAAGTGATAGATTTTGATTGTTACTAGACTTCCTGTTTTAGTCATTTTGTTCATAAACTATTGTGACAACTAAATTGTTATTACCAGAAGTACCATCCAACACCATGAGCAATATTAAACTTTCTGTAAATATGTCCTTTTTCTATGACTGGACAAAGCCTTAAATTTCTCACACTTTTGGTCCATCTGATATGTTTATGTAAGTTCAGTGAACTTCATGAGAAACCTAAAGGTGAAAAACTCTTGGGATTGCTACCTGGGGATAAATTAATCTTCTCCCTAAGAGGCGTAAAACCTCTGTGAAACCTATACATTTTGGACAAGTTTGTCTACTTTTCAGGATTTGAACTGTGAAAATCAAGGGCTTATAGAAATGAAGCTTCTACAAAGAGATAAATACCAGCCACATGTAAAAATTATGTAAGCACTATATTTTTTTCAGTATGCATCTACACATGAATCATTTATGAAGTCTAAAAACCAATATCACCTCTTGAAGGGATTTGACAACCACAATTGTTGTGATGTAAGATTCAGTTTTTAAAATTTGTTCCATATTCAAGAAAGTACTAGGTGCTCAAGTTGTCTGTACAGACTGAAAGTTTCTTGAAGTTGACGATTTAAATGTTGCATACATTATAAACATGAACTAGGGATTGTGCTTCTGTCTCATGTAATGTAAATAAAAAATGTGCTACTTGCAGCCAGTTCCTTATTGTTCAGTCTTGTGTTATAATGAAAGAAAGAAAAATCTTGCAAATTGTAAATGGTGGGATTTATTGTGTGGAATTATTTCTTATGTCTCATGATACTATTGTTACTGAAGCAGCACATTTAGAGAATAAGATTAAAACTGAATAATAATCAGAGTTAGATAATAAATATTTAAATTGAAGAATTTATTTTTGAGGAACTTTGAGTTCAAAAGAAGGAATCTTCCTGCCAAGAACCCATTAATAAGGAATTGAGAAGGTACTGAAAAAAGGGCTTAAGGGTAATAAGGAGAGAATAGTGGACAAATTGGAGATTTTGACTGATCATGGGAAGAGTTGTTATAGGCTTTTTAAATAAACACAAAAGATTGTGAAGAATTTGCAGAAGCATACTTTATGAAAGTTTCAAACAGATTTTAGTCTGAAAGTCATACTGAGTTTTGAATGGAAAATGGATCAGAAGTAAGGTACACAGAATTCAAGTATCCTTTGATTTTAGTATACTAGAACACTGATGAAAGTACAGGAGAGGTATGATACATCTAATCCTAAAGCAGGAGTATGAAACACTTCAAATTAATTGTACTCTAAGAATTTCTCTCTGTTAAATATGAAAGGATCATAGAAGATCCAAATCTCATTTTATAACTAAACCTGATTCAAGTTTTGGGGATATCTCCCATTGCCACTGTCTGGTGCTCAATCATTATGCTTTGGGGATCCCTTGAAAAATAATTATATATTTACTTTTCATTCTACTAAATTGAAGCTGGTTTAGATTTGGCTTCTCTGCTAATAACTGGTATGTACTTGCCCTTTGTCTTTTTTCACTGAGAATTAACTTTTTCCACATTGAAACCTATAGTTTAATCTATTTTTTTTTTCTTTTTTTAAGGTCTGGGCTATTTTAATCTTGTAAAACCTGCTTCAGAATAACTACTTGTACGTAAAGAAGTCTAGCCTTCATGATCCTGACACCTGATGCTTAAACATTATCTTTTAAATACGTTGACACTTACATATGGCAAACAGAAGTAGGATGAACAATCTGCATAAAGTCCTCAGAAGACCTTAAATTAGAGGAGAGGAGAGGAGAGGCGAGGAGAGGAGAGGAGAGGAGAGGAGAAGAGAAG
>JAYDZK010000001.1:70772842-70810719 GCA_034509185.1 Euphonia xanthogaster
ATAAGCTTCAATAACACCAAGTGCTGAGTCCTGCAGTTCTTCACATCAACCCTATGCAGTGCTACAGACTTTGGGCAGAGTAACTGGAAAAATGCCCAGAGGAAAAAGACCTAGGTGTGCTGGTCAACAGCCCCTGAATATGAGCTGACATTGTGCCCACAAAGGCCAACAACTGGACTTAGTGCTGTGGTTAAATGGTATGGAGGTGTGTGTTAAGGTAAGTTGGCATGCCAAATCTTTGGCTCACTCTCAGGATGTTCATTTGGGGTTACTAAGACAGACTGGTTTGTTACTAAGGCTAAAATTATTATCTGAACATTTTATTAAATAATTTTAGGTACCAAAACTATAAAAGAGACCCTAAAAGAGTTTATCCAGGCTGAACTTATGAGTTTTATTCATATGTTGTCAACTGTGCTATTGGCTGCTGCAGAAAGATGGTGAGACTCCTCTATCATTAAAGATTCAAATAAATCTCTGAGTAAATATCAAACAGATATTGTCTCAAAAGTATCAATTGTGAATTAAATATGTACTTTTACAGCCTTTATCTCTGCAAACATGAAACAAAACCACTTGTCTTTTTTCTTAATGTAAATCAAGGCAATTATATTTGAACTGATAAGGAGGTGGGAAGGTCTTTAATTTTAAAAGGTGTTAAATACTTCACTCATTCACCTGCCTTCTGGTATGCATGCTTATCTAACTAATCTCTCAAAGAACATTTATGCTATTATCAGACAATTAGCCATAGTACTGCCAAATTTATTTTTTATTTGATTTAAAACTGTAAACAGTGAAACACTTGCTTACTCTACCCTACAGTATGTTACAATATAAGCAAGGAATCTGGTTTTAGATTGTTCTGTGGAATATTGAAAATATTGACAGAGGAATGGAATTAAGAAAGGAAATATAAAAGAGGATGACATTTTTAACTTTCTATGCATTTTTCATCCTTTCTTTCAGAACTATTTATTTAAGTCACATGGTAAATGACTACATCTTCTGTAGTCTGGTTTGATATAATGAGGTGATTTACACCTAAATGTGGGTGTAAATAAATATAGACATTTACATGTGAAACAAAGCCAAAACTCAGTTGTATAAAAAAATCTTCCTGCTGACTCCATTTAAGATACATTAGATGAGGAACCTCGCCTCCACTCCACTTGTCAGGTCTCTTATCTGCCAGCATTGTACAGCTGTCTCTGATACTCGAACATCTAAAAAAATTTAAAAAAAGAAGAATTGAAAAGCAGAAAATAAACTCTGTTCCTATTTAGAGGAACCTAGAGTTATTCCACTGCTCAGATGTATTTTCTGCTTTAGCTGAATATTCAGCTTCCCACACTGCCTTTAACTCTAGGAACAGGATCTTCATTGATTGTTACATGAGCTTTGTAACATAGCTCATGTTTAAACATCTGCAAGGTAAGCACTGATAAGGAAGCACCTGAATAGTGATCTGAAACCAGCCCTTATTTTACACACAGTCTCTACATTTTCCCTTCCTTTCCTATCTTTTAAATTTCTTACTTCTCCTATTATGGATAATTCTTTGTAGCCATTATATTTTCTGAAAAATCCCTTTGCCAGGATTTTTTTCTCCTGAGAAGCTGAGAGGCCACAGGAACAAAATGTAAACAATAATTGTCTGCTGCTGTGGAATGCAACAGGTGCATCTTTGATTGGTCTCATGTGGTTGTTTCTAATTAATGGCCAATCACAGTCCAGCTGTCTTGGACTGTGTGGTCAGTCACAAGATTTTATTATCATTCCGATTCTTTTTCCTTTGTTTGCAAGCCTTCTGATGAAATCCTTTCTTCTATTCTTTTAGTATAGTTTTAATATTATATATATCATAACATAATAAACCAGCCTTCTGAAACATAGAGTCATATCCTCTTCTCTTCCCTCTTCTGGGGACCCCTGTGAACACCACCACATTACTTCTCTTCTATAATTTAGAACTTTGGTTCAGTTACTCTTTGGGCCCTCAATAACATCTGAAATACCCTGGAATGTCCATGACATTTCCGTGGGACTGATGGACTTACAGTGGACTAAAGTCCTGATCTGATAGCTGGGTGCCAGGACAAGCACTCATATAGGTGCACTGAACTCTGCTGCTGACCTTGGGCTGCTTATACGCAGGTGTCATCAACTCTGAATATGTAACAAGAATCAACCTTACTCCCCAGAACTTGCCCAATAAGCAAAGCTTAATGCTTGTTTACAATTTTGAACTCGTCCAATCAATATCCATTAGTGGTATCTATTAAACACTTAGCTTCTGTTGAAAACTTCATTGAAAATTGTTTTATAGTGCTTAGCTAAGTGGTTTTGCAAGAACTATCAGAGGTTTCAAAAGACCACAATATCTAGTTATATCACATGGTTAGCCAAGGGTTTACCAGTAGGGTCTTTGAGTCATAAATGACTACACAAGCTCAGGAATATCCTGTACAATACTTACTGTCTCCTACCTCTTACTATCTCCTGAGCCATTAATCCATGGCTACATAAAGTAGATATCTTGTATTATTGTGCTTTTGGCACTTTTCAAAACACTTTGTAAAACTTAAGAAAGGTGAAAAAACCCCACTGAGAGTGAGACACTTTTTTATTATGGGGTACAACAAATGTATTGAGATATTTATATGTACCTCGTATTTGGGACCTGCCAAAGTCCTTTATGCAAACTCTTTAGAATAATCTGTTAATTCCTTGAATTCACATCTCAAATTTCAAGTGATAGTTATTTACCAAAAATAAAACACAGAGAGAAAAAATAGCTACATTTAAGCAATACCAGCAGAATTTTGTTCCCTGTCTGTCCTTCCTGTTAATCTTCTTTTCTTTTATTCAATTATATTTCACTTTCAAAACCATAATAATATAGTATAGTATTGTTTGTAATGTTACAGTTATTCACAGCAATAATGCTAATTTAGCATTTACATGAGAAAAAATACAGGCAGGAAAATTAAGTGGGTTTTTTGTTTGTTTCTTTTTAATCTAAAAAAAATAACAGTGTTTTTAGCAGTAAAAAGAAAATAATAATAATAATAATAATAATATAAATTTAACTTTTTGAATTGAATAACAAATATGCTCCAACTCTAGGGTATAAATAATTTGAAACCACAGGATATAATTAATTTGAAAGCACAGAAAAGAAGGAAATATTTTCTTTCTTTTTCCCCTGAACGACTTCTTAGAAAAAATTAAACACTGTAAAACACTGATTTGGAAAAGAATTCAACTTGGACTGATTTGATTTGAGTTGCACCTTAGAAATATAGGGAGGAATGTGGTTGACCATGGACTGGTATCCATCCACTTTGATGTACCCTCGTGCTCTTCAGAATGTGGAGCTGACAAATGTGACCTAGGAACTATCTGTCTGGAAACTTGCAAGTAAAGATCTGTGGGATACCTTAGGTCATGTCAAATAGTATAAAAACCTATAGAGACTTATCTGGATATTACTTTTTGATATACTGACATCTTCTACATCCCTGTTCAAAAATATTAATTTATTGGTTTTTGGGATTTTTTTTTTTTCAAATGTAAATGGAAAATCAGCAACTTGGTTTGATCCTACTACTTGTCAAATGAGATTATGTCACATGTGGACTCTGAACATCATTAAAGTCAAAATGACATATACATTCTCTATGTTGTATAGGGAATTGTTGGAATTTGTGACTGCGTCTTTTGTGACCTGCTCTATATCTGAGTAAAAGATGCTACTATAACATGCCAGAGTGTGAAACATTTGTGAGTCTGGAAGTTAAGACAAAGTACCTGTGAGAAACCAGTGTTCTTGAAGTAGCACATTGAAGCCACCTGGGCTCTACCCAGCCAGGAAATCTCAAATTGATTGAGACATGTGTGTTTAGATGACTGAATTGAGTCATAGGTGTTTTAAACCCATCTCTTCTCTTTTCTCACCTAATGACTCATGATTTAGAATGCCCTTGTCACACGAACGAAGGTTGGTTTGTCCTTACTTCTCATGAGATCCAAACCTTGATATAAAATATAAAATTGGATTCAATACAAATGTCATTTTATTTTAATGAGCTTTCTGGATGTATTGCTGTTTAACTTATCAGCATTATTACCTTCTATTAACACTATTAATATACAATATTTATATTGTTAATGTGTCCTTGACAATTGTACTTTTTTTTTATCATCAGTACAGTAATAGCATCTGAGTGTTATAGAACCTCATGACACTTCAGAAGTTTAACAAAAATAGTTTACCTTTACAAGTATATATTCAAATTGCAAGTATTTGTAATTTTTTTTGTATACTCTACTAATAATGGTAATGTAGTTAATTGTTTTAAAAATGGCAAGTTTCCTTTCCTATGGTACACTGTCAGCACAAGAGTTTTTATCTGCTTTGATGTAGTCTGTTATCCTTTATAACAAATTAGCTGTACTGATATAATTGTTTTTTTTCTCTTTTATATAACCACTACTGTTAAAGTTAAGATGGTTTAATCCTAAGAATTTAGATAGGTTAATTCTAAGGTCATTTTGACTTTAATGATGTTCAGAGTCTACATGTGATTTAATCTCATCTGACAAATACTAGGATCAAACCAAGCTGCTGATTTTCCATTCACTTCTGAAAAAAAAAAAGAAAATCAATAGATTAAGATTTTTGTACAGGGATGTAGAAGATTTCAACATATCAAAAGACTGGTTCAAGTTCTTGGGTGTATTTTAAATTGAGATTAGTGCAAAATTACAAATGAAAAAAAACAACCCTACTACTTCTTCAACAAAATAAAAGTAGCAGATATGCAACCATTTTAGTACTGTTTCAAGATCAGAAATAAAAGGCATGATCTTATTAGCATTTCTATGTGTATTCCTCAATGTATGTCAAAGATGTGTTATATTTATCTGACCTAATTTCAGCAACAACTCAGCTGAAGTTTCTGACTAAAGATTTCTGTTATAACTCCTGTTACAGCCACTTTTCACTTCTTTGTGTAACTACCATACATATCATATGACAATTCTGAAATTAATTCAAAGAGGAGAGGGTGCTTAACATTGTAATATGTTGCATGAAATTAACTATATGCTTTTCCTTTGTTTCTGGGTAATTTTTTTGCCAGTTTGAGATCCATAATATTTAACTTTTAAAGACATCACTTCTCTGAATTCCCTCACCTTTCTGAATCTGAGTTACACAGATAGATCACACAGTCATACAGAGTCAATGGAAACAAGGAGAGAGGCACTTGCATGTCTAATTCTGATAAGAGTTTTCCCAATATTTGTTTATTTAATTATAGACTTTTGTGATGGTTCCCTGCAGAGCATGTTAACTTTGACCCAACACCTCACTAACATGGCTTTCTCTGTTCTGCACTACTGCTGACCTGTAGTAATCAGCTTGAACTACAAACACCACTGTGTTTCTCTGCCCAAAATATCTTTGGTATTTTTGGTGATTTTTTGTCTCCCTCTTTGTTTTGAAAAAGGAGCTATGTAGTAGGGGATAGAAAAAGGCTTTTGCCAAATGATGTATGTTCTTTTAAAAATCTGTTAAGAGCAAAGGACATTTGGTTCCCAGTTTAATTTTTTTTTATGTGAAACAAAATGCTTTCAACAGATGTGAATTGATGAATATTTAATATGATGTGCAAAATCCCTTTCGATAGTGCCTTCTCTGGGGTGTTACTGTACAAGCTGGCTTGTACTAGGCAATTAATTAGGCTATAAATAAGAAACCCAACCCAAGAATAAACACACTCTGTTGTCACATGAACAGCAGGTGAGTGGTTGTCTTTGTCTCCAAGCCACTCCTCCCGCACTGACACAGTGGGGCATCAAGTTTTATTGAGTTTTAGCATGTTTATGTTGGCTAAACACAAAAATACAAGGTGGTATCTACTGGGAAAAGCTTCATAATAAAAAGCTAAGACTATTAACTTCTAAATCTGAGCTTTAACATTGTCATCACCTCCTAAAAGACACCTTAGGAGTTGAGCAGACTTGCTGGTAAGTTGGTTGCACTCTGTTGCAATCAACTTAGCAGCTTTGTTTGAAATGGCCTGATGTTCAACATTTCTGAGCTGCAGGTTCCATTTTGTTCTTTTTTAGGTTTAAGTAGTTTTATACTTTTTCATGTCAATGTTTTTTCTCTTGAATCCCTTACTTACTTGAATCCTTTATTTTAGCTCTTGAATCCTTACTTACTTAACAGCTATGCACCACTCAACATCCTTATGTCTGTCAAAAATTTTTTGTTTGCACTTGTCTCTTGCACATCTATTTGATATACCTTTCATTTAATTTTGACCTGAAGTTTCCCGTGGAAGATGCTCAATATTTCTTCAAAGAAGCACATTTGCAGTGCTTCCTGTCATGACACTGGCATCAAATTTGTTCTTTTCTTGACATCAGCACTTTTGTAGTTAATCCAAAATATTTCTGACACAGTCTCTGTGACGTCTGTCTTTGCATGAGAACATTTCAAATTCTGTTCCAAAATCTAATTAATATGCTGGATTGAAAGCAATGTTTGTGAGGTTTAAAAAGCAATAAGAAAATATGCCCTTGTAGGAAGAGTATATTCAGAAAGGCTTTTGAGTTCATGGCAAAGAGGAAATTAAATACTGTCTAGCTTCACTTGTGTAGTTTTATCCAGACAGACAAGTTGTTAGAGTATACTGTGTGAAGTAAATGGATTTTCATATTTTATTCTAAGGAAATTGGTTAATCAATTAATCATAAGTGAAATATTTTTAAATAATAATGACAAATTTTTAAAAGTATAGTAGAGTGTTATGTTTATGTTACGTGATTTTATTTGCTTTTCCTAACTTACTTTTAATTACATTGTAGTAAATATGGCAAAGTGCTCTTAGTGCTTTACCATAGCACAGCACCCACAACTATATCTTCTGTCCAAGAAGAAGGAAGCACAGATAATATTATGTCAGTGGAATTTAGGCATGAAAATTTCTTTCTTTAATATAGACAACATGAAGTAATAAAAGTGAGATAAAAATTAAAAGTTTGCTTTATTTTTTAAATAGGGATCTATGTTTTGTTTAGATGCAAATTACAATAACTTAAGTATTTACATAAATACAGTTAGCTCTGTTTTGGGCTACTTTAAAGTTTTATAATAAATGAAATCCAGAAAGTTTGTTAGATTGCTTCTACTCTACACATTTAACTTACCACTTTAGCAGCTTTGTTAAACACTGCTATATTGTATTCACTTGCAATGAAAGAATTAAATTGCATCAAGCCCTGAGGTCCCCAGTACAACATATGGACCTGTTGGAGAGTGTCCAGGGGACAGCCATGGTCAGAAAATGACCAGAGTTGTGGTCAGAGAAAATGACCAGAGAGCTGGAGCATATGTCCCATGAAGACATGTTGAAAGAGCTTCCAGGTTGTTCAGCCTAGAGGAGTAGGCTCTAGTGACCTTATGGCAGACTTCTGGCAGCTAAAGGGGATGTACAAGAAAGGTGAAGGGGGGCTTTTAAAAGGGCCTGCAAGGACACAACAAGGAGGAATGGCTTTAAACTGGAAGAAGGCAGAAAGTACTAGGAAGAATTTCTTTACTCTGAGGGTGTTGATATACTGCAACACATGGCCAAGAGAAGTTGTGATGCCTCACCACTGGAAATATTCAAGATCAAGTTGGATGGGGATTTTAGCAACCTGATCTAGTGAAAGATGCCCATGGTGGAGAGGTTGGGCTACATGATCTTTAGGGTTCCTTCCAACCCAAACCATTCTATGATTCCTTCTCTTTTTAGAATGTCTTCAAATCAGGTCTGCTTCTAGCTAAAATTCTTCACCTTGTCTGAGCCAAGGCTTTGATATAGCGTTTCCCTTCTCGAGAGGTCAGATTGATATGATGTATTATATATTGTATCCTGAACAGAAGAAATGACATTGAAATTATTCTATTTATAGCTGAAAGTACATTACAATCTAGGACCAATAACCTTAATTCAAAGTCAGAAATGTGCACTATTTAGACTATCAACTGCCATAAGAGAGAATGCAAGAACAATATTTCTTCTCCCACACTGTAGCAAAAAAGCTGGAGTTATGCTGACAATTAGCACAATAAACACATAAAATTGCAGGAGAGGTTAAATTGACTCATATCTTAGGACAAAGTAATAGAATAATGCAATTCTCAAATATTTTGACCAAATGCCAAAATAAAAAAAATGCACAAATAAAATATTTTGTTTTTTAATTTTTTTTTTTAATAGGAAAACAATTTGCTTTGAGAAAGTATGATATCTGTAGTGGGTGGTCACAAACGATCAAAGCTAATATTGTACTTTACACCTTTAAGTTTGGCTGGATGCTTGTACTGAAACATAGTCTTTATCTATTTTATGTGCTGTTTTTTTTCATACATAGGTTTTTGAACTTCTGCAGAGTTCAAAAATCCCTGAATACAGTGAACAGTACTTCCAACACAGAAAAGACAGAAGTAGAAAAACTAAAAAAAAAAAAAAAAAAAAAAAAAAAAAAAGTCAAGGATAATTGAGAGCTGACTTCTGTGTAAGAAATTAACATGCTTGAGTCTGGAAAAAAAATGTCTGGCAGGGGAAAAGAAAGAAACATGAGAAATAGGAAACAGGAAACTGTGTTTGGTTTTTCAAAAGAAGATATGTTTCAATGAAAAAGAACTGACCAAATTCAAGATGAAAAAAAAAAGCAGATTCTTCACAAAACACACAACTTTCCAATTATGAAAGTCCTTGAAGAAAGTTACAGCAATTTAAAACCATTAGAAACCATTAATGAAAATAAAATATACCTAAGGTTAAGAGCAGGGCACAACATCCTTTGCTCAAAAGGTTTCCAAACTGCTATTAGCTGGTAGCTGGGAAGATATTCTGTTGAAATGTCATTACCTGCAAGTCTTTTATTTTTCAGTATTTGTTCATTCATTTGTATGGCCATATACAACAACATTGTCTGTTGTAGGGGTTCTTTTCTAATACTCTCCTTTGTTAGTACAGAATTCACTACTTGGAAAAAATAACAATTTGTGTGTAAACACATGAAAAATGCTTCAGAATGCAAAGACACCACAGTTCACAATAACTAATCCATTATTTGGCTGTGCATGGGCTAAATCATAAGACCCATGGTTACAAAAGATAATACAGTTTCTAAAATAACATGGCCAAAGCAACCTCGACGAGAAATACAATTCATTGTGCTTTACCATTGCATCGTTACCTCTGTGCTATATTTAGCATACTTTCTCTATAGCACATTCTCTAATGTATTACAGCCAAATCATGACTGACATTTCCACTTTTCCTATCCTTTATACATTGTTTTCTTAGACATGCAGAGTTAATTTTAAGGAACAGAAGTTGAATTTGAATCAGTCATTTTGCAATCTTTGATTAATAAATTGTCAAGGATTTCAGCATTGTTTTTATTCATTATTTTCCATAACTATTTTACATTCATCAGTATTATTTCTGAGGCTCTTGTATTTCAAAGCTCTAAGTATGCCATGCTTCATTATTCTTTACTTGATCTTTGGAGCTTGCTGCATTGCATGCAAGAGAGAAAAGAAGAAATGAACAATAAATTCCAATTTTAATGTAACACAGCAGAAGTGATGCATTGTTTTGGCATGTCATAGAAACCAAATGAGTTTCAGAAGATAAACATGTGTTGGAATTTATAGGGTATAAACTTCATTTTTTATGGCTGTTATAAATCACTGGACAAGAAACTGTAACATACTCAGTATTATACTTTGTTCTACTCTACCTTGGAACATTTATGTACATCAAAGAAATTACAGCTTAAGTAGGATTTAAGGTGTCATTTATTTACAGATCATGATAATGACAAACAAGTCCTTACCTAGTGCACTGTGCATGCTCAGAAGCAAAACTGAAAGACATAGAAAAACATGTAAACAAAATAAATGTAACTTTTTTTCATTTTTTAATTTGGAAGAATTATATGTTACATATAAGGTGTTTTTGATTTTATGGAGTTAAAAGATGATGGACAGATTTTGAGAAGCTGACTACAGTACCTACAGTGTGTTGTGTGTTGGTGGACTCAGTCTGATCACAGAATATCTGCTGTTTCTCATGGGGAATTATTCCATCATCATTTAGAACATCCCATAACCTGCCTTTTCCTTCAAATCTTTGTGGTATTCCTTAGCCTGCTTTTAGGGGATGTTCTGTGGATGTTCCGAAGTTCTGTGTGGACTGCTTCAGTGCTCAGTGTGTGGAACAGAAACATGACAAAGACTTCAAATTCCATTGTAGTTCATATTACTAATATATACAGCCCTAAAGTAACTTTGGTGTTTCATGTGGTGTCCTTTAGTGGTGCCAATGAAATTCTTCTGTACATGACATCTACAGATGAGTTTATTACAGGTGTTTGGCAGATGAATTCTGGTTTTGTAGTACATGCTAGAAAGGCTGTCTTTGTTAATTCATGCATCATCTTCACATGAATAGTTTTGTCCTCCATGACTATTACCAAGCCTATGGTATTTTTTCTGAATGATTTTTTGGTTTTGTTTCTGTTTGGGTTGTGTGTTTGTTTTGGGGATGTATTTTTTGCAAGGCAGTAGAGCTGTTGTTTTGGGTTTTTTTTATTTACTTGAAATCTTGAATAATATCATCTTACACATCTTGAGAAACATTTTTAAATCTCAGTGGATTATTCCATTTTTTTTTGCAGGTGCTTCTCCTCACATGTAATGTTTCTTACTTTATGTTGTTATTAACTCTAGAAGAGCAAAACTGTATCCTTGCTGAATCCAGTCATGAAAATTTTTAATTTACTTTCAAAATCAGCTATCAAAGTCATCATGGACACAGACAGACACAAAACCACTTATATATACCTAGACAAAGACAACTTAGTATTTTTTCTTTTAAGTATTATTAAAAAAATAAGATTACTTAAGATTAAGAAAACTGATAAGCTACTCCAAAGAGGCAAGTTTCTGTAAACTTTTTTGACCACACAGATTTTGTAATATGAGGAAACATTTCAGCCATATTGGCCTGGGAGGATTTCAACAGCTTATCTCTTGTTTTCTTCTTGTAATGGCTGTTTTGAAATGTACTAATTGACTGAATTAATGGCAAAGATACACAGTGCAATTCAACAAATGTTTTTTAACCATCATAATGATTTATCAACTAACAGCAATTAATTTTAACACACAAAGTTTCCCCTTTCTTGCTGCTTTCTTCATCTAAATCTCCACTGTCCATAAAATGAGGAATAAAATGTTCCCTAAAATTGTGTTTTGGAGAGAAATTAAAATTGATTGCCAGAAGTCTCAAGGGAGGCAGTATTTCTACATCGAGGTAATGAAAACTTCTAGAACATCAAAATTTACAGTCTAAAATTATAGTTCATTATCTAGGATAATTGTAATGCGTAAAAATGTGCGTTTACTGGGTATCATACCAAGGACTCCAAGTTTCTAGGTATCTAATTCCAGTCTACTGCTATTAGAGTGTTAAATAATGAATTTAATTCCTTAAGAGACTGAATTCTGGTCTACATCATTTTAGTAATTTTGGTCTTTTCCTTTTGACTAGAAGCAAATATTAGTGAAAATGTTTAGAGATATCATTTCATGAGAGATTCAGAAACGCTTGAATCTCTCCTCACAATAATTTGAAGGGCAGTGGCTTGTGTGTTATTCAACAACAGGAAAGCAGAAGTAGATTAACTGGTAGAAAACCAACACTCTGAGGAGCACAGGACAAAAGGCAGGGGTAGAGGTAGAAAGAGAAAGAGGGGAGAACAGAATTATAGATGACAAAAGGTTTGAGGACAAGTCTCAGGATTTTGAACTGAATTTCACTTTTTTAATTACTTACTGGCTGAACTACAGGGGTAAGTGGTACAAAGAATAAGTGAAACTTTTGTGTTTTGGGGTGGCAAAGGAATTAGATCTGCAGTTCTATACTCAGGCACTGAGGCGAAAAAAGATTAAGCCTGGTATATTACTAACAGGAAGGAAGTTAAGTGAAACATAACATCGGAGCTGAGCAGAATTCATTAAAAGTAGATAGCAGGTACTAGCACAACCGAATGGAAATATATATTTTTTTCAAAACTCTATGTCCTTGTTCAACCCATAATTTTTTTCTTCTCTGCTTCTGAGTTATGACAGTAAAAATCTCTTTTTTATGTATTATAGCTTAATGAAATATTTTATTCAAATTGGTATATTTAAATTCATGAATATGTAGGAATCCACTCCAAAACACAGTGAGTTATAGCTGAAAGGACAACAAATTTTCACAAAAATTGCAGTACAGAGAGGAGCAACTAGAAAAATTTTCACTTACAAAACATGTAATTAGGACTACCATGTAATTGCAAAACATAATCCTTGATGGTATCAAAGACACCCCTGCACATGTATTTGAAATTACCCTTGTAAAATTGTTTGTCTGTTCAAATTTTTCCTGCCTATTAAATTGTCAGATTATAATAAAAAAGCTAGAAGGGGAACATCTTAATTAATATCCATTGAAATGAGAACTGTTAATGAATTCTTTTAGAAGGTCATTTCTAAATTCTCACACTAGGATGGTGGATAGAGACAAAATAAAATACATTGACTTTAGTTTGTCAGTGAAGTCTCTATTTCAGGGCTCCGCTGTTCACCTTATGTCAAATAAGTCTATGTTTTGAGATGAGGAACTAAATCTAATGTTACAAAGTAAGATGTTGAAAAAAGATTTTAGGCTTGGAAATCACAGACTTTTATTATGAAAATGTGCATCCTCTACAGTCCCAGATTAATATTTAGGAAATCTGACCTGAAAGCTATGAGTATAGTGCTGAAAGTGTGAGCTACTCCTCCGATATGAGGATACAAGCTGTAAAATGTTAGTGTGGCCTGTAACACAGATTTGCCTTCTCCAGGGATCACATGTTCCCCAGTTATTCCTGTTTTTTTTCCCCAATTATTCCTGTCAGTTTTTCACAGATGTCGAGAGTTAGAGGTCACTGCAATAGATGGCATAGACATGTCTTTTTTGGAGGAGAAGAAAGTTTATTAACGCAGGTATAAAGAGTGCTATGCCTTTCACAAGGTCCACAGAATGCGTTTTGGCCCTATTTAATTTGTGATTATAGACTTGGTTTTCACATAGTCAAGCTAATTTAATATGACCATGCATATTTAACTGAGGTATGGTATGTATCTTGTTCATAAAACTAATTTTCAGCATAGAATAGGCTAACCTAAATAAGGTTAATGAGCTCCAGAGTCCCTTTACTGTTCAGCCAATTATTAAAAAAAAAAAAAAAAAAAAGAAGGTAAAAAATTAGCCCAAGAATTTGATTGCTTTCTTAAGATAATGCACTGCCTTCATTGACTCCAGAAGCAGCCCAAGGACTTCCTATAAATTTCTCTCACTGTCAATTAAGGCACCTCTAATAATGGTCTTCTGTTTCATGGTATAAATCAAGTCCTTGGCATCCACTTCTGCATGTTCAACTATTAGAATAAGCTCAAGTTTTCTTATTTTTCAAATGGTTCTGTTGGTCCCAGAGACATTTCTGAGTTTACTCTTGAGGAAGTTGCATGAGTAAAATATGCATTTGTGCTGTATCAGCTAATGCAGCTGGTGCCAACAAGCAAAGTCTTTGCATTTGGAGGGCTAAAAATCTGGAGCAAATTCAGAGGAGGTATAAAAATATGAAGTTCACCTCTATATTAAAAACTTAAATTATTTAACAGTTGAAAAAACCAAAAAAAAAAACCATTATCCCTTCTTTTTGATGGAAAAAAAATAGCAGAGCTCTTGCTTCTAGTTTTGTAAAAACTTCATCTTGTACCAAAAGATATAAAAACATCAAAGGAAAAAAAAAAACAAACAAACTGCAAACCAATAGCTTTTTCCATTGAGAAAGAAGGAAATGTATTCAGTGAAGTTTTGTGGATGTTTCTTCCTTCTGTTTTTTCTGAACCCAGTCTGGGGCAATGAGGTGTAGATAACCCTGCTTGAACAGGGTGCTGGACCAGATGACCTCAAGAAGTTCTTTTTAGCCTCAACCATTCTGTGATCCTGTAACTTGTTACAAATTATGATGTGACTTTTTTTATAGTTTTGTACCAACAGCAGTATTAGTAAAAATGCTGTACTTTCATTGTCTGATGTTTGTTTCATCAAATTCTCTCACCGCACAATAAAATGGTGGCAATTTTGAGGGCAAAAGGAAGTTGATATGCTTAGAAAATCCCATATGATAATACACAGAAGTTTACATGTTGTCATTATCCAGCTGAAATATTTACTTAATGCCCAAAATAACATTAGACAAATGAAAAAGTGGCTGCTTATGCTCAATATTTATGAAAAAATACTTCAAAAATACTAAGCATTCAAAGCTATATGAAATTTTCAAAAATGCAATAGAACTTAAAATGTATTTAATTATTTTGTCATCATTTAAATGTATTTGCTCAATTGATTTATTATTTTTTCTAGAATAAAATTTTTTATGGAAACAAATTGTTTTTTGCCAAGGAACATTTGGACAGAGAACTTTTAATTTCAGAGAAGACTAATTGCTCTATCAGTTACAGAGGACACAAAGGAATCTTTTCCCAATTATCAGAGCAATCTGAGATGAAATGCTGTGTTCTACATTTATCTAAAGAGTTTTCAGCATATTGCTCTATATTCACAGTTATCATCCTAATTTTGTGTACTGAGCAAATTGTCACACTTCATGCAAACAGCGTCACCTATCCAAAGTAGTGACAGGTTTCTATGAAAAAAAAAAGAAATGGTAAAAACTTCTTTTTTTACTTAAAAACACACACACAAAAAAAAACAAAGCCAAAAATGAAAACTGGGTTTTTTTGGTTTTTTTTTTTTCTATTGTACCCATTTCAGACATAAGAAATGTCAAACATCAAATTTGGCTTAAAAACCCCAGATTTTTTACTACCTGCATCTGCAAATATATCCAGTATTAAATGACTATTTCTTTCTTTTTAGCACCTGAAACATTGTAACAGGAAGTTTTCCAGTTGAGAAACTCCTAAATATGAGTGAAAATACATTAGTATTCATCTGGTACTTACATAATCTCCTAAAAATATTATCATCTTGCTCAGATTAGGTAAAAATGTGAACTACATTCATAGTTTCATGGATTTAGACTCAGGTCTGCTGCAGCCCCACAGAATCACTTTCATGTAGTGCTTTTGGAATTTGCAAACCTGCCTTCCTCTATAAACAAACACTATCTCAAAATATTATATAGATTCTATCACGGTTATTCAATTATTGCCTTTTTCCTCTGTAAGAAGGGTCAGTTTGCATTCTCTTGGTGCTTGGCTAAATCCTAAACTACTTGTAAGGCAGCTGAAATTCCGAAATTAGGTTTTTCACAATTTGTCCTTTACATTCTATATTCTATTCTACATTCTATATTCTATTCTACATTCTATATTCTATTCTACATTCTATTCTACACAGCTTAGTGTTTTCTAATAATTTATAATTGGGGTTAAAGCATAGAACTTGCTCTTTGTGAGCAAGTAAAACTAAATTAATCTTCTGAGACAGTAATATATGTGGACATATCTGGCACAAATTCTATTTGTCAGCATCATGACGACAGGAGCAAGGAGAAAGAAAGATCTCTCTTTAGTGGATTACACCAAAGGCATTCAAATAGAAGAACATGTTAGATTTGTTTATTCTATTTTTTACCTTTTTTATCTTTATTATATTTTTTTACCAGAATAAGAAAGTATTTTTTCCAGTTATGTTTTGAAGGACTTTTAGAAATATAAATCTGATTAGAAGTACCCATGCCATGATACAAAAGAAAGATCATGGCAATTCTCCAGCTTTGTGGCACATACCAGGTGCCATGACCAGAGGGTAGGGACTGTTCATTACACGTTCTCATCAGGCTGAAAAAATACACCAGACCATGTGTCAAGGACTGTTATGCTTTTGTTATACAGTGCACTTTTATAAGTTCTGAGCTCTCACCACAAACTCCTCAGAGGTGCTGGCTCAGAGGCCACAACGCAATGCTCAAAAGGTGCTGTGTAACAAGCCACAACACACACACCTCCACAATCTCCTCATTCCCACAGCAGTGCTCACTATAGAGTATGAACTAGAATATGACAGCTGTTCTTTGCCCAGGAGAACCCCAGGGAAAAAGACAAATGTCTCTAGTCCTTAGATCCCATGTTGGTCCCGCCATATGGATGGTCTGGAACTGGGGTGGTGAGACAAAGTGACTAGGGCGTTTGCGTTTCCACCAAAAGTTTTATAGCACAAGACTCTTCCAAGATGCTTTTGCAGCATTAAAATGCTTCTTAATGACTAAAATTACAGCATGTTATATTAGCTATTAGTGTGTATTTCAAAAAATTTAGAAGCCAATCTTTTAGGTTTTTTGAGGAACGTTGGAGAATACTCACAGCCTTCAAATAAGAAATGGATAGATACTTTAGACTTTTAAACTGAAACTTGATGTACCAAAAGAAACAATAAAAAAATATGAAAGTTTCTCAAAGAGTATCTAAATGTGGAATATGAATTTAGTTTTGAGCTCATAGTACATAAATGTTATGTACTCTTGCAATAATGTTTCTAAGAAAATTATGTTTCATAGGGGTGTAGTCACAGATCAGACACAGGACTTCAAATAGTGTTCTTTATGGTGACATGGGAGAGCAAATCTAGAAACTGTGGTCTAGACAGTGTTTATTAACATATTGGAGTTTATATTTTTATTTCTTTGCTGCACTAGCTTAATGGGTACATTTTACAAATTCTTCCCAACAGAAGAATGAAATGCTACTTGCAAATTCTTTTCATTGTTAATTCTTTGATTGTTAATGTAACTCAGACTACATAAAGAACCTTATACAATAATGAGCTATTAGTTATTAAAATTAATTTGATATGTATCAAAGTATCATATTAACATTAATACCTTGTGCTTTAATTAAGCTCATGAAAGCCAGTACAAGATAAAGATGAAATGAGCAAACAACATTATCTAATAACATTCCTGTTGGCAGTCTAATAGCATTTTCTTCTGACCATTTAGGAGCATGTTTTCTATAGAAGGCATTATAATTGCTGCAGAAAACTGAAAAGCTAGTTGCAAAAATCAATTGGTAAAATCCTGCAACCTGTGTAAAATTTTGTGCATCAAAACAAAAGGAAAGCTCATATTTATATCAAATCTCTATTTCATGGTCTTTAACACATAGTTTTCATCATTTCACTCTCATTAGAAATTTCAATGAATTTTATTATACTGCTTGGTTTGAAACGTTTTTGTACTTTTCTAATGTTTGGAACATTTTTGTGACGTGATTTGAAAAAAGGATAGGTAAATGAGACCCAGATCAACATGAAACTTTTCTAACAAGCATTTTACCATTTGCTTTCTTTTTAGCATACAGCTTTCCAAGTACATCTGTAAGGGCATTCAACTGAAGATGAAGCTAAAAGAGCAGAAAATAGTGAAGGTAGCTGATCAAGGTACAGTATACATACTGAGCAAAATTGTTAAAAATCTCACTTTAGAAATTTAAATGGCAGTCTATGAATGGAAGAAAAGGTGTACAGCTGCTTCTGTATGGTGTTCAGCAAAACCAGGACAAATCTAGGGACCTAAAATTATTTATTGTTCAAATCCTTCTCAGGTTGAAACTCTAAATGTTTTGGAAGCCAGAACTTAATAAAAAGCCAGTATCAGACTAAGTATCCCAGCTCTTCTAGAGGTTCCAAGTCCTGATAGGCTTCTCTCTTACTTTTTCCTATTTTGAAAGACAGAAAAATTCATTTTAGTGCAACACATTTTGAAGGCTGGCAGAATTGCTTCTGAAAACCATCTCATTAGCACAAATAAGCAAAACAGGAATAGAATTTGATATGGCATCTTACAGAGAATTTACAAGTCTTAAGAGTCTCTCTTGTCAGATTTCACCTGTCACTTTGCTGTCTGGTATATTTGTGTACAGACACACATACACACTTGCACACACATAGATATTCTTCTAACGAAGTTTTGATTATCTAGTCTCTTTACATCTTTGAAAATCTAGCTGTATAAAAAATAATCTTCTAACTGCTGCAGAGATAGTAAATGCAATGTTACATTTTTCTTTCTTTTTCTTCAATTTCTTAAAATACATTTCTACAGGACATACAGTCTTTTGATGATTTTGGACAGAAATTATTTAATTCAAATGCATATAGTAAAGCGTGACTTAATAATTTTGGTTGACATATATTGATAAGATATTTTATCTATAATGGTGTTAAGAACAGCAAAGTACATAGTTATAATTTGCTATAAATTATCTATAGGAAAAATAGAGTTTGGTGGTAAAGGGCTTTCTGATTTTGTACTGGGCTTCATTTTAGTCAGAAGTTACAAAAGAAAATTCCCAGAAATTCCTAGTAGTAGTATTGCTTGGGCATAGTTTGAGGTTACAAAGTGATAGCCTGAGTGCAGTTAGTCTGGAAATACAGGAACACATGTTACTTTTGGGGGAAAATATTTTATAGCTTGAGAACACTTGTTGCCATCCACCCAAGATGTGTGTCACTGAGCTGAACTGGACTTTGAGCAATGGATCATTAAAAGGAATTCTTTGAAGGCTTCCTGAGAACTCAAAATGCACTTGGCCAAGTGATTGACATTGTTTCCTGTCAATGTCAGAACTGTATGTCAGTGAAAGGGATAGGAAGTATTTTTGATCTTCCGTAAAGCAGGAAAGAAACAGAAATCCTTCCAAGCCTTTTAAAGTATTACAGTTTAAAGCACTTAGATGTTAACAAATGTGCATTAAGCAGAAAGTTCACCTGGATACCTCTCTTTATTCTTGAATTAAAATACCTCTGTAGCGGAAGGAGTAGGGGTTACCTGCATTGTAAATTTATCAGTTTCTTCTCCTCTCCTAAGGTGCCTTTTCTACTCCAATAGGTCAGTCACTGAGTACTCCAGATGATATTTTCTAGAGATGAGTCTCTCATTTTTCAGTGCTCAAGCAGATCAAATTTATTGGATTACATATCTAGAGGGATGAAAGCAGATTTTTTAAAAAAAACCTTTTATTTCTTATATCAGATCTTTTGTGTACCTAATCCTTGATTCTACCAGCAACAACTTCATTCATAAAACCTGAGGTGTGGGAGTTGTTTTTCACTTATTGTTGTCCCATTTCTTCTATATTAATAAATTCTGTCACTACTTTTCAAAATTATCTTTCTTCTACTTGCAAGTAATTTCTCTGTGTTCATAGGCTAGGTTATTTTTACTGTCTCTTTTTTTATGTCCTCATTAATAATCATAATTTCATCTGCTGTATTTTTCTTTAATATGTCATCATGTATAATGAAAAAAAATCTATTCAGGAAGTAGAATTTTTGTAAGAGAAATTTATTTTTTTAATTTATTTTTTTCCTCAGCAAGTGCAGATTCCTTTACAAACATATTCATACACATACATATTCCTGTACATACATACTTCAGCCAAGAAACTCTTTAAATTTTAAATACATATTTTCAGTAAGGCTAGAAGAACACTGAGGGCCTGAAGAAACCAAATAAGGTTTTTTAAAATTACACCATTTCTGGATACATGAAATTATTTCTTCAGAAATATTCTTGGGGGCATACAGATACTGACAGGAATTATTAATGTGGCCACTAATTATTTCACCTTTGAAATCTGGAAATTTTAATTGACTTTTGGTGTTAAAACATGCCTATCTACCTAGGTTATACACTAAATCTCTATATCTCTATTCTTTACATCCCTGAGGATATCATTTGCATGGAATATTAAAAAAAGTCCTTTTTGAAGATTCCAGTTTTGCTGGAATCTGACTATATCAGACACTTCGCTCCAGGTCTTTTAAATTCCATATGATAATATATTCCTGAAGAATCTTTCCTAAATATTTTTGTTCACTTGGTTGATGAAAACCTTTCTAATATATGTAGAGTAGAATTTCAGTATTTCTTCAGACTTTTTCTTTTTTTAGTTTGGGAATTACTATAAAGATATATATTGCAATGTATATCTATATATCCATATCTATCTATCTGGCTGTCTGTCTATCTATCTATCTATCTATCTATCTATCTATCTATCTATCTATCTTTAGCCAGAAAATATTTTTATTGTCAATGCAAAATACAACAATTTCCATTGCGAAGTCTGTAGAAAACTGATAGGGCACAAGTTCTTTGATTTGACATGTTTCTCCAAATATCCTCTTCACCAGAAGTGACCTTGCAATCTTTTCACCGGAGTCTTCCCAGAGTTCTCACCTTAGATCTGGGGCCACATGGAGACACATTCTTATACTATCCCTGATACTATTTTATCTTAGTTTTACAGTACCTGGGATCCACTTGAAATGCTTTCCTACAGATTTCCAGCATCTGCCAATACTTGTAATCTGATGTACTTGTAATACTGGTGCAACAAGCCACCCTGTCATTTCATTTTAGCACTTTCCTAGGAATGTGCATTGACAAGATCTTCTAGGCTCATTCCATCTGTCCAGGATAATGTTTTGTTTCTTTCTTCTTTAAAAGGTTATTAATTTATTGATGGACATCAATGGCTTTTAAGACTTTGCAATGCTTAGATATGAAAAGGGGATTGTAACAGATCAGCAGGCACTTGAAATTGTTGTCTCTTTATGAATGGTAAGAGGGAATTTGAGTAAAACCTCCACATTTTCAGTTAAATTTAAAAGAAAAAAAAAGTTACAGGATCCTATGACTCAAAATTAGAAGTAGTCTAATTTAGACTCAGCTTACATCCTTTACAGTGAAATATTTGATGAAAATTAATGAAAATAGTATGAAGAATCCCTCCTTAAGTGAGATTTTGAAAATTACTGGTTTTCCCCCTAAAGTATTCTAACGAACTTTCAGAACCTGTTGTGTACAATAAAAGATGATTATAGTTGTCCTATGAAAGAGTACTCCAAAATCAGATGGATGATGCATGGTCTTAAAAGATGCACTCTTAGTTAAATTGCTCTGGCTTCTATGTGTAGATTTTAGTAGGGCAAATCTCATTAAAAAAAAACAAACAAACAAACAAAAAACCCACCAAATGAACAAAACCTGCAAAACCAACATAAATCATTTAAATTTAATGTGTATTAAACAACTTATATGAACCATAAGCAGATAATGATACATAAACTAAGAAATTAGCTACTTAAGATATATTTAGCCCAGTAACCCTGAAGAAAAAAATGAGACACTAATTTTCAATTTCATGTGATCACAGGAAATGTGAGACAGATTAAGAATTTTCCAGTTAATTAGAAATTTCTTTAACCAGAGAATACTCAGGAGGTTTTTTTCAGAAGCAGAAAATAGAATTTAACTAAAGTACAACTACTTTGAACACATGGCAATTTTATTTTTTGTTTTATTATCAGAGATATTATCCTGAAAATTTCTGAAGGAATATTTTCCATTGAATCCTCTCTCATCATCAGTGATCAGGGCAGGTTACAAAAAAGGATGCCAGCTTAAGAACACTTCATAGCATCGTACCTGTTTCACTGGCCTGAACTCAGAGATTGAAACCACAGCTTTAATTCACCTTGCAGTCTAGTAAGTATGAATTCAAATTTGTTTGGATTCACTGCTCTCAGCACACTAAACAGAAGATGTCTTGAACAGGTGATAGCACCCCCTTCAAAAGTTGTCCCAGAAGTCTCAGGCCTCTAGGTTATTTTTTTGATTTCTACGTTACCACTTTTATTTAGACATCCTTAACTCTGATGTCTGTACCTCTCAGACACAAACTAGAAAATCTTGATTTTTTCACTGATAATAGAAGATATTAATTCAGATGTAAATATCCACACGGGTAAAAACCTGCATTTAGATAATGTGAAATCCACCCCTAATTTCCAAGAAACATGAATTACACAGCTTGAATCCAATTTCAGGTATGTGAATGCCAGCTACATGCATGTAGCTACATGCATGTTTCATTTATTCTGCCAAATTGCTGGCAACTGTTGATACATGGAATAGCAAGAATCTATGTTTCTAGACTAATTAAAAAAGAAACATTTTATGTTCAATGTTTTGAACATGTCAAAATTTTGAAAAGTAGTTTTTTAATCTTCTGAGTACTTTTGACCTTCCTTAACAAATTATTTAGAGATCTGGAATGTGAAAGTTTGTCTTATATCTCAAGTCGTCAGGCCCACACTCTACACTACTTGTGCTCATAAAGCTATTTCTTGGTTTCTCTTCTCAGTCACAGATGAAGTTGACCAATAGTTTCTTTTTCTAGAGTGCCTATTTGCAATGTAGAGGCACAGACCTCTTTCCAGCAGAAAGATGATGGACCTTCTTTGCAGTACTCCAACAGGATGTTGGGGTGCATCAACAGCGGCATCACCAACAGAGATAAAAAAAGGCACTTTTCCCTCTGCTCAGTGCTTGTCGCACGACACATGCATTGCTGTTTTCAGGTTTGGTCCCCACCAAGAAAAATATGCTGGTAGGCTGGAGAGGATTCAGAGAATGGTCACAAAGATGATCCAAGGACTGAAGCTGCCATATGAGGACAGGCTGAGAGAAATGGGTTTGCTCGATCTCAAGAAAAGGTGGCTTTGGGGAGACCCTGTCACCCTATCCCACTATTTAAAGCGTGGCTACAAAAAAGTATGCAAGGAGTCACTTGGAAAAGATGAGGAGTCATGAGTCACAAGTTGCTCTTGGGGAGATTCTGACTGGACAAAAAGGAAAATTTTTCACAATGCCATTGGAATAATGCCCTCAGGAAAGTGTGAATTCCCCAATGCTGGACACTTTTAAGACTCAGTTGGACAGCATACTGTGCTACCTTATCTAGATTTTGTTTTTGCCAAGAACGGTTGGATTAGATGATCCTTGAGGTCACTTCCAATCTGATATTCTATCATTCTGTACGTCATGATTTGTGGCTACTAAACTTAACTTGGCTTTATACAAGAAAAAACTGACATTTTGAATCATGAGTCATCTTCTTTTTCTGGCCAGAGAGGGTGTTCTTGACATAGACTCACTTCATTCCACTGTGCTGAATTGTAAAGTCTGGATGCCAGCTTTATAGAGGGAAAAATAACTCTATTGTCCAAGTGTTCTTATAGATCTAAACTGAGTCTCATTTCCAATAGAAAAAACACTAAAATGTTAGCTAATGAAAATGAAGTACTTTCTGTTTGTTTTAAACTATAGCTTGTCTCATATTTATTTCTGAATTAAACTAGTTTGGAGGATCTGGATGGAAACAATTCAACTTTATCCATAACCAATTCTAAGAGTCATGGTAATAAACTAAAATTATTGTTCATTATTTTTTTTGTGTATGTTTCTTGAGAAAATTCTATCAGCTTGAATCATAAATACAATATAAAATAGGCTTACAATTAAGACAGAATAAGATTCACCTCTCTTACATTTCCTCCCCTTCCTCTCATTATAGATCTACCAATCTTTGCAGAGACATCATAAATCTGACTCTGTGTTCCCTGGTTCTCTATCTTTTTTGACCTTTTTAGCATAGGAGCATGTGCCTGAGAATGCTGTCTCAGCAGAAAAAGACAGCTTTCCTACAAGACCAAGCAGTTGGCTGAGGGAAAATGCATTAGTAAAGTGGCTGCTGTATGCCAAGGAGAAAGCAGGAAAGAGAATGAGGCAGGTTTTGTTTGGTCTGCAATTTAGAAGCTGGTGAATTCTGTCTGGCCCCTCTCCATATGACCAAGGAGGTAGTTACAGTTAATTAGACCTGAAGATCACAAAGTAAGTTTATATTGCTCTTCAAAAAAAAGTCCTTAGATTCTCCCTAGATATAACAAAAACTTCTGTCATCTTTCCATTCCCTTTTCCCTTACAGTTTCTGTGAGAAATGATCCACTTGTTACTTGAGTTAGCTTCTGGCTGAAGTGTCCTATGAAGGGAAGACCACACTTTTTTGATTTGTAATAGCTCACACATTCTGCTCCAAAGGAGAAGAACTCCTGCCTCTCACCCCAGACAAGAGAAATTAGCACCTTTTCTTCACAGCGCATGCTAATTTTGCCTGGGGTAAGGTTTATTTTCTTCATAGTGGCCTGTATTGGGCTGTGTTTTGGATTTGTGTTGAACACAGAGCTGATAATAAAAGAATGCTTTTATTATTGCTGAGCAGCAAAACACAGGGCCAACACATTTTATGGCCTTTTATGCTTCTCATACTCTACAGCTGTCAAGGAAGTTGTAGGTGCATGGCAAGTCGGTAGGAGACACAGCTGGGATAGGTAACTCCAACTGACCAAAGCCATATTCCATACCATAGGCTCACTAGATAAAGTGGGGAAGGAAGAAGAAGGAAGAGACGAGATGTTTGGGGTGATGGCATCTGTCTTCCCAAGTAACTGTTCATGCGTGATAGGGCCCTGCTGTCCTGGATTAGGCTGAACACCTGTCTGGCCATGGGAAGCACTGAATGAATTCCTTGTTTGTGTGCATGGCTTTTGCCTTCTTTATTAAACTGCCAATCTTGACCCACGAGTCTTCCAGCTGCTATTCTTCTGATTCTCTGCTGATCCTGCTGGTGGGGTAGTGAGTGAGTGGCTGAGTGTGACTTGGTTGGTGGCTGCAGTTAAACCATGACATATCTTAAGACAGTCTGAGAGATATTGAAGTGTCATGAAATTTTACATTGCATGATCCTTTATGTTCCACCCCATACAACATACATGCTAAGTAGGCACAGGGTGATGGAAAATAGTAAAATATCTGTGTTTAAATCATAAATATATCAGGAATTTTATAAAAAAAACCAAAACTTCATTTACTGAGAAAGCAAAAACACCTAGAACTTAATGAGACAAACATGTGATGGGAAAGCATCTAGAACTGAAGGACAGAAGGAAGAGATCAGAAGAGATTTCAGGTGGTTCAAGATCATCTAACATTAAAGACTGCAGTGAGTGGGTGAACAGGCTAACAGGATCCTTGAGGGAACAGCAATATAGAAGGAAAGACTTGCCAATACCACCTAGCTTTTGTTTCCCTCAAAACAAATTTTCCTGAAAAACCAATGCAGTGAAGCTCTGAAGAGAATGCACTACTAGTTACTGTGAATAGTATGAATGACAAGGCTAGGAGTGTGCTGCTGGACTTTCTCTTGGGAATCTTCCAAACACAGCATCAAGGCAAAATGCCAGAAGTTGGTGTGCAATTGGCACGTGTATTCGGAAAAAACTGGCGTCAAGCTGAGATGAAGAAAAGAAAATATGTGCTCAAAAATTGCCAATTCTTTGTTTTTGTAGTATTTCCTGAATGGGGAGAATACGAAGAATTTCACACTTTTTCAACAGCCCAAATACTTTGAATGAGACCTTGAGCAATGCACAGGTGTTTTGCCAGTATTTGTCATGAGTGTCCTTCATGGTATGATACTGATGATATTCATCACATGACCATTGAATAATTTAGGTTGCAAAGGATCTCCAGGGTCATATTGTCTTCATCTTACTGCAGCCCCAAGCAAATAATGTAGTTCAAATTTTCTTCAAAAGCTACCTGGAACTTTAGACTAAAACATTAGGATTCAGAGTCTGCTGGTATTAATATGCTTATTTGAGGGAATCAGTTTCTCAAAGCTTTGTAGGAAGCTACAATAATGTTTCAAAGCTGAAGAGTATCTGTTTATTTTACAGCCTAACCTTTGCATTGACTCTATTGAACCATTGTCAGTATGGCAGAAATCTCAGAGACAGTTTGTGTACTTTTTCTTATTAACTCTATTACTGGCATCTGTCAGTCTTGCAAAGCAATATATCAAAAGGCACTGTCAAAAAATTTTACTTTTCTTGCTAAAACAGAATGTAAAATGATACAGGGTTATCATAGTGGGTAGACCCTGGCTGGATACCAGGCACTCACAAAAAGTTAACCTGGTACTTCCTTCCACAATTGGATAGAGGAGAGAAAATATAGCGAAAGGTTTATGAGTGAAGGACCAGGATTTAGTGTACCTAGTTTTTAACCATAATTATCCTCAGAATAGGTGTTCTCCCCTTGTATTCTTAACATCTATAGAATGTTACTTTTCTTTCCTTCATTACTGAGAATGAGTGGCATTGAACTAATCACTTGTGTGCTGATTACAAAACATTCTGTTCATTCCTCATTAACCTCTATGAGCCACTAAGAAATATTGAGCTGACCTGACATATTTTCTTTGTCCTCTTTGTGGCTTGTCAGGCACTTAATCACTATACTTCTGTAGAAATTACTTATAATTTTGTCAGTGTGCATTTTTTTTTTTCACATTGCTACACCAAAGCCATGAAAATTTGGAATGCTCACATGCAGGTCTAATAGAATAGAGTAATTTTTTTCAAAAGCAAGAGTTGCAATGTGGAGCAAATTACAGTGACATTGAATTGAAACAACACAGAAACAGAAGGTTCAGAAAGAAGCTCATCTTTTTTTAGATAAGGAAAATATTGACTGTGACAGCTTTGACAATATTTCAAGGGTTATATATGTTGCTTAGTTATAATTAAGTCACTCATAGTTAATTAGGGGCAAACTGAGAGAACCAACCCAAAAGAATTAATAAGGCTCAATTCATAATTTGATTTACTCTCATGTGTGCTCTTGTTTTCGGGCCTTCTGGTTAGAGTTCATTCCACCAAGATTTATTGCCCACATCTGAACCAGCCCACATCTGAACTCTTTTCACAGTCAGTAGTGATGGGCCGACCCTGCCTGGATGCCAGGTACCCTCCAAAGCTGTTCTTATTCCCCTCTGCAACTGGACAAGAGGTAGAAAATATAGTGAAAGACTCATGAGCTAAGGACTGGGAGAGATCTCTCACTGAATATCATCATGGGCAAAGCAGACTCTGCTTAGGGATCTTAATTAAATTTATTATTATGAAAAAAAATAGAGCATGATAATGAGAAATAAAATAAATCTTGTTGACACCTTCACATCAGTCCTTCCTCCTTCCCAGGCTCTACCTCCTCCAAGTTTTCTAAGAACTGCTCCGGCTTTGGTCACTCTTCCATGGGGTGCCATCCTTCTGGCACAGCCTGCTCCAAAATGGGTGTCCCACATGATTGCAAGTCCTACCAGGAGAAGTGCTCCAGTGTGGTGTCCTCTCCACAGGTCTGCAGGTTCCTGCCAGGAGCCTGCCCCAGCACAGGCTTCTCATGAGTACAAAGCCTTCTTTCAGGCTGCTCTGGCGTGGATCTCTGACCCACCTGCTCTGGTGTGAATCTCCTGCAAGGGTTGCAGGTAGGTCTCTGCATCATCTTTGCCCTCCATAGGCTGCAGGGGCACAGCTGCTTAACTATGGTCTTCACAATGATCTGCAAGAAAACCTCAACTCCTTGGAGCACCTCCTCCCCCTCCTTCTCTGCTGACTCTGGTGTCCTAACCAAAAACTAAACCAGCTAAATCTATTACACTACCTCAGATATAAGTGTCTACAGTGTATCTGTCTACACTTGGTGAAAAATCCTACTGGCGTCTGAATGCATTTCCAACTTTATTTAATTACTGGATTTTTTTTTTGTTTTGTTTTTACTAGTTGTTCCTATTTTTAAACTTTAAAAAATTATTTCTTTTTATTTTTCCATTCAATTTTTCTTCAAGAATGGTACCTGTACATGTATCTAACTGTATCTACTATTGTAAAACTCCATACACAAATAATTTAATCAGTAGGACTTTTATCTATATTGCCCTTCTTTCATGTTGTCTTAGCTTCTCCAAGATAAAATAATTTTCTAGAAATAACTGAGTTGTGGTGAAGGAAGCTTTTTTCTGTATCAAGATATACCACTGCACTCCTACACATTCCTAATGTTTATAGTCAGATATCTTGATTCATCTGAGAGCATGATACAGAAATAAATTGAGAAATGGTGATGAATGATTAAAGACAAGAAATATGTAAGGCTCCCTTCTTGCATATCAGCAGCACAATAAATTGTTGATCATAAGGCATCATTATCCTGACATGGAAGAAGACATATCACAAGAATATACCAGTCTCCATTTTCCTGGATTGATCATGACAAAGGAGACATTTCTATAACAGGACTGTCCTTCTGCTTCTGGGACCTGGGACTCACTAAAAATCTGGGTTTTCTCTATAAAAAGCAAATTTTTTTTTCATTTTTTTTTTCTTTTCTTTTTTTTTTTTTTTTTAGGATATAAAACATCTAAGTAGTTGAACCATTATTGTATTTGAAAAAAAATGAAAAGAAGTAACATTGTAGGCTTCCATATGTATTTCAAGCAAATATGAATTGCACTAGGCAACAGTAAAAATAACTTACAGTTCTGGTACAATTTCCTTTAGCAGAAAGCCTCATACAATAAATTTTATCTACAATTTTAGTATATTTCTGAACCCCATACTAGTACATAAAATGAGGAAACATAGCAGCAGCCTGATAAATATTTTATATATTCTGACTGGATAAACAGATTCAGATGCATCCCAATGCATGATGACTACCATTAGTCATAGTCACCTCTTTATGGCCTCAGCCCTCTGAAAAATTTAATCCATTTGTTATGCTCTGAGCATAACCTGACAACCATGAATATAACAGGCATTTGTTCTTTGCCTGCACCAGTCAGGTCACAATGTGCAAGTGTTCACAAGGCGCATGCAGTGTTACTGAGCAGGGAGCATTGTGGTCACGCTGATGTCAGATAGGAAGCTGAAGTCATGCAAGAGAGGCAACTGTTATCAGTGCCTCATGGACATCCATTTCCACAGAGGCTGAGGAATAACACAGGTTGCAACACTCCTTAGTCTCCATAGGAGCACAGTTTGGCCTTGCTCTCTTTAACAGGGTAAAACTGAGCAGGTAGGTTACGAAAACTTAAATCAAACATACTAATAGCTCAGCCCAAACTTTAATTGCTATGTATATATACCCATAACAAAAGAGTAAGAAAAAAAAAGAGAAATCTGCAAATTGTTGTGCTTTCAAATCATCAGGGTTTTATTAATGCAAAAACTACCCAAATATTCTTAAATTTTGGAAAGGACACACTGCCACCAGTAAGAAAAAAAACTTTATTCAGTCAGAAAGGGCAAAAGTGGAAGTGAGTGTTTTCTACCCAAAAAACCAAACCAAAACAAAACCCAACCCCCCCACACCAAAAAAAGCCCTCAAAACAAACAAAAAACCAACCAAACAACAACAAACAAACAAACAAACAAAAACAAATAAAGAAAACCCAAGCAAAGAAGAGAGAGAAAGAAGGCAGCAGATGGGAGAAAGTGTCAATCCTAGGCATACTGAAAGCATTTACCTAGTAGCAGGATATTGGAATAAGGTCCTATATTCTCAAGGAGCTTTCACCATTTTAAAATCTCACCATCAAAAAATCCTTTCCCCAAGAAGAAAAAAAAAATAGAAGAAAACAGGGAAAAAGCCATGCATATTGTTCTTTCTTTTAAATACTTAAATAAAATTTAGGCTAAAAAACACCCAAACTGTATAAGTATATTCCTATTGTAAGAATTGTCCCAGTTTCTGTAGTCAGAAAAAATCGCCCATGCACTTTTGAAAAATCACCTTATCACCCTGCCTCAACGTAGACCACTGATCATGTAATTTGTAAATGTGAACTGTAACTTTTTTTGCAGATGGACTCATGTAACTCCAAATGTGCTCAGTTGGAATACAAGTGAAGAAACTGTTTTTCTTCTCTAAAAGTGACAGGACTCTTTCTTTGTGTTTTCTAATTAGAACATATTTCTACTTAGTTGTCACTTAATGGACAGCAGGTTCAAATTCCTTTATGGTTCTGTATTGCTCTTTTGGGTGCAGGCGTAAAGTTTCTGGTATGTGCAAAGAGCTGCAGGGGTTTTGGTGGAGAGAGCTGCAGGGTTGGCCTCTGTTAGGAGCTACAAGGGCTGCCCTGATCCAAATACAGGCATTTCCAGCTGGCCCTGAGACCCACCACATGGCACAATTGAGCCCAGCAGCCACCATGGTGGCAGCTCTGAGAACATGTATTTAAGAAGAGGCAAAAATTTCACATAAAGGAGAAGATTTTCTGTTCTTTTTACATTTTATGAGGATAGTAATATTTCTAGGCACCACAACGCACATACAAAGGAAACATGGATCGAAAGTAATGATAAAAGTACAGCACTTAGGAGACTGCGCATATGCTTCTGCTTAAAGAATGAAAAAATAGTTACATAGATAGCCACTCAAATGGAATAAGAAGGCTGACCTTTAAAATCCTTTAAAAGCTTCTTTACCAATCTAAATGACCCCTTATTTCCTTGTATATAGCAGGTGATTGGATTCCTACCTCACAGCTAGTTGCCTACACTGCTCATGATAAACCTAAAGTGTCTAAATCTGGAATGGAACCCAAGAGGTACTTACCAAACATAGGTTTATTCCAAGGTTTAAAAATAAACTTAATTACAGGACACAAGGGACTTCTATATACACAAAAAAAAACCCCAAACAAACAAAAAAAAAAAAAAAAAGAAACCCAAAAAGCCCAAAAAACCAAACTGAAGCTGAAGATGCATAGCACACTGAATTTATGCATTAAAGAGGAAGAATAAATAGACATACATAAAATGACACAGAGATATCTGTGCAAACACTCATATGTTCAAGAAAACTAAAACAGACATGTCAGATAACCTTTTCGTACTCAATAAAATCACACATTTTATGAAATTTTTACAATCTAGTGGCTTAGTTTTATCTTATATATATATATCTATATAGATAGATAGATATCTTTGTATATCTATCTGTCTATACATATGTAAGGCTGATAACTGAGTAATTTCAAAGTCTGGGTACTCCTTCAAAATGGAAGAAACATCTCCATCACTAGGAGAAGAGTATCTTTCTTTTTATTTTACATCTAAAGTTGGTGTTTTTCAGCACATTAATTCTAAAGACCAATCTTTTATAAACATAAGAGTTCAGCCTGTAATGAATTTTTAGAACAAGAGATTAGCTAGTTTTATTAACCTAGTATGCTGTAGCCTGATTACAAAAAGAAGGAATTATGGAAGATTCTACAATATTTTAATGGCTCATAATATTGTGGTTGTAGATTGGCATATCTATAATTATAAAAACTAACTCCTCTAATTCAATGCAGACAGGAAAATTCCATTAGCAACCTACAAAATAATGCACTATTTATATGCTCACACATAAAGTAAGAAAACAATATGACAAATTGTATTTCCATTTTGGTTTGTGTTCTCATCTCAGAATGGAATACACATCATAAAGAATATCGGATAATAACACCAAGTACTCTCTTGAATCACTTGCTGTTTTTTTCTTGTTTGTTCCCTGTTCAGTTAAGCCACAAATAGTTTTTTTAAAATTATCACTTTTCTATGCAATGTCTAGGTCAGTACTGCTCACTTTAACTTCTGAACTTTCTTTACATCAAGCTGAAAATTTTGCCTTTTTCAAACTATTTCTCTGGGAATTCAACAGTCTCTGTTTCCCCAAAACTGCTCATCATCTTTTCTGCCCCTTATCCCTTCCATCAAGGTAAGGGAATAGGGGTGGGAAAACATAAAAGTATCAAAACCCCTTTCAGTATGCAAGGGTCATAGAATTCAACTCTTGTCAATCTCAGATTTAAGTTTGAGCTTGTGATTTTATTTTCCTCACATAATCAATAGGGAGAAATAAGCACCTAAAAGGTTGATTGATGCGTCAACTGTAAAAAGCATCTCTTGTAAAATGAGCTGAACTTTGTTTGGAGAATTCAATTTCTCTACAATGACTTTAAAAGATGTTTGAGATGTAATAGCTTTAGATATCTGATTCAACATGTAAGATTTCCATTAGGTGATTTAGGGGTTTAAAGTCATGGTCTTGGCTTCATCTATTAAGTCAGTAGAAAGACAGAATGATATGGTTGAAATAGAGTAAGAAAGAGGCATGGAATTTGAAAGAAAAATAATTGTTTATTGGCTCATTAAAAGAATCGGTTTAGACCATGGTCTCTGTTTTTATTATACTGTATATTCATGAGACCATAGTGTTAAAAAGGGATAAAATTATTAAATGTGGTAAATATCTAAGTCTGCATTTGTTTTGAGTTTATGGGTCTTATGCTTTTTGTGACTTTTTTGTTTGTTTGTTTGTTTGCTTATTTTTAATAAGCTAGGATACTCATTACTAATGAGTGATGAAGCAAAAGAAGAATTAATGAGGATGTGCATTTGCTCCTATAGGAAAATATAAAAATCCATGAGTAAAATTAATGCTTCAGTCATCCAAGTATTGTTTACAGTAATTGATTATTATGCTGGTTTATAGAGTTCAGCTTTAGTCTATTTCAGCTTTAGCTTCAGCCATTTAAAAAATCCCCAAATTTAGCCATGAGACTTGTCATGAACAAAAAGACACAGGAATAAAGCAGATGCAGTGCAGGCATATCTTGCCAGAGGACAGTTATGAGGGTAGCATTTCTCTTACTAAGTATTTGTGTCTTTGTTAGAGTTAGCTGGACTTAATCTGAGACAGATTTTTACTTAGGGGAGAATCACTTGTCAAAATAGAACCCATGGATGCAGATGCAATCCTGATATTGCAAAACATAGTGCAAATTAAGGCAAAGTAATTTTCTATAGAGACTTATCAAAAGCTTGGCAAATGCATGTTTGATAGGATTTTCTATTTGTTTGGGGAAGCCTGTAACTTCTGACCAGGTTAATATCAATTTACCTTGGTAAACCCAACTCCCTTTGTCCTGCTTTTCAAAGAAATCTGAAACCCATCTTTTTTAGATGCCAAGTCCACTAGCCCTCCAAAGGAAAATGAATACCAGCTGTACAAGTGTACAGTTTGGGGAAAGTGATAAAAATACTACAGATAAAATTTAGAGATGTATGATTTTACTTGAAAGATGCTCACAACTGAAATGGAGAACAGATCTGAGGATTGACTGCTTTATTCAATGTCTATGATTAGTGGCACACATTCTGTCACATACAAATGTATTTCAATTACAATTGTAGCAAACTGCGGCTCTAAATCAATTACTTTTATTTCCATTTGACACGACAAGAAAATCTTCACTATGTTGATGCTTTCCACTAGGGTAATGACACACATGTTATTTGTATTGACATTAAGCATTTCTTGGTTTTAAAATTTTCAATTATATGCTGTTTGAAGTTTATTTCTATTTGTAATTTTTGTTGTTGTTGTTGTAGAATAAATGATTATTAATGTTGCAGTATGACTAAAACATACTGATTTCACAGATTAGGGAGTGGAATCTAGGCTGGTATGTCTTATTTAGTGAAATATTTTTTTCTTTTGAATAATTTATTTCTAGTTCAAAAAAAAAAAAAAAAACAAAACAAAAACCTCCAACACCCACATGCTGTGATACAGGCAGAATTTATTTTTCTTTTTAAAACCACTGGGAATAGTCAAATCAAACCTTCCAATATTTCTGTCTTCTATTACACTGTTTTTAAATTTATCTTAAAGGCATAGGGAGATTGAGGTAAGAAGGAATCTTTTCTGAGTTTGTTTCATTGTATTTTCACTTATAACATATTATTGCCAAATGCTCTCAGGCATAGATGCCATGCCCACAGATTAGAATTTATTACTGAGTTATGCTGTGGCATTCAACAGTTTGCATCTAAGATGGTAATGTGATGGTGATGCTGAGACTGGAAAAAATAAGCTCTGGATTGAAGTCAAAGTGAATGAATTTTTTGTATACCTCTTAAAATCTCACACATGCATGAAGAAATTTTTTTTCCTGCCTAGTTTTTATAGATGATACTTCAAGAAACTTTCAAAAAGGTCTACACTGTTTTGTTTTCACAGTGTTGCTGCCCACATTGCCCCCTCCTTGGTCCTGTAACCCATTATGTATTTAATTTCCCAACCTGTTTCCACCTCTGTTCTGCTTCTTCACTCTTGATATGACTTACTCTACTTCTGTATTAAAACCTCTCTTTATCATATCCTTTTAAATGATACAATTTCTTCTTTGCATCCAGAGTTTCTATGACAAAAAAATTGATAACAAAGTTTAGAGAGATGTGTCTGCACATGAAGAAACACCACAGAAAAATACTGGCCATCAAATAAGTTCTAAAAAGATTAAATATTTCTAGTATGGACACCAACAAATTGAAATCTATTATTAAGTACAAATAAATTATATGAGGAACAAGGATCCTTTCCTTATACAGCAAAAGATCTAGAAAGAAAACCTAATGTTGAGAACTCTAGTGCTCTCTCCTCAACACCAAGAACAGACAAAATTTTCCTTGGAAAGCTTGGGTATTCATAGGGAAATACATATCTCTTGAACCTGTCTGTAGAGATAATCTTAGAATCCTCTTTTCCAAAACTGCATTTTCAAAACCTTCCTTCCCATCCACTTTTAAAGGAAAGATGGTTTTCTCTACAGCCTGCTGTTAAAAAAAAAAACACAACAAAAAACAAAACAAAACAAAAAAAACACCAAAAACCCCCCAAAAAATGTCTATTGATCAAAGTCTACCACTAAGCACTTTTGACTGCTTCAGCTGGCAAGTCCTTTCCTCAATTTCCATACTATAAAGGACTTTCTTTTACCACTTAAAAATATCTGATTTACAAGACCGATTAGACAGTCTAAGTTTGATGGATTTTCTGGAACACCTAGTCAGAATACAATGCAGCAAATTCCAGAGTAAAGGCATTTGTGTGACACATAACATTTAGAAAATCTCTGTCTTCTGGAGCTTGAAGGGTGCTACATTGTTTTGTAAAGGACATCTATTAGTGAAATATTACTTTCACAGGGTGATAGGGGGAGTTTTCTTAACAATTTCTATTTTATGTGTGTAACGGTTTTTTTACATGCAATGCTAATGGGTCAGATCTTCCCTAAATAGAAATTGTGAATATTCATTATGCTGTGCCTGTAATGGTCAGTTAAAAGAACAGGGATCTGCTCCAAGGCCGTGTGACACTGAATGGTTTATGTCAATGCTATTTGGGAATAATCCTATATACAACAGACACTTTTTGGAAAAATATAGCTGCAGGATTTCAGAATGAAGCTGGAGAGCTCCCCCATCCTGAAGAAAAATGAACTTCCAGGGGTACTCTGAGTGCTTTTGTTCAGGCTGAAAAATATGAGGAAATCAAGATACCTTTAATTAAGAAACATTTTATAGTTATGTTTGTTTGGATTTTTTATTTACTTTTTTTAGAGAAAAATAGAGCAACCTAAAAATGAGTATTAAAATAACCCATCAAGAAGAATATGAAATCAGTCATCACTATGTTTCTTAAGATGTTCTGGTGCTCCAACTCTTCTCCCCAGTCCACCAGGATGAGGTGGGAAAGAGAGGGGGCTTGAGTGAGTGGCTGCCTGGTTTTTTCATCTCCATCTGGGCTTAAAACTACAACACAAGAGGAAAAATTACATTTTTAATAACAGTCCACAATTAGTTCTCAACCCTCTTCCCTCAACCAACCAACCACGCAAAAAACCCCAATGTTTTTAGCATCTCCAAAATGACACCATTAGTGCAAATGAATGAACACAAGTAATGAGTGGAAAATTATGACTATTTCCTCAGGTATTATATGTACACACTCTGTTGGCATGTCATACTTTCATCAGAAGTTGTTAGCTTCTGAATTGCTCTACCAAAACTTTAGAAAAATTCTTTGAGGAAAGGAGAATTTATTCACTGATACCTACATTGTATTTCTGCCATTTCTGTGTTAGCCTTGCAGTAAGTACAGAGGTATTTATGCCACAGTTTCTAAGTTCTTCTGTCAAGTTTTCAAAGCTGCTTTATTGTTACTGAACACCGTGAAGCACTTCTGCATCATGTTCCTGTGATCTAGCTTTCCATTTCACTCAAGTTTCATTTGCTGATACAACCAAGCTATACACTTACTACACATTCAGTTCTGGTGCTTTGAATAATGGTGTCCATATAGTACAAGGAAATCAAAGAATTATTATGAGGAAAATAGAAGAAATGCACTCACTTCCTCAACAGTCCTCAGTTTATTAATTTAATCATTGACCAATTTACATTGTGTCAAAGTACTAGAAGAGGAAATCAGGGAAACTTATTTTAATTCCAGAAATTACTGTGAAACATTCAAATTTCTGCTTGTAACAAATCTTGTTATTCAAATATCAGAAATTACATTGTTTTATCTTAAAACCTAATTATGGGCAGGAAGTTTACGTTTACAGACTTCACACCAATAAAACAACAAAAGATAAAACGACCAATTTGCCTAGAAGCATTGTGAAGTCCTACTGATGTTTCAAAACTGTATCCAGCCTACCTTGATCTCATAGACTATTGGTTGCTAACATTTGGATCTTCAAATAAGTCTTCTAACAGTTGAGAAGGAGAGTGAGGAATTACTGGACTGAAAAGTGGCAGCTGGAGGAGTCTCCCTGGGTTTTAAGAGTTTGCAAGATGTAACTTCCTTGGACATTCCTTCTCTATTTAGTTATTGATTTAGTCTAATTAACAGTAATCACCACTTCAATCTGAGATTCCTACATTTCTTTAGGGAAGGGTAACAAAAAGAATTGTGTTAAAGTGATGATGTGTAGTGTAAGAGATGATCATAAAAATGTTTAGGAATAGTTATTTTCTATGAAAGAGTAGATAAATGCTCTATAAAAACAGGAAAAATGAAGAATTTTTTTTTTCAGAACTTACATGTAAAATGGGGTAAAGAAATAAGAATTAGATTCCTCTCTTTAGGCCGTAAAGTCAAGAGAAGCAGGAATGTAACCTTAAATATTTTAAGCAATAAAACCATGTTTATCTCACTATAAAATGTAAGATCTTGTCATAGTTTTTTCCCCTCTCTGAGACTCAAAACCGTTAGATTTTATCACACAATGGTGGGGAATTACAGTTCTGAATTTAAAGGTTATTAAACTTTTCTGAAATGGAACAGTACTTTTAAAACAACCTTTAAAAATCTTTATGTTTAAATATGCAGCATAACTTTCTGGAAATTTATTGCAAATAAAAAAATAGCCAGCATTTTCAGGAACTTGTGCTGGTCTTCCATAACCACCAGCACTTTAAAGGGTTCAATCTTACTTATATGGATTTCTAAGAAAATGCTGCCTAAGCTGCCCATTATTGAAAATGTTGTGTACAGAATTTTAACTCACTCCAAGCAATTCAACATGTCACTCCAGTCTTGAGGGAGAGTCACAGTGCAACTTCTTGTCAAATATCAGATTTATTTTAAAATTGCTTTAATGACTTCTACGACAACATACAGTTTTGGATACAACAAGGTCACAGGAGTGGTAGTGGGGGTGGGAGAAGTGAGTGAGCAAAATGTGTGTCATAACAGAAATAGACCAGTGTGATAAAGAAGCTTGAATCCAACATCATCTGTATAGGAGAATAAAAATCTGGGGTTTTTTTAAGAGTTATTTATAGATTTAACCTATTTGCATAGCTGAACCCTGAAAGAGTTATGTTTGAAGAATCCTAAATAGAGTTTCTAAGTATAGCTGTAAGCAATAAGAGGCACCTTTGGCTGTGTATCCCAGAATAGATTACTCCTCTACTAGGAAACGCTTCAAGAAACATCCATGTTTCTGGAAGAAATGGACAAACATAAGTAATGGAAACCATATAAAGAAATGAGCAAATATGTAAACGGTTGACCTATCTTCTTAGCACACACACACATATATATATATATATATATATAATAAAATGTATAGATGTATGTGTACA
>JAYDZK010000001.1:70810817-70831807 GCA_034509185.1 Euphonia xanthogaster
TATATATAATAAACTGTATAGATGTATGTGTACATACATATATGTGAAAAAATGTACACATATATACATATATATATATATATACACATAACAGCATGTGTATCAAGCATGCTCTATACAGATCCTGTATTTATTTTATTTTTTATTTGTTTTGTAGTGTCAGCACTTCTTTAAAATTTTTACTTTTGTGTCCTTTCGTCTCTGCTCCTTTTTCCAATCACTCCTGCACTATCATATACCTTCTGTACATTATTATCTTTCTTTTTCTTGATGTACAGACATTAGTCCTCTTTCAAGTGAAGGCAATGTTATCTTACTTTCTCAAAGAACTTGTACAGAAATATATTAATCCCTGAGAACCATACAACTACTTCAGTTGGTTTTGATTTAGTGACAGACCTGAAATACAAAATGTGCTTTTATAGAATAAAAAGCATTCTGAGATAATTTTCCATCTAAGAAACCTAGTCCATGATTTGGCCTTACTAATAGTATAAACACACTGTCTGAATCAAGATTGTAATATTACTTAGCAGAGGTTTTCTAGTGCATTGTATGTAACATATTTTGCACAGATTTCACTAAAGCTCAGCCATAAACTACCACAAAATTGCTGCTGTTTATGTGAATTTGTAGATTTTTTCCACAACCTTAAGTCATCGATGACTTTTTTCTTTGTTGGTTTGCTGTTGGGCGCATATGTAAATGCAATGGCATATGCATGACCACAGAGTAGCTGACATGCTGTGCGCTCATTCTTTAATCTCCCAGTAACTTGCTTTGTTGAGCACTGCCTTCCCTCTTGACCCCATTTCTCTCTGCAGTGAACACTAATACATAGTTGAGCGGAAGAGTCAGAGGGCAATCAGATACTTAGGAGACAAGAAGCTAGTCAGGCTGACAGGAAAGGGTAACTCCACCAGAACTGTAGTCTGTTCCATGGAATGAAGAAGATAAAGGAGAGAGGCCATCCATCAAGCTTCTGTTAATTATGACATTAAAAGCTTTTTGTGTTACATTATCAAAAATTTTATATTCAAAATTTCAATTTACACCAGCAGCTCTGCGCATCACTTCATTTTTTACTTCATCAGGCTTCTGAAATTCTTTCAACAGGAGGAACAACAAGCTGTTTTCCACCTAAAGGAATATAGCCTTCTGTGACACCCATTGTAATCTCAGCTGATGTATCACAGTGCTGTTTAGACTAAGAAACACCAGTTTAACTAAGCAACTGAAAAAACTTATGCTTACTAATCACTAACCTTAAACTTATTATTAATCTTACACTTTCCCTGATGTTTATAGGATGAGGTGATGTAGAACATGATTTCATTTGGGTTTTTATTTTATATGTGAACAGAACAATTATGAAAAAAAATAAAATGCTACAGAAATCATAGACCTATTTGTTAAATACAAAAATCTTCTTTATTTTGTGAGGAAAGGATTCTTTTTTTCAACAGACTCAAAACCTAAGGAAAATCTCTCTTTATCATTCTCTCTTACTTTTCTTACTTGTATAACTTTCTCCACATTTAGCTGGTTTATACCGCTTCCCTTAAGCTTATTCATGAATAACTTATGAGCCCATTTTGTCTCAATTTCCATATTTTTGTTTTTAATCAGTTTCTTTATCACAGTTTAGGGATGCATTTAGGCTATTTCTTACCACATTCAAACTGTTCCATTGCGAAGTGTACATATTTCATCACTGTCTCAGTGCAACTTTAATTTAAAAATTAACACAATTTATAGCACTTTGAATGAGATTATACAAGTATTTAAATACTACTATTCCACTAGATGAAACTTTAGGATTCATTCTAACACTGTCTCCAGTGATGTATAGGTTGTCTCTGCTAAGAGCAGGAAAGCTTAGATAAGCAAAATGACTCACTAAAACCAGAGTCTAAGTCAAGATTAGAATGAGCACTAATGTTACCACACATTTTTCAGGCTGTTTTAATCATAAGAACTTAAGCTTGTAGAATCACAAAATTGTAAGGGTTGGAATGAACTTCTGGAGATCATTTAGTCCTATTCCAATTCCAAGGTAGGGTAACCTGGAGCAGGCTACACAGGAATGCATCCAGATGGGTTTTGAATGTCTCTGGGGAGGGAGATGCCATGACCTCCCTGGGCAGCCTGTCCCAGTGCTCTGTCATGCCCATTGTAAAGATGCAATCCCTCATGCTGAGGTGAAACTTATGTTTTTACTCTATAGGCTACCCTATTGTTTGGCACCACTAAAAGGAATCTGGCACCATATTCTTGACAGTTGCCTTTGAGATATTGGCCCTGCACAAGTCTAGTCAGCCATTGTTGCATAAACCGTGGGCTCCTGGCCACGCCTGAATCTTATGAAGTTTTCCTGATTCAAGAAATCCCCCTGTGCGCTGCACAAGGGCACTAAAATTCTCCACGGCTTATTGTGCTGGAATGAGAAATACATATCTTACCAGCTGCCAAGTCCTTTTAAACATCATACTAACAAAATAATGAAGTAAAATGAGAAAAGTACAGAAAGAATAATTATGTACAGAGTCATTTTGGATTCAGAACATTGTTGTACCAATAGGACCACTGCCAGCCTGCTCTGCAAAGGGCAGTCTTGGAAGTGTTTATCCCAGCCATTTAAGCAGTGAATGTAAGCTGTATTCCTAGGGCTAAGGATTCACTCCTGATCTTCTTGTGTTTGCAGTTATAAAGAGCCAGGAGAAGATTACATCAAAACTTACTTTTGTTTCAAACTAATTTGATTCCTGTAGTTTGGCATAAAATATTTGTATTAAAACATACAGATCAGAACGTAAATTCAGAATACATAGAATTGTACAATCATAGACTATCCTGATCTAGAAGGGACCCACAAAAATCATTGAAAGTCCAACTCTAGGCCTGCACAGGACAATCCCAAAAATCACACCATGGGCCTGAGAGTATTGTTCAAATGCTTCTTGAGCTGTCAGGCTTGTGCTGTGACTGTTTTCCTGTGGGTCCTGATCCAGTGCCCAACAACCCTCTGGGTGGAAAGCCTTTTCCTAATATCTAAGCTAAATCTCCTCTAACACAGATTCAGGCCATTCCCTTGGGTCCCGTCACTGGCCACAATAGAGAAAAGATCAGTGTCCTCTTGCCTTCGCAAGTAAGTTGCAGACTGTGATGAGATCACCCTTCAGTCTCCTTTTCTCCAAGCTGAATAGATCAAGTGGACTCAGCCATTCTTCATACAGCTTCCCCTCCAGACCCTTCACCATGTTTATTACCCTTCTTTGAACACTATTTAATAGCTTTACACCCTTCTTTTCTCCAGATATAAATGTTAATGAAATGTCTTAAAGTTGTTGGCGGTGCTACATCTTCAACACAGTTGTTAATGAAATGTACAGCAAAAATAATATTTTCTCTTTTTCTATTTTTCCCCTAAGGTGGGAGTAGATCTATATCATTCTTAAAATCAGTTTTATATTTCCATGTGTATAGAATACCAGTTGATAATTTGTGTGATTTTAAGATTTGGGTGAGAGGCAGAGGAGAAATGTAGGGTGTTTGGGGGTGCTAGTAAACCTAAAAATCCCTGAGGAGCAAACCCGGGGCCTTCACCTACACATCCATGGGCTCAGAAGTCCCATTTCAGCCTAGGTCTTCCGTTATTATCTGAATGATGTTTTAGTCCCAGTGATCTCCAGCTCACCTGTAGCAGTACTGGATCCCATGGATCCTTGATCTGAATGCTGTTTTCCTGGCTAAACTTCAGCTCTGTCTTGTCACTGTGGTCCTGCCTCAGCATCCCAGGGCTGTTTCTGATCTTCACTCACCTCATCAGGCTTTATCTTATGCTCTCTAAACCTGAAAATTACTATAAACCTGTCTTTTTCAAGTGTCTGTGATGGAGGTTTTAAATCTAAATTAATTTCCATGGAAATTATTTTGTTTGCTTTTTTGATTTCCTAATAATTTACTTGCATAGTAATTTTATGCAGGAACTCTATTATTTGACAAGAAGCAATTAGGAGATATTTAAGTGCATGCCAGTAGCTATCAGACCAGGAAAGCCTGGAAAATTTAATGGAAGGTTACAAAGTGTGTAGCATGACAAGGGTGGTGAAGCATGTTCAGACTAAGTAAAACTGGCAGCATAAATAGCTTTTAAATGGATGTATAACCTTTTTAAAGGTTAGCTATTCATTCTCTGGCTTTCATTTTTATCTGACTGAAATAAAGGCCTCTACTATTCCAGTGAGATGTGAGATACTCTGGGAAATTCACTGAAAAAAGAAAAGGAGTGTATTCCTCAGTACCAAAAAGACAGATTTTGACTATCTGAAGTTTGTTTTCAGGTATGTCTTTTTCCAAGACATTGGTTGATTTTCTTTCTCATCCTATTATTTCCCTCTTTTATATGAGTACATCTTGCCACTGTATATATTCTTTGAACTTTACTCATATTCAGTGTTATTCTGACTTTTGTGGCTCTCATACTTTCAAATGCTCCCAAATTTTAACTTTCCTTCACACCCAAGAAATTAGGTAAAACATTACCATGTTTTACATGCATTGTTAGAATTATGAACCTCAAAAAATATTTTTTCTGTATTTATGGACATATAGTTAAGTATTATTTTTCAAATCATCTCTATGCACGTGTTCTGTGCTCTGGACGAGATTTAGGGTTGACCTCTGAATATGCACCACACAATCATCTTCTCCACTATACTTTTTCCCTCTCCTCAGCTTTTTCTTCTCTTCCTGCCAAGTTATGGTTTCTTTCATACCAAACGTAGCATCTTGTCAAGAACTATGTAGCAGGAAAAAAAGTCAGGGTATTTGCCCTTTTAAAACTATTAGGGACCTCTCTATTTTCCATCACCTTTCAAAGATAATAGGCAGCAGCTGCACAAAGACACCTTCCACTTCTGTTACTAGAGGATGCTCTACAGGTCTGTCAGTTGCAATGTGTTTTCATGAGTAAAGGTTGCTTAAGTAGACCTTGATCCTCATCCACTGCTGATGTTTTTCCTCTACCAGAAACCCTTTCATTAATCACAAAAGCCTGAGACACCTTGTTGGTGAAGACTAACGAGAAAATGGTATATCTAGTGAGGCTTGCAAGTCCTTTTTTTCATTTCATCTTCTACATTTACCAAGCAAACTTAACAAAATAGCTTCACTTAAGTTTTCAGGGTTCATTTTTGAGCTAATAGTTTTCAGGATTAAAATTTTATTGGAATACTGTTTTTTTCCCTTCCTTGAATTTGATTTGAATATTCATAACATATAAGTTCACTTACAGAGGACTCAGATGCTTTCAGGCAAAACAAATTCATTTTGTTCTCTCACAATGCAAAAGAAACTGCAAAATAATGCCTTTATTTTTTCTGTTGTTTTGTTCCGTATATATTTTGTTTATCATCATAACTCAGATTTGAAAGTATTTTACAAATGCTTAATTAGCATCAGTTTTCCTCTCTATTTTATTGATTACATATATAATATACTATTTATATTGCTTTATATGCTCTAATTATGCTAGCATTACACTACTCTATAATTTAAAATTTTGCTTGGAAGGAGAATAGTCTTAAATCTGTATAACAAAAAAATGCAAGGGGTTCATTACTGTTGATTTTGATTTCTGAAAGATGTAACCAAGGAGAACATTTGCATAAACCTATGTGTGTGTGCTATGAAAAACTAAAACATTTTAGGGATGTAGTTATTTAATTACAAAATTATATTTGATCACATGAGAACCTTAGGGCTAGCACTCTGGAAAAATGGAGGAATAGTCTTATCACATGATCATTTCTAAATTTGACATGACAGGATCTAAATTTCCATTACTGAAATAAGTATAGAATTATTATATGAATGCATCATGAGGTATTGTATTGATACGCTTATTCATGGTAGTTTCATGGATATCATATCCATTACTGGCACACATAAGTTAATTCTGACTACAGTTCAATGGTCAGTTAAATAAATCTGAATTTTGCAGTGTTTCACCTAAAGAGCATTCAGTGATGGTACTAAAATTATGCTATTCCAACACTGACACATGCTTGAAACTATTAAATTTGAGCTTCATGTGACATCCAGCACCATTAATCAGCATCAAAATCTTGAATTTTTTGCCATGTTGAATGTCTTTTAGATTTAGATTATTCATTTTCACTACTTTTTCTTCACCTAGAACTATGGAACAACACGGAAGACTGTTTTTTTCCCCAAACATATATAATTTTTACATTGTATGTATCTGAGAACTCATCTTTTCACAAGATCACTAGGCAGCTTTGACATCCACTTGCTGCAAAGCAGATATGAATTTGAATATGTATGGTTCTCAATCACATTGTAAAAGTGTTTAGGCATGTAGCTATGCAGTATTAAATATTTCCAGAGCACTTAAAACTTGAATTTTTCATGTGATTATAATTTTTTGAACACATCTTCTGGACTTAGGCCTAGGTATAAATGATAATTATTACTAGAAGAAGAAGTTTGCTGTAAAAAAATTTAGTAAATAGTACAATGGTTAATGGAAAGTTGACAAAACTTTTCAATAAAGTTATGGATCATTGAAATTATTATGGAGGACTTCACATGCAGATTTCCAGTCTTAAGGTAGAAATCTTTAATTTAACAACTAAGGATGTACTTTAGGATGAGTTTATCAACTCCACCATTTAGAACATTTATCTTTTTAGATGAATTTCTGGAAGAGAAGTTTATCATTAAAATAACAGTTATCTGGTCTTTACATATGCACAAAGGCACAAAATGTGCAGGATAAATGCATCTTAAAAGAATAAAACTATTATTTTTCAGCTCACAGACACAGTAAAATTATGGATATACAAAAGAAAAATAGGATTAATACAAAAAAGGTTATAGAAGAAAAAAAAAACTTAGACAAAAGAAGAGAAAGATGAATACAGCTCTAGCCATATTCACAGGGATTGACCTTTCCTCCATAGAAAATCAGTATATGTAGCAAATTTTATCTGTATTATATATCTATAATTCTTCAGGGATTCATCATCATCCACATCCATTCTTTCACTGTCTAGTCTGTCCTCAACCCTTTCTACACAAAGATAGCAATGTTAAGGCAACCATAGTTTTTCTAGGCAGTTTTCTGATATATGCACAGTTTTCTCAAGGTGTCTCAAGGTGCCTGTGTGTAAAAATGTATCAATCTCAGTGTTCTGAGACATAATTTATGTATATTGCATTTAATGTAAGATGGTACATTGTTTTTTCATCAGTAGCCAAATGCAAATTTTCAGCAAATTAATTCTGTAAATGGTAATAAAGAGATGCCTTTAATATAATTGAAATACGTAAAAATCCCAATAAACTCAATTATATGTGAAATTATTTTAGTTAATATCCAGAGTATTTATCTCTTTAATAATGTAACAAAAATGCATAATCTTATACTACAGGTAACTGCTAGTTATTTTTTTTTCCTATATTCAGAAAATAAAGTGCAATATTGAGTTGAAATGAGTCTACAATGGCCTGTCTACAATGACAACTTTTATGGATGATTTACCTGTAGGTGATTGATAACTACAGAGTGATATCATTCTATTTATCTTTACTTTGTGCAATACATTTATTCTGCCTATAACTGTACAAACACTTAGCCATGCAACATTTTGCACTCCGGAGAAAAGGTGTGAATCAACACCAGCTATTTAATTAATGTGCTTTTCTGTACAGCTGAATACCCTATTGTTACTTGGCAGTCACAATTCACTCACTTCATTCTGCTCTTGCTTTATGTCTCAGTCCTTCACAGTGGAGAAAATCTCCCCTGGTCAAATCAGAAATGGAACTGGTACACTGATAGAGTAATTTCTTCATAAGATTAGTGTGGGGAGATGCAAGCAAAATCATTAATGTATTAAAAGAACAAATTTGTAGCAAACTATTGAAAAAATCTGTTACAGGTTTTCATCTTATGTGATATCACTGTTATGTTGGTAAAAATAAAAATTATGCATCTGATTATAATGGGAAACTTTCAAAAGACTGTGTGTGTCAGTTTAGCTGTTTAAAATGTCCTAAGAACTCCAGCAACTAAGAATTTTAATTACAATTTCTGACATCATTACTAACCAAAAAAATGACATAATTTTCCCAGGTCTACAGTTTTTCACATAGTTCTAGTCATTTTTATCCTGTGACGATCTAATAGTCTCAGTAATAGCCCTAGCATGCATAACATAATGTATATGTAAATATAAATATATTTTTTAAATATATATGTAAATAGACTGGAATGTAGTGATGATAAATTATAAAAAGTTATTTTAATAATTTTCTGAAACCACATCAGCCATACAGCATAGGGCTGAGATGACACTGTTTCCAATTCCGTACAGCCTTATTGCCTATGGATTCTAGTAAACATACAAGTCCAGCACTCTCAGCTGGTCAATTGGTTGTGGATTTAAATACATTCAGCAGTTGCAAAGATGAATTATGAGTCTCTGTAGTCTGGCATAGCCTCATTTTACTTATGATCACCTCGACATGTATAGCTGCAGCTAAATTTTAATAGCCTAAATTGACTCATGCAAGGGAAGCAAAAGAACAAACCTCATATACAAAGCCAAGAATTTCTTAGTAGTCAAATCAAAACCTTAATTAGCTATTATGTATATACATGTACATAATTTATGTAGGTAAAATTATCACAGAAAAGGGAAGGAAAATATAAAACATAATAGGAAAAGGAGTCTCAACAGCAGTAATATTACAATAATTGTACAAAAAAATTCTAGTGTCTACTTTTTTTCACTGTTGTTCTCACTCTTCCAAAATCCTTTCATGTACTTAGGTCAACACTTGAGTCTTCAAGAAGGTGTAATGAGCTGAAATAAATCACCAGCATATTGAATCCTTCTCAGAGCAGATGAAATAATTACAGTGAGATTTTCCTTTTCCTTACTATAACATCTTTTGGGACTATTTTTACACATATTTTTAATGTGCTCTGCCTGTTGCTTGCTCTTCAGTGGGTTGCATTTCCGCCTAACATGCACATGAATTATGAATGGTGTGCTCCTACATATATTGGATTCTTTTTTCTCTTTGTTACCACTAAAATCTCAGTTACCATTTTCCCCAGGCTGGATTGCTTTAGTGACCTGTAATTGACCCCTAGTATGTTGTTCAATAATACAAAAGCCCTGAGGCCTCTCGTGTTATTCCATGCCCATGTTTTGAAGGCCTTTGTTGTTATCATATGCCTACACTCTTTAAGTTGCAATTTTATTCTATCATTGTAGGCAATTTATGGTACAGACAATAACCACATTGTATTGGTATTATTTTGAAATCTATGATTAAATTATTATATGCTTGTAACACAAAATTAAAAAGTAAACAAAAAGAAATAGTTGAATATTCAGTTCTTAAACAGGCTAAAGCAAGGCTCCAGGCAAGCCCAGGCCAGCCCAAATTCAGACAAAGCAAGTCTGACAGGTCTCAGTCATGAAGCTTCCAGGAGTTAGCACAAAGCTTATTACTACAATAACTATTCTTCCTTTGCTAATCCAGTAGACTATAATATATTCCCCCTATAGAACTTATAGAATTTGTTACCAATTCTGCTTATCAGGAAAAATTGATACAATCTGAAACTTCTGTGACGAATATGTTCAATCATTAACAAATTCAAGTGTTCTATGCAGACATTATTTGAAGTTTTATGTTACGTGACGTTCACCTTGTGTCACCACTACTTAGATATCAGAACCAATAAGTTTGCACTTTGACAAAACATATGATAGAGACCAACACCAATAATGTACTGCTCACCTAGATGTGTATCATCACCCCAAACCCCTATTTAATGAAGACATTCTTGTTCAGATTGCCTGATCATTTTGTCCATCTGATGTCTACAGGAGAGTAAAAAATCCTTTCAGGAAGAGGATTCCAGAAATGTCACGCTACTGTGGTGAAATCTCTTCGGAGATTTTATTTTTTTAGAAAATTTTCACTTCTTGGTGATTCAGAGTTTTGTCTGAAAGGATTTCACTTTCACGTCTCAAAAAATTTACTATTTTGGATTCATTTCACTGTAAAACATAAGTGTCTTCTCTGCACTTATTAAAATTATTATCCTTTTCATTGATGTCAAAAGCAGACTGCAGCTTTCACTTGTACACATCCCATCACAGGTGCATTCCTAAAAAGAAGTTACTCAGAAATGTAGTATAATAAGGAGATTTTACCGTGATAAGGAATTCTAATGTTTGTTTTGAATCCAGTGATCATATTTCTTCCTTACATTTACTTTTCAATATAAAATTATTTGATTCATGCCCTTCCAAATCTTCAGGAAGCACTGTAAAATATGTTGAGATAATTAAGGAAGTCTTAGTGGCACCTAAAACAAATAAAGCTGAGGAGAGACTAGAGACTAGAGTATATGTATATATTGCAAAATATACATTTATATGTATTTATTTAAAAATATATATATTTATATATTTATATTGTGAAATTTTAAATGTGGGCTATGAGTAACACTGTGAGTTTAACTTCTCTTCTTACACATCTAAGCACAGAAACACCCGTTAGGATTAACCTGTCATTAAACTGATCTCTTGCAAGTGAAGACACTGGCCTTAGCCTTTTCTTGTGACTCCCAATCATTGTGAAGGAACTTACAGTATTTCTTTGTCATCTGAAAAGTTAAAGATGCAGAGTATGGGCTGGTACAGCACAATCTTCATTTTCCCTGGTTATTGAATAGGGAAATTCAATAACCTTCCTTCTTCTTCTCCCTTTTTGGTCCTACTTTGTTCAGGATGAGTGTTCTACACAGAACATACAGACAATGAACAATAACTATAGGATTTTGGAGTTCGCTGAAGGATTTAGATACTTAAGATCACCTAACTAAATGAAGCATTTACCCTTTTATTGTTCTATATGCTGAAGAAACAATTCTCTATATATTTCAGCATAGTCCTTCTCATTGACTTTGCTGAAGGTTATCTTTTTATAGCACCTCTTGAAAGAAAACTGCTTCCTATAAAGTCCTATCCATCCTTAGAATATTGTCTTCTATAAAAAACACAACATGCTGCTGCTGAAATTTATAATATAAAATATAATTTTCAGGTTAAAAATATATCAATTGTATTATTAAAAAGATTTAGTTTGAGTTTAAAGAAATCATTTTACAAGATCAGCTCAGTAGACTAGACTGGAAAAACTGTGGTTTTCTATCATGAATTTGTAAAAAATCCTTAACTTTTAAAAACATTTTTTCTCAAAGAATGACGTGGAAATTTAAAATCAAGTTTTCATCAAATTTAATTTGGAAAAATTAAAGTTGGCTGGAAGTGATGGAATATTTATAAGTTTCACTTCTTCAAAGGCAGGAAAAAGGGATGAGAAAGCAGCAAATTAAATAATATGTAAGTAATAAATATTAATATATACCTATATTAATAAATACACAGATAGTGAATATATTAAAATTCTTTAAAATACTATTGCTTAGAGGAATAGTGTGCTTTTTTTTTAATCAATACTACAATATCATTAATCATGACAATTAATATATCCTTTTTCAATTCACTAAATAATGAAAAAAATAATGCTGTCCACTCCCTCTTATTATATTATTTTTAAAAGAAATTTAGTCAAATTATATCTATTTGACTAATAAAATAGCAATGTTTCTAAAATATTTTGGAATACCTCATTCTATATTCTATTACATGTAAAAAAAAATAAACAACAAGTAGCTTTAATTAAGTAAAGTCCACATATTATGCTTTGAGACTTGGTTACCTGTCTGTCAAAGCTGTATAAATGAAGAGTTCATTGCCAGGACAGTGTGCAAAAACATTCTCTTCATTTGGAAGCAGGTTAGAATTTCTAATGAGCACTAATTATCAGCAGCCTCTGAAATAAATCTGAATATGCCATAAAAAAACCTGAACCAAAGTAAAATTCCCAATATTGAGGCTTAGAATGTAATGGTATTACTGAGTCTATTTATTTTGAAAGTAATAATGCAGTTGATGAATATAATGATTAGAAAGTATTGAGGTAGAAACGAGTTTCAACCCTGACAAAAAAGAAACAATCCAAAATTTGCATGTTTTGAGTGTGTGGGAGGAAGGGAAAAAAAATACTTAAAAGATTTAAAGAATTGAGTAAAGAAGTAGGAAGAGATAAATGTAGAACGAGTCCCAGTTATGCAATGTTTTCTTCAAACATGCTTTATTCAAAAGGAAATGCAGCAGCTAAGTAATAACAAAAAACCTCTCTAGGAGCTGAGGGGAGTATAAGCAAATAAAGTTGTTGATACCTCTGAAGCCCTTAGCTAGGAAAGAAGGATATCTTGAAATGAGTCAATAACATGCATAGAAACTTTTTTGAATAAAAAAGAACATTAAGCTCAGCCTGTTTAATCAATCTTAACAGAAACTTATATAAACATAAACTCGAAACAGTGTAAAGGATGTAATCTCTTTAAAGAATGCTATCTATTGAAATTAGATTATGCATTTGAAACTCCAATTTTCATTTCAAAAACAAAGCAATTTAAACTGTTCTACTGCAGTCTTCTCTAGTCTTTCTGGGAAAGGTCATAAAATATATGATGAATCTGGCAAATGAAAAGCATTAGAAGCAACAGAAAACCAAAAGGTACACTTTCGCTTCTGAATAACTCAATTACTCACTTGATGAAAATAAGTTTTAAACCAGCACTGGTGAAGTCACACCTCAGATACTGTGTTCAGTTGTTTTGTCTGTTTCTAAATTCTTTCGGTTGGGCTTTTTTTATTTTTTCCATGTAAGCTACTTTATCGTTTGCATTAGCTAGGTATAGAGATAAGCCAAATTAATAACCTTTTAACTCATTTTTCATTCTGTGCATACAAAAGGGAATATTATTTTTTCTTAATTATGTTTTAGATTCTTTTAAAATAGAAGTATTTCATAAATTCTGTACTTTATACAACTTTGTGTATCCATCTAAATTTAATTTTTCTACTCCCACAAAGGCCCCAAAGAAAACTACAGTTAATAAGTACTTCTAATATTTATTCTGGTCTTTTCAAAATTTAGGTTTTTTAAAACCAAAACTCATCAGATTATGATTAACATTAACATTTTTAACAAGTATTAGAAAACACATATATTTTTTAATAGTTATAAATTCCCATTTTTTCCTGAGAAAATGAGAATCATGTTACTGGAAACAATGAAATGCAAAAGATAAGGAAGAGAACAGAAGTAATCTAATATAAAGAAAACAACAGTGTAAGGAGGATGATCTATGAATATCAGTTTAGGGAGCTTCTGTTTAGTTCTGCTGTTGCTTTGGTTTATGAAACATCTAAACTTCCAGTAACTTCAAGTAAGTAGGCCTTGCTTTTTTTGTTCATTTTTAAATCAAAGTTGGACACTGGTGACCCCAAAACACTTGGGATGTTCATCATAGTTTCTGCTTAGATTTGGCCATTTGATTTTACTAAAAGTTGATCTTAAAAGAATCAAAACCAATTTCTACTATCTGAATCTGCTGGTGCTACAAATTTCTGAACAGTTATTCAAACTGGAATTGTAGTCATGAAAATAACATCGAAAAACTGGAAAACAAACAGCAAAAGTATCTAATACATGAAAATAGGAAAATGCAAACAACCTGAAGAAAAGTAAATTGAAATCACATTAAGTGTTAAGTTTAACAAAAGTATGTATGTTTCATTAGAACTGCATAGTTTGGGTTTGTTTTTTTTTTAATTTAGTGGCATATGTAGACTTATTGGGAAATTGGTCCTTATAAAAAGGGATTATCTTGAATTTAATTTCATCAATGTTGCAAGAACTTTTGTGCATTATAATTTTAATTTGTAATAATATCTTTCCCCTTAGGATTTTAAACACTAAAGTGTATATTCTTTTTCTAATTTTTATTAAATTCCATAAAAAATTCAATTTCAATAAATAGCTCTTTCCTTATAGCATTCTGCATTAAAATGCTTAGTTGCATCTTTCATTGCAAACGAATTTCTTTAAGTATAAGGGGTTTTATGAAAATAAATATCCTTGAAATTAAATGTGATTCGTAAATGGTTCATTATCTAGAATGATTCTTAAAGTCTTTTGAAATGTATAATCGCTACTGAAAATATTAAAAATATTGCACATATGATAGGCAATTTTTATTGTGTAATTTTAGAGTTTTTTCCTTGTGAATGTTTAGTTATTAAAAATCATTGCAATTAAAGAGGGACTAATTTGTGCTATGCAAATATATTTCAGAAAACATATTAAAACCTAAACATTTATGCTTTTTTTAGGAAATATTTTGAAGTATGGCTCAGAAAGGCTTCCTCATCATCCTAAATGGCAGAAACCATGTGGAAAATTTGAAGGTATACAACAGATGAAAAAGAGCTATTTCTTATAGTAATTTTCATCAAGTTAAGTTTGAAGGAAAAAATATACTTCATCTACCCTGCATTCTTACCTCTGTTAACAAAGACATGGGTAGAAAAATATCCATAGTGTATGCTTGTTGGTACTGTTACATGGTGGTCATAGTGTTATATGGTTACCTCATCAAATTTTGAGGTAAGAGCATAGCAATAACTCAAGTAAATATTGCAATAGGTTTTGGTAAATGCAAGTTTATAATGTAGGCATATCATTAGTAAAAACAAGATTTCCTTTTCCCAGCAGCTATTTCTGAGAACAGCTACTCCACACTATATATAGTTGATTGTACTGCACAGTGCAGTTCAGTCACTTGAAAACATTATCAACAGATGTTCTCAAAATACTGGGGTTTTTTTAATGTAAATTGCTAATTGCTTTTGTTCAAGAGGAAAGTTTAAAATTCCAGCTAACATTGAAATTATTTCAATTTTCATATTAAGTTTAAAATTCTAGCTAACATTGAAATTATTTTCATATTTCCAGCTAACATTGCAACTATTTCTTGAAATCATCTACTCAATCACTGTTCTCAGACAGGGGTTAAATTCAAAGTTATATCATGTTGTTCCTTCTCCCTCTCATTATATCTCTTGTGTTAGTCCCCAGCAGTCTCAGCATAAGTATCTCCTTCAAAGCAAGATGAATATCTCAAGACCGGATTTCCAATGGCTATAGCAAGACTTTGTATACTCTGATCTCTGTGTCACTTCAACTGTGCAACATTTCAATTTAGGAGCCTGGAACCAGCCATTGGATAATGACTAAAAGACAAAAACCAAGAAACAAAGCAAATTATGAATACTGGCAATAGTATACTTAATGTAATTCTACATGTGAAAAATTCACTGATTAATTATATTGCATTTAGGGGCAGTCTTGGGTACAGGGTTTTTGAAAATTTGAAAGAACTGTTTCAGGCTGGCTCAGGATTCATTCTTTCCTCAAACAAAAAAGGCACAGCGGAAATTAAAAGATGAGTTTCATTTTCCCTTAAATTGTATCTGCCTTATATTCCAGCAGATATTTATTTCTTGTAAATTGTTTACATAATCTTTTCAATTTTATACATACTGAGGATTTAAAGAGGTGCTTACAATGGCACAATACATTCTCATACATCAATCACAATTATTGTGTACCTTGAAAAAAATAGCAAAAATCTGTGATAACTGACAGTATAATGGGGGAAAGAATTGTCGTAATTTGTACATTTGCACCTTAAAAAGAGCTTTATTTTTTTGCTAAGGTCCCTAAAAAGAGAATCTTATTTTATAGTGTAGCACAGTAACTATGATCAGATTCAGTATTTATCTAATTTTTTTGAGGCAGAAGAGTTACTAGTGACAAGAGCTACAAAATAGTTCATAACTGGACAACAGCTGTACTAGCATAAAAACTGAGGATGGCTATATGAGAATATATCTGAGTAATGCCTCCAAATCCATCATCTTCCTCCTACTAAAAACCCATGGGTACACGTGGGCACCTGAAAACCTTTTGGGGTTCAACAAGGCCAAGTGCATGGATCTGCTGCTGGAAATGTGAATTAGCCTATATGGACTCACTGAGTTCTGCACACATGTTGGGCAGCTCTGTCACTTTCACTGCAAACACTGCTGCTTTGGAAGGAAGCTCTTTCACTTTGTTTCTTTCATTAGTCTTTATTCTGGTCTCCTGACAACATAGTTGCTATCCTATGTCGACATTTTTTTTGTTAATCTGGCTTCTGACTTTTAAAATGGAATTTCTCTGCCAGATATTCCCTTGTCCTCACAACATTAGAGTTTCTCAGACAAAGGTAAATTTTTTTTATAAGTAATGCATTAATAGTTTGCAGGCTAACTGTGCCAGTTTTCTTTCTTTTCTGATATCAAAGGTTAGTATTAAAATGCAAAAAAGCCGTATATGAACTGAAGATAGTGTATGGAATTCAGGGGTAGGTGGTATTGTTCTTTTATTTCTCATACAACAGGACAGTTGATAAAATGAATAAAACTATTTTTTTAATGTTTCTCTCATGCAATATTCTTCATGCTATACATGGCCATCATGTCTATCACTCTCCCTCCTATTAGTGAAAACACATATTCCCTTCTTAGCTAGAAATGGAGTCCTACGTTTTACCATTCCAAAAATTGTATTTCTAGGGGAAATAAGTAACGACAGATGTCCTGCAGTTGAAAAATATTAAATTTTAATCCCTACTTACACTCTGGGGACTAATGTAGAGGATCATGTCATCACAGAATAAAAGATGTTTAGCAACTTTTGCAGATAATTTCCTCAAAAGATAGCTCCTTCCTGAGGCATACTTAAGGGAATTATAAAGCTTATTTCCAACTTTTTAATTCCAAAAAATTTCTGTGATCATCCCTAGATGTTTGTATCAACTCGCTGGACCTTTTGAGATTAAATTTTCACTCTCAATCAGTTTGTCTTTCTAAAAGCCAAACTGCTTTTATTGAAGAAGAAGAGATGCAGCAACACCCATTTCCTCTAGCAGATGAGATAATTCAGCTCTTCTCATATGCACAAAGGCTGTTTCACTGCTGTGACAGAGGAGATAGGGAACTAAGGATGAAATTTAGGTCCAGGATAAAGGAGGGGTGGAGCAAGGTGTTTTTAAGGTGTAGTTTTATTTCTCCTTGACCTACCCTTGTTTGATTAGTAATAAATTAAACTAATTTCCTCAAGGTCTGTCTGTTTGCCTGTGACAGTAACTGCTGAGGGATCTTCCTGCCCTTATTTCAACCCCTGTTTCAGGGGTTTGATATAATTGAACTGCAAGGGGTAATCTATGGCTTTGTAAAGAGTGAGCTGTGTGATCAGGTTCAACTTGTATGAATAAATTTTATGTCACACTGCAACAAAATGTACCTAATTTGTATTACAAGCCTATTGGAAACTATATTGCATTTGCTGTTATTGTAAAGGATTCACTAACAGCCTAGTATTCTGAAACATTAATGCGGATAATCTTTAGACTTGAACTGCCACATATCTTGAAAGAGCATTACATATAAGGAGAACTAGTTTTCTTCTTAAGAAATGCTGACCAAGGATGTCAACAGGAGCAGCTTTTCAGCCTCTTGAGCAACATTCTTGCCAGTCAAGACTATCAGCTGGTGTGCAACCTACGATTTTCCTTTGTGTTCCTCCAGAGACCCTGTTATCGTAATCTCTTCAAAACAGTTGCTAACAGTCAGAAAATTGCTGTCTTAATTGCTGTGTGTAGATTAAAAAATATTTTGTTGTTTGCTTGTGTTCTTTTTGTTTTTTTTAATCCACTTAGTTTTTACCTGTGTCTTTTATATGTTAGTTACAGATTGTCTTCAGGTCTTTTTGTTCTCTGCCTGCATCACACCATATACTGTGGAGAGTAGTGGGAGGATTGTTGTTTGGCTTGGCTTTTGAAGGGTTTGCACATGAACAGAAAAAAAAAAAAAAGAAACAAATGCTACAAACAGATAGTGTTTATGGACATGTGGACTAGATCTACCATATTAAAAGCAGATTACATAACTCAATTCTAGTTTGAGTGTTAATAGTACTGTCAGTTTAGTGTAAATAAAAATGTATAGTTTAAAAAGTTTATGATGAAAAATCATGTAACCTTATATTTTCTCTTCATCAAAAATGATGAATAATCTTAGAAATAACTTCTGTTCATCAGCCTCTGAGTGTCTGTCCTCAATCATTTCATTCAAACTTCCTGTGTTTAAAATTGTGATGGAGGATCTCTGTCTGCTACTTATTAATCACAGACACAGAGCATATCTCACTACTATTCTTTCCAATAGAAAATTTAAATTGCTTGAAGTTCTTTTACTGGATTTGAAATGTTTCCATAGAGTTTACAAGTTGTGCGTTTGATAAATTCATGTAAGTTTTTATTATCTAGTAAGGGGAGAGAAAAAGAGGCACAAGCCAGATAATATGTGATGTGTGAACTGAGTTCTCATAAGATGATTGACCTACAAAGTAATTAGAAAAGAATAAACAAGGTGAGAGATGAACAAAGAGGATCTACTTAGTCAAAAATAAAGAATAATTCTTGTTTGTCATTATTCACTCATGCCATATTAAAATATAATATTGTATTATTTTCATTTCAGGTAAGACTATGTTACCATTAAATACAATGGTCCTTTTCTCTTCTCTCCTCTCCTGCATTGTGGAGGTGTAGAGGATAGTGTTATCAGATACATTTCCAGTTGGCATACATGACAGAACAAAAAATTATTGAGAACCAAGTGATACTGCAAGAACAAATATTGGAGAAGAAGGTGGTCTTGCCCTTTATGAAATCAGGAAATACTTAATTAAAGAGTATTGGAGCTAGATGCCAAAGTTGTGGTAGGAGATGGCTGCAAGGGTGGTCTCAGTGGGGAGACACTGGGGCTGCCCATGTTTGATATGTCAGGTTCTAGCTGGCTCCAGTGGACCCACCGGAGCCAGCTGGAACCTGGCATAACAAACTGAGGTTCTCAGCCAAGATGGTGTTGCCTCACTTAAAAATTATTTAAGAATGGATAAAATGCCATGAAGAGAGATGAGGTTGAAACAAAAATAGTGAGAAAGCGCAGAACTAAGACCAAAGCCTGAAGAGAAGGAGGAATTCCATGGAGGAAAGGATTTTGTCTCCTGCTGTCTGTGCATAATCCAGTCAGCTCTGGGTAAACTTGTGAGGATGTAGGAGCAGCAGATGTTATCAACACAACCCCCATTTCCCATCTTCCCCTGAACTGCTCTCGTGGGGAGAAGATAGGGGAATTGAGGATGAAGTTGTGAAGGTGAGCCAGGGAATAGGGGGAGGAAGGGTGTTTAATACTTGTGCTTTTGTTTCTCACTATCCATATTTTGCTTAGTGGGCAATAAACCAAATTGTTCCCAGTCTGAGTCTGTTTTGTCCGTGATGGCAATTGGTAAGTGATCTCCCTGACTTCATCTCAAGCTATGAGATTTCTTGTTCTTGTGTTTTTCCTGTTTTGCTCCCTGTTGCCTCTGGCTTTTATATTCCCAAGTAATTATTACATATGAAGAATCTTTTTTTTTTTTTTTTCCTGGAAAAGGCAAAATGACTCTGCTTATTTGAAGAAGTGAATGAATTAGTTTGATTTGCTTGCATATTCTGCTTTTTCTTTGCATATTAAAAAGCTTTTCAAGCCACCAGTTTTCTCACTTTTGCCCCTCTGATATTCTTCCCTGTCCCACTACTGGGGAGTGGGATGCTGTGTACATCTATTAAATCTGTTCTAGTTTAAAACACTATACCACATTCTGTCAGAGAAGTCGTAGCTTCAGCCCTTTTAACAAAAAACTAGTATGTAGAAACTTACATTGACATAGACTCCAAAACAAGATAAATATATGGTTGTGTTACTTTAAAAGAAGCTTAGATATCTCTATAAGATTAAGTCATTCCTTCCTGTAGGACAAAAGCTGATTTGAAATCTGCTGACTTGCTGCAGCACCAGGTTGCAATTCAGTATGCCACCTCTACCTTACGAATTATTGGCTCCATGCTCTGTCTGCCTGTTCAATGGACAACTCAAAGCAATACCATATATTCAGACACATGTTCTTGCTCTCAAGAAAAAAAAAAAACAAAAAACACAAAAGGTGATTTATCTGTCTTTATTGCCAATTTATAAAGTCAAACAAGAAATCCTGTTCTTTGTTCTTTATAAAAAGAACTCATACCAATTTATGAAAGAGGCAAAAAGATTTTGTACAGTTTAATATGAAAGAGAGAAAGAACATAAGAAATAAATTTAAAATAAAAAAAAAAAGAGAAAATGAAAGACAAAAACAGGAAGTTGTTTTTTTGGGTTTTTTTGATAACCTAAGGGGAAGTTAAAGGAAAAAAGTATTTCAAGTTTATTTACGATGTAATTCTATAGTAGAATTGGAAACCAAAATCTTTGAATCCTAATGGCAGTTCCACTGCATTTTAAGTATGTCTATGGCTACCTCAAAGTCACAATGCACATATTCAGCATGAACAGAGCTCATGGCATAATATGGTATGAATTCAATTTATGTAGATCATGTCTTTTTCTTTACTCAAGTGCTCTCAGGATGCTTTTGCTGCTATTTGCATTCACCTGTGCTAATAAAATTCCCCGTGGCTACATTTTTGTTACAAAGCATGGTAATTTTCTAAGTGAAAAAAAAGGGATCTTATTAAGCTATATATTGCTGTTAGTAATGTGACTTTTACTGCAGGCGTCAGAATGACTCAGGTAACTATTCAGTGAATCAGGCCCCAAAGGAAAAAATGAAGTGTCACTGAATTATTGCTGTCAAAACTAACAGAGGCTTTATATTACACTGACAGTATGTGCCATTAAAAAACAAAAAAGAGGGGGAAAAGAAACAAAGAAATTGTATCCAGCAAAGAAAAAAGCAAATCATCTGGAAAAAAAAAAAAAAAAACAAAACAAAAAAAAAAACCCAAAGCAAAACCACAGTTCCTACACAAGTATTTT
>JAYDZK010000001.1:70834682-70877247 GCA_034509185.1 Euphonia xanthogaster
GAAAAGAAAAGAAAAGAAAAGAAAAGAAAAGAAAAGAAAAGAAAAGAAAAGAAAAGAAAAGAAAAGAAAGAAAAGAACTATCACCACTACTGACACCATACTACCCCTGACAAAGGTCTCTGGGTACTGGCAACTCACAGAACTGAATGATTGAAAAAATGGCTTTTGACCTTTGGTTGCAGGTGTTTAGAAAGATGAGTATTGCAATGGAGAAAAGTGAAAGATGCTAGAATATCTTTGTGCGCAATAATTTTAACTGCATTGCTAGTTATGATGTTATAATTTAACAATTTTACTGAAAAGTGTTACTATCAGTGTAATTAGATTAGTGATATCTACTTGTTGTGTTTTTATTACACTGTTAAAACATTACTTAGACCACGAATAAATTCTTTTATCTGCATAAAAGATGTGATCCCTGTTTGCCCTCATGAAAATTCTCAGTGTTATAAAAGTTCATTCAGGCACATATGTACAACCTCTTGTTATTTTGTACAGGTTCATATGTGTCTTGTACAGCCTGAGTGTGGCTGTGACTGGTCTTTAAGTTCTCTCAGAATTACAGAAGAAACAGATAAAACACTAATGTGTCTCTGAGTGCCTGGAAGGTCATACTAGATTAAAATATATTCATGCCATTTAGTTTATGAATCTAAATTGTTTAAAAGTTGCTTCTGATGAATAAAATATGAGGTTTATGCCCATTTTTGCACCTCCAGGTATGCACCCTAACTGTGTGTACAATGGCATTATGATGTAAACCTTCTCCTCTGCACCCAGTTGGGAAATAAAAAAGGCCTGCTGCACAATACAGAGGCAACTGTTATGTTTTAGTTCTGTACTCTGGGTGATCTGAACCCAGAGTACAGACTCTGTTTCAGAGCTTCGATGCTGAGCTGTGCCCAAGAAGCATCTATTTCTCCACAGCAATTAAAATGAGAGCATATGCTCTTAACTTGAATGGAAAACAACACGCCTAGGGATATTTATGCTAAAATTTCCTCTGATTTTCTATTCTGCTGGCAGCAATGTTATGAGACTTATTAGGCTAACAAAAGAGAAAGGGAAATCCATGGAAAAAAGTCTAAAACTGTTTAAGGAAAAAGTTGCTTAGAGAAAAGGGATAAAAAAACTTAATAGCAAAGTATGGTAACATTTCTGAATTGCTTGAAAGAATAAGAATTTGCAGAGGTGTTATGGATCAAAGCTTAGGAACAAAAGAGCATGTAGGAATAATGGTAAGAACTTAAAAAACAATTTAATTTAATGAAGCAAACCAACCCGTTAATTCAATATAACAATGTGGGCTGATATAGCCAGGTCTAATATATCATACACAGCTTCAAGAAGATACATAATTTTCCACAGATGTTTAAAATGCTGCAACGCTAATTAATTTTAATTAGTGAGTCAATAATTAATGATTAATTAGGCACTCCATTATTTGATATGCTAAAGGAAACTGAAAAAGCAAACCCATATATCACATCAGGTAGTGAGCAGTTTGAACATATATTTTGTAAAACCAAATAAGGAAAGCATGACACCAGAAGGTGTAGAATAGGAGACTTTTTAGAATTATTACTTGACATTTTGAGGACAGCAGTCACGTTTTCAGAGATAGGCAAAATAAAAAATAACTTTAAATGCAATTTTCTGTGAGCTACTCAAAACAAGGATCTATGACTCATAATCATAATTTATTCAACTCCAGTCATGCAGGTATCTGTGAATATGTACTTCTTAATCTTGAATCCACTGTCATTAATGTCACCAGTGTGACCTAGTAAAATATTAGGTGTTTGGTGTTGCTTAGTGAGCACAGTCCAGCATTATAATGATAAAAGCTACCATTCACAGATATTGCTGTTTCCTTTCTAAGGCTTGAAACAATAAAAATCACAGTAACTTTAAGCAAAAAAAGTGTGTTTAGTGGCACATTTCTGCGTATGATGCAGTTTTCCATCAGATGTTTCTCCACGCATTGTTGAATATTTAGACTTGAAAGTGTTCTCAGTGAAAAAACCAATGATCTTTTCTCCACTTGAGATACTTGTCAGTCAGAATTGGTTCTACCAGACAGAGAAAAAAAAAAAGCAGTTGTTGGATTCTGTCCAAAATCTTCCTTCATTCGCTTGGAAACATCTCAACATTTTTAATGTGAGACTTCTTTATTCCAGGAGCATTGCATGCCTATACTAAAGATTGTAGGGTTGTGAAGAAGTGAAATCAATGGAAAAGTTTATGCACCTAGTGAGTAGGGGCAGATTTTAGCCAGACATGGAGGAGGTACAAGAAATTTTGTTCCTTTTCTACATTCAAACAGTAAAAGGTAGGGCTTTTTTGCACCTTGATTTCTTAAATTCAGGTAAATTTAAAGTTGTAGACAGAGATGCGACATCATCAAGATGTGTATAATCAGAACAGAATAGGAAATGACATTTCAACAGATTGAATAAGTCTTTGGTTTTAAATGAAGGCAGTCATTATATCTACATATTATATATGTGAGCAGTCTATTATATCTATTATGTACACTTTGTATTCTAGAAAAAACAGAGGAGGAAAAAAAAGTATGACTTCTTTTTAACTGACCGGCAGAAATATACAATATGGATTTTAAACTATACAGAAAGTGTAAACAGAGTAGGGAGGAAGATATCCTGATATAATTCTTTATTTGCCTCAAGAATAATTATTCTCTGATAAGAAATACACTGAATAAATGTATCTAAATATCTACAAGAGATTTCAAGGATTTCAGCTTCTCATTATGCTAATAGCCATCTGAAAAAAATAACTTTCTATTATCCTTGTTATTAATTATAGGAAGATATTAATGTATTTTTGAGGTGCTGTTAGGGAAGCACTGAAGATGTCTGTACAGTGGTATAATTCATGGGAAATAAAAACTACATCATTAACTGTAGCCAAGTATAATTTTTTAGATGAAGATTTTATGAAAATTATACTTTTATTCATGCTGGATTATGTAATGCAGGCTGAAGGATGTATTGATGGAAATGCATTTTTCAATATTAAGACATTTCTAAGGAATTTGCTTCTGATAATTACAAACTATACTCTGAATGTCATCTTAACTTACAGATTCAACTGCTAAATCAGCATAACTGTATTTTTTGTGGTTAGCCTCAGACTTCAAAGGTACGTGAGCAGATGTTGAACTTAAAGTTCTCCTGTAGATTTACCAAGGTTAATGAATTATAGGGTAATTTAGCACATACTGCATTGCCTCTAAATAACAATGCTGAATCTTATAATTTTCTGCTTCTCCTTGCTTTGACTTGTTTTTTACATAAATTAAAATATTCCTGATAGAGTTAAGAATTGTATTTAGACAAGGACATGTCTTTAAAGATACATTTAGTTGTCTGCAATGGTAAGTGTATGTTTTACTACATCTTGAATGAGACCATCAGTCAGTATCTGAGCTACAAATTTTGGGAAAATAATTAGTAATGTTCTGCTTAGTCTAAATTGTAACCTAACTTAAGGGGGACAGAGGATAAAAATTATATGTCATAAATAATAAAGTTTGGTTGAAAACTAGGTTGTGTGGCTCCATAAAAGAGCAATTTTTCAGTTACCAGAGAGGCATATAGAATAAAACCAGTATTTCAGCATCACTGTTTGGAACTCAATATTTTGCTGTGTCTGTTATAGATTAAAGTTTTATTAGAGTAAAAAATGTATGGTCCTAGGAAATTTATAAAGCGAGACTATGTTTAATATATATGCATAATAACACAAATGTAAATTTTCCTAAATTTACTTTTACAGAAGAGAAAGAAACCCTTTTCCTTTCTGTATGAAACTATAAAGTGCAAGAATCTAAATCCCTGATAAAAAATGTTTTATACTGGTTTTCAATGAAAAAGACAACTATGGTGAGAGCTTGCTTGTAATTTAGGTATGTATACATTTGAAAAATTAATGTCAACTTTGTTTTCCTGTGAAAAGTAAAAAAAAAAAGTCACAATTCACAGATTATAACAACCCAGCAACCCAGTGTAAAGTGCAGGTATTGGTAGCACCAAATGCGTCAATTACAAAATTACCTGCAGTTGTCATAGATGGTTTCTAGACAGAGCGTTGAAATACATATTTGGATAATATTTAAAGAAGCAGATAAGTAAGACAAAAGATTTCTAGAGGACAGATATCTTTCTACACTTAGCAGAGGGAAGCACCTGTTTCTAGAAAAATTTTATTGTGATGGAGAAAGGTATGTAAGTGGTGGCTATAGACATGCAGAGATATTTTGCATTTCTGACACTGGCACACTCAGAGAGCTGAGCCTACCTGTGCTACCACACTGCCTGGGGTGGGGGACGGGGACCCAGGTGACCTGGGGACCCTGCAACGTGGGACAAAAACCACTCCCACTACCTATGGGGATCCAAGCATTTAGGTCCCAAGTCCATTCTGTTTTTCCCATTATGATAATCACTAAGCAATCTCCTGGACTGTACCATGAGCTTTTTCAACTTACTTGCCCACCTCATCCAGCTGGGGTGGGAGAGACAGAGAGCAGTTAGGTTGGCTGAAGTTTGAGGTCAACACACCACAGCTCTCTGTGGTGGACCACTTCTTACCCCAGCTCACAAAATTGAAAGGCAAATGAAGGAGATAACTGGTGCTTACCTTCCTGATATATTCCTGGACAAGAGCCTTAGCAACTCTGTTTTGTTAGGCTGAACCCTGCTAACTCTTAGAGAACAAGTAATAGTAAAAATACATTTTGAAAGAGAATACTTTTTAAGATAAAGTGTTCTAATGGAAGAGCAGAATGTACTACAACCATACTAAAATTGCATATAAGTAAGAAGAAATTTTAAAAATGCCTTTAAAATGGACAGATACTATAAGGAAATATCAAATTGCTTGTCCAATTACATTTAGTTGAATGTGGACATTTGACTCCTACAAATAAGTTTTATTCATATTAAGTCTTTCATTCCCAAGTAAATTAATTATTCACTATAAAAACGTGAATTAAGTTTTCACAACTGAGGCTCTTAAATATTTTGAATTCATTTTACATTTTGCTTCTTTCCTTGTTTTGTATAAAATTAGTTAGGGGTTTGTGGTTTTTTCTAACTTTTGTGTAAGTATCTTTGTATATTTATATGCTCTCCAAAATATTGTAAGGAAGTCAGATTTTTAAATAGACTTTCACAGAAAATAAACCAAGAAAAAAAACTTGTAGGGATTCTGAGCCTACTCCCATCTTGTCCAAATTTTTTGTCTTTTATGAAAAGACTTAGAGGATGCCTGAAGAATGGCTTCTGCTTCTCTGGAGAAGTGCTTCTAAGCCAGAGCCATCCTCACCTTGGATGCCCACCTCAGCTGCAGTGTTACAGCAATGCTTATGTGTGATCATGTTGGTGTGGATATGCACCCTGGCAATGACCTGAGGGCCAATGTCCCAACCCATCCTTGGCTTGTCCCCTGGGAGGGCTGGAATAGTGGCACAGACCTTGGCTACACAGCACCAAAACTACGGCCACATGGGGAGACCTCCAGCCTCAGGGAGTCACTGATCCATGCAGAGCCCTGACTGAAATTTACTTTCCATCAGAAAAAAGAGAAATTGCATTGTGCAAAGAAGAGGATAATCAAAGAACTATTAACTGATGAATTTACTATATTGTCATATGGTAGAAGGAGCATGAACTATGAAGCTTTCTAAGATTTAATGATTTGATTTCATGTTAATGGTCTGTTGACATTTAAATTTGTACTCTCATTTGCAACTTTTAAAATTTGTAAATTATTCCATTTTTCTCCCTCTCCTCAGAAATAAACTCAGTGGGATCTTGTGTGGGTTTTTTTGTTTGTTTGTTTGTTTGGGTTTTTTTTGTGTGTGTGTGTAGGTCTTTTGCTGTTTTTTTTTTTAATTTATTTTATTCCATTTTAGCTGTTGTCTTTAGTTGTTTGGTAGTTTTAAAACCTAGATCAGAATGTTGTGTCAAATATAAGTCAAAAGGCAATGCTGCCCTTCTACATCTAGCCATTCAAGAGCATTCCACTGTGAGTCAGAATCAGCAATCATTCTGATAATAGCATGTCTAGACTCAAGAAAAACTCAAATGTGACAGTGAGATACCCACAGGAAAAGTAATCTTGCAGTCCTTAGCTTCTCACCTAAGCTTCCCTCCTTCTTCCTGTAAAACTACTCTGACATGAATCCCAGGATGAATGTCTAGATATAAGTACATGCTGTCTTGAAAAGGTGAGCAAATAGAAAGGCAAAAAGTGATTTAGTAGTTCTTCTTCACACCAGTACCATGATCTCTGTCATGAAATTGCTTTAAAGCAAAATTCACAGCTTGGTTTTCTTATTGCTCACTCTTGAGTAGGAGCATGCAATCATAAGCAACACTCACTCTTGAAATATTCATCCCAATTTTCTCTTAATGATAAACACAAAAATAAATTCAATCAAGAAGCCTGACATAACAGAATATTTAGCAGATTTTAATACTAGAGGGTTAAGGGGAAGGCTAGCATTTAATTTAATAACTAAAGAGTTATAGGGGTTTTCAGTTCGCAAATAAACTGGGTAATCTTTAACCAATTAAACCTAAAAGAAAGGAAATGACAGTAAAACAAGGAATGTGTGGTCATCCTTAAAATAAATGCAGTAATAGAACCACCTTCATAAATATTGGGACAAAGATTGTCCAAGGTAGATCTTACAAATTTGCATAACACCATATGTTCTTTCAATTCAAATAAATTTCAGATTACCTATAAATGTGTAAACATAATTTGTTAAAGATTTAATGTGCACACTGTAAATGCCCATTTAAAAAAACAAACAAACAAACAAAAAAAAAAAACCAAAGAGCCATACTACTGCATACAAAATACAAGCAGTCCCGTCAGGAGAATGCACTCAGAATTTTTTTGAAAGAATTTCAATATACAGTTAAGAATTTGCTGCATCCATCACCCTAGAATAAGTTACTAGCAAAGTGTAGTAGGTCTTCATTATATATAACATAATAATGAATATATTGTCCTATACAGCAAATCCATACAGTAAATAATATTGACATCCTGTAATATGATTTTATTACTATTTGCTTAAATATTTTATGGAATAAGGATCTCGTTATGATTTTGTGTAAATGACACTTTACTAAACTGGGATCTATTGCATAAATTTCCATGCTGGTTTATTTAATAAGAAAAATAAAAGAGCAAAATGAAATATGCTAAATTAAATCTATCTAATGTTGCGGAAAATCCAGAGCCTTTATTTTCTGTTTCTGACTATTTGATTTTGTGACACTAATATTGAACTGCTGCATCTGTGTTCATATAAGTAATGCAAATATGTAGGTCCTTGTCTGTGTTTATATCCACTCTATGGCTTCTTACTAATATGTTCACTGAAATATTTCAGTATTCAGAAGAGCTCCTAATCCTTTTATACATACAGATGCTGGCGACTCAAGCTAGGAGTTTTCTAGCATCACTGGGGAAAAAAAAGCTCCCAATCACAGAATTTTATTTTATGGCCTGAAAGGATTTTATACTGGCCTGGAAATATTAACAGTGTTAATCACATTTTCTCTCTCTGCCCAAGATGGGTTTTAAATGTCTTTAAAATAAGTTTTCTGCTTGAGAAACTTGAAGAAGAAAGTTTGTGTATCCAGATAGTACAGTAACTGGTGGTTTTAGGTGTCTGCAGAGAGTACTTTTGTCTGTCCAGAAGTTCTAGACACCCAGTAGTGAAATTGACTGTACCTGCAAGAGTTATGTGCAGACATCCAGAGCAGGAGAAGGAAAACCATAAGCACATGTAGTGTGAGGAAGAATCCAGAGAGTGGATCCTCTGTCTCAATGAATTCAGTACAAGAGTCAGTGTCCTGAGGTCAGTGACAACTGCTGTCCTCTAAATAGTATTTTTATTTATTGTACCATTTAAGGCAGTAGAGACTTGTCTCTAAGTCCTCTTCAACTTGAAGGGAGGTTATGTAAACTCATTTTTCAGAAAAGATTTTCAATCAGAAGGCTTTAAGCAACGTTGTAGTAGAGTTAGGTTCCCTCATTCTTAAAGCAGCACTTCAGAGAATCTGTAAAGTATGACTTGGCAAATTGGCTTAAGTGAAAAACATTTTCACTTAAATGTTATAGCATTGAAATTTTAAATATCTTTTGAAAGTATTTTTTAATCATATTAATAAAAGTGTTTTGTACATATTTGTAGTCAAAGTTTGTGATAATGTCCCATGTGTATTAATTGTGCATATCTGGAGATGAAAAGCAGAGAGACCAAAATGTTTCTAATTCAACTAAACTAGATAAACTTTCTAAATAATGTTTAAAATAGTTTTGTGGTACAGGTCTCAGATGTTTTAAACATGAGAATAAGATGCAGCTAATTCTGTAATGTTTAATAATATAAAAAGGTGTCACTACATTGGAAAAGGGTAGTCTGAACTCATAGCCTAAGAACAGCAGTTGATCTCTGCTGGTGGCTTGACAAGAAAAAAGGCAACTATGCTGCTCGCTAAACTGCCTGAGCTAAAGCAAACCTGTGTAAAAGCTTTGGTAACAAACTCAGTGTTTGACCTCTGATGCTCACATCACAAAAATGTTTCAAAAAGAGCCAATATAACTGTCAGAGCATTATTACTCATCTTTTTCAAATATGTTACTTGTGTATACGTGCTAACTGGAACTCAGATATCCTTTTTTTGCAAAGCAGGTGGCCAGTGTACTTTTCCCCATTCTTTATCTACACATTTCATTTTTCTTAAATGCAATGCAGGATTTACCACATGGTACATTATTTTAAAACCAATTACTCTGTCCATTTAATTTTTCATGATTAAAAAAAAAAAAAGCAGGTAAAAAGAAAGGACTATTGCACCTATAAAGTAGAAATATGCCAATTAGTTACAGCATTTTACTGGTCTTAATCTAAAAGTAATCATACTAATGAGAATACATGAGAATTACATAACTACATGAGAATTTCTGTATTCAGTAGGTCAGTAAGATAGCACCGTTCATAGTAAAAAGCCACAACCTTTTTTACCAACTTTATCTTGCGTATTTTTAAATGCTACAATGAAAGTGATCTCTAATTTCCTTAAGCATGTGTATATATATCCAGTTGCAAAATTCAAAATGGATGGTTGGATGACATAAAGGACAGAAAATCGCAAAGAATCTGGGATGAAAAAATTTCATAATTACTTCACTAAAGGAAAAATAAATGTGGGTGTAGGACTTGAAGAAGCCAAGAGCTCAGTTAGTGCACACAACTTTTACATAAATTCAGTCTTATTCTTTCCTTCCAAATTCCTTACTTTAGTCAATCAGTCTTTTGCACAGGATTATTTGCTGTCTTATAATTTGTCTTGTTAAAGAAAATAAGGAGAGAAACTGGTGAGTAAATGAAGGTTTAATCTTCCATACTTAAAATGATATCATCCTCATGGCACTGTAACTCTTCAGTTATAAAGCTAGAAGCAAAAGTGCAAAATACAGGATTAATGAAATCTATACACGAGGAACTCCACTGTATGGGCTTTTCACAGAGCAGGAGAATAAACCAAGAGGAAAGAATTGCAAGAAATGCTAAAGGAAAATATGAATCTTGTTCTACTCTCTAATGGGTGATGATGATCTGAAAGATACATATGTGGAATTGATTACAAGCACTCTATAATTAAGGTCAGTACTTTTTGTTTCATGAAGTTTTTTTTTTTATTCGACTGAATTTCAATTGCAAAATGGCAAAATAACTGCAATATCTTAGTGCTTTTTGGTACCTAAAGTAGTAATTAGTAGTTTTTTAAATTTCTTAATTTTTGTAAGCTAGACATTTTTGAACAATTCTAATAGACCTTCAGGAAGCTGTCATTCAGCAATTACTTATTATAATTGCTAAAATATAAAATCTAAATTAAATTGAAATATTGTCTTTTTTTCTTTTACATTTACATCATGGATAAAATTCTTGTCAAAGAAAATATTGACACATCCATTTATTTTCAGAGAACGGTAATAATGCCTGAGTTTTATCCTTCCTGCTTCATTTCTAGGATCTATTAGCTGGTTTTTTTTGGGGGGGGGGAGGGGGTTGTTTTGGGGCTTTTTTTTTTGGCTGGATTTTTCTTTTTGGTGGGGGTGTCTTTGTTTTTTTTTAATGTAAGTCTTCAGTTTATTAGAAGGTATTTAGAAAAATATATTGTGGTTCGAGAGGTATATAATATTTAGATGTTCTGTCATCTTTTTTTGGAAGAGATCTATAGTTAACATATTAACTTCCTGCAATGGACTTCAGTGTGCCTTCAGTCATGATGGAGTTACAAAATAGACCACACAACATTTGTCCAAAACAGTACATCATGAAGAAAGGTAGAAAAGGTAAATTTTAACCTCTTGAAATAAATACAAGAGAAAAAAAATATATTAGCCAACCATGGGATCTTTCCTAAAAGTACATTTTTTTCATTATGAAAAGAAAATCAAATATATTATAGCTATCAGTTGTCAACTATTTGATATGCTACTATACATTTGATATGCTACCACCTGATTTCATCAGAAACCTTTAACCCCATGAATAATAGTCATTTTGTACTACAGAAACTAAGCTCCCACAATCAATTTTATTTCACTGCATGTTTTTGTTCAACAGTTATTTATACAGAGCATTTCTTTATGTGAGATCAGTTTCTTGTCACTCATTACCTATAATGAAATGTTGGCCATGGGGGACACAGTCAAGGTGATTGATACTGGATCAGTAATTGTACCTGCTACTAGAGAGTTTGAAAAGAGCCCAAACTTACAGCAGTTCTAGAGCTCTGTTGCTGACACTTTTTCACTGTCACATTAAATTTAATTGGAATTGGAAAATTTACAATGTGTTCTTAGCTAAATCTTTTATACCTACTTTCTGTGTAAGAAGAAAACCAAGATTTTGTCATCAGTCAAAATAAACTCCCCACTGAGTCTAAATGAAAACAATAAATGCGTTTTTCTTTAGGAAAAAAAACAGCTTCAATTTTGTTTTTCAGAATGCATGTAAGGTTAGCCAGGCCTACAGGCTGAAGGGACCATAGATGAGTCTATATCCATCTTATCTGACAGTTCCATTATTTTCTAAGTAAGCCTCTGGTTTTGCCCTTATACATTTACCCCCAAAATGATAATGCATTTCAATATACAAAAGAACAAATTTCAAGGAAAAAAAAAATCACAATACAAAATTATTCTAATAAGGTCACATTTAAAATATTATTTAATGCTGAAATTTTGCTAAGATTATGAAAGGAAAAAAAGTGTTGCTACTGATGTTAAGTAATCTGGTCTATTCTCTCTGCTCCTTTCCTGCTGTTGCCAGGGCAGTACTCCAGAGCTCTTTCATTAGGGCACACAGACTGTCTTCTCACTGCGCTCCTTCCCCAGTGTGATGTAGGGCACCCCAGCTCCTCTGACTGCAAAATTTAGGCTCAATTATAATCAGGAAAAATAGGAATATTATGGTGTTATGCTATTTTGATCAGGCAGCTCAACAGGTAACCCACAGGCCACACAATGTGATTGCACTTGTATACTCGTATACTTTTCCCTGCCAATTCTGTTAACCTAACTCCTCTACATGTTAGTTCAAGTCTGTTTTCTAAGCATAAGAACTTTGTAATGGAAAAAATATTGTTTATGAGTAACTGAGTTGTAAAATTATTTCCATATTGTATTAAAGGTAGCATTTAATGTGAACTTGCATTTCCTACTTATATGGACACTGAACCTTATCTATAGAACCAGAGAAAATTTTCACCATCATGTAAAGCTAGTTACTAATAGCCCAGTGATGTGTACAATTTCACAAGTTAAGGAAATGCACAATGATTAAGTTCTGCTGGTTTATTTAGTATTTAATTGACCAATTGATTAACAGTCAAGTTTACAGTTTAATACAGGAAACAGATGCCTGCTAGATACACATTGAAAAAATATTTTGACACCTTAAAAAATGCATTTGAATTCCTCATCTTCCATGACTACAGAACACTTATGTAGTCCAGATACTGTGTCCTGTGCTGTTTAGGTGGCAGAATGGCATATCAAATATGTTTTGGCAGGTCTGACACTCCTGACAGAGCAGGAAGGTGACATTATTAGAAGTCTGTATAATGAAAGTCACTTTCAAGTGTGATGTAGATACATTTGCTTCTTTAAGCTTCCCAGCTGTGACAAAGGATTATGAAGAAAAGTTCCTTCTTCTATCTCTGTTTTTAAATTCTAACTCAATTTTATCTCTGAAAATGTAGGCATTTTACATGCAATTTATTTGGCTTCTACTTTCTGTAAAGAATCTTGTTTTTAAACTGAATATTTAAAATTCTAATATTTGTTAAATCAGCAGTTGGACTTTGTCATCAGTAAAAGAAAAGTTGTTAAGACAGCACTTGGATTCTAAGATAAAATCTGCTTGAAATTTCAAGTACAGAGAGAAGAGGTCAAAAGTGACAGACTTTATTCTGAGGATAATCTGGGGGCAAAATTTTCAATTTTAGTCTGAATAAGATGTGTTTTTCTCCAAAACAACCATATGTTTCCCCTCTAGCTATGCCTTATTTCTGCCCACAGTATGATCCTGGAGTACATTAATCAGATTACTTTCAGATAAAACGAAAGCAGAAGGCTTACTGGGAAGGGGGCTTCAGGGAACTCCAACCACAAATAGACTGTCAGCTCCCAAAATCTGAAGTCAGCATCCCTGAAATGTGCCAGTGTAACATCCTCAGCAGTGACTGCTTTACATTCCATATACATTCCTCTTCGTTGGGTTATCTTTTGATGTAGACAGCATGGGTGAATGATATTTTAACAGAGCTATAGGTCTTTATTCTTGTCCTCATTATAATTGAAACATGCCATGATTAATTCTAATTCATCGTAAATTTATGTCTTAGATTAGAAGTTGCACATTAGTTTGGATTCAACAACATAACATATTCCAACATTTTCATACTGTTAGCTTAATAGCTTTGAAACTACATGAATTTATGGAACAAGTATCTAAAGAAAACTTCATGCTAAACTTCTCAAAAATTTTGGATCACCTTGAAATGGGAGAAGTGTAAGTGCTCTTTTCTAATTTTTGTGGGGTTTTTTACTTGTGTATCAATTTTTTTAATTTTGGTTGCTATATCATCTTACTATACCATCCTCCGTGATAATTAGAAGGAATGTTTTTGTAAGGGTTATGGCTTGATTTTCAAACCAGAATGTTCTAAAATGCTCATATAAAACTTTATTCATAAGGATCACAAAAGTTTAAGGTCTAACAGCCTTTGATCTCTTAGAAGCTCTTCATGTACTTCTTTTATTTGTTTGTTTTTAATTAGGAGTGAATGATATTCACAACTCAGCAAAAAGATAAGGAAATAATTTCATGATTTTTCTGAAGGAGAAACTTGACTACAAAAGAGTAAACCAAGTTTACAAGGTCATTCAGTAAGTTTGTGCAATTGCTGTGTTTTTCAATGTGCACAGCTTCCCAACACCCTCCTTTCTTCCTTTTTTTTTTTTTTTTTTTGCATTCAAATTTCTCTCAAGGTTTCAGTTTAACACTGTAGCTCTTGCAGATGAAGAAATGTAGGAATATGTGCTTTAGTCTATACTTAACAGCAAAACAATTAATTCTGAGTTGTTTAAAAGGACACATAAGGATCACTAATTCATTAGAAATTTAAATTAAATATTTGAAGTCCAGCTATCTGGAAATACAGGTTTATCAAGATTGAAGTCCTAGTTTCTGGTTATGACTAAACAGGATTTAAGATGTCAGCATGTCAGCCTAGTTCTCAACATTTCAGAACAGATGTAGTTCAGATAATACTGTTCCATATCAGTAGAATAAATACTATGCAGTTCCACTGCAGATTACGTTTTTAGTTCTGTTTGCTGGGATTTTTCTTAAAATACTTAACATGCATTTGGGGTGCTTTAGTTTTAGAAGATAATTGGTATGTACATGCAATTTTCTATGGGGATAATATAGGTGCTATGCTGGATTCTGCACCCAGGATGGGGTAACTCTGAACGTACACACTGGGGAGTGAGACATGGGAAAGCGCTGAGGAAAAGGACCTGGTGGTCCTCATCAAGAGAGAGTTGAATGTGAGTCAGCAGTGTCCTGGCAGCCAGAAGGGCCAGCCACGTCCTGCGGGGCATCAGGCACACCATTGTAGCCAGGCAAGGGAGGAGATTGTTCTGCTCTGCTCTGCACTGAGGCAGCCTCACCTCGAGTTCTGGGGGCAGTTCTGGGTGCCACAATATAAGATATAAAGCAATTAGAGAGTGTCCAAAGATAGTGAAGAGTCTGGAGGGGAATCTGTAAGGAGTGGCTGACATCACTTGGTCTGTTCAGCCTGGAGAAGAGGAGGCTGAGGGGACACCTTATTGCAGTCACAACTTCTTTGTGAGGGGAAGAGGAGGGGCAAACACTGATCTCTTCTCTGTGGTGACCAGTGACAGGACCCAATGGAGTTGTCTGAACTTGTGTCAGAGGAGGTTTAGTTTGGCTATTAGAAAATGTTTTTCATCTGGAGAGTGCTTGGGGACTGGAACAGGCTCCCCAGGGAAAGTGGTCACACACTCATCTGACAGAGTACAAGAGCATTTGGTCAATACTTTTAGGCACATAGTGTGGCTTTTGGGGATGGTGCTGTGCAAGGCCGGGGCTGGACTCAATGATCTTTGTGAATCCCATCCGGCTCAGCACATTCTGTGATTCCGTGTAAAGTTTTGCTGAACAATGGAAACATCACAACATCTGGAAGATAAAAGCCAAACTAGGAACCATAACAAGGCCATCTGTCAGGGTCAGCCATCAATGACAAGATGTGGTTTATTTTGCAGATATCATCGGTTTCTTTCACTGAAATAATCAAGGGTCTCTGACAGGCTCAAAGTCTTGGATAAGGGCTTTAGATGGGTCAGATATACTTGAGTAAATAGTAATGTTAGAGACTTCGGATGAATTTTTGTAGTAGCTATGGACAAAAGCAGAATCATAAGCTATTTCACAAGCATAAACTCTCTGGAGGGTGCTGAAGCTGGCCCCCTGTGTGTCTTTCTTAGATTTCATTACTTTGATGAAAATGAAGTAAATGCAGAATATAGGTGAGTTGGTTATTTTCTAGTACAATCTTAATCAAAAAAATCAACAGGCTGTCCTTTCCATAAAATTTATGGAATTTCCTAAACACTGCTGCAGATACAAAATTGTTTGTAAAGTACTTTTCCAAGAAATAAGCCAGTTGATTAACTATTCGAAATAGTTAATTGAATCCATTTTCAAATAATAAAATTTGATACTTGAGGGAGGTTAAAAAATAAAGTTTTCTTCAGACATCAACAGAGAACAGATCAAACTTTTGGTGGATTGCGTATTTATGCAGATTTTTTTTTCACTCCCCATTAGCTGTGTGAGATGATTGTAGAAATGTTATTCCTTCTGTTACAGAAAATTAAGTTAAATATTAAAAATATAAGGGGAGTAAATCCCCATTTCAAGTAATTTCCATGATAACAATTGTACACACACACAGAGAAAAAAATAGTTACCACATGGTATTTTTTATAAATTTTAAATCTCATAAATTTTGTTGAATTTTTCTAGAATGGCCATATGGCAATTTGAGATATTTGCATTATACAGCCTTTCAGAATTTAAAATTCTGATACCTCAACATGTTTGTAATATTTTTAAAATAGCATCATACTGCATTTCAGAACTGATCCTCTGCATAAAAAGTCATTTACTACATTGGAGCTTTCCAGAAACATCATATAACACTTCAAGGCACAGATACTCTTGGGATATCTCATAGCAGGTTGGGAATTATGTAATTCAAATACAAAAGCAACATGAATTGCTACCAGCTTTTAAAAAAACAGGTATTGCTACAAGATGAGTATGATTTCAGAGATCTTCCTTAAACAATAGCATTTTTGAGACAAGATGGAAAATAAACAATATTTGTTATCTTTTTATTACTCAAGAGAAATAGTGACTGGCTTCAGAATTTCTCCTTTTTTAAGCAAGCAACAGATCTAGGGATTTATTGATTTTGGGTTTGTTTTCTTGTTTGTTTGTTTGTTGGGGGTTTTGTTTGGTTTTGATTTTGTTTCTGTTGTTTTGTGGTTTGTTTTGGTTTCTTAATTTTGTATAAAAAGCTTTGATTAATTGCTTAAGTTTATGAAAGCTATTGTATGGGTAAACCTACTGTTATAAACTCTATAATTATAATTTCCTTTCCAAGAACATATATAACAAATGTTCTCAGGATTATTTTATAATACACTTTCTTATGTAGTTGAAAAGAAAGACACTAGGGGAAAAAGAAATTTAGTGGTAAGCAATGTTCTTAATGCACTGCATATTATTTTGAAATACAAATGTAGTTAGATTTAAATAATTTATTAAGCACCTAGAATTAAGATATACCCATGAAATAAATTAGTGACAGCACAATTTACAAGTGAAAAATCCAGATCTTTCAATATATAAAACTCAGATCTCTTATTCAGTACTATTCAGCAGAATTTATCATTGAAAAACAAGGCTTTTATTCACAAAAAACTCAAATAAGGGTGACTTAATAGGACTAGGTTTTCAATTCATGATAAAGGAAGCAGCACAATTCACAGTTTAAAATGTTCCTTTTTCCTGTTAAATTGGCTTACTACATATTAGTAGAACCTAAAACTTAGTGTTGTTCAATGCCACATTATATTTCTGATTCAATAAACAAATGCCTTTTTTAATTGTTTTAGTGAATTCCTTACTATATGTTTTAATATTTTCTTGTTGGCATTATCATGCATAGTCATATCAATTTTCATATTGAACTTCTTTAAAAAATATACACAACACAGTAACCAATTTCTTCATATTATCACATTATGAAAATGGTTTGAGTTACAAAAAACAATAGTGGACCTCACTGTTTTCATTTGATTAGCAATTAACCAGAAACTCTAAACCACAATAATTTAAATTTTAATTAAATGTAATGGCAGATATCACTTATGGAAAAATACAGCATGGCCATGTGAATGTCTGCTTGTTGCTAACTTACCATCAATGTCAACCTCTTTGAAGTTGGTTGCTAATAAAAGTGAGGTTGGAAACTCTGATATTATCTAGGAAGGAGGTTGTTCAAGGGATTTGGATATGTTGGTCTGTCTTGCCAGCCCCTGTGCTTAAAATCTTGTAAAAGTATGATGTTTCTATTTCCTGGTCTATCAGATATGTTGGAAGCTGCATATTAAATCCAAGATATCCAAATTTAGAAGACCATGATCACACCCCTAACCATATTTATTTCCATTCTGAGAGGATTTATGCTACTGGATGACAAGTACTTTCACAAAACTGACATAAATTTTGTCTGGATATATGAAAATTGAAATAATTTTAGTATTATGTCTCAAAAAAATTTACAGCATATTTGATTTTTTCTATGCGCATCATTTTTATATTTTGAATAAAATACTATCAAATGAAAAAACAGATTTATATAATGGATATCAGAATACGATGTGTTTCATTCCTGATAAAAATGAAAATATCAAAACCTAGGTTTAAAGTGCTATGTAGTTTTTATATAAACAAATGTGTATGCGCGCGCGTGTGTGTGTGTGTGTGTGTATACAAAACCAAATTTCTTTAGTGCAATAAAAAGGGTAGCAGAAGGGGGAAACTTCTGTTATACTTTCATAGCACAATTTATATTATATTTGCACATCTTCATTGCAAAACGATTTATTTAGTGTTTCACGGTGGACTGCAAAATAACTCCTACCTTTCTTGATTTGGCAACATTATGTTCCCAGCTCATGTTCTGCACTTGCCTGTCTAAAAGCCTGTGGTCATTTCAGATAATTTCAAATGACAATAATTTTGCCCTCAGTATATGTGCAAGGTCAACAACAAAGAAGAGCAAAGAAAAACCCCAATAAGAATATATGAGATGATAAGTCATAATATGACATTAAGCAGCTCCTGTGTTGGTAAAAAAATATTTTAAATTATAAAAATGGATATGATGTCCATCAGTTATTGCTATAACACCTTGAAAATCCCCTCAGAGGAATAAAGAGAAAAAAGTGTAAAAATAGTTCTCCTGCTTTAGGAAATTATGCACATTAGTTCTGTCCTGTCTTTAAAAAAAATGTAGACCATTCTATTCATATCTCCAAGATACATAATTTTGTCAATTACTTGGTCATTATCATCCCCTATTAGAGTTTTAGTGGGGAAAAAAATTCTGTCTTGGAACTCTGAAATAGTGATCTAGAATTCAAACAATATGGCTGAACAATAGATGCACAAACAAAAAGGATTTTTATTATCACACATATGCTGATAATAATTCACTGACTTTTGTCCCATAATTCTGGGTTTATAATAGTCATTAAAATAAACACAGAAAACACAACATTCAACAGGATGGCGTGAAAAAAAATGACACAAAACACAGAACAAAAGGCAGAAGTGCCTCAAAATAAATTGGAAACACAGAGAGATAATGTTTTTGTTTCAGGTGACACATCATAAATGGCTAGTTACAAAGGATTTATACAAATTAAGGAAAAAAAAATTGTCAATCCTCATGTATCTGTTGTTTGAAAAGCAGGATTCTTCTCCAGATTCAGACTCAAAATGTGCCAGTCACAGAACTAGGTGACTAGGCTCCCTTTTAAGCCAGGCAAGATGTAAATGCTGTCACTAAGATCTGAACAGCTGTTTAGTGCATCATAAAATAAATAATTTAGACAGCTGTGTCACTCTTTAAGCTTCAATGAGTGAATTTTCTACAACGTAATTCAGTTATCCATTCATAAATGTCTAATGCTCTTTGAGGATCCATAAGGATTTGGAAACATATGCACGAGGTTTGCAGGAATGAGACCAAACCTGCACAAAATCTGATCCCTCCAGGGACAGCTTCTGGAGGCAACAGAAGAAATGTCAGAGCACTTCAGGCAGCACCTCCTAGTTTAATTCTGCACAACCCAATCAAATTTCATCTCCCTCTTCAGTCAGAGCAGAACTTGAACAGTTAAATTATCGAATGAATTTCTGAAATACAGAATTGCCTACGGAGAAGATGCAGGAGAGAATAATTAAGGGTAAATTGTGATTTTCCGGGGATTTGCTAAAAGGGATTTGCTGGGAAAAAAAAAATCCTTGAAAGAATTTTAACCGTAGCAGTTTAATTAGTATTCTTTCTTTGAGATTCCACATTAGAAACAAAATTTATCTGACTAAATGTGTACACCTAGTACAGTACTGTAAGATATTCAGCCTGACTACTGGGTGACACTTTGGAAGGTCTTGTGTGTCTTTAAGTCCTGCGCCCTTTTATTTGTGTCTGGGTCTCTTAGATGCTCAGATGAAACCTATGTGGTAAAATTAAACAAACCTTATATGTTTACATCCAAGTCCAGAAAGATGTGATGGTGATGGAAGATAGTCAGTTCTTCCCATTCCTGTTCATTCTGAACACACACATGCACAAACACAGACCCTCTCCCTTTCAGTCATCTCTGAGAGGCAATTTTGTTTACCCTAAGATAAGAACACCTGGTGGCTACTCATCAGCCTGCAAAAGCATATAAAGTGTTGCTGAAGACAGCCAACCAAGCAACCCGGCCTCTGAAGGCTGCCGGCAGCTCCTGGTCATATGCCCCACATTAGCAGCGAGTCCCATAGGATATATCCTAGGCAGGGAGAGGGAATAGTGACTCTTGTGTGGGTGAGTAAAAAAGCCCCAAGATTCAGTAAAATGCAGAGATAAAATCATAAAGCTGTCACATTGTGGCTTTCTAATTTTGAATTCTGCAAGGCACCTCTATATTTCTAGTTGAACCTGCTGATATTATAATCCTTTGAACATAAACTCTAGACCTAATCTGAGACTAAGTGGACCAAGCCATACATAGGCTTCTTTGAGAAGTTTAGAAAGCAAGGGCATCTCACTGAATTTCATGACACGTTTAGAGGGGACCACAACCTGAGCACATTGTAATCCATTGTAGTAGTGCATGCAATTGCATTGGCAGTAGATAGACATCAGCCCAGCAATACTTCTAATCACAGTCATCCACATCATCATTGTGTCCTGCTTCTCATGCACAGATGGGAACCTTCTTTCAACTACTCTGCTACACGCGGTTAGGTATCTTTCCTTTCAGACAGCAAGAGACCCATTTGGTGTACAATTTATGTCATCATAGAGTAAATATCTTAACCTCATTGGATCATTTGTGCACTAAAGTTTTTATCTCCAAAGGAATTCTGAGATGAGCAGCTCAGATACAGCTGTCAACACAGCAAACATTTACGCTGAGATTCATTAATCCAAATATGGAATTAAAAATATCAGTGTGGACAGTGAGAACTCACTGCCCTTATCACAATTTTTATTAGGCTTTGTGTCAATGGGAAAGGCATTGGTTTTAGGAAAAGAGAGGAAATTGCTGTGTTTAGCTCAATTAAAACTTGAAGCATGGAAATGTTTCTAAAAAAATTATAGGTGATATGTGTGAAAACACTGGATTCTTTCTCAGGCAGTAGAATATATGCAACTTGATCTTAAAAGAGAAATACTGTATAAATATTTCTGATTTGTCTAGCATGAAAAGGCTTGACATTTAGAAGATCAAGTAATGTCAGTAACAAAACAAAATGTCTGAAAATTACTATTTTATCACACACTCACACACACAAAGCTTCAACTGCTCAAGCTGTAATTTTTTTTCTTGAAGAAAAATGCGTGTGTCCTTAAAGAAACCCAAATGTTTCAACCAATCAAGCAACACAAAACAAGATGAATGCACTAATAAATCAATCTAGGTGAAAACTTAAAATTTTCAAATAAATTTCAACTGAAGTCTCAGGTCTCAGAAATTTTCTGTCTCCTGAATTACTGTGTAAAACCAATAAAGCAAAGAAATTTTGGAATCTATTTTCTCCTCTAGATAAGATAGTAATAAAATGGTCACCTTGAGAAGGAGAAAGTGCAAATAGCCAGGAGGAAATATGAAGCAAAGACAGTAGTAAATGTTAAAGGCACTGTTATGTAAGTAAATACGAAATCTTTGCTAAGTATAGTAAGTAATTTAAATACATAATTAATTCAAAGCTATTTAGATATGCTCAGGTTTGTTTGTTTTTCATTTGTACTTTTGGATTTCATTTAAATGTGTGGCCATTTTATATCAATTACTGACAGTTACATTCTGAATTCTACTGCAATACAGTGCATGGGTGTAGATCTGGAAGGTTATTTGCTTTCTGTATGTGTAACCATCTTAAATGACTTCTAGTAAAGATATCAAATTAAAACAACATTCCTCACTGATATAAAAGGAGGAAATGAGCATAAGTGAATCTGACAAAAAGTCATTGGGAGAGAATGAAGTTTGATAAAGTTAAATGGAGTAGTTTCAAAGCAATAATGCAGTTAAAAGAATTAAAATTACCTAAGTTATTAAATTAAGAACAAATGAGCTGGTAAGTTTAATTTTCCCTTATAAACAGTGTCTCTAGGACAGACAAAGACAGGCAGCTGCAATACTGTGACTTTCTTATTTCTCAGTGAATAGTGAGGGCTGATGATGTAATTATTGATACTATCAAAGAAATTATCAGGTATGAAAAATTAACATGACTACTCACTCTTTGGAAGAATGCTGAAAAAATTTTGTCTCTTTATGGGAAAGGGTATAATATCATTCACATGTTTAGCTATCTTTTAACATCCTAATTTAGTATCTTATACCAGGAAGGTATTTATACTACCAAGGTCCTCAAAGACTCTTAATCATCTTTTGATTAATTTAATGCAATATAGAATCTAAACCCACTTTTTTTGTTTTTCTTAATATCTGCTGGAAAATACAGGATGATGAGCTTTGGAAAACTTGTAACTGCTAGCAGGTAATGCATGTGGTTACACAAAGGTTTTGAGACATTTTCAACACAGAAAGATTCATTAGTGGAGTAAATATCTGGTGGCATACAAATGATTCTAGTGATTAAATTATTAAGGTTGCTCTTGGGGAAAAAAATAAAAGGAGTGCTAGAGGGAAAAGAGGGATGAAAAAAAAGGATATGAAAAAAAAAGGATATGAAAAAAAAAAGGGATGAGGAAGGAAAGAACAAAAGAGAAAGGGAAAATGTTGACACTGGAAAGTGTCAGGATGGACAGAGACGGGTCCCAGATGAGCATCCTTTTTCTGGAGGCTCTCTCCCGTGCATAAAAGGTAAGAAAGTATGAGATTCCTCCTTTTTTTGTCATGCTTCTCTGTTAAGACAGCACAATTGTCATTGAAGTCCTTTTAAATTCTTTGGCTGGTCTTAGGTATGATGTTATTAGTTTTAACTGGAGTAAACCAATATGATGCAGGTATTGGAGCTTCATTGGTCTCTAGGTGTCTATGCCTGTACTGTATTTAGTGTATTTAACAAAATGGGGCTAATCTCTGTACGGGTCCCTGAGCAACACCCCTTGTTACTGGTCTCCTTCTGGACATTGAGACATTGACTACTACTTTCCCTCTGGATGCGACCTTGTCCACTTAAAGATCCACTCATCAAATCCATCCCTCTCCAATTCAGAGAGAAGGAGGTTTCTGGGGGAACACGTCAATGGCCTTATGGAAGTCTGGAGGGGTAACATCCATAGCTCTTCCATCTGATTCCTCTAAGAAGCTAAGTCTGAAAATGGTTGTTCTGCCAGAGGTGGGCAGAGACACTTGGTCTGGACAGGTAAGAAAAGCTCAAGTATTATAAAACACCAGGCAGACCTTTCAGCTAAAAGTGCTAGCTAGGTAAGTATTGCTACAGTATGTCCAAACCAATTTCAGATTTTATATAGCCATGTGAAGGAAAGACCACATATTGTTTCAGGATTGATGTACATTAAGTACATATCAGATGTTCTCTAAGTACCTGTTTTTCATGAAGTGTATATAGATATAAACACACGCATAAGCAAATATCCATATGTCTTTACATGAGTGCATATATACATATATGTGTGTGTGTGTGTGTGTGTGTGTGTGTGTGTATGTAAATTTCAAAGTTTGAACCACATAACTTACTAAGATTCTCATTTACATTTAGATGGTCCTGAATTATGCAAAAATAGCATGAACATGTCTCACAGGTGCATGCATAAGTCTCCTGAATCTATCTTTGTCATCTATCATACTTATAAACATGTGTTGTGAATAATCCAGCTAGAATTCATAATTTCTCATTCTTTCAAATGCTTTTTAATACTTTCATGTAGTTAAACTCAAATCCACTTCCATTCAGATATTTATCAGTTATTTCCATTTATGAAGCTAATTTTACAAGTTGGGCGACCCTGCTGTGAAAAGAATTCTCTATTAACAAAATCATGTTAAAACCAGAATGCATTCTGAGGTATGTTTCTTCTCTAAATTGACTAAAAACATGACTTTTTTTGTTAAAACGTACAAAAAAGTCCTTTTTAATAATATTTCAAAGCATTCACATGACAACTGTGTATCCTCCCTTAATATACATATGTTATACCTCACTGTGTAATTGCACTGATTTAAGCAAATAGATAAACAAAAGCAACAAAATTAGAAGCTATAGTTTTTAAATTATTTTAGAATTTTTTGTTCCAGTATTAAATTTTTAATGAAGTTATTTATGGACAATACATAGTGTCTTTTTGGGAGGGCAGAATGTCTACGGTTGTGAATGTCTTCTGAGTATGAGATAAGAGCACAGTAGATTAAAAAAATGTTTGTGATTGTCTCTTTTTTAATAGAAACATTGTGTTCCATTGGCTATAATAATGAAATTGAAATATTATAGCTAAAAAGAACTTTGGTAAAAAACAAAGGCATTCATCAAAATATTTGCTAATTCCAAAATTATAAAATTTTACACACAAATAGGTTTCTAAATGTTTCCAATCAAAGTGCAATACAGATTATTTTTTCTTTAAACAGAAAATAAATCTACCTAACAGGGATCAGCACAATCCTAGAACATTATTGACATTGTTATTGAAAATACTGTTTGAAATCAACAATATGTAGGAACACATGCAAGTCCTGCTCTATTTATTGCAAGTCCTGTTTAGAATGGTTGATTTAATCCTGTACTAGGATATCTTTTGAAATGAGGCCCTAAGTGAGTAGTTTCAAAAAGGCAAAAATTCTTCAGCACAGACATGCCTAAAGCATGCTATTGTGCTGAATGCAGATAACTCTGAGTGCTTGCTGGACTGTGGCATCAAGTCCTTGAAACATGGCACACGGTGAAAAAGACTTGCAAAGCAGTTGTGCCTAGTGTACACTTAAGGTTTGAGAAGCTTTTCCATGAAATATTAAATTTAATTATGTTTACATGTTTAGTCTGAGTACATTTGTCAATATGAAGAGTATATTCATATTACTCCTTTGCTCACATTATTTATACTTCTTGTTTTTCCCTTCCTTCTTTCATTTTTCCCCTTTATTTCCTTTTTTCGTTCCTATTTTTTTAATGCTTAATCTTCTTCCCAATCTCTTAAAAAGGACACATTCTTATATCCCCTTCTTGGTTGTCTCAAACCTCCCCTGCATACAGTGCATAGTTATTCTCTTTTCTTCTGAAGATCTAAAATTGACTTGTTTTGTCTGACTCGGATTGCTCCACAATTGTGGATCATAACATCCAATTGCCTCAAGTTTTAATGGAATACAATGCATTCAGTTCTAGAGAGAAGGGAGCAGAATAATGCGCAGCACGACAACAGCAAAAATGCTCTTTGTTTATTTCTATAACACATGATCTAAAGAAGTGAGCAGCATAAATCTGATATGAAAGTCAATATAAAAACTTAAGGTCAAGATGAGATCCTAGTATTATATGAGAATATTTTTTTAATGATTTCTTGTCATCATTGGTAGTCATTTAAGATGTTAACACGTACAGGTTGATTATTACCTTCCAGACCAACATCCATGCACAATATTGCAGTAAAATTCAGATAGAGTGTAACTGCCAATAACTTGCAAAAACAGGTATAAACAAACCACAATTAAAAAAACAAACAAACAAAAAACAAACCACAAATTTAAACAAAATCCAAACAGGACAAAGGTAAAATATAAACTGAGCATATCTAAATAGCTTTTAATCCATTATGCCATCATTTCTTAAAGGAGGAAATAGGAATACAGATGAACCTCATCAGTTTTTAACAAATGCTATTTTTAATAGTACAATTGTATTATGCACTTCAACAAGTAAGACAAGATTTTTTCATAGTGCTGTGTCCTATTTTCCATTCCAGAATCCGGGTTTTCTTCTTCAAATGTTTTGTATTATTTTATTTTTCTGTAAGTTTCAAGAGTGCTAAATTAATCCTGAAAATACAGGATAATGCAATGGCAGGTTTTTGATGAACCTCCTTCAAAACCTATTGCATCAGCTCAGAATATCAATATGCTCTAAATATTAGAGCTGTTAACTTAATTCATGTCTCTAAGAGAAGTAAGGGAGGAAAAGCATTCACATGAAAGATTGTACAGGTAATGCATAAACAACTGCTTACCTCTATTCCGGAGAGACGTGCCTATGTGAGATTTTCTATATAGAGTCCAGTCCCCTTAGGACATGCTAACCTAACCACTCAGAACATGACTCCTGACACTTTATATATTACCCATGATGAAGCTGTACATAGAGCTGTCTCTGATCACATTATGTAGACATGAATGTCAAGTAAGCAACATCTGCTTTATCCCTTTCTCACAGTCAAGATGGTGCTTTTTTCCTGTATTTTCTCCACTTTATGAAGTGTGTGATACACATGGGCATTGGTAAACATGCCTACAAACAGTTCAGCTGCATGGCAATTAAATTTATGTCTACATTTTTAAGAGTTTTGAATTTTAATGTCTTATTACTCATTCAATCTCTCCTCTCCTTTTTTACAAGATTACTAGTACAAATTCTGAGATGTTTGCTCAAGTTAAAAGTGGACAAAAAAGTGAATTGTTAAGAAAAATATTGCTCACAATTGGGAAATTCTGCTGAACTGTTGTGAATGTGCAGAAAAGTGAAGGCCTTTAGAAAACAGGACAATTGATCTGTATAATATCATGTGAGGTGAGTAACAAGCGATGAAAATCTGAGAAGGTGCAGCATGTACTTGGGCAGTACAGAACAGACAGTGAACCATACCAAAGAATCTGGACATTTCATATTTTGAATATTTCTTAATTTTTTTCTCTGTTAGACTTTTTGATTTGAATCAGGAAGTTTTTGTGTTTTCCAACAGTACAAAGTACAGTTCAAATTAGCTCAAATTTTATACTTCTATGTCCATGGATTATATTTTGATAGTTTGTCTTCAGGGTTTATGCATTTTGTAGTTAATTTAAAATTTCACTAGACATTTATAGTCACTTCAGAGATGTTAAGGTTAGCCAAATCACTCCGAGACATGGCAACGAAATCATATACAAAGATTCACTCCACACATCTAAGCTTTAAGGTTAGACTAAGCGAAGCAAGGGCTAATCCTGAGATGAGGCTTTAGGATCACCATAGTCTCCCTGGCTGGAACTTGGAACTATGGGCTAGGTTAATGCACAGCTGTTCATATATGAGATTATGGTGATATTCAAAGACCTCTCACATTGAACACAGTTTCTATTGTTTTTCCTGTTAATTTGTTTCCTGTTTCAAACAACTGCAGAAAATTTACCACTTGCAAAATATTTATCTCAATGGGAACAACTGCCTCTAAGCTTTACTACAATATACTGGATACAGCAACACAAATATTAATAAGAGAAAAAGAGATTTTTCAGGTTAACCTGTGGGATTTTATGTAAACCTTCATGATACAAATGGTCTTTTGATCGTCATCACACAAAGCTGAAGACAAAGAAGGAATATTAGTCATGTAGGTAATTCTTCTGAAGATCAATTTATGCATATGCAGTGACATTGTTTGATCACAGGAAAATAGATAGGAATGAGTAAATGATTTTAATAGGAAGTAAAATTTATCATTGCATAGACATAGCTGTTCCACAAAGTTAAGGAAGGGAACACATGCTTTTCCTGTGAGGCTTTCAATTCTAGTCACATAAGCAGAAAATAAAAATGTCCTCTATTTTCTGCCCTGTAAGGTTGTTGCTAAAAATGACAGGCTTGCAACTCCCCCTCTTTTGTCTGTCTTCCCTACCACTACATTAGTGTGGGTGAGTGGGAGGCTGCAAACTGCAAGACCTCAGACTGATCTTTCTTTTCTAGCAAATGTGAATTTCATTATAAGATCAAAACAAAGTAATTAATTATAAAATATTTCAAACTATTTTAACACTTCAATTCCTATTTATTTGTACTTTCAATGTGTGTTCAGAGGTATTATGCACCAGACCTGAAACAAAGACATTTGATCAAGGCAGCTAAAAAACAAACAAAAAAAATAGTAATTAGAAGTACTCTGTTTTGCTACAAACACTGTAAAATTGGAAGATATTTAGACTAGAGTATTTATATTTTACTTTCAGTCTCTTTACAGAAGTAATAGTGAGAACACATAAAAATATGAATTTCCAGGAAATTTTCTTTTAAAAGAAAATATGGATATTTTGGTTATGGAATTGAAAAATTTTCTCCTTGGAATATCTGGAATTACTCTGACTTTGCAGTTTTATTTTCTAACTGAATAAAATGCAAATATGAGATTTTGTTTCAGCTTACTCAGCATATGTTCCTTTCTCATTATTACTTTTCATCTTTCCACAGAAACATAAAATCACAGAACAGCTGAAGTTCAAAGGGACCTCCTTAGCTCACGTAGTACAGCATCTTTCTCGAGCAGAATGAGCTAACGCAGGTTGCCAGGAGTTGGCTTTTGAATGTCTCATGGGTGCAGACTTGAAAACACTTCTGGACAATCTATTCTAATTGTTGGTCAGCCCCACATAAAAAAAAAAAAAAAAAAAAAAAAGTTATTTATTTTGTTTTAACATGGTGGCACTTGTATCAAACTGATGCTCGAGCCCATTTCCTCTTGCTTTTTCATTAGATTCCACTGGATAGAGTCTGGTTACATATTTTTTGGTCCCTGCAGGAAGGCCATTATGCATATCTACAACATTCCCCCTGAACCATCTCTTCTCTCAGTTAAACAGTCACAGCTGTCTCAGCCTTTTCTTATATAAGTCCACTTTGCTGGACTTACTCCAGTACATCCACAAATGGTTTGTTGTACACTTGTATCATATCGTAGAATCGTAGAAATGGGAATGGCTTGGTTGGAAGAGATCTCGAAGATCATCCAGTTCCAGCCCTGGGCTGGGTGGTCTTCCACTAGACAAGGTTGTTCAGAGCTCCATCCAGCCTGGCCTTGATAACCTCCAGCGATGGAGTACCCACAGCTTCTCTGGACAGACTGTTCCAGTGCCTCGTCACCCTCACAGTAAAGAATTTTTTTTGTGATATCTAATCTAAACATAGTCTCAGTTTAAACACTCTGGCCAAATGTGTTAATAATATAGCAATGTTGTATCCTTTGTGGCTTTTAATGATTTTTGTTGTTTTAATTAGGTATTCCTGTTACTAAACTCCATTAATTTATAGTACAGTTTTAGAAAGAATATCCAGAAAGTAGGATATATTCATAATACTAACATGCAAAAGACACGTCTTCATTTTACCGGTTTGATGAAGACTGCTGAAACAATTGCTTGAACAAGAAAGGCCTTACTGACACAAGAGGTATAAAAATGTTAGTGAAATAATGTTGGTTTTGTTTTTTTCTAATAATGAAAATAATTATTTTTTTTTTTAATTCTCAGAAGTCAGAATGTTTGCTTGCTTTTAGGGCATTGGAAAAAAGTTTATTTTTCAAGAAAAAGAAAGTTATGTCGGTTGATTTTTTTCTTTCTGTTAGTAAAATTTAGCAGTAATATAGAACTACTCTGAATGCAGAGCCTGTTGCTTCATTTTTTTTATTTCATACACATATGAAAAGAACTAGTTTGTCAAAATATTAATTAAGGTTTCTACTTGACCCTAAGCTAGATACCTTCACATATCCTAGGAGATGACAAAAATAGTCACAGCAGGGGAACTTAGCTCTCAAATGTTAGTAGCTGAAGAGCTTTGCTTGCTGTTATACAACAGAGGCATTAAGGGTTTATTAGATAAAAGCAGCAAGACCATGCTGTTAACAGTATGAGCAAGCAGCTGACAAGTGAACGAATTACAGGCCCTCCTGCATTTAGATTCTATATTTTTTTATCTTTTATTTTTTTCTTTTGAATTTCTCCTTTCTCTTGCTGTTTCTGAACAAACAATCTCAGTAAGAGCACCTCAAGATGTTAAAATTTTTCTTTCTCCTGTCAAAGATATGTTTTTCTTTTCAGAAAAAGTAAGCTGAATCTCTCTTTATTTCCCAGGAGCTTGGGGGCTCTGCTTTCTAATTAGAAGGTGTCTTCCATTTTTGGTTTAAACATTTGAACTCTAATTTCCATAACTGAAGACTATTTCTCAGTGTATGACCTGCTAACTGCATGTATGGCATTTCTATGCAAAGAGAGATTTGTCAAAGGAACCACAACGTGGTCAGTGCACAGTCAAGAAAGGAGGCTGTTTTGATGATTTTAGTTTGTTAAAAACACATATCATCTGACTAGTTAGCATTTTTGGATACTAGTTTATACCACAAGAATGATATAAGTGCCTAAAAGGAAGATGATAGAGGTAGAAATGGCTGTTACAAGAAAATATTCTTATGGTAAATATGTAAAATCAATTCATATTTGATTAATAAAATTACCAGTCACATACAGTACAGATCAGTAATTATAATTAATTTATTTAACATCATTACAGCACAATTTTGCTTTTAATATACTTAACTCTTCTAAAATGTAGGTAGTCTTGGCATATTGAATTTTGCATAGCATTGAAATTAGACATAACTTTTCTTTTAATGAAGCATCAGAGATTAATGAATTATATAAAGATATTAAATGAGTAATTGACTAAGCAAATTAAATAGGGTTATTGTTGCAAATAGGCTAATGCTGAGTTTATCAATGATGCCGAGAAAGATACTCTATGGCAAGAAAAATATGAACTTGCATCAACATAGTTTAACAGCTGTTGTCAAATAAGTGTGAAAATATTCTGAAAGAAGTTTCAGTGTCATATTTGGTTTTTTCAGTCTGGCCTCTCTTGTCACTAGGCCTTCTGTTAATTAAAATCCCATTTAGTTTTCTCTATTGTGCATTTTCTCTTTAGCTTAAACTAATCAGGCTAAGGTCAGTTTCTTAATAGCTTCTAAAAATGAGGTTGAATGAACACTATATTTCACAATCTTAATCTGCAAAAACTCCTCATTAGCAAAGATCTTCTTGAGCTAATTTGTTATGGGTTGTTCTCTTTGGCAATTATCTTAGCACCTAGACCTCTTTAAGTGAATACTCCCTAGCACTTATGCAGATATGTAACACTTTACTTTCCTTTGATTTAGTGAATCTTACTTAGACTAATAGAATTATTGCAATCTCTTTTTAATATCAACTTGTAAGATTTGATCAGCTCTTCATAAAAATTTGTAGTAGTTAGTTTTATCTTCAGGTTTCTTTTCTGTCAGCATCATCTCTACTGTTTTTTGATCACAACAGAAAACATTTCCATTATTACTTCTTAATGGTAACTGATTTCTTTTGCTTGGTTATATAAATGGATACAGTGTTATTGCCTTCATTTTTCTCTTCCCCTCTGTTTTACCTTTGATGTCTTCTCATCCTGTTTCTATGTATTTAGGTTTTAATGGTATGCAGATATATTCATTAACTACTATCAGACACTTCTTTTCAGCTAATTTGTTCATTTTTCCCTATATCCTGAAATCATTGTATGTTCATTGATATATCCTATATCATTGTATGTTCATTGACTCAAATAACTGTCTACTGCTATTCAGTATCCAGGTTCCAAACTGAGCGACACGAGAGGATCCAAAAGTAAATGAAAATAAAAATAAAATCAAACTCAATACTGTAAGGAGTTTCTTCTTTTTCTTTTGTAATGTGAGATCGGGACAGGAAGACTGTAGCTGCTACAGCATAATTCAAAACATAAACACCAAGGTATAGCAGAAATTACCATGGCTAAGCAGCTAAGAAATTATTTTGTCAGTCTCATAAGAAACAAATACTTTAAAATAAGACTCAATTTTTAAAAGTGTTTATATTCATAGTTTTTGCTACAGAAAATATTTCTTTACTTAGGAAAACATTTTTAAGGCAGAGGCAGTGAATGGCAGCCAAAGAGATATTTTGGTAAGAGTTTTATGAGAATGAATGGGACGAGGGAGCAGAACAGACATGCAGATCTTTAAGGATGTCTTCCAGAAAGCACAAGATTTGGCAATCCCCAGAATCAAGAAATCAGGAGAGGAAAACAAGGGACAGCCATGGCTGAGTAGAAAATTGCTGGTTGGTTAGACTAAAGGGAAAGAAACTAATGTGCAGGCAGTGGCAACAAGGAAAAATAACAAATAACTTCTGAAGAGTATAGAGATGAAGTACAGTTGTGTAGAGATGGGCTAAGGAAGGCCAAGGTGAAGTTGAAACTGAAGTTGGCAAGGAATGCAAAGAATAACAAAAGGGCTTCCACAAGCATATTAACCAGAAAAGGAAGATCAAAGGAGGCGTATCTCACAATAAAAAATTCTGGTAAACTGGTAGAAACAGATGAGGAGAAGGCTGAAGTACCCAGCATCTTTTTTGCCTCAGTCTTAAGTGGCAACCTCTCTTCCCATACCTATTAAGTGGATGGACAGCAGCACAGGAATTGCAGGAGCAAAGTTCCGGCCACAGGAGGAGGAAAAGAAAAAGATCAGACTTATGAACACCTGAGGAACCTGAATGTACATAATGATCAAATGAGATGCATCTCTGAGTCCAGTGGGAATTGGCTGATGTAGCTGTCAAGGCACTCTCCACAATAATCGAAAAGCCATGGTAGAAAGGTAAAGTCTCAGGTGATTAGAAAAGGGGAAACATTGTACCCATCTTTTAAAAAAGGTAGAAAGGAGGACCCTAGGAACTATCCACCTGGCAGTCTCACATTTGTGCCTGAAGATCACGGAACTTACCAAAAAGATATTTTATGCCAATATGAAGTCATATCCATCAATAAAAGGTTAAGGGAAAGGAGTCAGGGAGCAGGCATTCATTATTAAGGCATTTGTCTTGAGAAGAAATGACTGAACGTACTGAGGGCCTACTTTCCAGGATGTTGTCTTGTGATGGGAAATAGAGAATAAATTTTTGCGTGTTCTACTTTTTTTCTATCTTTATGTATTTAACTGCGTTTATCTCAATCCATAGGTTGTTTTTTTTTTTTCCTCCTCCCAGCATGCTGAGGAATGAAAGAGCTGCATGGTGGGCACCTGTTAGCCAGCCAAGCTCAATCCAACACATTTAGTCAGCTTTTATTTGATGCAGAGAGTGCCTTTGACCTCTTCCTGAGAAATCTGTCAGCCTACCCAGCCCTCTGTGCTAAATGGGAGATCTGGGGCATGGACAAAGACTTGTCTTTGATTTGCTCCCTGAAAGTGTTCCACCAACTCAACTCTTAGCCATGTTCTTCGTGTTAAAGCTACCCATACCTTCCCCACCCATGAAAATATCAGCTAAAAATTTCCACAATTTGAGTTTTGGGCAGACATCTGACACTGAAAATTGTAGCTGGTGTAAATAAACCCTTTGCAATGCTATACAGCTGAGAACAAGACATTATAATAAGTGGGTTAAAATAATTGAAATCGTAATCTTTCTCAGTAATATGTACATAGAAGTCTATGGTTTTATATTTTTCTTCAATAATTTAAAGTACATTGTAATGTACAAATGGAAATCTCCAAACTTTTTAGCAGATAAATGAAAGAATCAATTCAATTACTGCAATTGAAAATAAGCAAGTGTTTTTCAGAAGCTGCTCATTTTACAGTGGAGTACCTGCTTCTTGTCCCCAGTTCTGTCTTCTCATGATGGTAGAAAAGTAAACAAACCCTAAAAAAAATCAATGCCAAAAAATGATTAAAGATTACTAGAAGTCAGGCATTCAGTGTCATCAAAACTGTGCTGTATTGATACTCAAGCAGTTAACAATTCTAGCCTCAAAGATAATTACATGCATTTTTAATGGTATTTTTCTTAGGTAGGTCTCATACTCTAATCTTTAGGGTGGAAGAAAATCACCTACAAGTGATGACATGCAAGTTGAAGTGACTTCATAAGGACAGCCACAAAAGTGGTTCAATTTCTTTGTTCTTGTAGTGGGGTAAAGAAATTATAAGAGGAGACTAATACTCCTTTCTCAGGGAGTGAGATCAATTTCACTTCCTGGCAGTTTCTAAATTGTGTTTGCCAATTGTGACTGAAATTATGGAGACAGATGATTGCTGGCCTCAACCTTTCATTTATTCCAAGGCCACTGAGTGAAGTTGTGCACTTTTTTTAGGCTTTCCTGCTTTGTTTCAATTTACAGGATCTCAAGTTTCATTTCTCAAAGACTGGAATGGAGAAAAGTGCTTCTGAAATCTCTTGAATACACAGGGTTGGCACACTAGAGATCTTGGTTTTCTCTTGTACCTTCCCTTTTCTTCTATTTCTTTTGAAAGTACAATAATAGTTGTTCTATGGAAGACATGATCGGAAGGAACATCCATCATTTTCATAGACTAAAACTTGATATTTCATTATCCTTACTAAATGATTCATGCAAAATATTTGTGCTATTAGCTGGAACAGACTGGACCTAAGTTGCATTACTTTTATTTGTGCTTCATTTTTAGTGAGATCAATTTAAATTTTAAAAAGTTCTCAAATAAAAAGAAATTTTCTAGAACTCAATGTTGAATTTTAAATTTAGATTTTTATTCTATAAAGATCTTATTATGATAAACATATATGATTCAAAAAGTCTTTCCTGTAAACTTCTTTATAAAAGACAGTTACGTCATCCTGGACAGACAGCTAGGAAAAACCCTGAAGTTATTAAGCCCCTCATAAGCCCCTCATCAAATTTCAAAATTTTTTGTTAGAGTATTTCCCCTTGAAAGGGAAATGTAGAAAAGTTGTAACAACATTTTAAAAAGACATCCACAACCATATAAACCCAACATGGTCAACACAAGGCAGTTGCTACAATTCCTGGGGGGGGGGGGAAGGTGAAAAGAAATGATAAATAAGAAGTTTATTAATTTATTTATTTAGTTATTTAGTTATTTCTTTATTTATATATTTATTTTTTAGCAATGCAAATATAAAATAAGGTCATTATCCTTATGCAGCAAGAAATTTTCACTAGTTTTTGTTTTTGTAAGCAGTGTATGCTTCAGTTTTAATTTGCACCAGAAAACTTAAGGGGCCTTCCAAGTATGAAAGGATGGAAAGACTAAGTCACTCTTCCACTTTCCAAAGGAGAGTTAGCCTTGTTAAATTATCAAATAGGGAGGACTAAAAGAGATACCCAAGCTAAACAGGAAGTCTGTGATGATGAATTCTGGTAATCTCATTCAAATTTTTAGCAAGGAAGAGAGCAGAGTGGATCTATTATTGATGTTACTGTAAAGCACTACAAATTAATTCAAATTCAAAAGGAAATTAGCTCAAGGTATGCACAGAAGTATTCAAGTACTGATTTTTTTTCTAAATACTCTGTTTAAATAGCAAATACATTTTATCTGTAAGTATAGTAATTCTTAATCAGTTTTGTAAGTGCTACTGCATATGCCAGATCTTAAAAGAAAGGAGAAGCTATTATGTTGATGGAGAAATATGTAATTGACCAATAAAAAATACCATAGGAATGCATGCAGATATTATATAAGGTTAGTTTGTTTTCTGTTTCTATTTCTATTGTTTTCTGTTTCTATTACTATTATTAGTTCTTTAAATTCAGATAATCAGTTTCAAAAACCAAAATTATGGGAAAAAACCCCACTTCATAGAGTTAAGCTCAAGTGTATCGATTTAAATCCTAGCTCATCAAAATGAGGAGACAACTTTAGCCATATACACCTCTATAAGGAAGACCATCAGAGAGGGACTAATGGCTAAAACTGCTCTGTCTACAGCAGAGATTTGAAAAGCTTGGCTTGCTGCTATCAGCAGGAGCAATAGTGCTTGGGATATTCAGTAGTGCTGGAAAAGAAAGGCACAGAGAAAGACAGTAAGAACTGCCAATCTTCTGGTATTTACCCAACTTTTTTTCGTTGTCTGAATTTTAGATTGTTCATGCCTATTGCAAGTTTGATTGTAGTCCTCCTTCCTTGGGACACTACTGATGCATGTAGAGTTATGTACAGGTATTTCTTTTCTTGTTTGGTATTTTTTGTGGGGTTTTTTTTTGTTTTTGTTTTTGGGGTTTATTTTGTTTTTTATTTTTTATTTGTCACTGCTGAGAAGCCTTGCTCTTACTGTCTTGCAGTGAGAATTTGTCTGTTCCAGAAAGGAGACAATCTGTCTTATGGCTAACAGTCCCAAAAGGACATGGTGGTTGTAGAAAATAATGAGCATGAAGGAAGAAGAGTATAAACAATCCTACTCCCCAAAAATGCGTCCTGAGTCATCCCTTCCTGGGACAGCCAGTGAACAAAGAACACCAAGGAGACATAAGGAAGTGTTGCAGATTTGTGTTTTTCATGTGTTCCTAGGAGATATTTTTCTCAGTTATAAATGAGCAGTATCTTTTGCTAATCGGAGCACAAAAAATTACAGAAAATGAATGTAACAAGAGGCTGTGATGAGATAAATTGAGGGTTGTGAAAATAAAAGTTAAGTGAATATAAGTTGCTTGTTATTACTGGAAAGAAAAGAGAAAATTCTTTTCTATATGTCTCCAAGTTTAATCTCTGTTTACAGCTGTGTTCAGTATTTTGAATCAAGATGACTGTACTAATAATACAAATATTGATCATCTCTTATTTTTAGAAAAGGATTTCATATACCTTATGCAATAAATGTGTCTCACACAGGTAAGTTTACAATGAAAATTTATTCATTTGACATTTCCCAGGTTGTGTGATATTTATGTTAGAGAAGATATCTACCTTTGTGAAATTGTTTTCCCAGTTTCACAAATGAGGTTTGCTTATTTTTTTCTTTTTTTTTATTTTTTTAATGTGACAGTGGCTTTGATTTTCTGTGCTAAAAGTCTTTGAATCATTAAAATGAAAACTACTATTGCTTCAGAAAAAGTTTCATGAACCCTGGCAATTTTCAGAACGAAGAGAAAAAAAGTATGTATGCTTTGTGGAATTTTACTGGAAGAAATCTAACCATCTTATCTACCTCCAGGGTTAGGCAATAGGTGAACCCAACTTTCCATGGTTATATTGTGGATGAAGTTCTTACTGGAAGATATAGAGCTGTATGTAGTTACTTAACCCCTAAACAGTTATACAAGGCACAGAATCATTGATGCTCTGTGAATGTACTCTTAAGACATCAGAACAAGAATAAACAGCAATGGGATAATATATTTTTAAAGATACTCTTCCTGTAATGTGTCTTCGATTAACACACTAAGCAAACTTTGCAGTAACTTCCCTTCTGTTTCTTCCATATTTTTTAAATTGTAAAATAAAAAAAAAAAAAAGAAGAAAAGAAGTTTATGACAGCTGTGTTACATTTAGTCTTCATATTTTCTAGCTTTTTAAAAACTAATAATTAAGTCAAGATTTCAGCCTTCATTTTTGGTAACCTTATATACGCACACAAATCTGTACATGAAAAAAAATGGAAATAAAAATATCTGAGAGGATTTTGTTCTGATAAAATTTTAAATGATCAACAGAGTTATGTTCAGTGGCATTTATATTCAATGAAAATATTTTTAAAAAGCCAAACAATTTTATGGCACAGTTTAATTTAGGGATTCAGCATCCTGAACATTTTAGGAACTGTGAGGTATCCCATACAGTCTCCACATATGCTCCATGTTGTGTGTCTTGGAGGTCCCTTTTCATGCCTACCAGTCCTCCCTGTATATTCACACTCTTAGTAAGACAATGCAGTCTAACTCTGAACTAGATGAGTATTAAACGAGTATTTTGCAGTTGTTCTAATTCATAACTAGAAAGGCTATTGGGGCACCTCTCTGGGATGATGAGCATACTCATGCTCAGCCTGAAGATCATTATATCCTTGATACCTGTTATCTGCAGTAACCTATGAACAATTGCTTTGTACTTGCAACTTGAAAATATTCTACTTGCTTATAACTCTTTGTGCTTGGATAAAGATCTTCCAACTAAACTAAGAATGGTCTGTAAAAAAACACATGATGCCTTCTCAGAAACCGTAGGATATTCATTTTGGCTTTAATCCACCTTTGTAAAAATCACTAAAGCATCTACATTTCAAGAATAAAATCCTATCCTAAATTCTGTATCTGGGCTACTGATTCTGACATACTTTTGTCTTCAAATAAAAAAGTTATCACTAGTGTATTACTGACATCCTCTTAAAGGAAGTTATATAAAAGAGAGAAGAATCACCCTTTATATAATCATCTGATTCATTAATTTTCAACATGTGCATGTCTATGAGGTCCCCTGAAGAAGTCTAGCTCAGGGTTGCACATCTAGAAATTGATTATACATTAATGCTTTGCAAAACAAATATGATTTCATAACCATGTTGTTTTAATTATAAACATAAACATTATAGTAAAAGATAAAAACACAAAAAAGAAGGAATATGTTGTGTAGCTTTTCTCCCTTAAAAGAAGAGCAAATTCTTTTAATAATTTAACAAATGCACCTATAATTTGCCAAATGCTAATAGACATGAGAAAATATTTTAGAGCCTTTTCTGGTAGGAATATTAATTTTTCTCATGTACAAAATTCCCAAAGTTGCTGCTGTGCCAAGGGTATTGAATGATCTTTACAATTGCTTCCAATGTAGACCATTCTGATTCTATTATTCCTTTTAGCAAGTGAATTCTTCCATCTCTGAATTCGCTATAGTACTATCTCTTGAGGAGTTTCAGATCTCATTAGGAATCAGTAGACTCTTGAGAGACGCTACCATCTCACAAACACTATAAACAATTCCTTTTCAATCTTTATCAAAGTTGTGTTTCCTGATAATGCTTGTGCACTGAGATATATTAAGAATATAAAAGGGAGAAAAACATTTGAATACTTGGCCTTTATAAACAAGTTCTTTCAAAATGCTTTGCAACAATGAGTGAAATTTCTTTCCTTTTTTCTTTTCAGTTAAAATAAGGAAATGTCAAAAAAAATCCTTACTGATAGATAAGACAACATGAAATGAAGGTTAACTTTTAATGAATAATATTTTGCAATAAAATTTGTACGTCATTGAAATATGCTGGTATAGAACTTTACCTCCAAAAACTGGTATAGGTTTTTCAATTTTAGGAAGGGATCCTGAATATTTTGATGCCATTCATAATGTTGATCTTGACTCATTGAAGGGGCTCAGCTTGGATTAAACTTTTAGCCCCTTTACCACAAAGAAAACACCACCATCCTTTCAACATGACAGAAGAACTGGACATTAAATAAATAAGACAAATTCTGCAATGGTCCTACTATGTTACAGCAGTAGGGAAATTTCAACACATTGCTGGATGGTAGATGGTCTCTGGAGACAAGATCTTCATCTTAAAAAATGATCACATTTATATACTCACCCTTGCCAGAGCAAAATACTTATTGTAACAGCAGGATTTGTTGTTTTTTTCCCCCAAACATTACAAAAAAATGCTTAAGGCTTTATGGAATGTTGAAAAACGTGTTGTGTTTGTGCTGCTGTGCCCTCAGGTAATGTGAAAGGACATGCAAACCCAGCTGCACAGCCTGAAGCTGGCCTCCAGCATAAGCTGTTAGAACTGTGACCTCTGTATGGCAGGCAATCACACTGGTAAAAAGGGCTAGTGGAAGCAAGAGAGTAAGGGGCAGCTAGAGTTAATGTTAGAGATTATTTTAAAAGATCTGTTTAAGGTTCTAAACAGGCCATATTGTGGAAAAGATGTGAGCTAGCTGAGACCTGGGTGAATGAAAAAGGTTTTTATACTTACCAGCAAAGGTAATGTGCTGGTAATCAATACCCAGAAGGAAAGACAGCTCAAAAGCGGAAAGGTGTGTGCAGTTGTCAAAGAGACAAATGTAGGTTTCATCACTATACAGCAGAGGGTAAATGGGCTTGAAACAAAGAGGGAGAGGAATTCTAAAACATAGTTAAAAATTTCAACAACTTTGGGTATATCCCTAGACAGAATATTTCAGACATAAGAAGACTTCAAGGTAAAAAAAAATATGTGAGCAGATAAAAATATTTCTTGAATTCTTTAAAAGTATAGGCTTCTGCTACAATGTGATAAAACACTGGGAAAAAAATATCCATTTTTCAATAATTATTATTAATTATATCCGTTTTTTCAATTAATTATTTTTCAGTTACAAATATGATTCTTTATGCTGGAAGTCATCTGGCATCTCATACCTATTGCTTCTTCCAGTTCAGTTCATCAAATATATTTCTTATCTGGTTCATCCACACACACTTTCATTGTGGACAGCAAAGGAGTTGCCTTTGCTAGGTAAACAGAAAGACCTGAGGATTTATACTGCGCTTTTGTCAGCTATCATATTTATACCTTGACTATCATAAGAGATGATTGACAGGAATGATTCTGTAGTATCCTTTGTTATGTCACCAATAAAAAGAGAAAAGCAATTGTGTAGTAAATCTGTACTTTCCCCTGTGCAAAATACCATGAGATGGATGGTAGATGGTGGCAACAGCTTTCAACAGGTCTCACAAAACTAATACAGACATTTAGAGGCAGAATGTTGCCTAGGATACATTGCCATTCTTCCACTGCAGTGCGTTGACCTCTGACATTTAGACAAGTTGAATTTTTGCCCCTTCAGTTTAATGTATGTTTACAATATCTTTAAAAATTAACTACCCTTAACTATATCAAATGTTTTCTCTGAAATTTAAATTATAATTCAAACACATGATTTATAGACATCAATTTAACACTTTTTGCTATCTTTCTGTTTCATGGTTTTGGGGGGATATCTTTCTGTAGAATTTCAGTACTGTGAAGTGCTATATCCAATACATTAAAAAAAAAAAAAAAACCCATGTAGAATGCCCCCATTTAGAAAAACAAAATAAAATTTTAGAGTTATGAATTAAATATCACATTCTAAAAACCTATTTTAAAGTAACACAAATGCTCTTATTCTATGTTTCTTTACTGTTATAAAATGAATAAATAAGATTTGAACTTTTTCACGAGTTTTAACAAAAAAGAAATAGCATATCCTAAATGAGGGCATCACGTAATTTAAATACAGAAGCCATTAAATGTCTGAAAATCATAGTTTATTCTCCATTATTCTATTTTTTCTAAAAAATAGTGAAAAGGTAAAGAATCAGTCTTAGTACTTATTGATTCCGCTTCCACTGCCTCATTTATGGATATTTGCCTGAATTTTTACATGTTTCAGGAAAACACAATGCCATGATACATTTATGGTTCATAATCTTGACTTTCATGGGCTAATTTAGGAGTTCAAATTAGCCTAAACTAGCTAATTTAGGACCTAATTTCATTTTAAAAAATTACAGCATTAATGAAAAGACAGACACCTTTTGACAGTGATTCAGAAGTGTTAAGCATTACTTCAACTCTAAATTACCCTTCAGTCATCAATGATTGTATTCATAGCTTAACTGCCATTTTCTACTTCATACTCCCTAGTTCAGGGATTTCAGGATATGTAAATTCAGAGAAACTAGTGCTATAGTTTAAAGCCATTGTGCATCAATGCATCTGGGTTTATATTCTAGGGAAATTCAAATATCAGAGGAATGTGGAATGCTTAGATCTCACTTAATAATGAAAATGTGAGCTGCTCCATTCCTGAAACTAAGAGGTTTACAAGCCATGTTTAAATACCTTTATTTGTAGGTTAATTGATTGGGCTTTGGATACTCCTAAATTTAGTCATTAATATTCATAAAAAATGAAAATATGATCATCAGACATATCATAATTTTATATATATGTATGTAATAGGCAGCTACAAATTTTTAAGCTCGAAATGCATATTGGTCTACCTCAAATAATAAAATATTTTGGGATTTTGGGGATCTCTCTGTCCTTTCCTGTATAGAATGCTATAAAACTGAAAAAGACTCGTGATCTTTAATTTTAACAGGAAAGACCTTTGGATTTTCAAGAAAGAATCCTGGACAGCTAACAAGAAACAAAGAGTTAATAAAATTAAGACAATTAAACAGGATTCTTAATGCATGGTTATGACTTACTGAGTTAGTTCCAGTTAAAAGGCTTAGTATTTCATTGTATATAATGCTATTCTATGTATATATATATGTGTATATATATATATATATGTATTCTGTTTTTAAGGGCCATATAATCCAGATTTTCTTGTAAATAAATCAGATCCTTAAAACACTTGAATAGATTATGTTTTATAGTTATGCTTAACTGAAAACTGAGAAAAAAAAATATTGCTGCTTTCAGTACAAAGTGAAATATTCATTTGTCTTTTTCTTGTTATCACATTACAGAATACTGATAGCCAGAATACTGTAATGGCCAAACAACAACTGTGAATTTAGGAAAGATAGATCAGTAGTGTCCAGAGCAAAGCTTCTCCAAAATACATCAATTTTTGTGAATTTGGTGGTTTCTTATTTTCTCTGATATCGGAACTGACCAACCAACCACCCACAAAAAAACTTCTAAAAGTAATTGATTTTTGTTACATATCAGCTCCTTTACTTTTTGTTTTACAGATAAGTTTTTCTCTCAGTCACATCAGTGAGCTTTATCTGTTCATGACAAATTTGAACTTTCATCTTTTGTTTAATTATCTAATTTTCATTACATTTGCATCTATTAAATCGAAAGCTTAGGATAAAGGATCACTCATATCCACATTGGAAAGTCAAAGTTATGTTATGGACCATTTGTTAACTGCCCAATTTCATTAACATTATTGCTTTTGCCCCTTAGACAAATATATTTGGAAAAAGTGTGAAGCTCAGAATTAGTTGTGAAAAGTTTTGGCATAGAGTAGATTTCAATTTTTTTATTTTAGAAGTGTGAGAAATTATTTTCTGACAGAAAATTCACTTTGATGTTTCAGGACTTCAACATGTAACTGTAAGATAGAGTTATTATTTTGCAATTTCTGCAGTGGTAGTAAAACTGAAAGGTGAAAATTAAAATTTAAATGACACATCAAAAATAAAAGGTAAGGTATTTTATTCATACTAAATGGAGAAACACTGACACTCTTTTTACAAGCTATAGCTCCTTATCCATCTTTTTTTGTCAGTTTCACCAGAAAAAAAAAAAAAAAAAGGCAAGGGATAGAGATATATGGCTTAAC
>JAYDZK010000001.1:70877262-70903457 GCA_034509185.1 Euphonia xanthogaster
CCTACACCAAGGCAACTCATTGCCTTTTCCCTTTCTCAGAAAGATATAAGTTATAAAACCAAAATATTTTTATTAACAGGAATTGTGTTGGGGAAAAATTGCTCTTTCTCTTTAATTATTAATATGTTAATCTAATGTGGGATTTGAAAGTTGCCTAAGCTTTGATCAATCCAATTTTTCCTCTGAACTCTCTACAAACCTCCTTTGCGATACATCTTTAAGGGAACATTGATGGATAGAGAGAAAAAAAATGCCTTTAATAAAGAAAATTAGTTTATTATACTTATTTTTGAATGGGCTGTCACTGAAATAGCAAATAAAAAAACCTATGAAGTTCCTATAGTCTGACATTTATTTTCATGAACATATTTATATGCTATTTGTAAGTATTGCTTTTTGTATTCTGAATCAGGCCACCAAAAATATGTATTGACATAAGTAATTGTCATATCCATAGTAATAATAAAAAAGAAATGTGGATTTAAAAAAAAAATATATTGCTGGGTTTTTTAACCTGTATAATACACTCAATACACACCATGACACACTCAATTACTTTTCCCTACTATTATGAGAATATGACATTCAGATCTGTCTAATGAAACATGGAATTAATACTGTTCATAAATTTAGTCTCTCGGGGTTGACAACACTGTAATGTGAATGTTTCTTTGCAAATATGATAAACGTTAAATCAAGAAATTATCTAATTCCAAAGTTCTTCCTTAAAAGCAAATAAGAGTGGTATATTGTCCTTAACATAAGGAGAGGACAATATCTGTTTCAGGTAAGACAGTATCTCTGTCTGATAACAAAGGAGAAAATTCCTTTGTGAAATCAGCAACACATGTCTTTAAAAGTTCTAGAAATAAAATATTTGAAATAGAATTGCTTTTAACAATGTCTGAAAAGCAGGACAGATACCAGTGTGATATTCAGGGAATGTAATAGACAATCATAATAGAACAAAGGTTCAGAGGAGACAAGACATAAGGTTTGCAAACCACTGGAGTTACTGTTATGATAAGAACAGAAATAAGTTTTTGATACAATGCTGCCTTCTCTAAGAAAATAAGTGCAGAAATATTGCACAACTAGGCATCTAGAAATGGTACCATTCAAGACATTTATCCGTGTTGCAAAGCTGTCAGTATCCCTGTATTTCAGCAATAAGTGGCACCAGGCTCATCAGGCTTTTCTCTCACTACCACACACTGACCAAGGATGGAAGAATGGAAGCTCTATTACATTTTTACTGCTGCAGTAGAATGCCCAAGAAGCTTTGGGCTGGGAAACACTGAGGAACAGTAAGTATTCATTTGTTTGGGTGGGCTTTTCTTTTGTTTTTGGTTTTGTTTTTGATTTGTTTTCATTTTTTGTTCTGCTTTTTTCTTGATTTTTTTTTTTTTTTTTTTTTGTGAGGGGCTTGGTTTTGGTTTGTTGTGTTTTTCTGTGGATTTTACATGACTGTCTGCCATTTGTTTGACTTACTCTAGTGTAATCTCCAGAAGGTGAAAAAGCAGTTCAAAGCCGTGACTTTTTGCATGTACAATAGTCAAGTACTTATATGCATTATGATAGATACACTTTGCACAACTTTGATCCCATACCACTTGGCAATTCCTAATTAAGAATGTGCCCTAGCCTCAGCAAAAAAAAAAAACAATGTGCTAAATATATTTCAAAGCATGAAATATCCGCTGATTGGAACAGGATCTGAACTTAAAGACCAAGACTTTGTTTTATTTTAATGATTAAAATTTGAGCCTTTTTAAGATAACTTTCATGTTTCAGAGACCTCTAATAAACAAGTCTGATAAATCTGATGTGTTTGTAAGGCATGGACAAACATGATGGTTCATCACCCTGGGACTTCGAAAATACTAGCTTATACTTAAAATGTCTTTATTACTTCAATTATTATTTACTATTACTATAAGAATATGATTTTTCAATTTTTTTTTTTTCTGCTTTGGCTTCTAGTCATTGAATCTAGATATAGATTCTAGGCTGTTAAAGTGTCAACCTTCTTATATTTTTGGTTCCTTGGTAAGCATATATGATCACCAAATTCTTTAAATACTATTCTTAAAACCACAGAAATTTAAATTCTTGCATATTTAGAACATGTTTTTAAGTGTTTTCATGATAGCAATAGGGATTCTGTAAACGCTATTTCATTTCTTCAGCATCTGAAAATGCAGTTAAGGATATACTAACATTTTCTTCATTAAAGACCATACAATTATGACTTAAATATTGAAATATTGAATAGGCATATTGAGCAAGGTTATTATATGTAGGACAGTCTCTCTCTTAAGAAGAGGGAGCATGTAAAAGGCGTTTATTGCCTGAGGCCGAGATCTGTAGGAGCAGACAGAAATGTCTCCTGGGTTACCCTATTTAAAGCTGCCTTGAAGAGCGCTAGCTTCACTTTTGCTTCCTCCCTGCTGCAAAAAAAAAAATCACATATAGAGGGGAAAAAATTAAAAGATAGAATACACTTATACCACATATACTGTAGAATCAGCTTGGAACTAGTCTTGTGGTCTGATTCACAGAAGTAAATCTGGATTCTTGTGCCATCAAGAATCCAGACAAGATCTCAAGATCAAGAACTTAAACAATACTGTTTAAGTTCTCTCCCCTCTTGCCTTGATCCTGCTTAAATACATGCTTCTGTCCTTGTCTTTTCTTTTATAACTTCTTCCTCTTCCAAAAGATTCTGTTTTACCTCTGCCCTGCTTTGATTCCTGATACTGAGACCATTCAGATGCTTCCACTAATTTCTTTCTCCAGCACCACTTTCTTAATACTGGTTCTTGGCCTTCATATATTTTTTGCAATGTTTTTCCACAGCTTTCTCACTCCGTCTATCCCCTTTCACTATGAAATGGGAGTCTTTTACTCTCCATTTGTGTGTAAAATGGCAAGAAAATACTTATAGTCGTTGCATTGTGTAACTCTGTGGAGCAGTTGTTTTAAATTAACATTAAGGACCATCTTCAGACCTGAAATTAAACATTTCTGATAATTTAAATATTGAGGTTTAGGTAATTGCCACTGAATACTTGAATTTCATTATACATCATATAATTCATGGCCTCAGCAAGTCAAATCATACTGGTAGGAATTTGACAGGCATGAGAAAAAAATTGTTTGAGAATCCAGATTTTTACGGTGCATGAGAAAAATAGTGATCTAAAATATACTACAAACTCCTTCCTATCTATTGTTCTCATGGTGTTTGAGAAGAGTTAAACTATCTTCTCTTGACACTGTGAAAGTCACTGCAGTCCATTCCACTCTGTTGCCTAAAGAATAAACCGGAAATATTGTATAGCACTGGAAACTCAGTCATGATATTATGGTAAGTTTAAATAAATATCAAATCCACTTCTGTATTTAACTCAATTTCTTTTACCTATTATATTGAGTGTCAAAGAAGTCTAACATCCACCTCTGATTTTACTTCAATAGACTCCTCTTAAAAGACACATAAGCATAAACAGATACACAAATAAAAGCCTCTTGTTCCACATCCCACAAATTGTTTTAAGTAGAAATTTTAGATAAGATTCAATTAAATGTAGAATTAAAATGACCTGTCCAAAGGAGAAAGAAGGTGAATTGTTTTATAACCAAAGTGTGAAGACACCCATTGATGTCCAGTAAGTTCTTCCCTTTCCCCTTTTTTTTCTATTTGTCATTTCAACATTATCTCCTTTTTCCCCTTTCAGTATTTCCTTCTGTAGGTCTTATTCCTGACAATATGAAATACCAAAATATTCATCTGGACACCTTATTTATCACAAATTTTCAGCCCAGAGAAAGTGATGATTCTTGGCTTCTTTATGACAGAAACTCAAGCACCATTTTGTTGTCTCCATCTATTCATGAAAGACAAAATTCTTCTCTCACTTCTTCATTAGCAATAATTTGCAGCAGGGAAGCAAAATTATTGAGAAATATAAACACACACACACACACACACACACACACACACACATTGTTCAGAATTCAATTCCATATGCCACAACTCATCACTCATCACCAAACCTCCAGTTCTCATCCTTCCTCATCAAAGTTAGGATACTGCAATCGAAGAAGTGGACCTGTTGTCCTTGGGTTTTTATTTATATTCTGATTTAGTTGTCTGAAGGATTTCATACTTCATATTGCATTTTAAGAGTAAGATACTTGTTAATCAGGTAATCATTCTAATATTGTTGAGGAAACTCCGGAGGCTGGACATTTAGGTGAAGGACCAAATATCATAAACACAGCTCCAACAATCTCTTCACATATATCCAAACCCTTTATATCACACTAAACCTGATCATCTGTGGAATGTAAATGATTTTAACAATTTAGCTGTATTAAGTCATTATTCAATAACACCCTTGTCTTTCAGCTCCACTTCCCTCCCCCTTCTTTTTAAATATTGATTGTGCACTTCCATGTCATTCCTAAAGCTGCTCACCTAAATCCAGCAGATTTCACATTTCCCCACCAGGTTCCACAAAACTGCCAGAATCCTTATATGTGTGTGTTTTCCCCTAAAACAATACCTAAATTACTCTAATGGGTGAGAACAACTCAAAATTATTGATATTAGGGAAGTCCTGTGGAATACAGATTTAAATAACTTCTCTCATGCTAGTGCTAAGATGCAAGATAGTTTAGTGATTCACGACACCTGTCTTCAACTATATTACTGCTCTTGAAATGCTACATTTATTCAGACAGCTATAAGAAAACAAAATGAAGACAAAACCACAATAAAAAATGGTAAAAAATGGTCAAAAATGGAAGCTTTTTTTCACTATCCTCTATTATTCAAAACCAGCATGGGTTATTTGATTTTTGTGTTTCTTAATCTAAATCTAAATGCTGAATTCCAGTAACTGGTCTATTAATAACAAAGACTTTATTGTTACTTTAATTTCAGCATCTATATTCACTGAGCCATTTTGAAAAAATCGGATAAAAAACCCAACTCTCCTAATACAGGTATTTTCCTAAATCAGACAAACATGAATGAGTACTTTAATGATCTCAGGGGTGATTGTATGGAGCTCTTTACAAACTATAATTTCATAGGATACATATAATTTCATCTAACGGAAAATTTGCTATTCAAGTCTTATTTTGTGATTACATTCAGAATGAAAAATCCATTCAGTTTATCTTTAACATAGAATTTAAAGGCAGAAACCTTTGTACCTTATTTTCCACCTCAGATTTTATTTTTATTTTATTTTCTCTTTTCCTTAAATTTGCATTTAAGTGTGTGCTATTCTAACAGTTTAATTTTTACTTTTCTTTGATATTTTTCTTGTGCGTATTAAAATTTTAGTAAGATATCAGGAATAGACTGGACTTGAATTTGCATAACAATATGCTTTACCTCAAATATGACATGTTTTAAAAGAAAACAAAATTCTGAGTGTTACATTTTTGCGTCATTTCCACACCCTCCTCTCCATTTTAGTAGTACCTTCAGTACTTGTCTCAAGTGCATATTCTTCTAAACAGTTTTCAAATTGAAAATGACATATATATGCATATACCCTAATAAATTCAAAATTACATCTCAGGTTTTCAGGGATTTCAGCTCACAACCTTTGTTCTAAAAGGCAACCAAAAGGAAAACAAAACCCTAACATGTAAGGCTAAGAAACAAAATAAATTAGTGTACATTAACAGTGACATACTAATGGGGTTGCATAAGATTCTGGCTCATTTGGGGCAAGGGCAGAGGAATTCTGCATTTGCTCTGAGCACATGTCTGGATGAAGCCTCTTAATATATGCTTAGAAGTAGACACTGAAAAAAAGTCCTTTAAGTTCCAAGGAAAAATATTTTGAATAAGATAAAAGTTAGTTATTGAAAAATAACTATGGTAGTGAGCCCTCACATCACTTTAAATGTCTTTAATTTCCCTTTCATTTCTTTTTTTTTTTTTCTTTCTTTGAGCATCTAGCAAAATGTGTGTTTGCAACACAAAAGAATGAGAGTGAGAGGGGGGACTCACCTCGATTACTACCCATATCAATGAGAGACTTCTAAATCAGAATTAGCTTAGACTTCTTTTTAGGCAACAGAGAGAAATTTACATCTCTGGAGGACAATTTATCAGGGTCCTTAGATAACTATCTAGGGACTTCTTCATTACTTCAAAATTTATCAATTGGTTACTTCTATTTCTCAATATACCAGGATAAAAGTTCCTGGACCACTCAATGTGTGATTGATCCTGGCCTAAGAACTTCATCCATAACATATCTCAACATCTTTATAAATACTTTAATCAAAAAAAAAACCAAACAACAACTTAACCCCCTTCTAGTCCTCTAGAATGATTTAGGAACTTTGGAGACATTTTACTGAAGGGTTTTGTACTTTTTTTCATAAAGCCTTCATCTTTATCCACATGATTATCCTTCTTAACCCAGGACATGCCCAGGTATGAAGAGGGCTCACTACCATATTCACAAAACATGGTGTAACCTCAAGACTGGATACATAGCTGTCCTTATTCCTACTCTTCAGGAAATAGGATATATTCAGGGCAAAGGGATCTGCTGTGACGTTCCTATGTGAGTTTTGCATTATGGAGAGGCAGAAAGGTCTCATTACTATTCTTTGATGGGCAAGAACATCGTGTTAATGTGTTCTTTGTCTACTACTTATAGTGATAATCACTTTTCCTGTCTGTTTAAGCCCACAGGACAGACTAGAGAAAGGAAGATGAGATTCTTTTCTCTTTTGTAGTTACTTACAGATTGGTGGCTGGAGAGGGATTCTAGCAAAAGTTCAGTGCTGTAGACAGCAAATGCTTTGTGAGGAAAAGCAAGACTTTCTTAGAAACAAACAAACTAACAAAAAAGTTAAACAGGTTATAGGTATTTCACCTTCTTGTTCTGGTTAGCAAGATTCCATTAGATTCCATTTTGATTCCATTTAGATTCCATTTGCTATTTCATCTTATTAATTGCAGCACACACCACCAAACAAATAGCAGTTACATAACTGGAGATGAAATCCCAACACGCCTCACTCTCATCAGTTATGTTTGTCCAAGAAAAGAAAGTCCAAGTAATTTTTTTAAAAATTCCAAAATTGCAAATTTTGTAATAAGTAAATAATGTTGAACTCAAATTAACATATTTTTCTATGTTACTTGTAAAACATACATCATTTCCAACATATTACACATTGGTTATCCTAGCATCAGAGATCCAAAATTATGTAAAAGGAAAAAAAGGTTACAATACAAGACAATAACACGTAAGTCATTTTAGATTAGAAAGAAGAAGAGAAGCAGTTTGGCACCTTTTAAGTTTTTGGAAAAATGAGATGTGATCGGAAAAGGTTAATTGGTGTCCAGGTTGCTCTTGTTCAACAAATTTGATTCATTTTTATTGTAATTCAGTGAGTAGTTTCAGAACCAAGCAAATATAAATCTATTACTAAATACTGTAAAATCAACATAAGACAAAGACAAGATTTTGCCTGAGAAATACACATATGGAATACTAGTTTTGTACATTATCATCAGAGTAATCTTGCTTGTATTAAATAAGACCTTAAAATATTTAATTAGATGTTGTGCCAAATTTTTCACTGGATAACACAAAATAAAGCAGCATATGAAACAGATTCTGATTCACTACTATAAGTACCTTGAGTGATTGAAGCCTTGATTGAAGGCTACTATACACGTTACTACTTAATTTAACCTTTCCTTTTACAGTTTATTTATGTATTTCTGATCTTATTAGCTGCAAGAACAAATTATTGTAATTCTCTCTACTACAGTATTCTGAGCTCACGCTATCTCCAAATTACAGTATGCCCAAACGCCCTCAACTCAACTTTTAGCTTTCAATGTTAACAGACAGTCTATTAGTACTACCTTTGAAGACGTAAAGTGGCAGGTTTTTTTCAACTACAACTCACTGCAACATATGGATTCTAGTTCTAGAGTCATTAAGCAAACTTAAATGCTCATATGTGAGCACCTGGTGAGCATATACCATGCTAGTATTCTTATTCCTCTGGTCAAAATCTGTGAAAATATATATTTTTAAAATTTGGTCTTGTATCCCTTCTTCCTTTTTCTCTGTTGTATTAGGCTTTGGTTTTGTTTTGTTTTGTGTTGGGGAGAGGGTTGTTTGGGTTGGTTATTTTTAATTTTTTTTAGAGATTTCTGTTCTTTATCTATAATCCAAATGTACTGTAAAAAAAGATAGCTTCATATTTTGCCTTTATTTACATTTTCTGGTTTGTTTTGCTTTTTTTTAAATAAAACAGTAAATAATTAGATATTATGAAGCTGATAGTCTAATTATTTACATGGTTTCAATTAAAATACTAGGTCAGGTTCAAACCTCCTACTGTTTTCAGAAATGTCATGATTCTCATTTCTATTTACCAGTTTTCAAAGTTCTGCAAGATTTCATGTACATGCCTGGAGGGCTCACCAGACTCTCTTCATTTGGTCCCCTAAAAAGCCATGCAATGGCAGAGCTTTTCCTATTTGAAACCATCAGTTTCCTCTGTAAAAGTGATGTTAAAATATCTCTCTTTGGAAGTAAATGGAGACTAATGCTTAAAAATTTAGGCTACAATGTAATCTATTATTTTATTTAATTAAATGGATACTATTTCCTTTTCTTATAATACTGTAAAATTCAGAACGGAAATTGGTTGAATGAATTTTATTTGCTAATTTAACTAAAATAAAATGTATAGAAACATGATCAAAACAGGGCTGAAGTATCAATTTACTAAATGTAGAGATAGGGAATGGAAAAAATATTTTTATGTGTCCAAGAAAGAAAGAAAGAGAAAACTTTTACAATTTTGCTTATTTTTCAAGCATGTTAGCACACCTTTTTTGAAGTGATTTTTGAGCAGTGTGTTCTTCAAAACATGGTGCTTGCTTTACTTTATGTATTATTCACAGAACTTTCAGAAGGAGTTTTCAGTTAACATTCTTACTCCAATGAAGATATAATATATAACAAGACATTTAAAGAGTGTGTACCTGCCTGTGTTTCGTTGTAACTGCTTACGACTGAAATTTTCTGTTACTTGTTCTTCTCCTGTGGTGATGAAAAAATTATTTGGATTTTGCAAGTATAGGACACCTTATAAATTTTAATGAGTAGCATGAGATGCTGGTTACCATTTATGATAGGAAATATTATTGTCAGATACGTTGTTTACACTTCCTTGAATACAGAAGAAAAAAAAAAAAAAGCTGGAAATAAAAGGGAAAAAAACTTGGCATGTTACATAAAACTTGGCATGTTGCTTTTTATAGGCTACAGATCAAGTATGATTGACAGCGAGCAAATTGGAATTCACTGAATATTCTAGTATGAATAAAGAAAACCAACTTGGACACTCAAGTGATAAGTTCCATCAAGGCTGGAAATTCATGCAAATTATTTGACAGGCATGCAAAAAATGAGACAGATTGCCACTCACTGAATAACAGAAACTGAACCCTGGCTGCTGCTATTGTGGTAAATGTTGCAGTCAGATGCATGGATGTCTCTTTCTCCTCACATACAAGCACATTTAGAGGGCTTAGGAAAAAGAAGTTATTAATAAAAGTCTTCAGTTAAATCACTTATTTAGTCTTAAAGTTCTGAGAATGGCCTTCCTTGTATCCAGTTGGACTCAGTTCCTCTTAGTTCAAATTTGATTTCATTAAAGTTTAGGTCTTCCTCTACTGTGAAGAATGTAAGATCCTAAAGATTATTTTCCTGTAGTAGAGACAGGTTTTCACCGAGCTTTTTTCTGCAATTCAGAGATCTTTACAAAAACTGCAGTCCCTATTCATAGTTTTGATTTTCAAATTGTTTTTTTTGTTGTTTTTTCTTTTTTTTTTCTCTTTGCCGAACCAAAATATGTAAACAAATCAGAAACAGCTCTAGGCATCCTATCTGTCTTATACCTGTGAAAAGGAGACTGTCTTTACCAGACAGAATTTCTGATTGAATTCATCTTGGAAAAAACTTATGGATGAATGTACAACTTTTTAGAAGGTTTCAGATGAATTATGTGAATTAATTTTGGGAAGGCTTTGAAATATGGTACTTCATTCTGAAGTAACATAGAACAAGGATGTTCTAATCCAAGAACAAGGATTTATAGAGGAAAACCACTATGAACTACAGGAAATGCTCAATAAGCCTCAAGATTACAGAAAAAATTAATTTTTTTTCTGTGCATTTTTTCATATTTTGCTTCTTTCTTTTAAATGAAAAAATGCAAGAGTTAGGATATTTTAGATGGAAAAATTTTAAAAATAATAAAAGACAGATTTTGAAAAGTATGAATAATCAATATTATGCATTATGAAATTCCTGAATTTGTAGACAAATCTTGGATCCTGGGGAACTTTTTTAGCTCTTTGAGAATACATTACTATAAAGCTCAAAGGCAAGCCATTTCACCTGTATTTTAAGTTTATACCAATTGCTGAAGAAAATGAGGCTTCTCTTTTTCAATGTCAGGCATAATATTTCAAACTAGACATAACAAGAAACACAGGAAAATTTAGAAATTTACTTAGCATTGACTGAAAGCAGACAAAATGTGCAAACATAAGTCTGGACTCCACTACAACAATAATCTTGGAATATTTTAGTTCTTGTCCATTAATTTAACACTAGAGAATAAAGTGTTGCTTGACTGGAAATTATTATAGATTATTTTTATGCCCTTTTTCCATAAAATTTTTAATCTGTCCTGGATTTATTATTTTCAAAATATCAATTTTATTCTAGAAAATTCTCAAACTATAATGGTTTTACCATTTTAAATTCTCGGGGCTTAAGCAAAGGCCCACTGTATCTTTTAGTCCTTATTTTTATGTTATCTAAAATATGGGAAATGACTAACGTAGCACAGCAGAAAACAAAGTGGATGAAATCCTTTAAGAAAAGATGACATTGATATCAAAATAAAAAACCCTTCAAAATACAGCATTTTAAAAATTCTGATTTTAATAACACCTAGACATCCAAATATAACGTTTCAGGAACAAAAAGATTCTTACACACAGGGAAGTTAGTCTCCATGAAAGTATGATTACAATTTGCAGCATGCTATCTTTTTGCACTGACAGATGAATTTACTTTAATTATTTTATGATGGTAATATAGAGGCCTAACATATCTGCTCATTACAGACTGTGTTTATGTCATAAACCCAGACATTTCTGAAGCACTTGCCAGACCTATCTACCACCTAGGAAGCGATACAGAGCACTACATCTCTGACTTAAGGTTGGATCTAGGGCAAAAGGGCTTGAAACCCAGGATTCAAGAGTGGATGTGATATAGCCATAACCACATTTCGGAGAAAAAATTTAAGTCAGTATTATTCATATTATTGCTAATACCTCCACATATACTATTTATAGAATTAGTAACTTACAGATCAATAATTCAAATAATGTACTATAAAAATATTACACATTTTTCTTATAAGTAGGCTATGAAAAAAACTCGGGATCTTGTCTTTATTTTTAATCTTAACTATGAATATATGTTGAACATAAAACAAAATAACTACTATGACCACAACAATGCTATCAGGCGTAGCACAATTAAAGTACCCTGTCCTGGCAGTTTTGCTTGCCATGACCCTTTAGGTAATAGATTTTGGTTGAAGACTTGGCCACAATAATTTTGAAAAGATTATTACAAAGTGATTAAGAAAGATATAAAAAACTGCTGCCTCTAAGTATTAGAGATATAAAAACTGCTGCCTCTGACTTTAAGTATTAAAGATATAAAAACTGCTGCCTCCGACTTTAAGTATTATTTGCATAAAATGGCCTACAGTCAAAAAGCTTAAAGAGCCTGTTCCTATTCAAATTTAAGTCAATGGAAGCAGAAATTAGGCTTATGAAACTTGCAAAATTTTATTGGTTTTTTTTTCATGTGTGATATAAAAACATTATATCTCATGCTTGATTAAACTTTCATAAAGATGAGGGGTTTCTTCTTAGTTTCAACAGTAAACCAAATAAAAGGTTTTCTTGCTACCTTTATACATACATAAAGGAAGCCAATCTTTTATGCTTGCTAGATTTAGGAAGTAAATTTCTTTTTATTATGAATCATACAGGTAGAAAATGTTATAATAGAACAAAAATGTTATATAATATAAACAAATATGTGAAATATTCCACATTTTCTTGGTATTGAAGAAAACTTATTTTTTAATATTAGCTTTTAAAATGTGATCATAATTGTGATAAACACCAATGCTAAATATGCCACACTATAAAAGTCTAAAACAACAATAATAATATTTTTATACAGGTTTTCAATATAAGCTGAAGTTCTGAGTCTTGCACTCTAGTGAAATGGAATGGTAGATATCTTCACAAAGGGAAAAGCAAAATGTAGTAATTTTAAGATTTTAAGTTCTTAACTTTAAGAGAAGTAAAATGGGAAAGGGCACTTTTAAGTCAGTCATTCTGTCATGCCAACATCCTAATCATATTTCCTGCTGTCTACAGACAAATAACTGTAAGTCATTTGGAGTTTTCCAGGCTAATAATATAAAAGCATCCCTTCTCCACCTTTTCAGTAATGAACATATTTTCTCCTCCATTATCCTCCATTAACTGGGTACCATTAGCACTAGTATGCAATATTTCTGTCATTCAGCCAGCCTAATACAAGCATAAACCAGTGTATTTTGTTGGCAACAGGAGACCTAATAAGGGTGAAAATAGATTGCTTTACCTTTAACTCGACAGGAAACTTTTCCTCAGGTGAGGACAAAATCTTAAAGCATTTTCACAGGCCATATCTTCCCTATGTATTGCACAGAACTGTCAGCCTTTGGTCTTTAAACATGTTTCGAAAACTCTGTTTATCTATTCATGTATTTTCCTTTCAATATCCTTGAAAAGAGCGGTCAGGAATAAATCAGAAAAAGGTGCACTAAATATAATTTTTTTCTCAGCAATTATGACGTGCCTTCAGGATATCTCACTTCATTAAGTACTAACTGCTTGGAAAGAATAGTAAGGTATTAAAATGCTAATAAAAATCTGGACATCATAATTTGAAAATTGTATAGGGTTTCAAGCTGCTTTCACTTCCACTTTTTATTCAGACTTACATTCATAAAACATCAAGCAAACAATTTGTGGCACATAATGAACAGAAAAATAATGAATGGTAAATAATTTATATTACACTGAGAAGCTCCCTAGTTCATCTAACACTATTAACTGATCTCTAATTACAACATGGTATAAAACCTGTATTTAAAAACAAATACGGGATTGTCAGCAGAAACATACCGAAGCAAAGATATCAGTTTGTAATACACAATCATATTATTTCTAAAGCACCCCATTGACTGGAGAATTTAATTGGATTTTAGATGACTGATAGAGAATTTTGAGATAACCATACTTGACATTCTCATAAGCACTAAGAAATAAGAAGTCAGGAAATTACTGTAGAAGAACAAAACTAAATACAGGAACAGACACACATAAAAGTAGTCAAAGTGAAGTTACTCAATTATTTGTTGCCAGTTTGGAAAGACACAAGTAGCCTAGCAAGTGTGCAGAAAGGATTTCTCTTGCATTGAGCACTGTTCAATTGCTATATTAATTTTCTGTAAAATAAAATAGACAATATGTTTGTCAAATATGCTGATCACAGAAGATTAGGCTAGTTGGGAACGTTCAGGGAAAGCAAAGTTAAACTTTTTTTTTACTTCTATATTTTTAATTTATTTGTGTCACATAATGAATACTACCAGGGGATAGATGTAGACTTCAAAATAAACAAAATACGAGGAAAATATCTGACACCAATAATTTCCGACATAAAGAGGACAACAATATTCTTACTGGACAACATATAAAATAGCAGTGAGGTAGAGACCATGATGTAGACTATAATGTAGATGTTAGATATAAATCAGTAACTGATTAATGTCACAGAAATAGAACATATATGACTTTTTCTTAATGTTCGTAACTACATTATGGACACCTATATGTGTAATTCATCCTAAATTTTCCCGCTAGTGCAACCAGCCCAAATGTGGATAAGGATGACTTAAATTAAGATAAATAATATTAATGCTCAAGACTGAGAATACCAAGACTATTTTACTATTTTATGAACATACTTATATTAAGAAATCAGGGCTAGCATCTTGAAAATGAAATATTTAGGAAGATATCTCTGTGTTAAGGGATATTATAAGCAGTCATTCTCAGCTTCTAAATACTCTTACAGTGTATCATTCTTCTATTTGGAGAGGAAAAGATGGTCATAACTAGAACAAAGAATTTGACTCTTTCTGGATTGATTGGTCATTCTTGAGCCTTTGGATATATATATATATATATACATATATATATATACTGGTATGAAAAATACTTCCCATCACATCTAGGCACATGATCCTTGTCATTTGTACTCTTTGTCAGATTTTATGTCCTGCACACTTGAGCTATTTATCAGTCTCCCAAAACTGCTCTGTGTGAAATTGTCTATGAGTGATATGAAGTCCAAAGCTACCTCAGAAGACATTTCTTTTGTATAAATACAACAATTTAAGGGAATGTGGAATGTAGGAACACTCGATTTATTAGACTACTTCCATAAGGATAAGAAAAACAATAAATCAAACCTTCATGAACATGAGAAAAAACAAAGACAATAAAAAGAAGCATAGATCTCAGGCTGCTGGCTGAAGGGCCACTAAAGAAATAACTCAAGTGTAACCTTGATACTTTGCAACTGATAAAATTATCATGAGCTTCATAAAAAAAAAAAAAAAAAAAAAAATCACAAAAACCCAACTCTCTTTATGAGACATTTGAAGGGGCTTGAGAGACTGCATAAAACTTCTGAGGTGAGGTAAAGAGGAACAAATGTTATTTTATGACGTTCAGAGAAAGGCTCAAAAGAGGGATCAAGGTAGATCTCAGAAAAATAATGGTAAATTTAAGCAAAGGGAGGCTGAAATGGACCAGTAGCATTTAAGAAAGGACCTTGCAAGTACATGTGCCCTGATGAGCCTGATCACCACAGCCTGTTCTACCTCTTCCTTAAACTACCTTCTTAAATAATTTCCTGTGTATGTGCTCTCTGTGTGAGACAGTAGGAAGGTTGAACTTTAAAGCAAACAGCACGACAAGGCCTGCTGCTGGGGAAGCCATAACCAGCTACAAGACAGACTTGTTATGTTTGTACGAATCTCTGTCTGCGTGTGTGTCTATGTGTCTGTGTGTGTACACGTGAGTCTGATCTGCTAAGCAAGACTAGAGACAGAACAGGTGGTTAAAACCGGCTCATTGTGCTGCTGATGTGTATGTAAGCACTGTGTGTGTGTGTGTGTATACAGTGCTGATGAAGTCTCAACTCTCCTGCCTGTCTTCCCTGTCCTGCTGCTGGTTGGCCATGCTTGTAAAGAAAACATGCAATGCTTGCAGGTTGAGTGACCAATCTTACCACATACTGGATCTGGAAAAGAGGAGTAGAAGCCACCTCACATCCAGCAGAACAAGGAAGAAGAACCAGTCCCATCTCCCTTGCATGAGCTCCAGAACCTCTCTCCTAGCACCACACTGTCAAAACCAAAACTTCATCCTGATGACAGCCAAAACCACTTCATAAACCAGTAAGTTTGTAAATTTCTGTAAAGGTCCTTGTACAGTTCGCAGGCCAGTTCAGTGATTGGCCACTGTTTGTTTGTATGAGTTCGTTTTACTGATCTGCCTTGTCAATTTTCTTCAACATACAGTTCATTCTATTAAAAGACTGAAGAGCTATACCCGTGTAAACTGTCTTTTTATCATAGAGAATGGAGGACATTGAGGTGATTAGCTAGTAATGAAAAGTACTTGAGACAAGGTTGTGTTAGCAGCATTATGGACAGAAATAACCAAGAACTGCAGTGGTGACAGCAGGTTTTGGTGTGAGATATCAGTGGGAGGGTGCTGACTTAAACCATCTTCTCATCTTGGTGTATGATGTACTGTGCATGTCTTTTTGACTGTGGACCAGCTGTGAGTGAAGTAGGTGAAATGAGAGCATGGCAGGTGTGATGTGCTTTAGAGGCACGGCAGCATGTGATCTGTGAAAGGGTGAGTATGAACTAACATTCATCTGGGACAAAACCTGTGTTTTGCATATGTTGTATGCTTACAGTAGATACTTATGTCAAGATGAGCCAACTGATTTCAGAGTCCAAGAGCATGCCCTGGCCTATTTTAATTATTGATAGGGATATTGTTCTTAGAGTAAATGCCATAATTAGAAAAGGTTGTATTAATTATAAATTATCAAATGTATTTGAGATTTTAATGATAAAATACAAAGCAGAAATTAATGTTCTATAAGTTATGTCAAATAATTTCAGCATATCACAAAACTATAGAACATCTGCTTGAAGTCAATCCATGCATTCTCCATTAGCTGGATCTCTCAAAATATCCTCATTCATAGACAGGAGCGTGTGTGACTAGGAAAATGCAGGAACATAATAGCGACATACAAAAGAGGAGTAATTTTGTCCTTTCCTGGGAAAAAAAATCCTTATTAAATTCATAGTAACTGAATATGTTTATTGTTGTCTGAAAAGATGAAAGAAACTTTAAACTTTTTAGAATAAGCACTGTTTTCAAAAAAATATTTCTCAAGCATCGACTTGCAAGAAAATATCAGGGCAGCATACTCTTCTTTAAAATTAAAGTGTTTTTTTTATTTTTTTTGACCACTTACACTAACCTATGCAATTATAATACAATAAAAAGAATTTTGATCACCACTCAGCAATATAAAACTATATAGCCAAAAAATGAGAAGTTTTAAACAGATGATGAAAGCACTCAGATGAATACTTATAGGCTGAGATGTTAGAAGCATTACCATACAAGCTTTCATGTGCCAGAATTTTTTTAGAAGACTAGATACATAATGTTGTATCCATAATACATAGGGGAGATGCAAGCAAAGCTCTGTAAGATTCTACTTACTAAGGAAAAAGTGAAGTCAAAACAGAATCTATGTCCTATCACTAGGCTGAGGAGATATACGAGCAAAACTTTTCGATTCTTGAGTTTTGACTCGCTACTGTGTCTTCATAATGTATATAAAAATAAAAAAAAAAACAACAATATTTTGAGAGATTTTATGAGCAATAATATTATTTAAATTATTTCATCTTGGTCAAAAGTTTACATGCTCAATTCATGCTGAATTCGCATTTGTTGCTGTTGATGTTTGTGATCCAGGACCATTCTAAGGCCACAATGGCAAGTACAACTTATATTCTCTAAGTAACGGCCTAAACATTTCAGAAAAATAAGTTCATATGTACTGAAGGTAATTGTCTCCCACAGCATGCAGGAGTAAGGGAGTAAGGAAGTAAGGTAAGTCTGCTATGAATAAATATTCTTCTTGCTGTCAAAGAATCTTCCTTCCAAAAAGTCAAAAGTCACCACAACATCAATACTGTATACACCTTCAGTAAAGTCACCACAACATCAATACTGTATACACCTTCAGTAACTTAATGGTGGTGAATGTAATTTCAAAAATGTTATTGTATCAATCAACCATGACTTTGCTCCATACATGAGTAGAATTCTCTGTTTAAGCTCCATGATTCATAAGCTTGAATCCCTGGGTAAGATATGCAAAAACACATTCAAGAAAACAGACTTTTATTGATGTCTGTGGCATCTAGGCAACGGGCATCCTGTGAGGAAGTGGTTCATAACTTAGCTTTATAAACAGTGATATTACTTATTATTTCAGTTATGTGATGTGCCTAGCACTAGAAGGAAGGACTGTCGCAGTCATATACTCCAGTGACTCTTCTCCATTAGTCTTGCTAGGACAGAGCTGTTGTCAGGCAGTCTGGAAGATACACAGCTGAACATTATGTAATTACATTGTTTTCCATGTCACTTATGAACTGTAATTAGACATTAAGCAAAACATACAGTGACAAGAATAATGAAGACTGTGGGTAGTGCTTAGAGAAGTTACAAATTATCTATACAGGAGAAATTTGCAAACAGAATGTATAAATATCTTCTAGTAATTATTCAAGTGAGATTATTTACAGGGCGAAGTAATTTCCTTCATTCAGCTGCAAAAGTAGGTAAGCCTTCAAACTGCCATTGTGTCTTTAGGTCTGAAATTGAAAAAAAAAACAAAAAAAACAACCAACCAACCAACCAACCAAAACAAAACAAAACAAAACAAAACAAACAAAAACAAGCAAAGAGTCAAATTCAGCAATAATAGAACAATTTGCAAATAATGTAGTCCTACTGCATTGAAGTTAGTGAATATTCTAAATAATCTCTTGAGGCTACAATTTTCTATTTTGAAAGTACTTTTAATTCATCTTGTGCCAATTATGTGAGACTAAGTTGCAAAGGATCTTTTCTACTCATTAGCTGGTGGATTCTAAGCAAGATTGGCTCCATAGTTTCAGAAGATTTTGGATTCTTAGTCATTTGGCTGATGGAAGAATAACCAGGTGCAATCAGGGGTCCACATTACCACAGAAGTATGAAATAATACAGCAGACCTGAAGCCAATCTTTCAGATCAGAGTAAGGATCAGGGACATTTGAGTATATCTACTGTAATGTTTGGGTTACTTTACAAATACCTAATTACATGAGTTCGTATTTTTCTAGAGTGAAGTGCTGAGATCTTTGGCAAAGAGAGCTCTCAGCAGGTAGAATGAACTAATTTCTTCTAATCTTTCATTTGCAGGATTTTTTTTTCATAATTGTTTAGCAATAAATCAGCTTATTTTGTTTCTCAGATTAAAAGGTGATCATTAGAATGATCTGTGATATATTCTATCATTCTTTAAATTCAAATAGTTAAAGGCTGCTGTTCTTTGCACTAAGGATGTTTAAATGACCTCCTGTAGATGACCCTGAGCAGATTCAGGAAACACATCCAGCCTGGTACTTCCCTAACTACACAGGCCAACCAGGTATAAGTTTTGCTGGAGAAAATTACTCAAAATAAATTTGTTTTCTAGCTTCTGACATGGTCAGGCAAAAAGCTGCTCCACAAGTATCCTTAACAGACCCAAACACTGTTTTAGTTCACCTTGTGTTTCTCTCTTTTTCAAGTTCTTCTCCTTTACCACTCTCATTCCTTTACAAACAAACAGCCCACTTCTCTTTCCCCTTTTCTAATGGCCATGGTTTAGCAGACTTTATAACATTGCTTGGTGTTTATGGTTTGTTTCTCCTGGTAATTTCTGTTCTACTTTGTTCAGCAATTCTGCTAAGCTGCTGCTTTATTTTTTTTTTTCTGCTGTATTTTATGCTGTTGTCTTTTTAATGGAACTCTGGGTCAGAGTTTGTGTATGCATTACTCCTACCTCATTATCTGCAGCAGACTGTTATTCTTCATATCACTGCTCTTCAGAGGTGCCACATGTCATATGGATTCACTATAACATCCCATGTCACAGTCTGAATGTTCCTATACTTCTGCGACATTCTGTCATTTCACTGTCTGGTTACACAGATGAGCAATGGTGGGGAAGTGGTAAATACACAATTTTTTAAAAATCAATTTCACAGTTGCCATTTTAGAAGTAGTGATGAGCTAAGGCATTTAGTCACAATGTTGTAAATTGTCTGGCACATGATGTGGCAACCATTCAATTTAAATGAAATATTTTCTTTGTTTAGTTCTTTTGCTGTGAAGATAAAAACTAAAAGTGCATCTCAGTTAATGAACTTGGAAAGATTAGATCCTATACACAGAGCTTAAAAAGTAATAAAGATACACAGAGATAAAATTCAGGACATAATTATTTAAATTGTTAAGGTTGCTTTATTTCTAGTTATCTCTTGATAAGAGAAGGAAGAGATTGATTGCTTTTTGTCAATGATAATTTTGTACAAGTGTATTAACAACTGATTAAATATAAATAATTGAACTACAAGACTTTTGGTATAAAAATAGCTGTAAATTTAATTATTTAATTAATTTGACAGTAATTTTGCCAAATAAATGACTCATAAAGGAAAAAGTTATGGCCAAAAAAAAAAAAAAAGGATTTATTACAGAAAAAAATAATGAAAAACAAAACTTAAAGAAACCAGTTAACAGACCAGCAATAAATTACAGGTGTCTCATTACTTTTCTTAACATGAAGGGCATTTGTGTTAATGAGCTTTATCAAATAAAAATGTTCAATCTAGGAATTTATTCAGTATTTAATAAGTAGCATGCAACAGTCCTGAAATTCTCAAAGAATGGGTGAAATCTTTCCTTTACTCTTGCATTGCTAATTCATTTTGGTTTTCAAGTTCAACCAGACAAGTTTTGATGTTTGAGTATTCCTTCAACATTTTGTGCTCATCCATTGTGTCCTGCAAGGAAAGGACTTTAATAGCAACTGAAAGACGACTGCAAACTTCTGTTTATTTGAATGGTAGATATGAGAAACAATATCATTATTCTAGGTGCTTACATTCAGGGAAATCATACCTGTATGTATTTTTCCAGCGCTTCACCAAAGTAACAAAAAACAGGATAAAATCCTTCTTCTGTTTCTACAGCGACTAGACCATAAAAAGGCAACATATGGCTTGATACTTCGTACTTGATTGCAAATAGTGTCTCAACTAAATCTTGTCCCATCAGATCTTACCAATTTCTTTTGCAGGAAAAGAAAAAGTCTTTTGGCTTCATCTGGCTTCACAGACATCAACAGCCTCACTTCACTGAAAGGTAAATAACAGTCCTACACACTGGACTCTTGTTTTCTAGATTTCTGAGCACTTAAACATTTCAGAGTGCTCAGGCTGAATGATGGTGGTGGTCTGTGAATCTAATAAAACATGCAATCATAAGCAATTCTTAATATAAATGGTCTTATGAAACAAAGCCTGTATAGCAAAAGAAGAGATCCTGGAAGTGAGATGAAGCACTGGATTCCTGAACATGCATATTGTTTAATGGTTAATTAATTCCATGGTTTTGTCTGCCTCAGCTAAATCTCTTGTGTGGCCTTAGTTAAGTACAAACAGTATCATCTCACCAGGAGTAAATGGCACGGATGAGTCAATATGTGTAGAAAGGAAATGAAGGCCAAATTGCTAGTTTTACTACAACATTCTTGTTCCATGCTTAAGAGCATTAATATTGAACCTCTTGTCATCTTGTTCAAAGGGAATATCACAAATAAACCCTGGAATTGCAGTTCACAACTTCACAGTTAATTTCTTTTCTACTGTTATGTAAAAATTCACCCTTACATTCCTACAGCACCAGAACTAACTAGTTGGAGCTACCATGAGTTCCCTTATGTGTTCTAGTTACTACCTTTTTCAGGTGCATTTTTCACATGTATGACAGCTAATTTGAGAAAGAATCTTCTGAGAAAGAACTATATATTTTCTCTCAGATTTTTCTTTCCCTTAACTCCAGATTTGTACCTGCTTTTCTATGTTGAGGGTTTTTGTGCTGTAGAGCTTCAAGTTCTAGTTTGGGTCTCTTTGATGGTTTTTGGTTTTTTTTCAGTTTTTTTTTTTTTTAATAAGAGAAATTATATTAGTTTTTTTCACCTACTAAATGCCTTCTCTAGTCTCTATTTGTTCTTTTTGCCATCTCTGTGTCTAAGAGGTGCAGCAAGGGGACAGTGACAAAGAACATAGATGAGGAAATCAATGTCTTTTTTTCTCTTAGCCTTCCCTGCTGAGACAGATGCACAGTGAATAGGACGAATGTCAACAGACACAAGGTGGAACACTGAAAATTCCCACCACATAACAGAGAAAATAATTACCACAAGAGCTGTAAACACTGGAAAGGGTTGTCTTGTAGGGTTGAAGAATCTCCAGCCTTGAGATTCAAGAGCCAGCTTTTGAGCAGAAGTTTGGATGATCTTCAGAGGTCCCTTTGGCCTTAATTTTTCTCTAAACCAGTGTACCAATGAAAAATAAATAGAAAATACATTCATTAATTTCTCTCATTATCAGTTATTGAGTATTTGGGATACTGTGCATATAGGTTTGTTGTTTTTATTGCTTGTGGATTTTTGTTTTATACTCTGCTCTATCACTTATGCATAACAGAGGGTCCTCAGACTAAAATTAAGGAATACTTTGTATCACAGTACAGAAATCCTCAGAGACAAAATTTGTCTGATTTAGAGAAAAGGGTGAGTGCTATGCTCTTCCTTCTATACTTACACTTTCAATGAGTAATTTAAAAAAGCTTAAAATTACTCTTATGGATATGTTAATTTGTTTCTGCCGCAGTTAACCACAACAGGATCTATTTAAAGGGCTATGTTGCTACTTTCTTCTCTGACACTGATTCTATTCTTTTTCATTGCCTTTCACACCAGGGAAGAAAAATTTAGTTAAACCCTTGCTGGAGCCAACAAACACATATACAAACCAACCAATGAAATAACCAAAACCTAAAAAAGAAGTCTGTCCTGACCTGAACCATTCTACTGCTATCCAATTTCATCTCAAGGAAATTCAGTCATAACTGGAATGATACAAACATATATTGCTCAGTAACCCAGGGAGCAGGTCCTCTTTTTGCAGTTGCCAAAATATTCTGTGTCCCTTCCATTTTAGAACATTAAAAGCAGAAGAACACCAGTCACAACTGCAACATCCAGCTGCTTCACTGTTTTTTCTTTCCCCTGGCTGTTGTCATAAATTAACAGGTTCCCTTGCACAGCCTCAGATGCCAGGAGAGGCATCTTGCTGAGACGCCTTAAGTCATACAGCTACAAAGCTGGTACAACTGTCATCCCTATCCTTACAGCAGGGTACAGGAAATTATAGTCCCCTCAGTCTTACAACAGTCCCTGCAAAAGTTATGGAACAAAGGTTCCTCTCATAAGCTGAATGAAATATGTGACTGGAGAAAGCCATCCTGTATTCCTCAAGGGCAAATCATTCTTGGTAACCTGATTGCCTTCTATGACAAAGCAACCTGCTCAGCTGATATGCATCAAGGTGTGGGGCATCGTGGTCTACCTGGATTTATCCAAGTCTTTCAATAACATTTCCCACAGCCTGCTTCTAAAGAAGCTGATGCATTATGGCCTAGACAAGCAGTCTGTGTTGTACTCTTCAGTGTAATGAAACTCTGAATTGATCTCAATATTTTGATACAAACTGACTAAAAAATTTAACTACAAGTGAAAATATTAGAAAATATTTAAGTGCTTTTAGTCCCTAAATTAAAAATTTGCTAAATGTGAAAATAAGCCTAAAGATGATGAACCAAACAGAAAAACAAAGCTCCCTAAATCCCAGTTCTACTGTATTTATAAAAAGGTAGTTTGAAAAGAAATTTCTCCATTGTTCATAATATTCTTACTGGATGAAATCCTGTTACAGTTACACTAAATATATACCATTTAATATTTTGCTCCACAATATAATACTAGAGCCTACCTCCTCCTCTCACTTATTTTAAGTAAATAAAAGCACTTCTGGGTTTAATTCTGTGACCCATTGACAAGACAATTTATTGGACTGAAAGGACTCTGTAGAAAAAGGTAAAAATCTTAAACTCAAAACTGCCACAACTTATCCTTCAGGCTTCAGGAAATGAACAAACTGCTGAACATTGTACAAGTATGGAAGAGAACCCTGTATTTCAGTCCTTGAACAGAATTAATTTCTCAGTTTAATGAACTGCAGTGCAGTTAGATAAACAGATTGTCAGCAGACTATTCTAGCCACTAGGAGGCAGACTTAGTACTTTTCTTGCTTGCTCTTTTTCTCTGATTACAATGGTCTGAACACAAATACGAGATGAGAATGGGGACTATTTTCTTCTTGAAAGAAATGTGGACCATTTGAATGACTCAGGCTAACCTTTACATCCACTATGGTTTTTTGATGTTATTTCTGTGTCATTTGACTGTCCCATGCTCTTCATAACAACCTAAATTTATAATGCAGTTCTTCATTCCAACCTTAGGAAGCAGGAAAAGAGGATGTGTTTAGATTACTAGTTATCCACTTTGGGGACTAAAATTTTTTTTTTTTTCGAATTCTTTCAACTACTATGGAAGCATGGTGCAAAAGAGAAATTGAGACCAAGAGAAAAGAATTACCAAAAACCAATTTCAACAGATTGTGAAATACTAACGGGGTTGACAAAATGCATGCTCTCGTGACACAAGAAATAGAGACTTCTATGCCACAGTATCTTCAGACTAATCAATCATTTTCAACAAGAAAGAAGCTTCAATAGAATGTATAAAGAGTAATCTCGAAACCAATTTCACAGAAATCTTTGTGATTGTATCACAAATAGCATGCAGGGAGTTAATTGTTTTAAAATCAATTTATCTATCCTATCTGTCCGTTAGGTATAAAATACAAAGTTCCTACTTTTTAACCTACAATTTAAAGTAGTGCACATCTGGGTGCACATCTTTTGGTAAGCCACAGGAAAATTAAATCCGTGTCATTCACAGGAGCATACATTATCCAACAAGATTATAAAGCGTATTATGAGTGGCAGAATATGTTAGCTGGTTTTAATCTTTGCAAATTCAGGTGAAATTTTATCAATAGAGATACAAGAACCCAATTTGTTTATTTCCAAGAGAAATAAGCAGATTTATTCAGTTATCTTTTTTTGTTGTTTTTGTTTTTTAACCTGTCATACGATGTTGGCTGAGATCAGGTTCTCCAGTAGCAGAAGAATATATGCATCTTTCACTAAATATTCACTCAATAACAAAGTAAAACTAAAAGTTAAACTCCTTTACCTTGAGCAGAATAGCATCCTTTCAGGTAAATGTGAAAGTAAAGTTGCAGCTCTCATTCTGTGAATGAGATCAGTAACTCCAGGTAGCCATTATCTATTCCTTTACTTTCTTGTAGAAGTGATATAAAGAGAGATCAAACACCAAATTTAGAACATGATAACTATGCTGAGAAGAATATCAGGAAATCATGAAAGGAGGAAAGGAACATTCTGCAAACCACGGTGCCTAGTATGTTATTAGTTATCTACAAGATGCAGTTTGACCTGGTTCTGCCCTTTGAAATCTCTTAACACTGTCTCCAGACTGCTCCAGAAGTTAAGGTGGGCCCTTGAGTCAGTCACTCCTCAGGCTGGGCTCAAGTGTATGATTTTTAAATAATTACATTAAGGGCACCTCATTGTGAGGTGAGTACTGAAGCTGTGCTATCCACATCAGTGTGTGTGCAGCTAACTGAGGCAGCTCACACATGCAGCAGTTTGTGCAGAAAGGCACAAACCCAGAGCCAGCATCTCTGAGCCAAACAGCACACATATGTCCCCAGCTATGGTGGTGACAACATGACAGAGCATGGCTCCCAGCTGCTGTTAGAGCTATTGTCCCTGTGACATCCAAAGCTTGACCCAGACAAATCCTCAGAAAGAGGGTTCAGATCTACTTATCTCAAACTGCAGGGAGTGCCTGGGACAACTCACTGAGGTTAGGCCAGATGGTTTTACAGCTTGTAGCAGCTGTGCAGTTGTCAAGAAGCTGTGCCACCAAATGACAGAGCTGCAGGAGGAGGTCAGCAGACTGAGCAGCATCAGAGATGAAAAGAAAGCAGTTGAATGGCTCTTTTCCAAGCAACTGCAGCTTCAAGAGCTCAAACTTCCAACTGTAGAAGCAAGACAGAGCCTGTGCATGTCAGGGTGTGTGACATCCCAATCTTAAGTGAAAAGGAGCACCCAAGGTTCACAGCTGCTCATGGCTGAAATGAACTATCAAGTCAGAGGGTCTGCAAAAGCTTACAAAGTTTTATAGTGAATTACACACTTGGCATGGAAATTGGTTTCTTAGTTCCTGACCTCCTAGCATAAGCACACAGCATGTGTTTTGGATAACAGAGTGAAGGGGGAAAGAGATGAATTAAAAAGAGGGAAGGAGGGAGGGAAGGAAAGAGGGAAGAAGGGAAGGAAGGAAGGAAGAAGGGAAGGAAGGAAGGAAGTGGCAGAAGGAAGGAAGTGGCGGAAGGAAGGAAGTGGCAGAAGGAAGGAAGAAAGTGGCGGAAGGAAGGAAGTGGCAGAAGGAAGTGGCGGAAGGTAGTGGCGGAAGGAAGGAAGTGGCGGAAGGAAGTGGCGGAAGGAAGTGGCGGAAGGAAGGAAAGATCGGAAGAGCGTC
>JAYDZK010000001.1:70903557-70931186 GCA_034509185.1 Euphonia xanthogaster
GGAAGGAAGTGGCGGAAGGAAGGAAGGAAGGAAGGAAGGAAGGAAGGAAGGAAGGAAGGAAGGAAGGAAGGAAGGAACAGTCCTGGCTGTAGTGTAAATCCATAAATCCAGCTGAGGTGTCCAGAGTCCTGGGGCTCACAAAAAGCAAATGTACTGGGCTTGGTGGGGGTACCTTCTTAGAGAAAAGTTTCTCACTTTCTGTGCAAATTAGTGATCAGTCACAGTCTCTTCTTCTAAAACTTTCTGGAAATGGGTCGGAGGGCTTTAGGGGTCTTTGGTGGTCTTTATCCCCCCCATATCCAAGCCATTTTCAGCCTCATTCTTGCATTTGTGCTACAATATGTTGTGCTTATTTCCAGGAACTAGAACAAGGAGTTCTTCCCTGAAAAGCCCTTCCCTATCTCCATGTTTCCTGCCCTTCTCCAGCTATATTCTGTTATTTCTCACAGAATGTTGTTATTAGCAACATTCCTTGGCTGTTATCACCTGCAGTCCTTGGTTGGCTCCATGTCTCTCCAGCTATTAGTGTTTGAGATATAACATTATCAGCTTATCTTCTGGGCCTCTATAGGGTGGCAAGTAGAAACTGCCATGATGGTAAAGCCTGAAAGCTGGCTTCAAGAAGATGGCTTCTGCTGTTCCTGAAGACTTGTACCTAGAGAGTATGTTCACTGTCCTCATAGCTGATAAGGAACTGAGGGCACTCTAAAACAAAAGATTCAGAGCCAGCTGAGCCAGAGCTACAGTGCAGCACCAGGAGGAAGTGCAGTGTTAGTAGTGGGAGACACCCTGTTGTAGGCAATGAGGTTTCCCTCCTCACTTGTGATGAGGGTAGTCAGAGACAGGAACAATTTGGCCAGAGAAGTTGTGGCTGTCTCACCATTGGTAATAATCAAAGTCAGGTTTGATGGAGCTTTGAGCAACCTGATCTAGTGAAAAAACCTCCCAGGCCATGGTGGAGGGATGGAACTAGGTAATCCTGGAAAGTTCCTCCCAATCCACGATTTTATGATTGATATTTGAGTGGCTCTCCATAAATTATGTATGACACATTATTATGCCTACTGTAAAATTTTACTGTTCAGGATAAAGTTATGAGATGCAGAGTGACAAAATTCAGGATGAAACTGTGTTATCCATATCTTATTGTATAGTAGATGATTTTATTACCATCAGGATTGGAAAACAAGGCCCATGTTATGGCAGATGTTAATCATACAAGATATTTTACTGTAATTTACTCTGGTTTTCTTTGAATATTCTAAAAAGACAAAGAGGTAATGATTAATTTTATATTGCTGGGGTTCATTTTATAGAACCTACCACAAGAAAATAAATAAATTCCAGTTCTCTAACTACTTCTAACAAATTTCTAGCTAAAGTGAACTATATCTAGAGTAGACTACACAGTTATAACAGCTATTAGACATACAACAAAACAGTGAATCTACTTCCCTTAAAATTTAATCAGAAGCATACCTTACTCCTTTCTCAACCTCGGTATAATTTTTTTCCTGTGACCCACCTACTACATAAAATCTACTTGAGGTTGTATTTATTAAAATATCCCCTTATTTATGTATTATATCAGCTGTGATCTTTAACTGAGTTTCTGAAATTGTTCAGATGTAAAAACAGTTAATGCCTGAAAATTATTTTCTTTTTTTTTTTACCGTAAGCTGTAGTGAGTCAAATTTAGTTGTCTAAACATAATTACCTAGTGGCAAGTTAAGATAGGCACCTGAACTCTCCATATGGGGCTGGCAGTTGGAACACAAAAGACGTGTGAAACAATTTATTTTGACAGTTAGAAGACAAACAAGATGAGCCAATGGAGCTCAAATGGCTCCAAAGGTTGCATAATTATAGGCAGGTGATAACATCAGTCTCTGTATTTTAATAGTTAGTTACCTTTGCTTTACTACTTTGAGCTGTAAAACTCTTTGTTACACAAGTATGATCACCTGCTTTAAAGGATTATCGGCTCCTGGCATCTGCAGGTGAGTATACATCTTGCTGTTTTTACCTTTCTGATGAGGCAGATCAGCAATTGCAGATATTTCAAAATAGCAGTACACCCTCTTGAAATGCAAGCAATATGAGATGCTACTGCAGGCACAGCTGCAGGTTTTAAACTATAATGCATGGATTTTGTGTCACAGTGATAATGTTCTTTAAAACATTTCCTCTCAGCTCTCCAACTCATCAGAATACTTCCCTAACCAGCCTCCAAAAACTGTCATCCGTATCTTTTCCCACACATTTGCAGTATATTTTCTTCCACAAGTAATACAGGATGTAGTGTGTAATACAGGATGCAATTAACAATTCATTGCTTGGAACTGAACTAGGAGAGTGAAATTCACTTGCTGGCTGTTCCACTATACAAGACAGGCATCTGGCAATAGGAAGTGTGGTCAGATTTCGTCTGGCATCATCAAATTGTCTTTTGGACAACCAAAACATTCCTCTTATATTATTTCGGGATTGTCACTGGTCTTTGTCTGTGTGACATAAATAGTTGTTTTACGTAGTATTAAGTCTGCTCTCTGGACCATGAATTTTCCTTCAGGTTTCTGAATGACTACGTACCTGTTTGTTCTGTTCTGAATTCTGTGCTAAAATATGCTGCTTCAGGTCTATTTACTACAAAATAATCAGGTCAGAATTAAGAGGTTGTACAAACCAGCAAAGTATAATCTTAATACAAAAAAGCATGAATAGAAAGAATCTGATTAATGGGAAATGTCTGAGCATCTGTTCAGACCATGTAGAAGTATTTGTTTCATTTTTGTTTTTCATTATAGATCCATACAAAGCTGAATCCTTAGCTTGACTAGCTCTCAAACTATCTCAAATACACAGAACAAGAAATCATTTCTTTTTGGTGCAAATAATAAAGTATCAGATAAAATCTTTGCTGAGCTGGAAAACAGAGAAGAATGTCTTCAGGGAAGTGAGAGAAGAGGCAGAATTGGAACTATCCAGAAACCAAAAATGGCACCTATTCATTCAGTTCATAGGAGGAAAAATGATTATGCCACCCTGAAAACACATTTCAAATTCTTCTATAAAAACACTGAAAGGTAAGACTATGCCTCTTTGTAGGGCCTATTGTCTACCTGCAGTTTGTTTGTCAGCCATTTTTCCAGTTTGAATCCAGATGCTTTAAACTGAACAAGAATGGTAAAAAGGGTTTATGCACCTCACATAAACATCTGAATTACACTCTAGGTGGTTTGTTCCACTTAAAGTCAAAACCTAAAAAATTAGTATTGTCAGAAGCAGTCATTCACTAAGTAGTATCATCTTCTATACAGCATAGGGAGCTGAAAGCTTGTTCATTGGACTGATTCATTACTGTTTCCAAATCTCTCATCACAAGTCTTCAATGTTGTAGATTTTGCATGTGATTTCATAATATACGTAATGGCTAATTGCCTTAGGAAATACATTTAAACACATAAACCTCCTTGTTTTATAAGTCTTTATTAATTTTTCTTTGAGAAATCAACAGTTTTAGGATATAGACTTATAGTTCAATCCCAGCAGGACAAACCATTGTTTAGAAAAAGAATCTGCTAGCTAGGGCAAATGATAGAAAGAGAATTCTGAGAAACCACCAGAAATGTTTGAATAGAGAAAATTATGATTAAACAATTATTTAAAGTGAATTTTTAAATATCCTTTTCATTAAAAAGAACTTGTGAAGCTCTCCATTTCCATTCATGGTTAGTTCTCAACTTTTTCTGAAATAATACACAAGTTGATAGCTGAAGAAAAAATTACAGTGTGTAACAGAGCCACTTATAGCTGCAGACCAATTGCAGGACCAATATAATACATTTTAACATCTGTTTACCCAAGACCAGCTCTTAAAGTTAAACTATCATGCAAGATAATCAGTAATATTTATGAATCATGTTTCCATGACAAGTGGAAACACATTACCCCCTTTACAGACGCCTGACTTTCTGGGCCTAGAAGTCCTCCCCCTTTTGCCACCACATGAGAGGTTCACCTGCCTCACCTTGCCCCATGTGATCCCTGAATCCCAGTGACTGGATGCTAACTGAAGCCACATGTTCTGGATTGCCCCAGAATTACATAAAGGCACTCCCATGGCCCACCAGTGTGATGCCATTTTGTCGCATGTGATTTACAAACGCTCTGTGATCCCATGGTTTCTTCAGAAGGCTCTAAAAGTCCTCATAAATATGTATATATATATATATATACATGTATAAAATTAGACAAAGGGTATATATTGTTTAATTATATATAGTCACATATATATTAGAAATAGAAGCCTATAAATGTATATAAGTGAAGCATATAAATGTAAGTGTATTCCTAAAAAGGATGTACAATGTATATAATTGCATATATATAAACCCACAAAATTTTAAAAATTATTTCTATCCATGTAATACAAATTAATAATGTAAATCAATATAAACATATGTTGTCATTTAATAAAATATGTCTAAAAATAAAATTTAATCAGAAAGATTTAACTAAGTCTAAATGTGAATAGAAAGAAAAAACATCTTAAAAGACATCTTGGTCTCACTACTTCAGAGTGTTTCAATAACTCTTAACCCATTGTGGGGATGGAAATCTTAAGATGGACAATGTGCCACTGAAGAGAATAGAGGAACATGCACAAAACTGAACACGTCTGTGGACCCAGTGATGACTCTGGTGAGGCCAGCAGTGAAACAACTGTTGAACACTGTGCTATGAAAGAGGAGACCATTTGGGGGAGTCCTGGCCAAGAAGCCCCAGACTGTCAGTTCCAAACTTCCAGTGACCGTATAAAATTATTTGGGAAACCTCTCAAGTTTGTGCTGTGCAGGATGATACAGGTATCGTGGTCAACTATAAAGGAAAGACAAGACAAGAAGGCAACAACTTATGAGCTTGTACAGGAAAATCACTGATGGAATTCTGAAAACAATTATATAATTCAAAAGAAATTACAAATGGACTAGCTATTTAGAAACACTGTATCATTTATCATTTAGAAACACTGATTTTGTTGAAATGGACATTTAAAATCATGTAGCTTCAACCCCCTTGCCATAGGTAGAGACTTTCCACTAGACCAGCTTGCTCAAAACTCCATCCAATTGGGTCTTGAACACAGTAGTCATGAGGCACAGCTTCTACAGGTAACCTTTTCCGGTGTCTTATCACACTCAAAATGAAAAATTTCTTCCTTAGACCTAATTAAAATCTATTCTCTTTCTGTTTACATCTATTCCCTCTATTACTACAAACCCTTATTAAAAGTTCCTCTCCAACTTTTGTACAGGCCCCTTTGGGTACAGAAAAGCTGCTAACAGGGGGTTCATATCTTTCATGAGAAAAACAGATACAGAAAAAAGTCTGTATTTCCTGTGACCTGAAATATATAGTACAAAGCAAGTCATATGTTCTTAATCACAGTTTAGCTCTGGACTTAGCACCAAAAACACAATGGGATAAAAAAAAGATATGCAAAGGAAAACTGAAGGAGAATGAGAGCATGAAGGTGACATGTCTTGTGGTTTTTATTGTGCTTCTTATGAATGCAAAGTTTTATGGTCACAGATGCGTAAGTGTGTAACACCAAAGGTTATGCTGACTATTTTTTAGTTACCCAGATTTTGAAAGAAAAAATGGATATGTAGCAAAGGATTTGAGATGATGAATTCATGTGCATGTAATTTCCCATCCCTGAGTATATGTTTCATTGGCTTTAAATTTTTAAACCGTGAAACTGAGCAGCTTCTCAGAAGCACTGTGATTTGAGGTTTGAAAAGGTTATTTCTCTTTTCTTCAACACTGCTGAAAATCAAAATTATGCAGGCCCTCATCCACAACCAGAATATTATGGCGTGAAACAAATTGTAAAGGGGTAGAATTTTTTTTGCACAGTCCACAGCTAATAACAAGAAGGTTTTTTCACTCACAAATGGAACAAACTTACTGCTGTCAACAGGAAGTAAAAACTTTGGTAGACCTGAAGTTTACACAAGATTGAGTTTAGTGTTGATTTATACTCTATGCAGATAGGGAGCTTGAAGAATTTTTATAAACAAAATTCCCATATTTCTGAATCCTAGTTATGCTCTCTTTGGTGGTAAAAGATTTCTGTATATATTAAAAAAAAAAAAAAAACCAAATGAAATGATCATTCCTAGAAATTTAATAGCTTGTAGTCCTTCAGCAGCAAAATAAAATATTATCCTCCTGGGCACTCTGAAGTTATACCTGGCAATTTTGACAACTCAGCAGCCTATTTTGGTACACTCACAGTAGAAGTGTATCCACTTTATGGTCTTTTCCTCATGGTTACTGTCAGGGTAAATGACAACTGATTCTTCTTGTGCTGCACCTGTGCTGAAAGCCTTCAGAGATGCTGTATTTACAGACATAATACATGGATACCTAAAATACTGCTGACGTAAAAGACACCTAGAAGATGCACACAAGATTTTTAGAATATATGAAGCATTGCTTTTTGAAGGGAGTCCAAAATGTTTGGATTTGGATTTAGAGTGAGTTTTCCTTTTTGTGTTGTTTTCTTTGGGCTTTTTGTTTGAAGTTTTTGTTGGGTTTTTTTGGCTTTTGTTTTTTGTTTTGTGTTGGCTTGGGTTTTTTTGGTTTTTTTTTTGATTGGCTGGATTTTTAGGGGTTCTGGGGTTTTGTTTGTTTGTTTGTTTGTTTGTTTTTGTTTGGTTTTGGGGATTGTGTTTGTTTGTTTGTAGTTTTGTGGGGGTTTTGTTGTTGTTTTTTTTCAGATTACATAAAATTATACCTCCATCAGAAGGAGAAAGTTTCAAGTTACCCTATGTAGTACAGAGATGGTGACAAAAAACCCTGATCCATCTGGTGCAGAAAGCAGGCTTTCCTTTGCAACCTGAGTGCATAAAGAAGAACCCCACAAAACAAAACAAAACAAAACAAAACAAAACAAAACAAAACAAAACAAAACAACAACGAAAAACTATCTAAGTGTTTTAAAAATTTATGTGGGATTTCTTCCAGGGATTTAATTTTCCCCACAGCATCCTGACAATAATTGATTTATTGTTTTGGCTGACTGGGGCAAGATTGTCTTTTACAATAAAACAAGTACTTGCATGAAGGAGAAGAGAGAGAAGTGGATATTGTTTACTTCAACTCCAACAAGGCTTTCAACACTGTATCTCTTAACATCCTCAGGCAAACTGAGGAAGTGTGGACTGGATGAGTGGACAGTGGATTGAGACCTGGCAACGTGGCAGATCTCAGAGGGTTATAATCAGTGACAGAGCATCTCTTTGAAGGCCAGTCACTAGTGATGTCCTCCAAGATTCAATACTGGGCCCAGTACTGTTTAATTTATGCATTAATTAATCAGATGAAGAAACAGGGACCTCATGAAGTTCACTAACAACACAAAGCTGTGAGGAGTGGCTAATACACCAGAGAGCTTCACCAATGTAGCCCTTCAGAAGAAACCTGGCAGTTTGGAGAGATGGGCAGAAAGAAATCATCTGGAATTCCACAAAGGCAAATGCAGCATTCTACACCTGAGGAGGCGTAGCCCCCTGCACCAGCACAGGCTGGGGCCAATCTGCTGAAAAGCAGTTCTTCAGAGAAGGATCTGGGGTTCCTAGTGGACAACAAGCTGTTTATGAGTCAGCAGTGTGACCTTGGGGCAAAAAAGGCCAATAGTATCCTGGAGTTCTTTAGGAAGAACTTTACCAGCAGATTGAGGGAAGTGATCCTGCCCCTATACTCAGCCCCAGAGAGGCAACATTTGCAGTAATGTATCCATTTCTGGGCTCCTCACTACAGGAGAGACAAGAAGCTCCTGGAACAGGTCACAGAAGTAATTAAGGAGATGGAACATATCTCTTAAGGCTGAGAGCTGGGTCTGCTCAGACTCAAGAAGTGATGACTGAGAGGGGACCTCATCAATGTCTATAAGTATCTGAAGAGAAGGCAGGCTCTTCTAGGTGATGCCAGGCACTAGGACAAGAAACAATGGGCAGAAGCTGATGCACAGGAAGTTTCACCTGAACAGGAAGAACTCCTACAATGTGTGAGTGACCACGTACTGGAACAGATTACCCAGAGAGGTTATGGAGTCTCCCTCATGGAGAGATTCAAGAACTGGGTGCAATCCTGTGCCAAGTGCTCTAGGATGACTGTGCTAGAGCAGGGAGGTTTGATCTAGTGACCCACTGTGGTGTCTTCCAACCTGACCCATTATGTGATTCTGTGTTAAGAGTGTTACTGTCAGCTGCCATGTCATCTCTATAAATATCTTTATCCTATCTGGGGAAAGAAATATAGAAGCATTTTTATGGTAATAATCTTATTTAAGCTTAATCAAATAAAAAGGTTTATGATCAATTATATGGCAAGTATGTGAGTGGTGAAACTGGAAACTCTTTCTAAGCAAGTGCATCACTGAAACCTTAGTAGTGTGAACATTTTTTGAAGAGTTACAGAGTCACAACTTCTATCAAAAGCAAAATCCATGGGGTTATTTGAGAATCAAGTTTTGTCCTTAACAGGACACATGAAATCTCAACAAGACTTGGTTCTTTTAAGAAGAATCTGAAGATACTACTTAGCTTCCAAATTTATATCTTTTCATCTGTACAAATTCTTCTAGGCATGTAGTGTCTTTTAGGCAAAGAGCTGGCCATTTTTTTCCTGACAAAAAAGCCAACTAGATACATACTGGTGGGAGGAGGAGAGGGAAGATCACTGAGAAATATAAGGAGATGAACTGGATATATCTGATTGTGTGAACTCTGGTGAGTAAAGCCCCTGAAAAATTTATTTTTCCTCTCAGGTTGACCATTTCAATCAAGGCATTATGATCAGCAGATTCTTGTTCTAGAGACTAGACAAAGGCAGAGTACAGCTCACAGGCAAATGCTTCCCAGAAAACTGTCAGGAAATAGTCTTTCATATGGCTGTCAGTCATCTGTAAGAGCAGCATGTATTCCCTCGTACAGCAACTGTTGTGAAAATCCAGTGACCCTGAACTTTTTTCACAGTACAAGAATGGTTATAACCAGTTTATACAACCTTACTGCTGGGGAGTCCATCAAAAAAACCTGAATTTGGTAAGCATCAGATTAAATTTTACATCCATGCTAATTGACAAAACCTTTTCTTGGAAAAACAACACGGCATTCAAGTCTGCTACCCTGGACCTTCAGATCAGAGTGTTGCCTAAACCTGATTAAAGGTGACATCCAGCATGATCAATTCCTGCTGTTTGTTTGTGCCTTTATAAAACAAGCTTATTCAAAAGGGTGTAGACAATGTCCCTTATTTGCAACTGAGAAGCAACTTGATTACTGCACAGTATGAGTAAGATTTGCTGCTCTCTCTTAGAAAGTTCTCTTCTTTGGTATACAGCTGGATGAAAATAGTTCTCAACAGATAGCCAACCACACTTAGAAGCAATTATCTCTGTCATTCCATGTTTCAACCCATCTTGCAGCAAACATACAGCAGAGTGTTGTGCCTTCATAATCCTCTCCATTCCCATACAACATGCCCAGGGATGCAGATTTTGGCAGACGTAAGTAGGATCATCTCAGTGTACATGTTTTCGTTGATGCTGTCTTCATCAGGATCACTACAAACTCAGCTTGAAATTCAGCATTATTTCAAGAAATTTGGAATATAAGCCCATCCCTGTTAAAATGTATCTCCTTTTCTAGTAGCAAAAGAGAGTCTTCTCTGTATTTCCCATTTATTTTGCACCATACAACAAGGTTTGTTTTTCTATTTCACCTTGCCTTCAAAACCCTGCTGCTTGATACTTCTTGAACTTTGTCTTCTAATGAGTTCAGGCTGGATTTCCCTCCAGAAGCATCCTGTATTTCAGTTTTAAATACTTTTCAAGTAGCCTTTCAGGACTTTTCTTTTTGCCCCTACACACACATGTTCCTGTGACATTGCCTTTTGATTATGGGAGTCAAAAATGGCAGCCCCTGCAGAGGAAGCAAAGGAAGATGGGGTATGTTTGTCTTGTGACTGGGAAAGGTGAGTGACTTCTACCCCCAAGCAGTCAAGTGAAACATAAACCTGAGAGTCATGCTATCATTGCTTTCTTTCCATGCATGGAAAACTACTTTAGCACTCTCCAGGTACCTTGCATATTCTCTAATACCAAAATTTTCAAATTCTCTAATACCACAATTTTCAATGAGCACAAATGTTACACTCAATTTATGCCTCTGCTACTTTTGCCTAACAGATTAAATGCTTTTCATTCCAGTGAAAATTAAAATACAGCAAGGAAAGGACAATAAATTGATAATCCCCAAAATCCATACCCATGCTAAGAGAGAGATAGCCTCAGCGCTTTTGGGCATTTGTGGAAATATATCTTGCGAGTCTTCTCCCTAGTCCTAATAAGGAATTGTGGTTATTAATTATAAAAAAACCTTTTCATTTCTACAAATTATTCTGCTTATTCTTCACATTTGTGTTGGATTAAATAGTTTTGGTCATGAGGGTTTTATGATATTTTGCTTCTTTTCAGGTGTTTATGAAGTTAACACTGAAGGCACTAAAGGAGCATTGAAGTACACTTTGAAATCTTGTCAGTCTAGATCTCCAAACAGTATTTTAATATATATTCAGGAAGACTTATATCTAATGTGAACTAATTAAAATATAGTGATTCTAAAAATGAGATTACACTTTCTATAAAAAGTAATTAGGTAGTTGTGAAAATAAGAATGGGGGCAAAACTAAAGAATACTTGAAAAGTATTGGAAAGGGACAAAAATTGGAGATACCAGTCCTGACTCCCCCCACACAGTGCAGGCTAAGGGGGTTATGAAATGGAGGATAGAGCAGAATGGAAAGTTATACAGTAATATACAGTTATAACAGTATGAAAACTACAGGAGGAGGTGCAGTTGCTGCTCCCTGGAGGGAATGTGATCAGCATGCCCAACTTCCCATACACAATATGGGAGGGACTAACTGGAGGGTGGAGCAAAATAGAGACACCACCACTAGGCTCTGTCGAAATCCTTGCGAGGGGCGGACCTAAGTGGTGTCTTGTAGCTGATAAGCCATATAGCAGCTGTCAACAGAGGGAGAAAACAAATGTCCTGCTGTTGAACTAGCAACCACGATGAAGCCAGAGATACAATACACTCAAAGTTACCCACTCCAAGGTAGAACCAACCTTCATTTTCAAATGTTACAAATTTGTCTTACTATCTCTGCACTTTTATCTGTATAATAATCAGCCAGTTTATAATCCTAGTTTAGAATGGCATTTGCCTTACTATTAGGCATCTAAAGCTGCATAGGGAGAGTCTGTGGGAAGATTACTCATGATGAGTAATGATTTTCATATATGCCTTTTATTCCATCTACTAGATGATTACTTTGCACACATCACTGAAATGGCAATCAAGATAAGCAACAAGTAACTTAATGCTATTTGAAAAAAAAAAAAAGAAAATAAACCTAATTGAAATATTTATTTATTTATTCCTGTTTTGCAGAAATAGCTCACCTAAATTTAGGCATATATGTTGGAAACACCTGAGACAGGTGGATAGGTCTTTACTGACAGTCGATGGATTGACACTTTATAATGTGGTTCATGATGTTTTCAGATGTCTATTTCAGATTACATGTGCTATGTCTTAAAACTGCATATTTCTATCCATCTCTGCATAAACGATGCTTAGAGTGATTATCTCAGAGCAAAGCCCTAAACTTTCATATCACTCACCTTCCCTGCACTCATAGTAAATATATGTAAACTCAAAACCTGCTCAACAGCAAAGACCAAAAAAAGAATTTGGGTTTTAGGGGTTTTTTGTTGTGGTTTTTTGTGTGGTTTTTTTTATATCCACAGTAAAATCTCAGACTGCTGAGAGAAGTCTTAGAAAAGAGGAATCTTGGATGAAGCTGTAAAAGACAAATAACTGACACAATTCTAATAAGGCCTCCCCTCAGCCACCGAACAATGCTGAAATCAAGTTATGGTGGTAAAAAGACTGAGCTTCAGAGCAGCACTAGCTGTCATAACTACATTCATGGAGTTTGGGCTTAATTTCTTACACCAAACTATGCAATGCCTTTAAAAATGTGGACAAACAAGCCCTTGAGGCTGCTAGAAGCCTACCTATTGGATGATCACAGGGGAAAATACATTATGTTGATAGGACATTGTACATCATTCTAAATGAAAATAGTGTGTTGTGTACTGCAGACAAGAGTTTTCTTAACCTTAATGTCCATTATGTCCCTCCTCTTTTCTCTGCATGACCTATGCAATCTAAGTATATAATTAAGACTGTTGAGTTCTTCTGAATCAATAAACTCTGTATTCTATGTGCAAAATGTAAAGCTCAGAGAATGTTGAGAAGGAAGGGTAAAAAAAAATAATACAATAACATAATTTATAGACTGAAATATTTAATGATGGAAAATTTTCCCCTTGGAAATTTTACAGAATTTTCACACATCCTTGTTTAATTTTTTAAACAGCAGCTTACCAGTACACGTTATCACATAGATCCCAGATCTCCTCAATTCTAAATTATATGAAAGCAACACGTATTTTCAGTAATAATATAGCAAAAAAAGAATAAATCGGACCACATTATGAAAAATAAACCTGTTACAAAAATCACAGTTTTGAAATTACTCTGAAATTGCCTGAATGCCATGTTGGTACAGAGAGAAAAGAATAAACAGGTTTGCTCCAGCTTTGAACTGGGAGACTTATCATGTTGCTTGTTTCCCACTCCCCTCCTCCTACCCTTCAATCTATCTTGACCTTCTTTCTTAAAAACAGAAAGAGAGCAACTCTACCTCTGAACTTTCACCTGTCAAGTGTAACAAACTGCAGAGATAAAGGATCTCCTCTGAGTTTACTGATCCTCTAGTTTAAACATAACAAGTCATAACAAGTTACCCTTCTCTCAGAACATGTCCTTAAGAACACTTTATAGATGGAAAATATTTTAAAACCTTGAAAATGACATCTTCTAATGTCAAATTTAATAAAGCTGATATTACTACCTTATAATTGTAAAAGATAATCAGGTTAATTGTAGTATCTGAACTAATTAGTTCCAAGTTCCCCCTCTTATTACAGCTAATATGTTCAGGACATGTTTTTAAAATAAATAAAGTAGAGAAGTCTTAGCTTAATTTTCTATATTATGTACTGTGTTTTTGTTGATTTTATTTTTAAATTAAAAGAAGCTATATAGACATTTAATTAAATAATAAGTTTTTCTTTCCAGGTTAGATGTGTGAACTCAGTAGTGTCTGAGACTTCTTACTGTTCTGTGTCCTTTGTTATTATTATTTATTGGATAAAAAAATAAAAAAAAAACCTTCTTAAAAAACCAACCAAACAAAGCACCAATAAAGATCTGAATATTTCTGAAAATTTTCCAAGTAAAAATAATTATTTTAGAATAATTGGATAAGAGGAACTTTTGTACAATAAAATTTTGGTGAAATGTAATTTTCTTATTTTCATTTGCAGGTCTACATAATTGCAATTTTCTTATTTTCATTTGCAGGTCTACATAATTGCACATTTAGTTTGCTAGACATATTGTAAGTGAATTTCAGCAGCATAGAGTTAGGAAAAAATGTCAGGCAGTCTCAAGCCCTTATTTTAGTATCCAGCTTGCTGTTTTCCAGTCTATATTCTTGGAATTTGCAAGGGTTTAATGTACTAATATGTGAAAGACAACCAGGCAAAAAAGATGCAGTTATGAGAAAGGCAGCAGGAGATTATTTAAAGGTGCCACATTCCAAATTTAAATTAGGGATTCTATGATCAAGAAGTCTCTTAGAGGTAAGTAAATGAGGAAGGAAGGTAGAAAGAAGCTTAACAGAATAATATACCAGTCTAGGGAGCCAGAAGATGTGTGTAACTCCATACTTCTTCCTCACTTACCTTCCATATACTAGTTTGACCCCAAATTTTGGGCTGTAAAAGTCAGAAAGAATGCCTGTACTACACACAGAGGTAAAAAATTACTTGGATTCCCTTGGTCCTGCTGAGGTAATATATCTGCAGAGCTCAGATGAGGGCAGTCCTAGTTCTGGGGAATTTTGACTTAACTAACTAGCTCAGACCAAATAGCATGTGCTCTGTCTTTATGTTGTAAGGATATCACAGGTTTTTCTTATTTTGTTTCTACAATACAAGTTATTTCAGAAAAAAAGTAAAACCAGTATAGTCTCTTTGTGTAGCACTATAATGGCATAAGCATCCAGTAAACTCTAAGGCAAAATTAGTTATCCCTGGACATACAATAGATCTGATTCATATGCTACACCATGCAATGGAGAAAATAAAGGAAAGCCTCTGCAGATACTAATAAATTGAAAAGGCAGTTTCCAGGCTTTGGAAAGCTACTACTTGTGCGATTATATTGCTGGAAAAATTCTGTAGAATATATTTATCTTATGCCAACAAGTGTTCTCCCAAATAGTCATCTAGTAAGTGTTGAGGATTTAACACAGGATAAGGAACTATTCTGAAAAGTGTTGCTGCCATGTGGCTACTTTGTATTGCCAAGTAAGGAAGTTTAATAATGGGCTGTTTGAGGAGTTTGACCTTAGGCTAGGAAGTTGAACAACTTTATTATTATAGATGAAAGAGGAGTAATTTCTTTGCAAGAAATACTAGTGGAGATGATAATTTTTTCCCACGTTTATGTCTGTGTCATACAGAGGTCATTCAGATAAGCTCCTTCTAGCTAGTTACTGGTAGCATGTTTTTCTCATCCTGCTTTTGCTGCCTCTTTACCTTGTTCATGTCTGCTTCTTCCTCTCCTGTTTGCATTCTATTTCTGAAGTTAGTTGTTGTGACTTTGTCATTACTCTTTCAATAAAGCTCTCCCTTTTTGATAATTGAAGGGAAAACAAGGGGGAAGGCATGGGTGGCACATCAGAGTGCTTGTGTCTCCATGCAAGGACAAAACCTTACAGGAACAACAGTGAGAAAAAAAAGGGGGCACATTTCCCACTGTTTCTTTATTTTGGTCTGAATCTCTCTCCTAAGCATTGAGAGAGCTGTATGGTTCCCTCCACCCCATTTTTGTAGAAAGAGACGAAATAGGAATACATAAAGCCCATGTAATTAACAGTAAAAATCATACCAAATTTGTACATTTAAAATGTCACAGTGACCCTGGCCCAGTGTATTATCTGGATTTCAGTTCATGATTGCTCACCACCTTACAATACTGCATCTCCAAGGTGACTGTGCATGTGCATATGATCGTGGGTGTATTACACTTTCCTTCCATCTAGTATGAAGAAAAGCTGTAAAGACAAACACTTCCTTATTTTTTCTTGTGTGGGACGTGGGCAAACTAGAACATCATGTTCTCTTGCTCAAATCTATGTAAATGGAAGTTAAATGCCTTTGGAACAGCTAAAAAAATAAATTAAAAAAAATAAAAAGAGAAAGAATAAGAAGCAGAAATCACTTCTTTGGCTCTGTTTTGAATCAGGCTTGGCATTCAGAGAAGATGCTTGGGCAGCTGCTACAGGAAACCAGGCAGGAACAGTTAAAGTATTGTATAAAAAAGAAGAAAATAACTTCTAGTTAAAAAATGCAAAGCCATAACCATTAATATACATGGAAATGTGCTTGGCAGTAGCTGCAGAACCAGGGAGAGAATGCAGATGGCTAAATGGCAGCGGTAGCAGCATCTTCTCCCACTATGCTCTCTAGGGCAAAGCACATTCCTGAGATTCGTGCCTTGTATCCATATTGTCAAGGGAGTTCATGTTCTGAGACTGGCACTGCAGCTTGAACTGAACAGTAATGTTAACTTTCATGGTAATAGATATCTTAAGTATGTAAATAACACAAAAATAATATCTAATTATTAAACGGATATAAAATATGTGTTATTTTCATAGTTCATAGCCATATATAACAAAAAATTTCTTTCCACAAACTATTCAGGAGAGCTGAAGGTGACAAATTCACAGGCATCTGCAGTTTATGTAGGTGCTGCTCAAGCAAAATGTTGTCAAGTCATTAACTAAATAAATCTTACTACATCCCCTTTCAGATGTATCTACACTGAAGGATGTGTAGAAAATAGTAAGCAGTTACAGTTAAAGTGATCATGTCTTAGGATGTTCTGGAAAAGGTTCAAATCCAATTGCTTGGTGGTTTGACACCAAAGTCTAATATTGGAGTTCTAAATAAGTCTACAATGGATGCAAAATTCATTCAAACAAAAAGTGAACTAATTGTAAAATATCCCAGTAATTTTAAATTAATGTATCAATTGAACACTATTTATTATGAGAGCAGGAAGAACACTTCTTCACCATAATCTCACAGTAAGAAAATAGGCACAATGCAAAGTGCTGTACTATCCTGTGTAAGCCACTGCACAGTACAACATTCAGCAAAGCATAAGAGACTGAAGATTGTGAAAATCCACATTTCTCACAGAAATTACAGAAAAGGAGTAACTCAAGATCCAAAAAGATTTGTCAGGTACACTGTGGGACTTAAGCTGAAATCAGGCATGAAAATTCATCAAAATCTTATTTTGATTTTCATTTCTCTTGAGAGCATATTGCAGTAGTCACTTCTGAAGGCATATCACTGTAGTAACTTAAAATTCCCTTGAACACCTAGGGTAAGATTCATGCCTCTTGACTTTAAGTGTCTGAAAACTAAGCACCTAGATTAAGTAAAGATGTTTCATTACCTAATCAATAAAGACATATAGCTACCTTCAGAACATGATTCATTCCACCCTAGAATGAGATTGAGTCTTTAACAGCAAGTACTAGATGTGGCTTCCTATGGAATTCTTTTTTTGCATCATGTTTGTGGTAGGCCAAACACCATGCCCAGCTGGTTATGAAAAGTCTACCTGTGTGTGTCATCTCCTTTACATGATCATGTAATTCATTGAAAAAAATAAAGTATTAGGCTGTCATCTAGTGAGACATAATCCATCAACAAAATTTTCAGAAACTTTTCTCTTTAGTTTATCAGTATAAACACACACAGACAAAACCACGCATAGCCCTTCACATACAAGTAATTGATCCATAATTACAGAGTTGCAGTAGCAGTTGGGAGTCCAGTCCCACTTATATGGTTGGAAGTAGAGGTTGTATGGACACATCAGTTAATTTTAAATGTTGGAAGAGCAGTCTCATAAGGTTTTCTTTCCTGTTTATCTTGCCTACTACCCTGAGGACTTTGTTCTCTCAAGCAAGTAACCTCCTCCCATCTCTCTGCCCTTAGATACGATCTAAGTTAGAAGGTTCTTGATATATTACAACTTTTTACTTCTCATTTTACTCTGATTTGTAGATTTAGCACTACATCAGCTTGTCACTTACTGATACCTTGAGAAACACTAGCCCTTTGGCTCCTCACCTTATCGGTCAGCCAGTTCTTGGAAAGATTTCACATAAAGTTTTTACAATTTAGATTGCAGATTAACACTTTTATTGTCTTTAGCCTTTTATTCTGGCAAGGATTTCTTGTATGAAGGAAAATGGTAATTTCCCTAAGATTTTGTTTATTGGTTTTTATGATGCATCACTTTACATTAAAATGCTAAAGTTATTTTCTATCATGACCAAAAGAAGGGATCACCTAGCAGATGATTGTGTTTGGCTTCATCATCTGACTACATATGAACATATCCTCTAGGTATGTCACCACCACAAATTCTGCCACTTATATGTCAGCCAGGGTATCAAAATTTTGATTGAGAGAGGAGGAAACACTGTGGTACTCAGGAAGAAGGTTGTAATGCTTTTAACAGTTTTTATGTGTGATGCACACCCACTTCACACACAAGGAAGAATATTCACCAAGACCTGGTTTCTCTATGACATATCCAATACCCAAATATATCAAAAAGACACATTGGTGGGAGTTTGGAAACTGGATATCCATAAAGGTACAATGTACCTTCACTTCTTCTGTTGTTGGAAGGGACAAGTGAGTACAAGAGAATATTCTGGTGATTTTCTGATTTTTTTTTTTTTTTTTTCAGACAACAGAGCAGAATTTTTAGCAGAGTTATTGTCTGAGAACAGAAGCTTATCACAACAAAGACACAGAGGGACTAGTACAAGGAAGGGACAAAATCACTTGATCTTAGAGAACAGAACCACTTTCTCACATTTTGATCACCTTTTCTAATGATTTTGCTGCAGCTGTTACATTGTTTTCTTTCAGGGTAATTTAAAGAAAATAATTTTACACACTGTGAGCTGTACATCTATGCTTTTCCTCCTACTAACTATTTTTAGCTTTAAATCTTTCTTTTTCTACTCCTGTGTCTCTATCTATACAAGCTTGTGCGACCGACTTATAGTGAAAAAGTACCTTTCTTGCATTCCTACAAATCTAAAAGAAGGCTGTGTTCAAACAGACTTCTTAATTCATTTTCCTTACTTATTCAGACTTAACAAGGAGTATGAAGGAACTACAGTATCTAGCTACTCCAAGAAGGCAGTGACCAGTGGCAAAAAATCCATTTGGAGGCTAATGGATAGTGCTATGTTTCATGTGTCAATACTGAGTCTAATCATCTTAAACATTTTTTTTTAATGACCTGAATGATGGGGAAGAATGTAACCTCAGCATCTTTGCAGATGACATAAAATAAGGAGGACTGGCTGCACAAATGGCAGCCAGTTCTCCTTATTTTATGCTGTCATGTAGAAGAACCTTGACAGACTGGAGAAATGGGCTGACAGAAACACCATTAAGTTCAGCAAAGGGAACTGACAGTCCTGCACCTGGGTAAGAATTATTCCATGTATCAGTAGATGCTGAGGGCCACCCATCTGCTAAGTAGTTCACAGTGAAGGGCTGGGACACCACGTTGTGAAGGAGCCAAGATATCAGCAGGGGTGCCCAGTAGCAGAACCTACAAACTGAAACATGGGAGGCTGCTTCAGAACGTTGGAAGTATGCCACACTTAAAGACTTTTTTACTCTGAGGTTGATTGAGCACTGGCACCAGGCTGCCCAGGGAGGCTGTGGAGTCTCCTTTTTTGAATATATTGTGAACCTGGTCCTGGGCAACTGGCTGTTGGTGACCCTGGTCAAGCAGGAGGGTAGACCCTGGAGGTGCCCTGAAACCTCAGATCTCTGTGATTCAGCAATTTTGTTATTCTGTGTATGCACATATACACATGTGCTTACAGAAACATATATTATGGATGTACAAAAATGTGCAGTAAGTGCTATGCCTCCATTATATGTGAATATCTAACCATGTATGCACACATGTACAAATAAAGTGAAATGCAAACATCTGCTTGTATTACTGAGCTGCTCTTATTTGCATTTCATGTAGGCATTTAGCAGATAGAGTGCATGTATTAGGCACATGATTAACGTTAAACAATGCCTCTAGAAAACTTCACTCAAGTTGCACAATGAAAACTATAAGTGAGAGCTAAATATATTTTGGAATTTTTTATAGATATGATGCAAATGATCATTTTTTTTAATGTACTGCTAACTCTCAGCCTTAATGATGTAGGTCATGTAATAACAAAATCTTTTAAAACTGTGTGTGAGATTAATAAAGTGATTTAGTCACTTCTGGTTTTACTTGTTTTTCTGCTTAGTTTTCCAATAGTTGTTTGCTTGCTTGTTTTTATAGGAGTGGTATGGAGAAGCACAGTTAAAGCATTTTGTTGTACTAATCTCCAATAAATAGCAAATGCTATTTTAGGATTAGGCAATATGAAAAATACCTGTTGATGTAGACATAAGACATCTGGAATTTTAATTCTTGTATTTAATCTACCCATTAGATCCTTACAAGTATTATAAAGAATTCTAAGTGTTGATAATAAGTGATGCACTAGCTACAATATTAAATTTATTAATTTAAGCAGTAATGTAAGTTAATTAATAATTCCTGTGCTTAACAGCTTGATGTTCTAAGGAGAAATATGTGATTTTCCTTTGTTTTTTTACTGTACCTACAGATGGCCAGATGGTCAATGTCAGTACTAGTCAAGAGCTGTTGTTGGAGAAGTAAGAGGCAGAGAAGGGATTCGGTTAGATAAAAGATGTACTTCAAACTGAAGAAGAAAGTGAATGCTGGTAAAATCAAAGACAGGAAGAAGAAAAAAGATCATTAGCATAAATATGAGTTAATCCTTTGGACTATGATTAGTGGAAAAATTACAGACTCTTTAAATTAATCAACAATCAAAATTGCATAAAAATATTACTGAAAACTAGGAAATATATCCTACTTTTTACATTTATAGTAGGGTTTTATTAAGAAATTGTCCAGCAACAGTGCTGTCACTGCTGTCTCCCTTCCAAGCTCATGGTACAACAAAGAAAATATGTAAAAAAAAAGGGCTGTAATTTCCACACTGAATTCTAGAAAATTAACTTTGGGACAGAGCATTCCAAACATCAGCCCAACAATTGATTTTATGATTTTTTTTAATTTTTTTTTTAATGTAAAGTTCTTTGCAGCTCACAAAAGTCTGTGGTGAAAAATGACTGGAAAATTTCACATAATAATCAATTTTATAGTTACAGGTATGCTCACATATATATGCACTTACATATATATGCATGCATAAATACCTAAATATAAATATAGATATGCATATATAAAGCCGCTTAGAGCTTTTGACACTTAGCCATTCTTTCATGAATAATCTGCCCTTTCTACATAATCAGAAGAATATCTAAGCCCATATTGTTGAAAATTTCCCTGCATCTAAAACCCATCTATTAAGTGGCCTGGGAAAATAATACACCATCTACATAACCCCTGATTTGTGTCTTTTATCAAGATTATTTGTCTCAGAACTGTGAAAACTGGCACCTTCACACTTGAAACTGTGCTACTGGCACCTTCAACAGAGTAAATAGAAGAAAGCTGCAGAATGGCTAAATCAAACAGGAACCAACTAATCAGTATTACTGGGTAGGGGCAGCTTTACTGAAGACAAACATAATGAAATGGCTGAAATATTTTAAAATATCTAGAGGTTACCAATCAAATTGGAATGTACTGGGCAGATCAAATAATTCCATTGCTGAGCTGTTTACATAGCATCCTGTTCGGCTACTTCTGGTTGGAGGAAATGATCAGTTTTCTTTAGAAGTGCAGGCATGTGTGGTGTATGAAGTGTTTATTACCTGAAAAAAGAAAATGGTGAGACTGGATGTAAGACACAAGGCTGACAAATGCACAAATGTTTAGTGTTCTTTGAAATGCTCTAAGACACTTGAGTGATTAAAGGTGTGGTGAACATGAAACTTTAGGACAGGCAAGTGAAGAGCGGCTATAGGGCTTCTCAACTAGCACCATTAACTTATGCTCAATCAAGTGAGTGAAGCCATGATAATTTTCTTGGCTTCCTTTCCATTGACTATCTCCTCAGTAAGCTAGACATTTGGCATTAGGTTTCTGACTCAGAGTGGATAACTCCTTGAATGCATGTTTGGCTGCAGAAGATTTCAACAGTGTCTAAAAGTAAACAGTGATCAGAAGTCTTACCAGCTTCATCAGTAACTGCATTGTGAATCATAAATGGAAACAGATTTGGGAAAAGAAGAGGTAGTCATGGACACAGTGGAAAAAGTAAAATATTTTTAATGTGTATTTGTGTGTTCTTTACCTCCCTTTAAAGTCATCAGTAGTCATTAAAATCTGCATAGGGATATCTGCCCATTTAGGCATCTCTATATAATGCATTCATTTCATAGAGTGGGTCCCAGGTTGTGGTTTTCAATTTGATATTAGGAAGGGAGAGAATAAGGTGCATCATATGTTATCCTTCTTACCATGACTACCTGCAACATCACTTTTGGGTTAATCTTAAAGCAGAGTGAAGTATCTTGTAAAATAATGCACTCAGGTCAATGACTTAGCTGAGTTTTAATTGCCAGAGCATGTTTTAGGAAAATATTCCAGTTTATCATCTGCAACTGGCTCAAATTCATGGGACTCAGCCCCTGAGCAGCATATGTGTGCATAGTAGCCCCACTTGTCAACATCTGTGGTGTGTGGTGGGACATTCATCATGTGGGTGGGTGCCTGTGGTTCTGTCTGTACCAGATGTATGCAAAGATTGCTGTGTTCAGATTTGCCCCAAGGAATATAGCTCAAGTCAGGCTTTTTTGAAATTTTGTTGTAAGTTTGTGATGTTGGTTTCTGCTTCTTTAACAGATGGTAACTAGGCTGTGGCACAGTTGAGGTTGCATATGGGATCAGCAAAAACCTGCCATGTCTTCTGTTCCTTATTGAAGCTCTTAACTTGTCAGGCCCCCATAATTGCTTTCTCAAGCAATTGACACATGAGTGTCAAGGTACCAACTTTCTGACATGCAATGATCTGTGATTCCATAAACTATATGACCCTGTATCAACTTGTATTGAAGTCTGCAAACAAATGTGGCAAGCTTGGCTATGATTTAAAACATGGAAGAAAAATTTCCACTTATTCACACGCTGTATAAATCAGTCAGAAATGTAAAGAAACAAAAGAAGGAATTAGAGAGATTAAGAGATATTAGAAAGGGATAAAGTAACAAAACCAAAGTCACCAAAACCAGAAGCTTATAATTATTTTTTTAATCTGAGACACTGAGACATCTTGGTGAAGATATAACTTCATATATGCAATTTGCAACTCCACCATATGCAGAGGAGTTAATTTTCCAATTGTTCTGGTTTTCTTCTGATTTTCCTAAAGTAGCCTGGCCTTAGGCTTGTCATTATCAGCCTTTTAAGTAAGTTGCCTTGGAATAAATATCTGTGTTAAGTAATTTTTGGTCATTGCTATCCACAGGTCTTCCTCAAAAATCATGCTAAACATTTTAAAAATCATGTTAAACAATGTTTTCAGGGTTTTTCATGATCCCACTTTGCCAGAAAATTTAGAATTTTTGCATTATTCAAGCAAAAGGTAAGTATGCATCTCTGATCTGCAGTGTGCTTAATTCATTCTCAGCAATCCAGTCATATTAAGATGAACATTTCCTCAACAAGTAAAAAAAAAGCATAGCAACTTAATGACCCATTTACTTACACTCCAATAACAGCCTGCATAAATTTTGTTACTTACAAGCTCCAAATACTAAAATTTTGAGCTATTTAATTTTGCTTCTCACCACTGATTAGTGTAGAAGTATTATCTAAGGAAGTCAATCAAGAGCTGATTTTTAATAAAGATTTAATATGCAATTAAAAATAGTTTTTTTAAAATGCTGTAAATAAAGGATGTACATTAAATTAATGGTAATAGGGACATCACAATATGTAGACTTCCAAGCAATATGCTTATCTGACTACTGAGTGGAAGAGATCTTTTTCCCCCTACTGCTTCCTTAGAAGGCAGCTGATCATGCAAAAGCAGAGTAGAGAAGGAATTTGATCCTTTTATCTTTATAATCAATCACTAAAAAAAAAAAATAAAAAGGAAAGATAACCCTTTCTTTCCATAACCCCTCCTGCACCAGTGTAATACCAGTATACCAATATCATGAAACATGCTTAGACTGGTTCCAGAGGTTCATAAAATATTTTGTCAAAGTTTCTGGTCTTTTTGATAGTACTGGCGACAACTGTGAAAGACTTTGAGGAAAACGGACATGATGAATGAATGTTTATGTCATTTTTTCCCAACTGAGAAATGAGAGACATTTGGAATTAATGTGTTTTATACAGACACTACTAAAATCCACATTAATTTAAGTGTTTTGACTCAGAATCAATTTGGAATTGATGTGACAAAAAGATGAACTTAACATATTTGCCCTTAACCTTTGTTTTCAATCCAAAATGAAAGTAATTGTTACAAAAAATTATGTGATTAAACTTAACCAGTTTTAAGATTTTTACCAAACTTCCAGAATGTCTTCTTTTAAAACGAGTAAATTTTATTTATTTGATTAATTTTGATATTGTATGTTGTATCACTCCTAAAGCCACATAGGTTTCATTACCCTAGAATGCCAGAGATGGTTCAATTTAGACAATTTTGAAAGTGACCCTTTGAGTAAATTTTGTCAAAAAGCATGCCTAAAGCTGGAGCTACATGTTTGGGATATTTACTGTATTTCAAAACAATAACTAATATCATAGAGGTCACTAGGGCACAATTAAAAATATCAGTTCAGCAACATGTAAGTGTAATATAGGAAGTGGTTTTTGTGATTGTGGGCAAGGCATGGCTTGCAGATGTGTTAACTCCATGATTTAAAACTTTCCCTACTGTCCTAGAGTTGCAGATGTAAGCTTTACTGTGAAACCTGTTTTAACTACAGCAATGAAAAAGGATTCCAGTGACACATTCATTTCTTAAAAACAACACCAACAAAATAACAGGAGAAGAATACAAAATTAAAAAAAAAAAAAAAGAAAGTAACAAGAACTCATACAGATCCAGTGTAGCATAGAATATATGGCTTTTTCTTGTGAGGAGGCATTACATTTCATATCTGATTTTTCAGTATACTAAGTATATTTATCTGCAATTGGAATTCTGTAGCGAACAATGGCTAATTTCAACATTAGATGTGAATTTAAAAAGATAAAAACATTTGGAATCAAATAAATTTTTGAATATTAATATGTGTTTCAAACAAACAGGCTTGCACTGTGTAATGTCAAGTCACTGAATGGAAAATTCTTTAAAAGTAAAAGTTTTGGAAATCTTGAATACATCATGTATTGTATTTTAAGTACACGCGTTGTATTTTTAATACAAGACCACCTGGTCAGGAGAAAAAAAAACAAAAACAGACAAACACATTCTTGAAATACCAGGAGAACTTTCAAATGCAAAATTGAGATAAGTCCCCTTTGGTTTAATAAATAGTCATATATTTCACATAACTATCATGAAGCAATCCAAATACATGAAAATTAGTCACTAATTGAAACCTTTTTGACAGGCAATAGAATGAATAGGTGAATGGAAGTATGTAAATGAATAACTGGAGTTGTGTTTTTACTTTCATATAATTACACATACACAAATATTTGCATTAGAATTAAACAAAAATCAGAATAGATCTTATTTATTCTGATATTCGCTTTTTTTTTGGTCCATGAAATACCTGTTTCAAGACAGGTAAATTAAAATACACTGCTGCTCTGATTTTGAAATTAGAAAATGTTTTTTAATTAGACCTTTTTGTTATAACTAGAACAATATTAAATTAAAACTGGGAAGACCATGAACTCAATAGACTTCAAAGAATCTGCCGCTTTCACGAAGACACACTGTGGATCTGTGGCAATTGTGACTGAGAGAAGCTATTACATACATAGAGAAGATTATATACCTAGAAGCAGCTAATATGTACATAGAGAAGATTATATACATGGAAGAAGAGAGGTTTGTTGCCAAAAAACTGTTGTTACAGTTTCTGTTTAAGCATATATAGGTCTTCCTGCATGTCAGGGTGAGGCATCTTCAGGACTCACCCTTCCTTATGATGATTTGGCTGAAGCCAGAAATCTCAACTGTTTTATGTAGCTTTTTTGCATTATTTCAGGCTCCATGAGACAATAGACTCCATCCTTCTGAGGAGAAGGGATCTAACAAACAAAATTATTGTACTCCTCTGGTTCATGCCAAAATTGTGTTGTTACCACATCTTTCCTATCTCTTGCTTTCCTTTCCTTCACTTACGAAGAGACAGTCCATAAACAGTATCCATTAGGTATTACTGCGTGAAATAAAACTACACTGAATAACTCAGTAACAGCTTGTTGGTTACCATTAGGAAATTATTATGCTTTTTTTACAGGTTCATTTCCTGGTCTCCACAGTAAAACTCATTGTTTAATTTGTGATCTGCAATTAGATGGCAGAGGATTGACTGGATCATGACACACATTAAGTATCTCTAATAGAAATTCAGGCCAGTCAGTATGCCCTCACTTATGATTGAAAAATCTTGTCCTTCACCTTGCTTATGCCTAGGACTTCCAAGTATCTTTTTTTTTTTTACTAGTTTGTGGTTTGCTGAGTAATGGTTAATAATAAAATTTCATCTGTTGTGACTGACCAGATACAAAACATGTCCCTTCTGCATATTAAAAAAAAAATTTCCTTTTTTCTGATTCAAGAAAAACAGCATTGTCTTGAAATCAGACACTTCCCAACACTGTAGTAAATATTGTTCCCACACTGGTTGGTTCTTGAACCTATGGTTATGAATCAGATATCTATCAAAATATTGGCCAGGCAAAACTGAAACCAGATGCTATTTTGATAATAAAAACACTATGTGCTAGAAGGGAAATAATTATAGTTTTCTAACATGGCAAGTTGACCTTGGCAAGGTATCAGATGGCCATTAGGCTGCTTTATCAGTCCTCTCCCTCAAGAGAATACTGGGAGAAAACATGACAAATAGCTTATGGATCAAGATAAGGACAGGGACATTACTTTAAAATTATTATCACAATAAAAATTGACTCAACTTGAGGAAATTATTTTAATTCATTGCCACTTCACGGTAGAGTAGGATAATGAAAGCAAATCTTAGAACACCTTCCCCCATCCCTCTCTTCTTCTCAGGCTCAACTTCCCTCCCAAATTCTCTACCTTCTCCTCTCTAGCAGCAGAGGAGTGTAAGGTATGGGTATTGCAGTCAGTTCATCATGCTTTGTCTCTGCCTAACCTTCTTTTCTCTCTCTTCCCTTGTTCAAGCATGGAGTCCTATCCTCCATAAATTTTCTTGACATGGATCCTTCCCATGGGACGCAGTTCTTAACAAACTGTCTGGTTCCCTCTTATAGGGTGCAGTCCTTCAGGAACAAATTGCTCCATCACAGGTCTCCCATGGGGTCACAGATCCTGACAAAAAGCCTGTTCCAATGTGGGCTACTCTTCAGAGCTCCAACCCTCTATTCACCTGAATTGAGTAAGATGTGCATTAATCATTATTGACAATAATGTCTTTCATCCTGGAGTTTTCTCATTTCTGTTTGCAAACGGTTTATGTTATGAATGAAGTGTCAAATGACACTGATTTCAATATGATTTTCCTGAAGTGATGGACCTCTTCTATAAATTCTTTTTATTTTTTCTTATAATAAGCAATGAAATACCAGCTGAAGAAATTTTGCAGTAGGCATATTTTTGCATTATCAAGGCTAACCAGACTCATCATACGGTAAAAAATGGTAGACTGTCAGTTACAGATCAGTACATTTGCAACAGCTGCTGCTACTCTTAGACTAAAATTGCTGTGCATATTTTCTTACTACTTCTTTCTAAAAGCACTGCTTCTCAAACATCTGAAATTCTATCACTTATGACAAAATTATTCCATCTTGTTTATGCATAAATAAACATTTTCTCTTTTCTTAACTTTTAGAACCTTGGGTGCTACCATGAAGAAAATTTACAGAAAAAAGACCATAGTCCAAAAAGGTGAAAATGAAATCATATTCAAGACACCTGCACGACTGATGACTCCTGGAAGAATATGTGCTAAGTTCTCATAAAATCAAGAACTTGAGTCATCCACAAATGTCAACAGATTCTTTTCAGAAAAGGTTGTACAGAAAATATTACCTAGGCAGTATTTTTTGTCAAAATGTGTTAAT
>JAYDZK010000001.1:70947986-70964919 GCA_034509185.1 Euphonia xanthogaster
CTTCTCCACATCACCCTGTGGCCCTATGTTTGCCAATACTGTCCACCACTTCCTTCCTACTGTATGGATTGTCATGTCCTGCATGTATCCTTCCTACTTGAAAGCTGTTCTCGCTGTGTGAATGGGCCTGTTGGCAAAATTGCTTTGTTCCTTCTTGGCCAGGTGGATCCTGCCTCTTCCTAGCAGTCCTCAAAGGATCCCCAAGTATACAGTGTTGCATGATCACTGCAATATGAAATCTTCTTTTATATCTAATATTAAGATACAAATCAGTAAGTCTAACAAAATAGGTTTAGGATGTCTTATTTACCTCTGAGCTTTTACTAGAACTCAGAGTACAGGTTTGTTTATGGATTTTATTAAAAAGGATTTGAATGCCAAACACACCAGAGGAAACATCTGGCTGTTGTTCTCTACTATTACTGTATTGAGTTAATTGAAGATGTAATAGTATTGAGGGCAAAATTAGTTCATATTAAAGTCTGAATCAACAGCTAAGTAAATTCAAGTCATGAAATTATCAAATTAATGCTGAAAATAATAAAAAAAAAGTCTGAGCTTGACACTAATATGAACTATTTTCCGTCTTTTTTTCTAATTTAAAAAATTAAAGGAAGGAACAAGTGTTTTTCCAGGCTTTTCTCTCATAATAATCTCTCTCATTTTAGTCAATGCAGTGGATACCTGAAACTGGTTATAGATGTACTTACAATGTAAATGCCAATTCTTCAACACATACCATGAAAATTTGTTGTATAAAATAACTACTAAAAAAGTAATTATGAGAAAATAAGTAAAGACAGTGCTAATCAAGAAAAATTATTGGGAAAAATGCCTCTAACCAGAACAGCAGATCATGAAAGAATTTTGGAGATTATTACATGCAAAACTGAAATAGATTTTCAGAAATTTCTCTGAAGAAAAAGCAAAAACACACGCAACATTTTTAATTATAAAATTTAAATATATTGGCATAACATCTTGAGTTCTCAAATAAGTCAGTGATGAACATGTCCAAGACTTTTTGCTTGATTTATCAGAAAATATATAGCAAGTGCTAAATAATGCTATATATTCCCAATCTAATCTGTTAAGCAACAATTTAAACTGATAAGCACCTGGACATAAAATTGGATTCATAAGTGTAAACAGAAGAACATGGATATTTCATTGAGCACTGTATCTCAGTTTCATAAGTTTTGCTCTATCAGGGATATCGTGCCAGAAAAATCAGTGGAATTTTTGAATTCATGTGTAAACACAGAATCATCATTGATTTAAATTGATAGTAAAAAAAAGTGCTACTTCAAATCAAATTAATTAAAGAGAAATTAAGGAACAGTAACCTAGAGTATCAAAGCCTACTTCATCCATATGATTTCTACTCTAGTCTACAAGTGTAAAATCTATTTCAGAGTATTTGGCCTATATGCCTAAACTGATTTTAGGGATTAGCATCCCCTATTAAAAAAACAAACAAACAAAACCAAACAACTAACCAAACAAAAAAAGCAGTACATGAATTTCTATTTCAACATTTCTCACTAACAATCCTTTAGCATTTAAATTCAGCTGAGTATAGAACATTATTTAATTCTGGTAGTCAATTGTCATGAAATTCATTCTCTTACCCCCAAATGTTTGGTCCTGGAAGAACTTCAAATGACTTTTCTGTTAAATATCACTGACTTGATACCTGTCTAAACCAAATATTAGAAGTTATCATAGGAATGCCTCCTAACTGGCTCTTCCATTACCTCAGAACTAGGAAAAAAAAACTGAGGGGGAAATAACTCCACAGTATTGAAGTACATGAACAGCAGCATTACTATCAATCAAGATCTAGGATTTTCCTGCTTCCCTGTCAGCAAAGTGGTTCATCAATGAACTACAGAAAATTATTTTAATTTCCCTATATACAGTGTTTCAGCTTCACCAGGAAGGATACAAAACAGGACTATTATATGTAAGTGTTTTATTTGTATGTCTTAAGCTTTTTTTTAAGTGAGCCTGTCCACTCTGATTCCTTTACTTTAAGGCATGTCTAAAACCCAACTCCAACTTCTTTAACAAGTTCTTTCACAGGCAAAAATTTTCTTTTTTTTCCCTGTTACTCCATCACAAGACTAGTTCAGAATATTTGGAAACTTCAGAGAATGGAGAGATATTTCTGGATACTAAATTACCTGATGTTGTTCATATATTTGGAGTAACAGAATTTCCCAATGACTATCTTTAGAGAACATGTGATTGATAAATGGCAAGCACTAAATTTTCCCAGATAGGTGTTTTGGGATCAAGAATCATGTGTGATTCTCCACATTTCAGCAAAATAAGCCCCTCTTCCCATTAAATTCTGTGTAAGCCCAGATGTTTAGTATCTGAACATCATAATACCTAGGTCATTTGCATTCAGATGCCAGTCTCACCTGACATGCAATATGTATCTGACATTAAGTACAGGTCCAAAAAAAAGATGCAGGACCTGCAAGAGACTTACATTCTTCTAAGATGCCAGCTGGAACCAAAGTTTGAAAAAAGGCACTAAATATTTATGTTTAGGAATTTTATCCAGTCCAGAGGATGTAATCAGCCTAATAGCTATAAAGAAAAAAATTGTTCTCCGTGTATAGGTACCTTTATGTGAGAAAGTTTAGCTAAAATTTTGGTTCACCTTGAATCAGAAGTAGACATTTCTATTTGATGACTCGATTTGCTCTCTAAAATCCATTCTTCATACTGATCAAATCTGTAACTAGGAGGCTGAGACATAGCTCATGATTAGAAACCTAAATTGGAAATTTTAATATGGAACTTCAATGAAATACACATTGCACAGAGCCATTCCAGATACTTTTAGTGCTCTAAGACAGCCACGCAGGGCTAATAGATTTGGCATAGGTTCTACAGAAATCTTCTTTCATGAGGGATGTGCTGATTAATCTCAAAAAGTTGTTAGGTGCTTTTGTATAACCAATTACACCCAGCCCACAGATATGCACATCTGAAATTGTTACCATAGTCATAGCCAGACACTCCTACAGAATGATTAATCTGCTTAATTTTAGAGGCTGACTTCTGGATGAGATTAATTAAGACCTGTAACTGCATATTAACACTTATATGCAGATATTTACATTTTCTTAGATAAATCCCTTGCTAGGTTAGGAAGTCTTGGAAGAATCACCAAAGGAATCTCTGAAAATTCAGTACTTCCAGAATTAGTAATGTTTGCAAATTCAAAAGTAAATTAGGCATTAAAGTCAAACGTAAACACTTTAATTTGTACTGAAATTAAATGTTCAACATATTTTTAACTATATAATCAACTCTATATGACCAGAAATTTGTAAAATATCTTTTTTGTGAAAATCAAAAGATGCAATTTTACTTAAGATCATGATTATTCAAGTAGTCAGTCTGCACAACTAATCAATCCTTACAAACAGCTAATCCTGATGCAGGTGGGAAGATAATGACTTTTGTGTCTTGCCAAGAAAATCATCAGATATAACTTCATTACCAGTCCATTGTTCAGCTCCACAAAATGAAAACCTTCTGGATTTTTCTTTAATGGAGATAAATGACTCTTTAGAAACCTCTAGATATATTTTACTCTATCAGTTACTACGCAAAAGCTTTGACTTTAATTGACACTAAAGATTGATTACTTATGTCTTATTCTGTACCTTCATGACATAAATTTTAGTGAATTTTAATGTTAGCATAGATTACAGTGCTACCATATTATTGTCAATAGCAAACAATAGTTATGTGTTTATTTGTAAATGATATATATTAATATATAACAATTATATATAATAAAAGCAAATATATGTGTATATATTATATACAGATGTATTATATACTATATACATAGACTAAATATTTAGAAATACTATATATTGAATAATTTGGGCATTTTTTTGTGAAGTGAGTTCAAAATCTGTGGTAAAATCAGAACTATAATAATTTCCAACTCTAAAGAGCTTTTGCTACCTGTTGCTGGGAGCTGCTGTTTGTTGTGTTTTGGTTTTCTGTTCAGAAGTAAACAATTGCTCATGAAGACTAGTTGTTTAGTGTCACTTTCACATAAAAGTAGATGTTTTCTTAGGAAGCTGAAAAGATAATATGGTAAGAAATATGCAAAGTATGTAAGAGAAAAATCCTCAGAAATTATATATATATATATATATATATATATATATATATACACGCATACACAAAGAAAAGCAAGCATATATTAAAATTGAAACAATATTCAACTTGGATAATTAAACAGGATACAGGATAATTACCCTTGTATCAAGAATCATTTGCCAAAATAAGAACATAGGTCTTTCAGTATTAGTATATATGACGAACCATAGAAGCCAACTAAATGGCACTGTGTGCCTGAGCAACAGTGACTGAAAAGAATTCAGGATAATACTGATGAGAGAGAAGACCTGTAAAGTCATAATTTAAAAAAACCTCTGCTGACTACCTATAATATTACTAAGTAAATTCTCTATAGTACTCTGATTATTCAGGAGTGAAATATTTAACAGAAATGTAAAATTTGTAGAATCAGAAAAATAATCAAAACAGAAAGCTAAGAAAGTACTGCAGTTTGTACTTTATGTATTCAGATTTCAAAACATGTTTTTTCATTTATAAAATATTTACAAGGCATGCAATGTCCTATTCCATCTTCACTGATGTAAAGATCATTTTGCATTCCTGACTGGAGGGAAAAAATTGTTAAACAGAAATAAAACATAATTACAAAGAATGTTATCTTACAGAATTTGAAAGCATAGTTTAGTGACATCTTTAGGTAGACAAACAATCTTTTATATTTTCTTTTCAATCTGTAGGAAGAAAACAAATCTCATCAGTTTGTGATAAGTTCCGAAATGAAACAAAATCTCCTGCTTTGCAATGTCATTTCTGTTTCTCAGAAAGCCCACTTATTTCTCCTATTTTTTTTAATAACTTTTTGTTTCATTGTCTCTGTCATTTTTGGCAGTTTTCAAATCCCAACTTAAATTCCTTCAGACTCTGATGAAGGTGTGCAGTTTTTTTCATATATTATTGATAATAAAACAACATTTTATGTACTTCAAAATGATGCCTCCAAAGGAGAAAAACAGCAGCACTCCTCTCTATGAAAAAATGAAATACCTCTGTATGTAGGTGTCTTATAAAGACAAGTAATACACTTCAAATTTAAGAAAGATGTTTTAGGGAATGGAAGAATTAGCATACCCTGAATGAAGCTATAAAATAAAATCTTTGAGGAAGTTATAACAATTTAAAATAAAGAATGCAGCTAATCAGTACAGACAAAGCTCTGCTAGACTATATGGCCAGACAACTAGACTATCTTGAAGCTACTGTGAAATGCATCATGAAGTGAGCTGGTACAAGTAAAAAGCTTGGCAGCAGGTAATGAGGGAGCTGAGGTTCCCATGGGTTTCTATCCAGTCCCCATCAACAGTGCATGTAAAAATCACTTTAAACACTACCAAGATAATGCTTAGCAGCCCAGCAAACTAATACAGATACAAGGAAAGCCAATGTCTAAAGAATGTTTGGACTAATGATTCAAATTGAGTTATATCCATCATTAAAAAATAATGATTAAAATTTTCTTTATTAAAGATGCATGATTCAATTTCTGATGAGCAGAGCTGTTTATTCCTTAAAATAATGCAATTAATTATTTTCTACCACGAAAAATTGCAAAGGCAAATACACTGATGCTTTCTTCTGCTACGCAGTGTGACATTTTGCTCTTTGCTTTCAGGCTTCTGATTGTGGATTATCCATTAGAGATCTGATAAGGGTGTGTAAGAAAATTTTGATTGAATATGTCATATGGCACTGTAAAAATGTGTAATGGGGCTTTTACATGCATCTTGGGAGAAAGTAAAAAAGTTATTGTTCCCACACCAAAGGATTAATAACCATTGGTGGACGAAATTGGATGCAAATTAGTGGTACCTCTGTGATGAGTTTTCGGAGGTACAGTGACAGCCATGCCTTTCCTAATAACAGAAAATCATAATTTTATTTATAAAAAACTCTGAAAATTAATTAATTCAACTGTCTTAACCCTTTTATAGATTTTTCATATTAAACAGCCTTAATATGATTTAGTTTAATGCATTTTCAAAATAGCTAAGTCATATTAAGTTTATTTTGAAACTTAAATTAAACTGCCTACCTAAAGATCTTAGGCAGCTTAATTATCTTATATCATTATGGTTTCTGTAGAGACAGGGTCTTATTTTCAAAGTTAAATTTTTGCTGGTACTTTTGGTGTTGGTTTGATATTTTTACTTTTTAAGTAAGACAAGATGTCAAGGTCATCTGTAAAAGTGGTTAAAACCGGTGAGATTTTAAAGATAAAAAGCTTGGAAAATATGGGCTCATACTTAGCTTGGAGTCATAGGGTCCTTGAAGGAAACGCTTGCATTGTTGATGTCAGAATTGTGACATTCACCTCAAAAGGACATGCAATTTTCTCTTGTATTTAAAAAAATATTTATTTAGGTTTCACATTTGAAAAACATTATTTACTTATTTCCCTTCTATAAAATTCTTCACTTGCTTTCAGAAATAGAAATCTTACAAAAAATCATCATCATCAACAGCATACATTAAATTTTTAATTTGTATATTTCAACAAATAAAAAATTAGAATAAGACACATGAAAGCAGCCCACTGTAAATAGTCTTCAATCATGGGATTGTATGTTTCCCTTTTTCAAGAAAAGTAAAAATATTTTTTATTTATGTTCTCCACAGTTCAGTTATGAACAGATTGGAACATACAATGCAAACAATTTGAACACAACTTCATAAAGTATTAATTTCTTCAACTTTTAACTACTGTAGTTTCAGTACTGTGTTTGACAGCTTTAAAAAGAGTATTGTATGCTCAAATTACTCTGTTAATCCTGAACTCTGAATCCTTTTTTCCTGTTCTCAGTTTCTGAGACACAGTAAAAGAAAAAGAAAAAAAAAAATTGACCACTGATTTTAGGAGATAAGGCTTACATTTTTAAAGTACTACCCCTATTTATATCAACTGATTTATAAAAAGCTATCATCAAGCTCTGCTAGCTTAAGGCTTCTTCATGTTTAGTAGTACACTATTTTTTGTTGAGCACACACTCTTTGTCTAGGAAGAATTCCATCCCAGTCACAACGCCTTTACTCTTCGTCAGATTCCCTCATGGTTTACTGCATCTAATAATTCCTTAGTAAGATATGACACAGGAGAGTGTTCCTGAGCAGCTACTATTTCTGCTCGTTTCCTCTCATCCACTCCCCAGTTTCTCCTAATCACTTCTAGTCTAGCAGGAAATCTTTAACTGGCAACTCTACCTTAACTTCATTTTTTCAATATTTTTACAATTAGGGACAAAAAACTCATTGAAACATATCTCTTCATAATGACTTTTTACATCAGGGACTGATGTATAATACCAGTATATAATGGATAACTTCAGTTATCAAAACATTTTTTTCTGTTGAAGCACAATATTCCAAACAGTTCAAATGTACACCTAAAGAACTTGAAGATTTCAGTTTTGAAAAACTGCACTTTATACACTGCACTGAACACAGCAAATATTATCACAGAGCCACACTTCATACAATAATGTGTTATTAGATATTTTCTATACTGGTTATTCCCAACTCTACTTTGTGTAAAAAGGAGTGTAATTACTCACCAAGTGTTTCTTAGCCCTAGCTATTTCATCCTTTATCGAATGCTATCAGTGTTAGTTGCCCGAGTACTGTAAATTTCTCTCTTTGCTTGAGATTCCTTTGCTTTCTTAAAAAAAAAAAAAGTAATATTTTTGTTCATTAATAGTTCTGCATGATAATCAGATGCTCATTTTCTCTAAGCATATCCTAACTTGAGATACAGTGCACCATTTTATGTAAAAAGAACTCTTGAACATGTGTATGTTCCTTCAGATAAAACACAGTTTACAAAATATATAAAACTAACAAGATTACCAGGAAATTTCAGGCTTTGTTTTACTTGCAACCATAACAATAGAAAACCATGACAATCTGTGCTATTTTTTAATCTTTGGTTCTGTTATTTCTTCCAAGGTATAATTGATACAGAAAATGAGGGGTTGGCATCTATCCTTCCTTTCACAAACTTCAGCTACACTTTCCCAGCTGTCTTACTCCCTCTGTGCATCTGTCTGATACTGATACAATATTTTCAATAATCGATTCTACTGAACTGTTAAAAATGCTTTAAGTACAAACACACAAATTTAATATATGAATATATGCATAATAGATATATACAAAAATAGTTAAAACAAGATAAACTGAAACAAAACAATCATTAGAGTTGCAGACTTAATACTTACAAGCTTGGGATTTTTTTAAATAAATTTTTCAATGCAAGATAAATTCACTTCCCCTTCTTTATTATTTCTGAGTATATAATTAAATGAACTGGGCTTTTCCATCCTGCCCTGGAAATGAGTACAGGAGACTACTGCAGACTCTTACTAACTTTGATTATTTACTGTGTAGATGTGTAGTAAGAGGAGACTGCAGACACAGGATGGTTTTAGTAAAAGAAGTTACAAATGAGCTAGAACTGGTTTTCTTCGCCTTACTTCTCCACTTCCACAGCAGTAATTTTTTTTTTCCTTTTCTATTCAAGTATATAGAGGGCCAGATGAAATCTCTCATGTCTTTAGGTCCAGTTATATATTTGTAAAAAGAAAAAAATCACTACTGGGGAAAGGCGATCCAGATTTCAGTATTGACTTTCTTTTCAACATCTAGTAGTGGAATTTTTTTTACCTTCATTGCTTAGAAACTTTTTTTTTGTTTCCAGTATAAATGTATATACTGATACATCCTTGCATCAACATGGTTTATCACTCCAAATAGAATTTTTTGTCACTGGGGCTTATCCCATGTATACTTAAAGACACTTATTTTATTCCCTTCAAAATTTAAATTGTCAAATTAAGAATATTAAGAAAATTTTCCTCTCCAATTGAACATTTTCCTTTGTTCTGAACATAAGACTATTCCTTCCCTGAACCAACAACAATTCAAATTCACTTTCATAACAAACTCTGGTGGGTTGACTGTGGCTGGGCACCACATGCTGACCAAAGCTGCTCTATCATTCCCCCTCCCAAGTTAAACAGGGAGTAAAAAAATAACAGAAACTTTTACGTCTAAATAAATCACTTAACACTTCCCATCATGGACAAAATAGATTTGACTCTGAGAAACCAATCAATTAAAAACAGAGTAATAAGAAAAAATCACCAAATCTTAGAACACCTTCCTCCATCTCTCCCTTCTTCCTGGGCTTCACTCCTGAGTCTTGTATGTTCTCCCCACCAGCAGCACAGGGACATGAGGGCTGCAATTAGTTCATCACATCTCTCCACCAATCTCTCCTGTTCAGGAGGGGAACTACTCAGACTCTCCCCCTACTCCAGCATGGGGTCCCTGCCATGAGAGACAGGCTACCATGAAACTCTCTGCTGTCAGTCCTTCAGAAAGTGACCCAGGGTGCAGTCCTACAGGAGCAGACAGCTTCAGTGTGGGTCCCCCCATGAGGTCACAAATCTCAGAAAGAAACTTGCTCCAGTGTGGATTTTCCACAGAGTCACAGCCTCCAGCAGGCATCCAGCTGCTTTGATGTGGGCCTGTCCATGGATCTCTGCTGCAGCCATGCAGCTACCTCACCATGGTCTGCACCACAGGATGCAGGGCAATATTTGCTCTGGTCTGTGGAGCATCTGCTTCCCAGCCTTTGCAGACGATGCTGTCTGCAGGCCTGTTTCTCTCACATATTCTCACTTCCCTGAAACATTTTTTTTGTGCTGTAACTTCTTCCCTCCTGAAATATGTTATCCCATATATTGTCACTGTTTCTGATGGGATTGGCATTGACCAGCTGAGGGTCCACCTTGGAGCCAACTGGCATTGGTTCTATCAGACTTGGGAGAAGCTCCTGTCAGTTTCTCAAACCAGCCAATCCTGCATCAAAACACGCAAATATAATACACAAACGCAACCCGAATTCTGCATATATCATTTAGCGTTACTGCAAAAAGTCTTCTTTGCTAAAACCTAGTTCTGTACTTCTGCCTTTCTTAGGTTCACTCCATAAACAATGTCCTGATTCGTGATTTCTATGCATTCTACAGCCAGCAGAAGCCTTCAGAAATTGGGAAATGTTCCCATATCTGAAAGAGGATCAGTTAATATGCCTATTTCTTAGTCATTTCTTTGGTGCCGTATCTATTCATATGATTATGCATGTACTTTTTAGATCTAGGATCCATAATGTCTCTCTCATGAGCTGTGCCCTTGTGGTTCTTTTTAGATATAGATGAAGTACAAATTTATAGATATTTATAACTGCAAAGGAATCTTCATTTATTTTACTTGCCTTGTGAGGTACAGCTGACTTAATAAGTTGGTGTATTCTCAGTTTTTTCTTGGACTTTCAGTACTCCATGCACTCCAATTTCATTTTATGGAACATTCTTAAAATTGTAAAATTCATGCTTAGTCATAATATCATTACAAAAAATTAATTATTCTTTTAAGTCAGGAAAAATTCTTTACAAAATTGTTCTCCCTTCTTGCTTGTAATTTCAATTCCACACATAGAAACTTCTTATTTTATGCAATTCAATTACAAATCTCATTTAACCTTCACATTTTATTTCAGCAAGGTTTTAGTAGCTTTACGTTTCATGCTAATATATCAGCAGAATTATAAAATAAATTCCCCTAGTGTTTCTGCTATTTGAGAGACATTTATCTTTAATGCCGACAGATTTTTTGTGTTTAGTTATCCAGATATATGAAAAATAAAAAATAATTTGAGCTGAATTTGAAAGCAAAGAATTTGATTGTCACAATCTTTCATTGCAGACTTTCACCTATAAAACCCATTTACATTTTTGCTTCATGAAAACATAAAACTGATGTAAAAGTATAAGAATTCTGTTTGTGAGTTCAAAATGTTGTATTACATATCCAGATTACTAAGTGGTTGTGTTAAAGCCTGGGCTTTTAGACAATGAAGAGAAATTAGTTTTATACATCTGAGTAAACAATATCTTTCCATGGTAAGCAGAAGTCCTGAAGAAGGACAGGGAAGAATGAAGATGACTTTCATTGATTATGGTGTATCCCCTTTTGTCCCTGACTACCTTATTGACAGCAAAACTTATGAACACTTTACAGTAGTCTGATGATGTCCTCTTTCTTTCCCTTCTCCTTTCTTCTTCTCTACCTACCAGCCTAACCACCAAATTACTCTCTCCATTTTAGAGAAGGATGCTGTGAAGGACTCTGTCAAAGGCTTTACAATGTCTAGATAAACAACATCAGTATCCCTTCCCCTGTCCACTGCTATAATCACTCCATTGTGGAAGGCCATTGGTTTGGTCAGGCAGGACTTGCCCCTGGTGAAGGCATGCACAGCTTATAAGAGGATCTGTTCCATGATCTTCCCAGAAGAAGGTCACAGAAGTGAGATTGAGAGGTTGGTCGTTTCCAGGGTCCTCCTTTCCACCCTTTTTAAAGGTGGATACAGTATTTTCCCTTTTCTACCTAACACCTGACTTAGCTGTGTATGATGTAAGACGGAAGAGCCTTTGCTGATTTTGGGAATACCATAATGTGACTATAGTTCTCCCAGTGAACGCTTTTCAAAGGCAAAGAAATTAATCTAAAATATATAACCTTCTTTAAAAAAGGCCAACTAAAAAGTCTTTAGCCAAACACTAAGAGTAACATCTTCTTGCATATGCTTTTTCCATATTTATGTTGTCCATACTTTCATCAGATACAACCAGTCATCCAGTTGTTACTTCCTATTTATTCTTTGTTTCTATATTCTGGACACTAGCTGCTTAGGACCAATGTGTCTAGTGCACACCAGATTAAGAACTTAAAGTTTTACAAATATCTGAAAACAGTTCTGTGAGTATATCCCACACAAGAATTGTTCGCTACACTTAAGAAGGATGACAAATGCGCTCGGCCTAGGTGCAGTGCTTTCAATCAATGTGACAGTGACAGCCCCTGGCTTCCTTCCAAGCCAAGTACAGCTTAGCTGTAGTGTGTGAACTACCAGCTGGCAAAGACAGAAGAGCCTGGGGATCCCTATCGCATATCATCCATCATATTGCTCTCTCTGTCTCTTCACTCTTTTTAACTTCTGCACAGAGCAACATGTAAAACACATTCTCCTTTACCACACAACCCTACCTCATTTGCAGTTCAGACTGAGAAAATGTACACAGGTCATTAGGACCTGCATCTAACACTTTATTAGCAGCCCAACAGTTGAGTAAAAGCTTCAGGATCAGTACCACATTTGAAATAGAGGTGTGGGTTTTTAATTGTCATGCTTAATACCCTGTTCTTATGTTGTCATCTTATTGCAAAAGTTCCGAACCTTCTTGGTGATTTCTCATGGGCAGCTCCCCAGAGCACTAACTCCTTCTTCTTCACAGCCAACAACTCCAACTCTCTGCACACCACAACCAACAAACACCAACTCTCTTCTCAACTGGTTAACCCACTCTTTTGTAGCACTCATCTCATTGGACACAGCTGTGGCCTATTAAGGGCAGGCCTGTTCCTAATCTTTGGTAATTAGTACAGCTGCGACTCCTCAGGTGTGAGATTACCTTCTGCACTTTGTTTTCTTCCATTCTGTCCCTCCACATTCTTACTCATCTTAGAATGGCAAAGACCAAATGTAGTTAGTAACAATTTGATACTACAGGTCTACATTTCTCAACCACACTTTAAAATTTCTGTTTGTCTAATTTAGACAGAAGGAGACTAAGAGATGACCCTTTGCTGTCTACAGCTTTCTGAGAAGAGGAGAGGGAGTGCTGATTTCTTCTCCCTGGGATCCAGGGAAAGGATGTGTGCAAAGAATGGTTCAAAGCTGCACCAAGGGATGTTCAGACCAGACAATGGGAATAATTTCTTTGCTGACAGAGCAGTAAAACTCTGGAACAGGTTTCCTAGAGAGATGGACGATGCCCTAATCTTGTCAGTGTTTAACAGGAATTTGCATAATGCCCTTAATAACATGCTTTACCTTTTGGTCATCTCTGAAGTGTTCAGGAAGTTATACTAGAGTACCATTGTAGATCCCTTCCAACTCTAACTACACCGTTCTGGTTTATTCCATTCTGTTCTATTCTAATCATGCTGAAGAAAATTTATAATATAGAAAAAACACTGACATAAAGAACATTTTAAACAAAGAAACTTTATTGAAGAATTCAAATAAATTACCTATTTAATGTTAAAAATATTTGTGAAATGGTTTGTTCATGTAAATGTTTGTTACTTGTAAATACAGATAATTTAACATTTTCTGACATTTTTATAAGTGAAGAGAAATTAATAAATTACTTAATGTCTAAATCTAGTATAAACGTAATACTGTTTCAGCTAATAATTCAAAATAATTAAAATAACCAATAATATGTAATCAATGATTTTAAATAGCTTATTTTTAACATCTTCATATGTCATAGTACATGCATGGATTTTTTTCTATGTGGAAGAGTGTTTGTGCGGTTTTTTCTTCTCTTTATTTTTGAAAAGCAAAATTTAAAATCAAAAGCATACTGACAACCTTAAATTTATCACAACTGCTTGGTATAAATGTGCAAATTCCAAAAAGTACAGATCCAGGCTCTTTTCAGTGGTGTCCAGTGGCAAGACCAGAGGCAGTGTGCACAAACTGACTCTCAGGAGGTCCCTCTGAACATCAGAAAACACTTTTTCCCTGTGGATGATCAAGCATACTGATACAGGCTATGCAGAGAGGCTGTGAAATCTTCCTTCTCAGAGATATTCAAAAGCCATTAGACACAGTCCTGAGCAATTGGCTCCATGTTACCATGAGCAGGGAAGTTGGCTGAGATGACCTCCAGATGTAATCAAAAAGGGATATCTTTGTTTTGGTTTGGTTCTCTAAAAGCATGGTGGCTTTTGTTCATTTTTTCAGAAGAAAATAATAATATTTTAGTGGATTTTACTGTCTTTTTTAAATTTTAACTTTCTCTTTTCACATATACAGGAGTTAAAAGAGAAAGTTTCACAAACATTACTGTTCAAATCCTATACTGCCTTATTACCAGTCAATGCCATTTATGACTAGTTGCTCTTCAAATTGCAGTAAAGATTATGTTTCTTTACTTTTCACATAGGAGAATTCGAAAGAGTTTCTTTGCCTGATTTTCCAAGAGAGAGCTGTGTCATTATAAGTACAGAATATGAAGTCTGGATATAAAGTCTGAATTAAATGTCAACACTGGGGCCTCTAATGTGGCTTAGACAGTATTGTAGCAATTCTTGCCTCTGGGATATAATTTATGATTTGTAAATGTATGTATGCAAAAAAATCGTTTTCCATTTTCCAAGATGAGGGTTAGCTGTTTCCACTTAAAACATTTAATTTTGTATTTCCAAAGAACTGCAAGGAGTATTAGGTAGATGCTAGAAGGATTAAATTAAGTATAGTACATAGAAAGTTATATTTTCACTTGAAGTTTTACAACACATAAAAACCCCCAAAAAATAGAGCATTTATATTTGACATTGACATTTGTTAATGTTCTTTCAAAATGTTATTGTATGAATAAAAAATAAATGTGGTTATAAATTTTAGTTGAACAAGGTATGTGTGTATACTCAGAAAATTATGAAATACAGAGATCTGAGTGAGAAGTAATTTATGTTGTACAGATTTTAGACACTGATAATATTGAAAGTTTAAAAATTTTATAGTATGTACATAGCTCAAAACTTTTTTGTGAGACTTTCCTCAGTTAGAGGGTGGTGAGGCACTTGAACAGATTGCCCAGAGAAGTTGTGAATGCCCCATCCCAGGGATTGTTCCTTGCCAGGTTGGGTGGGGCTTTAAGAAACCTGGTCTAATGGAAGCTGTCCTTGGAAGGGGTTTGGACCTTGATGACCTTTAAGGTTCCTTCCAATCCAAGCCTGTCTATGACTCTACTCTTAAGATTAGAATTTTCAAAGTATTTATCTTTGATCCAACTATACCTTTTCTAGAAAAAGTATTGAACCACTTGCTTTGATAGGAATAAAATGTAGAAAAAAAAGCCTATTGGACTTGAACACATCTTGGACAGAGCTTGGACCTAGTTCTACAGTGGGGTTTTAAACAGGTCTGGACAGAAAAATACAATGATCTTCATTAAAGAAGGACATGATACATTGCTGGGTGGTATAGTTCTGTTCTGGCATCTATATTACCATAAATTCATCTGTGACAATTTTCAGGAAAAGCTCCGATGGAGTCATGTCAAATAAAATTATTTCTGGGCAATGTTTCTACACTTTTCCAGCCAATGAAAAATAGCTGAATTGCAATTTTTCAATCTATCCCATTGTTCTGACTAAAAATAAAACAACACTGAAATGTGCTTCTAGACTGATTTGAATTACCTTATAATGGTTTTGAATTTGGGTGTTTTTTATTGGGATATTAATTCCCTGCAAAAACTGAGTTGGGCTATTTGAAAGAAAGAATGTCGTAAGGCCAACAATTTCAGTCAAAATAATATGGTTCAAATTTTAACAGCTAAAATATTCTAATAAGTTATATATTTCACTTTTATTATACTGTTTTTTGATTTCATATTTATTACTTGGAACTTAATTATTTTGAATTGCTAGGCTTTAAAAGGAATATTCACATCTTTTTGGGTAGTTGACCAATTTAGGATTTTCACTATTTCGATTTTGGGCAGTGAAGTAACTTAGGGATTTTTTTCTGTTTTAGTTTCTTTTTGAATGAATGAGTAAATTAAAGTCTACAGGATAGCTTTTCTATTATAACACTGTTTTTGGAATGTTTTTTCTGAATGACACTTATCAATGCATCTGCCGTTTGAAAGCTTGTACGGTAGTCACAGAAGTTTATTGCCTTCAATTTTTGACTTTCAAAGCAATTTGTAATCTCTCCATTTGAGATATCTCTTCTTGCTTGCTTACTTATTTCTTTTCTTTGCTTGTTAACTTGCTTGCTTGTACTGGAGACCCAGATCTGAACTCAGCACTCCATCTGTGGCATCCATGCTGAGTAGGAGAAAAGTTTTACTTCCCTTTGCTGCCTGCTGGAAACAGACTAGTGCAGACCAGAGTGCTCTTGATCCAGTTTAACCAACAGTTATTAAGTGACCTTTAACTACTTGTTCAAGGCTTTAGCCTTTTGGAAACACTTTTTATTCTGCTACTTTTGCCATCTGATCCTTACCTAAAAAGGGTACCTTGCAACCTTCCTGTCTGAGCTATGTATGCAGCCAACACTAATGAAGAGTTGTACTCTTCCCTTTCATGGAAGGAAATAAAATATACAAAAGATGCTGTACCATGGCATGAACAAAAAGTTTCTTATTAGAACTAAGAGGAAGAGGCAGGACAAAAGTCCAGTTCTGCCAAAATTAGGATAGTTCATTAGTTTTGTTAGTTCATTTACTAACAAAATACTTAAGAGAAAATACATTAATTCGCAAAAAACAATCAAGAAAGTTCAGTTAGAGAGAAAGAAACAAACCACCCTGATCAGTAGTTTCCTCATTAGTATGACCAAAAATAGCTTTACTGTCAAGAACAGAACAGTACACCCTATTTAAATTGAATTTGGGTAGCTTGAACAACCTACGTTCTAAAACACCGATGTTGATTCCTCTTGATTCACACATCATCCTAACTTTTCAAAATGTGATGAGCAGCCCCCAGAAGCCCTCAACATAGCTGTTGCTGTAACACTTCAGGTTATTCTATGTTGGAGAAGGGAGACACGGACACCAGATGGTCGTCTTACAAGTCTCGATTATTGATTATCAAACTTCGGATTAAA
>JAYDZK010000001.1:70965019-70976236 GCA_034509185.1 Euphonia xanthogaster
TTTTTCCTTTAACTCAATTCAAATTAATGTGGCTATGGACTTTCTCCTCAAGCCATTCTGCTACAAAACTCTCTACAATTCTATAATCACCTTGAGGCAAGATTTAGCAAATGCCCTAAATTTTATCATAGCATGTTTATTCAGTCAGTTTTCCTTCACAAGCCTGAATTTATTTTCTGGGAAGGCATCTCAATAGCACAATAGTAAATTCAGTTCATTGGTTTCAGGATGACAGATGAAAGCAAAATGTCACCTGTTCACCATGACAGTCTGAACTGGCCTTACAAAACAACCTTAAACATCCAGATGAAATGGCTGTCTTCCAGTAGCAGGAAGTTTTATCACCCAAGTATCGCCTTCCATACTCTGAGTATTGAATGTCTAAAGAGTCTGGGAGTACAAGCCAAAACAAAGGATCCTCGGATGTCAAAACTTAGCAGTTGTTTTTCAGAAGTAATTTACCTATATCTGAATGAAATATGTAATATGATGCAATTAAGTAAGCATTGTAACTCATTATATGATTTTGGAAGAAAAAAAAATATACTCATTTCAGAGTAATTACTGGTCACAGAACTAATAATTTTTAATCCAGTGAACTTTGATGTCCTCTTACCCTGCTTTGAAGATATAAGCAAGTCTGCCACTGTGTCTCCGCTAACTGTTACAGAGACAGTACCTGTTCCCAGTTTTTACCCTCACTTTTTACCCCTGTTTTTTTGTTGCTCTACTTGCTGCAGCAAACACTTTAACAGCTTCAACTACTTACAATTTAGGAACTTTCTTAACTTAGAACAGTTTGAATTTCTAGCTGGATGTCAGAGCACATGTCTTCAAGGTTCAGTGCAAACTTTTTGCATAACTTTAGGTGCAATTTTCTACAGGTGGCTAAGCAGAAGGTAGATTTATATAGCTGCAATAGGAACAGAACAGTTATATTAAAGCAAAAGGGTTTCAGATCTGTTCTACAAGCTTGCTTGGTCTGAAGTGCAGCATGAAATATGAATTTCAATGTGAGAAAACTGTTAAGAATGCAGAACCAAACAGACTAAGGCAGGCAGCTAAGAGCCTTTAGGCTTCCTGGTTTAGTTATTAGTTGTGTCCCTACTGAAAACAGATGTTTCTAAGTCTTGTTTCTAGTTTGATCAGTAAGGAGGCTATAGTTTTAAGTTCTGTACTGAAGGTACATACCATATTAATAAAAGGCATGACCTTGAATCTTCATACTATTTTATAAGGAATAAGGGCAATAAGGCTGAAGCTTCCAAGTATTGTTAAGTAAATGAACATATTACTCAGGATTATACTCATTACGTGCTAGAAGTAATATTAGTCATTTTTGTGCTTTTTGTTCAAGAATATTATAATTGTTCTTAGTAACTTTAAATATGTATCTTATATGCACAATTTTTCAATTGAAACCAGGAAGTAGACTAAGCAAATATTGAAGTCATTAGAAAGAGCAAAACGTTTACAATTTTTTAAAACCACAACATTTAATTGTGCTCACCATGTCTATAAATAAGCTTATACTTTTCATAGTCAGATACAGAATGACAAAATAAATAGTTCAGGATCCCATACAATATTCATGAATAATGCAATTTTCTACAAAATATTTATTTTATGGTACCAGAAACATAAAAAACAAATAAAAAAATGCCACTGATTATTTGATCCATATTACCTACAAAACTCATATGACAAACAAAACTTATGCGAAAAGCTCCACTGTTTAAAGAAAACAAAACAACATTAAAAAATTTATCACTGAGAGTGTGTTAGAAGAAATATTTTTAGAAAATCCATAATTTTTGAAATTAAGATTAGAAAATCCAGTATCCAGTTTGTGCTTTACCTTCATTGCTGTTTGGCTCTCTAGATGTACAGTACACAGAAATGGTAAGGGGCTTCAATGCTACTGTAAAGGAAAATAAATATTTGAACAAGAAATGCCCCAGTGCAAGAAGGAAGAAACACAATGATATAAAGTTATAAATGTCATGGATAAAAGATCAAATAGGCATTTGCAGCCTTGCTTTGCTTGATCTTCCCTTTCTCTTCCTTTCCCCTTCTCTTTCCTTTTCTCTCCCCTCTCCTTCCCTCCCTTCCCTGTCACCTCTCCTCTACTTGATGTGATGATTATTAAGTACCCCAGCTTTAGATATAGGTCCACATGTTTCAGACTAAAATTCAGCATTCAGGAGTCACCTGTTGCACTTTTAGCTTATGCTAAGGATCTTCCTAAATCTATGGCAACCTCTATTTTGATGGTGCAGATCATTAATCTCTCTTAAAAGGAACTGACAGCAATTAAAAATTTCTGTGAATTTTCATGTTAAAGTTCATAAATTGGTAACATTACTCTCAGTTCTGGCATTGCTATGAGAGAATCTGAAACAACTAACTTGAAGACTATGTCTGTGTACACAGGCAAGATTAAAAATCAAAGTGGTCAAAATTGGATTATTTCACTTTCCTTTCCAGTTGTTTTGTTTCACAGTGGGGAAACAGCACTTTAAATAAGAAGACCTGTACCTTCTTAATTTCCAGGAAGAAGATCTTAGTCAAATTCTGTACACTTGACAGGTCTTGAAGCTGAGGATGAGAGATCGTAAAGTTGCCCTCACAAAAGGCCGTTTCCCTGCAGGGCAGTCACAGGAGTTTGCAGGGGCTGGAGAAGTTGGATTTAGATCCTGGTTGCTGGGCAATAGGAAAGGAAGGAGCAGATCTTTCTTAAAGAGATTGAGTGGTCCTTCACAAGTGTTTATACACAAAGAACCCCAGCTTAAAAAAAAAAAAAAGCAATAACTACAAGGAAAAACTACTCCTGCACAGATAGAATTGATCTGAAAATTCTCAAGAGGGAAAGGTTCTGTAGTCCACAAACTAGCCCCTGACATCAACAGAATCATCATTTCTCTTCCCTTTATATAATCTTGAGTGCGGGGACTGGTTGGTTGATTGGTTGGGATGTTTTGGGCATTTGGGTTTTTTTGTTTGTTTTTTGTTGTTGCTGGCTTTCTACTTTTTGGTATTTTGTCCCTCTCAGACATAATCAATTTCCAGAGAGGTGAAGAAGGTTTCTGTTTATTTTTGGTGACTTTTTTATTTTTTACAATCATCTAATAATATTGTTGTTGATATGAAAAGACAAATCAGTCTTAGTTCTTAAGTAAACATGCCCAAAACAGGGCATAAAAAGGCTTCTAATAAAAAAGAATTTTAATGCCCAGTTATCCCTCATCTCATGAAGAAATAAACAAAAATAAATACATTACTGATCCTTTGTGAACTACCCCATTTTGACCTTTTTTTTTATCACAGAATTTGTTGGTTTTATACTAATCTAATTTACCATATGTGGCTCCATTCAAAGATGAAAAGAGAAGGTTTATCTAAAAGAACAGGTGGTATTTTATGTTGGATTTTTATTGAGATATGTAAGTATATTACCAGAAGTTATCCAGACATATACAACTACAGAATTTGAATGGGGAATTCTCCTATTTAAGAAAGCACTGCTGGTTTTCTTCACTACTTTAGTTTAATGAAATTATGTATAGGTAGACAATTTAAGTTATGCCTTCAAAATGTAACTGTTAGGCTTTTCATGTCTTTGTTTAACTTTCTGGTAAGCTCTGGTAGAGGACAAGATAATCTTTTCTCCCACAATCAAGCTGCCTTAAAGACAATGCTGGAAGGGCTGATACAATTACTGTGGAAATGAACATATATTTTTAAAGCTTTGAAGTTAACTAAAATAAAATGTCTTCCATCTGTTGGTATCAGAGCAATTCACACTAAGAAGACCATCTTCCACCACCTCTGATGTAGATAAAAGCATTATGCAAAATTAAATGAGATATATTTATCATAGAGAATTAGCCCTCCAGAATAATTAAATTCACTTCCATGAAGACTGAAACTTATGTGAAATAAAATCGGTTTTCTTTTGGGATTTTTTGTGAAATTCCAGTTTTTATGAAATTCAAAAAAAAAAAAAAAAAAAGCAGAAAAAAGGGAATATTTTTATTTTTCATAAGGAAAATTGCAGAAGAGAATATTGTAACATTGTGGCTAGCTCTTAGAGCCAAAACCTATGTAAACAAACATGTATATGTAACTCATTTTTAAAATGAGTTGCAAAACCAAAACTCTTTTCTTTTGGATGTTAACAATATTCCACGCACCTAAGCCAGAATGTTTGTAGATATCTATTTAGGTAGACATAAAAAAGCCCCAAAATGGTAGCTGAAACCTTGGTGTGAAGTCTTAGAAAAAAATTGCTTATTAAGAACAATATATTGCAATTCCCAAAATTAACTTCAGTATAACTGCTAACAGCTAGTGTAGCCCAAATATCTGCTATTGTCCCTATTCACCTGCCAGATAATGCTCATCCTGACGCACTAACTTTCTTGTTCAGATCATGTCACCCCATTTAATCCTAAAAAGTTTAGCTGAAGCAATTCATAGCCATCTGAGAAAAGAACAGATTATACAGTCAAGGAAATAATACCTGGAAAATTATAAAGAATATGTGACAAAGGAGCTTTCTTAAGTTAAGTAACAGGAACATCAAAAAGAAATTAGAAAAGGACAAATGATTGGTATATACTAACTATAAAACACATGTAATTTTTTTTAACATTTTTTTTTATGATAAACAATATAGTGTTTTTCGCCAAAAAAAAATTTCAAACCTTATAGAACACTGATGCCTTTATTAATTTCCATTGACATTTTCTTTGCAGTCAAAATTTATATTATCTATAAAAACAGAGGTCATTAATCTGAAACTTGTCTGAAAATGACAAAATCAAGTCAGCTCAGGGAGGATTTTGTTTTTCCTGTGAACCTATTGTTACAGCACTTATACATTTGAAACGGAAATCCTAAACAAAGAAGATTAGTAAAATTTCAAGTGCTAAGGATATTATTAACTATAAAACTTAACATTTCAAAGGGAAGTAATTTTAGTTCCTTGAATAAATCTATCCTGCATTTCAACTGCTAGCAAAAAGAAAAATAAATAAAAATTCCTTCAATTTTTCGAGATGTTGGGAAATCCTCTACATGGAAATGAAAAACATATTCTCTGGAATAAGGGATGTATAATTTTTGCTGATATATTATTCTTTATCTCGGTGAGTTTCTTTTCCTTTGTTTATATTAATTCATCTCCCTGTGGGTGATGTCCTTTTAGAAATTTAGGACAGTCTGTGCACCTGAAACTGAGTAAATCTCAGACAAACGGAGTCATGTTGTGGGGATTATTTATTCTCACCAAGGATCTCAGACAGGAAATTGGCAAGAAATTGTTGGTAGCAATTTAAGTAGGAGTTTTACCTCACCTTTTCTTGTTCCAGAACATTTTGAAATAAAATACTTTAAATATTTGTATTTATATGCACAAGAAATAATGAACCATTCTATCTTTTAATAAATAATGAAAGTCTGAAATGGTTAAAAAGAGAAGAATGTATAATTGTTCCTCAATCATGGATTATTTTTGAAATATTATGAATTGTAGAGTGCTCAATGAATTTAGAAACTTAATCATGGATTATCTGGCCTAACTATATCCCTTTCCTACTTTGTGATTAAAAGGTAAAATAAATACAATTTTTTAAATTTGATGCACTATCTTTGCAACATTTACAAAGACCATAATAATAACAAAAACTCTTCTCCCCTATTATTTTGAGAAGGAAAAAATTGTCCTGTACATTGCCCTGCTATTCAGTTTTCAAAGTTATTAATATATAAGGAAAAAATTGAGATTAATTTGTGGACAAGAATCACATATTTATACTAGTATGGAGGGGTGAGGTGTTGTTCCACTACTTGATCTAGATAGAATATATTCTATGGAGCAGATACAATATAAAAATCTATCTCTTCTCACTATGGGTGTACAGAATGCAGATGGAGAAATAGACATGTACCTTTCATACTATATTTCTTACCTGTTCTTCCTCAGTAAATCAGTTCCTCTCTAATTTTTTTTCAATTTCTTTGTGAATTTTGAAAATGTTTTGAATCACAAACTCTTCCATGAAAGAATGAAGGAACTTTGGTGGCTACGAATATATCCCATGGATTGTGATGCCGGTTCAGCTTTCTAGTAAAATAAATATGAAACACACAAAGACCATCTTCATGAAATAATTAAACCCCCAAGTTAACTGAAGAAATACATCATTCTAGAAAGCATGAAAACATTTTAGAAAAAAGGCTATTAAATGACCCAAACCAAACAAAAATAAAATGACAACACTTTTGGGGAACAAACCCTTCTCAGATACATAAATAGAAAAAAATAGGGGTTGTGTGTGGGGTTTCGGGAATGATTTTTTTAAATGTGTGTGCGTTTGGTTGCTTATTTTTGGAAGTTGTTGTTTGTTTGGCTTTTTTTCCCAGCAGTCTCATTTCAGGAGAAGAGTGATAAAGTGGAAAGTGAAAAATTCAATAAAATCTAACAAATTAGATCTTGAAACTTGTAGTCCTTTAAATCCTGAACTGTTTTGTACTGTACCACCTTTTCACTCTTGTTCTATTCTCTTTCCCTTCTTTATTTTCTTCATTTCACTTCCTTCTTCTACAGTATTTGCAAATGAGATGAGCCCAGTAACTTGATATTGAGGGTTTCATTTGCCCACACACATATTATCATCTGGCATGTTCCAGGGCATTTTTCCAGGCTATCAGCTGCCTGTCCAGAATGGCACATACTCTGCCTTGATGCCTGGCTTTAGAGCTGCTGGCTGTGTTAGAATTATTTTGAGTAAACCTGTTTTCCTGGAAGGTACCAGATACTCATTCAGGGCAACTGAATGGAATCCTAAGAGCCCAATTCAGGATGTGAGAAGTTACTAGACTCTACTGAAGTACATTTCCATTGACTTCATGTTTAGACCCTAGATGACCATGAGCACACCTCGAGGCACTTTTAGATAACTCAGTCTTTAGCAAGATATGAAAAAAATGCAATCAAATTAATTTTATGAGAATATTGATTTATAACACTACCTACAGTCTCAACTTTCCTTTCCATGACAGAAGGGCTGGCAATTCAGTTTGCCTAATTTTACAAACTTGATTAAATTACCTAAACATCTGAATTTGTTCCCATTTGAGATGTGCTACTCTACCTCTCCTCACCTCCAGCTACTAAACTAGAGAACCACAAGTTTCCCATAAGTCCTTCATTATATCTGCCAGATTTGTGCAGATGTCTTCAGCATCCTGCAGCATCTTAAGTGACATATAGATATCTATCTTTAGCAACTTAGTCAACCCTGAGTAATTCAGTCAACCCTGAAGTGTCAACACAGAGATATGTACATTTGAGCTAGTCATTGTAAGCTCTCTTTGTAGCTAATGAGGAGAAATGAGTCACGACTTATTTGCTTTAAATAATCTATAGTAGGATGAGATGATTGGCAATCTGTAAATTTGTCTTTGTTTCCACTTGCTATAAAAAGAATCTAAGATGACTAACTCAGATACATAAATACAAAATTTTAATAATTAGATTTATTGGTATATTTGGCCTGCATTTTGTTATGAAATCACGGAGTCATTTATGTTGGAAAAGACCTCTGAGGTCATTGAGTTCAACCTTTGACCGAACATCATCTTGTCAATTAGACCATGGCATTAAGTGCCACATCCAGTCGTTTCTTTCATGACCTCAGGGATGGTGACTCAACTCCCTCCCTGAGTAGCCCATTCCAGTGCTTAAGTGCACTTTCCATGAAGAAATTTCTCCTGATGTCCAGCTGACTCTCCCCAGCTGCAGTTTGAGGCTCTATCCTCTCACTATGCTGATGCATCAGGTTTTAGCTTTTATATTTTTCAAATTCTGTGCTACTTTAATGTGTGGGTCTGGGCTTCATATTAGGGGATATTAAGCTCTCTTCACAGAATAGGTAGACAAAATAATTCCTTCTCTAGCTGGGGACCAAGGACTGCTGATCCAAATCGCAGCCCAAGACCATAAACAAAGGTGGACTGACAAGAGAAAACAAGAAGAATGAGAATTCATGGGCTAAAGCTATAATTGGACAATTAGCTCCAATATGCAAATAGACCAAAACTTATAAGATCATGGGACCCTGTGACCAGTTGTCCACTTTATGACCATTTTGGGGTTCACCTGGGGTGTAGCCCTGGCTGGGCTCTTCTGCTGCCCAAGGTGGATCTGTTGAGGCTTCCTAATAAATACTTACTTTATTCTTTAGTTCCCTCTAAATTCAGTTTTAGGTCAGCCTTCACAAGGCATCAATGTCACTAACTGTCTGGGAGAAGAGGCCAACCCCCACCTTACTACACCCTCTTTCAAGGTAATTGCAGACAACAATAAGGTCCCCCTGAGCTTTCTTTTCTCCAAGCTAAACAATCCCAGTTGCTTCAGCTGCTTTTCATAGGACTTTCCTTCTAGACCCTTCATCAGCTCTGATGTCCTTCTGTGGACACATTCCAGCCCCTCAATGTCTTTGTTGTAGTGAGGGTCCCAGACCTGGAAACAGAATTCAAGGTGTGGAAATTCTGAATTTCTGAGGCCACACCTTGAATTCTGGGAACAGAATTCAAGGTGTGGCCTCAGCAGTCCTGACCACAGGAAAACAATCACTGCCCTGCTCCTGCTGGCCACACCTGTATCCTGCTGATACAGGCCAGGTAGCAATTGGCCTTCTTGGCCACCTGCTGCTCATGTTTAGCCATCAGCCTGGACTCCCAGGCCCTTTTCCACTAGAAAGCTTTCCAGACGCTCTTCCTCCAGCCTGTAGTGCTGCATGGGATTGTTGTGACCCAAGTAGATGACCTGGCGCTTGGCCTTGTTGAACGTCCCTCATACTGATGGACTTAACCCATCTAGCTAGCCTGTCCAGATCCCTTTGCAGAGCCTTCCCACCCTCCAGCAGATCAACTCTGCTACCCAACACAGCATTGTCTGTGAAATTACTGAGGGCAGACTCAATCCCCTTACCCAGATCATGAATAAAGATATTAAATAGGATTCTGCTCAACACTGAGGCCTGGGGAACTCCGTTCATGACTGGCCTCTAACTGGATGCAGCACCATTCACCACCACTCTCTGGGCAAAGCCATCCAGCAAAGAGAAAACCTGCCATGGGCAGACAGCTTTCCCAGGAGAATGCCATGGCATACAGCATCAAAGGCTTTGCTGAAGTTCCAGGTAGACAACATCCACAGTTTTTCCCTCACCCATCAGGCAGGTCACCAGGTCATAAAAGGAGATCAGGTTGGTCAGGCCTTTCCTAAATTCGTGCTGTCTGTGTCTGATCCCTTGGCTGTCCTATGAGACAGCTTCTGTTCTATATGACCACTGTGAAGGTTACCATCAAATGTAAGTATTATTTCTTTTGGTAACACCAGCTATGATGGCATAAAGGAGAAAATCCGTAAGACTGGACTATTGTTGCCAAGATGTGACAACTTTTTTCTCATTTGTTTTAGTGTTCTACTTTTGCCTTCTTTGAAAATCAAAAACTGACAATATTAATATCTTTTCATTGATTTTTTTTTTGATTCACTGAAACTGAAAATAATACCTGCTACAAAATATTCAACATACAGATTATTTTCTCTTTATCAAATAGATGCTAACAGTTCTGTGAAATTAAATAGAGATGTACTTTACATGAGAATTCACCTCTTTCTAACCTGTTTTTTATCATGCATATTTTTAAAACTCAGAAGTCAAAACAATAAAAGTTTCTTGCAATTTTAATCTTCTTATATTTTCTTTTTCGTTAAACTAGTCTTTATAAAGCAGCTTTATAAAAAGATTAATTATGTTAATTTGTTAATTCTGAAAGCAGGAAAACAATAGGTTATTAGTCATCACAAGGTTTTAGAGATTTTGTCTGAAAATAGAGGTAATATAGAAATAAGCCTGCAAGGTAAAAAGACTTAAACATGAAAAGGGAAAAGAATCTAATCCATGAAAATCCTGCCAATGCAAGGACTCAGGTGCCAAATTGTCCTGATTACCCACAAGTATTCCAATATGCTTATTTTCTAAAGCTGACTAACCTGTAGGGGGCTGTACCATTTAAGTTCTTCTCCATTTAGCATGAAACTCCCTAGGAACGTAACAATAAGCATACTTTTGTGCTTTGAGGTATCTGTTTTGGCTACAGAAGAGCCTATCACTTAGCTTTTCTGCAATGTAGGCTGCAATGGAAAAAGTGCTCCATGTCTTAAAAAGGCAGAAGGCATAGGTTTGCTGTCAGCACTTTTCATAATTCACATAACTGATGTGAATGATTATTCTACACAAAAGCTCTATTTGGTTTAAGGGACAGCATAGTATTTCTACAGTTTTCAGTGTGTTTCTGAGTTATTTTGCAACATCTTGTCCCCCATCCCTTACCCTCTTGACACTATGTATGTGTATGACAGTGATCATGCAAATGGGATTGTGGCTTCAGCCATGATAAAACTATTTTTATCAAGGTGGTTGGCAGGAAGGAATAGACTTAGAATCTTAATTTCATCTGGCAGTTTCTGACTTATATTGTGAAAGGTAAACTTAACGTCTTTACATGTTTCAGGGAAAGGACTGTTATCAATGGCCTTTAACTTAAATTAAGTGTATAATATACTCAAGACTATTGTTGATGCTGCAAGTAGACAGCTGAATCTTCAGAATGATTCTTATCAAAAGCTGAAAGCAATTATGACTGTGTTTCCTGAGACTATCTTACTGTATCTGATCATATTTGTTCTTGACGATCTGAGATATCTGGATTTACAACTAATAAATGTTCATATCCTTAAAAATACTCTTGACCAATATGTGTATTTATAAGTATATTTTTTGCTGTTCAATCAACAGATTCCCCTAAATATTTCCAAAGAAAAAAATACTCTACAGTATTTCCAATATGTCTGCTTAATTAAGCTTATCTATGGAGCATGAAAATCTGTATTTTCATTTACTGCAAAAAGTTTTCATGTCTGTTAAAGCAAAACTGATTTGCACTGTATATTAAACTGGCTTTTAAAGCTGAAAATCATAATTATTATGTACCACACATCATATTAGTTTCAGTAAAATATTTTTTGTTGGGTTTGTGTTAGAATTAGGCTAATTTTCACTCATGTCTTGGTTTGGAAAGACAGGTGCCTGCTAAAGAAGGCAGGAGCCTCCCCTGAAATGGAGAATGCAAACTCTCCCC
>JAYDZK010000001.1:70976336-70994901 GCA_034509185.1 Euphonia xanthogaster
CACTCAGGGAGAGAGATAAGGAGAATTGCCCACTTGACACATGACAGCTGCCATACAGATGGTAATAGAATACATCTTGCCTTGCAATCTAGAACAACTCAGAAAGATGAATGAGAGATAGCAAGATCTTCTATGTGCATTCGATAACTTTTTTTTTCAAATGAGTTTTTTTATATAAACTGTAACAATCTGCTCAATAAATAGTCTGGGAACATGAATTTAAGCAAGTCCTTCAGAAAAAAAATATGTATGTTAAAGAAAACTGTCTCTTTTTCCATCAGGGTATCTATATATCAAGAACATTTTCCCTGGGATGTTATTCTCTTTCCGGAACACTTTGGCAATAATGCATGCAATATACTACACTATATATCCATACTGGACCATACATCTCCATGTCAAGCTGAGGGTCTTTCTCATCAGACAGTGCAGCAGGGGTGCACAGGCGACCAGAAGCCCTTCTCAAGATTCTGCAACGAAGGCGGTGAGAGCTGGGCTGTGTGGATGTAGGATAATCACCCAGAGCACGTAGCACACAGTGATCAGAGGAATGTGAGTCGCCTCGTCAGTGGAAAGGAAGTTGACTGCTGTCAGGGCCATTGAGGACAATGGGTCCATCTCAAATACCTTCACTGAAGCCCATACAGCATGGAAAACAAACAGGAGAAGCTAAAATCTGTCCACAGCTTCAAAGCTTTGACATCATTGGGATTACAGAGTAAATTGCATGGGTGGAGCCTTAGTGTTTGCAAAGTTTTCAGGAAGACAGGTGAAAAATTTGAGGAGGAAATCTTTCAATCAGTGCATCTTCATTGTTTGCAGTGGAGAAAAATTAGAAATGGGAACGAGCTTCTTGAGGATGAGAGGATAGACCAGAATGAGTGCTAATGAATTGGCGAATCTGCGGCAAAAAGCCTGATAAGAAAGAGGAAGTTAGGTGAAATCTTCTTTAAATAACTGGAAAAATAATTCCTGAAAAGTTCCTGAAAAGAATATCTGCCTTTGGAGGAAATTGTAAACAAAAAATTTCAAATCTTTTCAGAAACTCATTGGTATTCATCACACATTGAGCAAAATAAAAAAGAACAGTGATTTTTACTGAAATAGGCCTTTCAGACAGTAGGAGAAGACAAGCAAAGAAGCAAGTAGAAGTATTGAAGTTAATTTCCTGACAAGAAAATTAAAGTTTTGACAGTCATTGATTTTTCTGGCAACTTCTTACCTGCTTATCAGTTCTGGAGTAATTATTTCATTATTGAATTAAATAATTGATGACAAACAGGTGATTTCTGTATTGTTCATCACTCATTTAAATAACAATTTAATATATGTATATATATGCACATTAGACTGCCATTCTTAAATGGTAACAAATTATGCTGATCTGCCAAGCAGATTGTTTTCTAAGTTTTTTAGAGGTATCCTGAAAGTCACATTTTAGCACAACTATGAATTCAAAAGTCTTTATTAAATGCAGCAGAGAAGTCCACTTGATTTGAATTTGTTGAAATGCTGAATGTTAGTCTTTCACTGTGGTTATGCCATTCATTCAACATAGCTGAGGCTGTGTCTGTGGCCCAAGACTGAGACTGAATCTGCTTTTCTTCAAGCAAGTCTGTTTTTTAGCCTATGAACTTGATTGAAACCACTTTGATTCTAATGGAGACCTGTGTGAAGATACCAAGTTGCAGCTATTACAGTCATTTCTAGAACATTGCAGCTATAAAAGGCTTTATTTTGAAAGAAGTTGTATCAAGACCTGCATATATTTGATGCTGACCTATAGAGGGTTCTAGACTGCCTCAGAAGACATGCCTCTACTGTATTGTCAAATACTGTCCTCCACTCTCTGGATGCCATAAAAAGAATGGACTATAAATCAGCAGTTTTATTCCACTCACTCACTCACTCACTCACTCACTCACTCACTCACTCACTCACTCACTCAGCAACGATTCTGGAATTTTCTTTAGTTGTACCACCATTTCTATTAAAACTGAAGAGATCAAAGATAGTTTCTCAGGAATACCTAGAAGGCACTCCTTGTATGTATACCTTCAATGGCTGAATTGTGTCAGAAGATGCTTGCTCATTCATGCAAGTTTCCTCACATGTGTGCTTGATATCCTGCTCATTGGGCTGAACTTGGAGAGGTCAGTCTTTGAAAGTGAGTCAGCTCTTGTAGAGAGCTCTCTTCTCTCCAGAGCCCTCTTACCTGGGATTCTTCCAAGCAGGAAGAATCTGAAAAGACCAAAGTATACTCTTGAAAAACCAGGGTTGGGAATCTACTAGTTGGCTTGCTTTGTCCTCTCAGGAACCTGAACTCCATCTCACAGCCAGAGCAGCCAAGGCTGACCCAACCAGTTCTTCCTTGTTTATTTGTGTCACTTTTACAAGAGCCGTCACTGTCTTCTCAATTGTTTGTGCCAGAAGGCTGTCATCAGTGCATTCCATAAACCTTCTGGGCTGCTCATGCCCTAGTGTGCTGCTGTTCTAGCAGGTATCAACGTGCTAAAGTCACCTGTAAGCACTAGTGTCTGTGAACATGAGGCTTCTTACAGTGTCTGAATAAGGTTTCTGCTACTTTTTCCTTATGCGACACGCAGCAGACACTCAGTGCATCATCACCTGCGCAGCCGTTTCCAGTAATCCTGAACCACAAACTTTCATCTGCCTCCTCATGTGACCTGAAACAGAGCTCCATGCACTCCTGATGCTCTCTCACATTAATGGGAGTTCCCCCAGTTCACCATCCCAGACTGTCCTATCCACTGCAGCCCTTCAGTTGAGTGAGCTTTCTGACCTTGTTTCTGTCATCCAAGTGAGATCATATCCCTTCAATTGCTGACAGACATCTCATTCTTCCTCTTTGTTCTCTGTCTGCATGCAGACAGAGAAATACAGGCTTTCAAATTGTGCTGATTTCACAGAGAAGATATGAGAAGTTTCCCCTGTTATGCTGTCCTACAGATCTTTCCTAATTTGTGCGCATACACTTGAGGTGGGCCCCTTTCAGTCCCATTTTATAGATTATGAAGTTTCTCCTTTTTGTATAACCCTGTGCAACTTGCTTGACACTAAAATATGCAGCAAAGGAAATATCATGGAAGAAGACATCAAGATAATTCTGTGGGTAATGAAGTCTTCAGTTATCTTCAACATTAGCATTGTGGAAAGAGAAATGAAGACCAGATAGTGGAGAAGGCATGATCAATGAGAACCAAATACAAAGGCTTGTAAAGAATCAAGGGCAAAAGAAAAGAGCACATCCAAATTTTTGACTCCTCATTCAAACTTAGGGGAGGTCCCTGATGATGGTCAAATTGTTCCCATTTCATAGAGCCTTGCCCTTGGCTATCCTGCCATGGTGCTTCTCATTCCAGCAGAACTTGGCCAACAACCAAATTGTTTCCTCAGAGTGAAATCATGGAAGTCCTGAGTAGAAGTTTAATCTTTTTGTGTGGAATATTTTTTTTTAGTGTTTGTGCTTCGGCAGATACTTAATAATTTAAGATTTATTTAATATTCTTTTATTTTTTTAACCACCTATAGTCTCTGTATTATTTTGACCCAGATCACTGTGTTCAGGTCACGAATGACTAACTTTTCTGCTTCATCTTCCTGTTCTGTTCTGGCCTTAGCCCTTCAATAGGGCTTGTGATGCATGGTAATTTTTTAGTGTGTGGGAAGCCAGAAATAATCTATGGCTGCTACTAACACTCTGTAGTAGAGTTTACCTTATTACTAGGAAGCCAAAGACAAATAAGAAAGAAAATCTTTCTTTGAAAAAACTGGCAACACTCATGGTTTCTTTACGGTTTTATTATAAGCTCTGACAATATAAAACTAGAGCTATTATTCTGAACTGAAAAAAAAACCAAGAAACTGCAGCTGCATAACGATAGATTAGCCAGGAATTAAAGAAACCATTTTAAAGCACTCAGCTCTGACGGAGCTTGTAAAACAGCTATCCTGGCTGCGTACCACAATTACACTACAGCTATGCTACCTGGACCTTTTCACTGCTGGGCGATTTGACCTAAGCATGTATTGCTTCTGAGACAGTATTTTCTTTCAATCAAAAAAAAAGCCAAAACCATTGAAAAGAGAGAGGATGAGTCAACCAGGGGGAAATTGAACATATTCTATCTAAGTCATTGCTGTAATCTGTTTGGTTTCTGAGCCTTATATTAGTCTGACCCGGCTTGCTCTGGACTCTAGGCCAAACGGACTTGCATGGACGAAGTAAAAGACAGAAGCGCTCTTTGCCACGTGGGGAGGAGAATACAGTTTATTAGCTCGAGACAGGACACTTCTGATGGCATCGACCACCCAGGTAGCAAAGAGGCAGTGCCACACCTGCAGTGGGGTTTTCTTCCCCAGGTGATGGGGGCGGGGAAAGAGGACCACAGCCAATGGGGTAACACTGGGGAGGGGCGAGGGGAGGGACCACTCGTGGGACAGACCAACAGGGCATACAGAAACCAGGGGGTTATGTGAGGGAGAAACCATGTGAGTGGGAATATACCATCCATGTGACCCAATAACATTTTTTCCAACACCCAGTGCTAACAACTAAATAACTTTTTAGTTGCAATACAACAAGTCATAAGATTGTCCAGGCAATTAAACTTTATTTATTTTTAAGGGAATCTTTTGAAATAATTTAAAGTTGATGCTTCACTTTAAATTGATCAAAGCTGGGGTAAGGTCAAACCTAACCGCAGTGTCTCAGGAGCCTTTGCAAAGGTTCATCACCCCAAGGGTGGCTGGGCACTGGAATAGGTTCCCAGGGAGGGAGTGTTCCCAGCACCAGCCTGATAGAGTTCAAGAAACATTTGGACAATGCTCTCAGACATATGGTGTGATTCTTGGGGTGTCCTGTACAAAACAATGAGTAGGACTCAATGATCCTACTGGATCCTTCCAACCCTGGATATGTTATGATTCTATGAATTCCAAGAATAACTAGGAAAAGGGAACCATTATTGTTCTATTTGGAAGAATATGCAGAAAAAAAAAGTGAAATTAATGAGAAGAAAGAATACATATATGAAAAGCATAAAAAATTCCAGTAATAATTAATAACATTTGTGTGCACTTCGTTTTGCTTAGATTTTTCATCATCTGTCAAAATTCCTAGCTAAGTAATGAAATGAGGAACATCTCCCTTACAACAGCTCAAATGGTCTCCAACAAACATAATTAACATTATTTTCCACTAAAAAGACCTGATATATTACAATGAAATAAATGTGACAATGTTTATACCCTACATATTAGCTTTCACTTTCAGAATCATATCTGAGAAAACATGATGCTATAACAGTAGAAAAACTGTGAGATATACATATTTCAGTTCAATGAGACAGAATAAATTGTGCTCAAATGTCTCTTCAGTCAAATCACTGTGCATTCAAAACTTGCATTTCTTTTTCAATGAAGAAATAATGCAAGTAAAGAAGGGGAAAAAAACCCCATAAAACAAAGAAAAATAGAGTGTCATAGAGCTAGGCAGAAATATATATTGTTCCTTGAAACTTCTGAGAGCAGAAAACATGCTAGCTCATACTGTGAAGATATTACACATTTACAAAATCAAAGGGAGAGCAGTCTTTTGGACGTTCTTATATTGTGTAAAAGAAAGAATAAGTGACAGAACTTGTAATTTACAATTCTGTATAAGTATAGGAGTTTAGGAGCCACTAAAAAGAGCAGAAAAAACCCAAAATAGCAATAGCCTCTATAAATACATATAAAAAAGTGTTCGGTGGACAAAATATAGTACAATTAGAAACTTATGAACAGGAGTGATCATTTGTTTGTGTGTTGCTCCTGAGATTTATTACCTATGAGAATTGTTGTCTGGCATAAAGAGAGATCAGATGAAAAATGTTTATGTAAAATATGAAATAAACTTCTTTCTAGTGCTCCAGAATGGCAGGTACAATCTTGCAACCCTACATGATAGAGGATAGAGGAGACATTTGTCATTTACTGCTTATAATAAAGACAGCAAGATAAAGAACCCTGCAGGAAAACTCCTGTAATATGGATTGCTGTACTTCTTAAAGGAAAGGATGATGTGTAGCACTTTTCTTCAGGCAAGTATGAGTAGTGATCACTTTTAATGCTTATCTGTACCAAGTAGCATTTACATACTTAGTTCAGAAATGGTGGTCACCTTTGCATATAAGAAAATATTCAGCAGTATTTATATATGGTCTTAGGTTAAGAATCAGCTCAGAGCAAATCTCGATGGAGGTCTTGCAGTGTCTTCAGGGAGGAGTAAACCAAGAAAGATAATTCTGGTTGTTTGGGTTTCTTTCCCCCCCACATAAATAGTTCAGAAACATTCTGAATCACAAGATTTTTTAGAACTGCTTTTATCATCTGTATGATGATAGAAAACTCCCGGCTGTCCTAACTTTCATGATTTTTTCCTTACTTTTTTTTTTTTTTTTTTCCCCAGAGATTCACACTGTTATTATCTGCAATATCTCTGGCAAAATGCACCAAAGGCAAATCATGCAAGAAAATTGTTTCACAAATTTTCAGCTCTATCATGTGATACTCTCAAGTTATTGCACTGTATGACATAACATACAGTGATTAGGGGCTCACTGTCGGTCAAATTCCTGATTTTGTAGGTGTGTACCCTGTATGCTTCAGACATCTTTTATTCAAACTGAAGAATCCCTTTCATTTCAAGAGTATCCATTAAATTGTTGTTGTTGCTTCATTTTTTTAGTTTGTTTGTTTTTAGTTTGTTGTGTTTTGGTTTTTTATTATTATTTTGTGCTTTATAGCTTAAGTGCCTGAAATCATATGTAACTAAGAAAGAGGTAATGCATTTATTTATTTATTTGCATAATAATGCTCTTTATTTTGCTCACTTTTCATTCCATAATATTTTATAGTATTCTATTCATCTCTTTGGCTACCACATCAAAAGCAACTGATATTGTAAAAGAACTATGTAGCCAACACCTTTTCTAAGTTGCTAAGATTTTAAAATGGCAGTATATTTAAATGTACTGATTTTAAATGTAATGCACCTGCTGATTAGATCTGTTGGTTAAGAGCATGCTGAGGCTGTGGGCTCAATCCCTGCCCCTGCATGGGGATGACATTCACTTAAAAGCTGGACCAAACGACCCCTGTGGGTCCCTTCCAACTCAATATTCTGTGCTTCTGTGAATTATACATCAGAAACAATAGTCTAAAAAGAGTTATATTATTTTATATTATTTTTCTGAGAATTTATTGGTAACTTTCATAGCATTGCTTTTTTATTTTAGCATGTTGCAGAGATGTGAGACAGTAGAAATATACAAGTTTGTTTTTTGTTTTTTCCCCAATTAACTCCTAAACTGAAAAACATAAATTTAGGCTTCAAATTTTAATTTGCAGTGTAACTGAGCTTTATCTTTTAACTGGATAATGAGCAGAATATCTTATCTACAAAAAGTCGTATCTGTGGTCCACAGCTGTGATAATATTAGTTTCCTCAGGAACTGGTTAGATAGTGTGAACATATTAAAATATCTTGCTATGTATAATGTAATGCAAAAAGAATAAAAAATAAGTTTATAAAATGGAAAGTGGAAGTGAGATCCAATCTAATTCAAACATCTATCATGCATGAAAACTGCAGCTGTCTCTTGAAATTAAATTGGTTTTAAAAGTTTCTTTGACCTTCACAATCTAATCAATGGGCACATTTAAGAACATATCATGGGGAGGATCATATTCACCTGACTGTCTTATAAAACTTTATCAGAGCCTTTTTCTTTTTGGAGGCTTAAAAATGTATCTACCCCTCTCTGCTAACAATATAGGCAATTTAGAGTAGAACTTAGTTTTACGTGTTAGTTAACACTCTAAGTCATGAATCAGTGCTTATTCTTTCATGTTCCTTTAACAGAGTGGAAATAGATATGGCATCCAAGAAAATAAGCTCAGTATGAGAATGGATTTTATCCTACTTAACTGGAACATATATGTTGAGATGTTTATATATCATCATGATTATCTTAGATACAATTATTGTTATTTTCTTATAAAGACAAAAATAGGTGATTTTTTTTTTCCCCCTGAGTCAAATTATCAAATACAGAGATCCAGATAAAAAACAATTACAGGTTAGTTCTTAGAAGCTTACTATGTCAGGAAAGAGATCCTACTGGTAAGTATATGTGAAATCGTGTTCCTCTTGCCAAAGCATCACTACTTGAAGATGTCTAGTCTCAACTAATTGATTAGCTTTAGAATTTATTTTATTTTTCTGTGTACTAGGAGAAGAAATGGACCTCTCTACATTAATTGGTGCTTAGGATTTCTGGTACTGTAAGCAAACAAAATTTAGGCACAAGCTAGGCAGACCAGAATGTTTATTTCTACTTTTAAAAAAACCTCTTACAAAATTATGCATTCAGTTATACTGCATGCAGAAAAAAAGTGCACATTTAAGCACCATCTACCAAGCACTGAAGAACTATTCTCTAGATAATGCTTCATTTCCTAAAGACTAGAATTTGTTTAGGAATTTTCCTTAAGCATAACAAAATTGATAATCATAAATGTGCCTCAATGCATGCATTGTGTACCTGTATGTCTAGAATCACTCTTCTGATTCACTAAAAGACTACCTTGCTCAAACAGCACACAGCTTTCACTTGTGAAACCTGGTTTTTTCAGAGTCACATGTTGCCACAGATTTGTCAGTGTATTTCTTTGAGCTGCCATACAACAGAATGATTATTGCTGTGGTGGATTTATTGCACAGTTCCACCTCTTTCCCATCTGCTTTGTCCTTCAAGGCACAACACATGTTCCCCTGACCTTCTCAGAAAACAGTAGAAAATTGGTTGCAAGGCTATTACACTCACAGATTTGTCTTGACTATGTCCTAGGTTATAGTTCTTGCATGTAAAGAATACCTGACTGAATTGCAATCTCTCTTTACTTGTTTCTCTTTAACACTAAAATAAATAAAGAGTAAGATTATATTCCTTCTGAAAGAACATTAATTACCTTTCACTAAGTATTAATAAATTCATGTTTCTCTTCCAGATGACTTTTTTAGATGAGAGCTGGGCATTTGTAATTCTCCTATATGTAGCCCAGCTTGTAGCAGAAGACTGTCATGGCCACATGGAGTATAAATGATAGAGGAATGCATTGCAGAAGTTTTACTGAGACTTTGGGAAAGTACAAAGAATTTGATTAGTAGCAACTACCAATTGAGATAACAGAGGAGAAGATAGTAAAACAAAACCCCTAATTTAAAAAGAAAAAAAAAAAAAAAACCAAAAAAAAACAACAAACCAAAACACAAAACCAAGCAGATAGAAGTCCTGAATGCAAAAATGAATTACTTAATTTTTGCACACTGCTATTATGTTCACACTGATGCACAAATAATTTATTTGTGCATCAGTGTGAACATAATAGCAGCTATGAGGGGTAAAATTTAAAAATAATAAAAAAGGTAAAGAAAATTTTATTCACAGATTTGACTGGTTTTCTGGTAATGGCACTACACACAGAAACCCCTCTCCAAAACTTTGGAGAAAATGAAACACTGCAAAATTAAGAGAAGCCTTGACAGACTTAGAGCCACTCTGAAAGCTGAACAGATCTTCCTGCTGATGTTGTTCCAAGCAAGGACACTAAACATCTTTCAGTGCAAACTGCATTATAAAACAGCATCTTTTCTGCAATTGTTGGCTTTGTTTCTTTATAGAAAATCTCAAAGTGAAATTCAGCCTTTATTGTAAATGACATTGTCAACAGATTCAATGGATGTACACATGGCCCTTATTGAGGCTTTAAATAGAGTAAAAGAAAATAAACATTGTTTTTATATTCTTATCTGATATCCAGAAGAGAAAATATATGAAAAATATTACATCAAAAACTAAACCCAAATATTAATCATGTGCATAATTGACATAATACAAATTTTCCTCCAAAGTTTTTGAAGTCGTAAGAAGCCTTACCATTGACATTAACAGCTCTGTAAACTCTTCCCAGATAATTAATTTCTTCTTATGATATAAGGGGATATCTTGATGCCATATGAAAATAGTCAATGGTTTATCTACACATATTAGAAGGATCTTATACAGGAAATTAAATTGAATTAATTAAATCTGTGGTGTTGTTGTCAAGGATTTTTGTTTTCTACAACAACAACAATATTATGGAACTTATCATAAATAGGTAACTGATTCTGGGGCTGTTGTTGCCAATAGTCAGCAAACTAAAAATAAAAACTGCAAATATTGCTGCCAGATACAGCTGTTGCATCTTGTGTATGTTAGTAAAAATGGCATGATAACCCAAGATGTATTCTCTGTTTTCTCAACAGTCAGCTTACTGAAGACAGAGAAAATATATCAGTTCACTGATTAGAATGCTTACTCACTCTAAAAAGGCATTATGAGAAAACAAGCAAAGAAAAACTAAATTCTCAGCAATATTGTTAATTTTTGATCCCAAATTATAAATAGCTAAGCACTTACCTTCTTGCACAAAGCAAATTTCTGCAAGTCTGGTTCATTGGTTAAACTGTCATTTAATTCCAGTGAGTAGCTAAGCAGAAAGAATGGGAACCTTCATTTATGCAAAAATCCTCTTAGACAATTTTTCTCTCAAAAGTCAGCAAAGATGTCTAAATAAAAATCTTACAAAAAACAAATCTCATACCAATGAAGATAAAAATGTTAGAATTTTTCTTCATATAGTCAATATTTCATTAAATTATATACTACATATTTGCAGTGTTATTTTTGTTCTTTATCTGTCTTTTTATAAATGCAATTTGTGAGCCAGTGCAATAGAGACCTGTGTATTAGGATTAATATAATTTTGATCAGGTACTGTATGATAAATCACCCATGGAACCCTGTGTCTATAGAATAGAAAATAATTTGGAATTTTCATTCCTGATTTTTTCTAATGTATGCACAAGTTTGCTTCTTGCAATACTCTTTTATCCATAATAATTACTCCTTTTTCTGCTATCCTTGAGTTTTTTTTTTTCTTCTGGAGTTAGAAAGCTGCTAAGGATTACAAGGATTCCTATAACCTGTATCATGTCTTAGCCTCAGTCTAGCTTTCTTCACAAACAGCTGTTCAAATTCAAAAAAGAAAAGGCTGTACAGAGTTAACATACAAAGAGTGCCCTTATATTCTCAGTTTCAGGCATGACCCATTTTTCCTACAAACCCTCACGGTACTTCAAATAAATTCCAGGCAAACACCATTTGGAGAGTATGGATGAGAAACAATGGGATGGAGATAACTGTTCTCACAATTTCCACCTGGTTGCTGTTTTTAAAAGTTCAGATTTGTATTCTGAATGTTCATTTTGAACACAGTTTGAATAACTGCAGGGATGATGTTGCTCAGAACAAGGTGTAGCCATAAAGGCATAGGTGTGTCATGCAGGCTCCTTAGGGACTGAGCGGACTTTTAGAAAAACTCTGTGTTTCAGGTTTCTCAGATTCCAATCATCAGTAGACAAACATATTTCAGTCTTTCAGCTCCAGCTCCACGGTTACCTTCAGCTCAGTATTTAAAAAAATGTCATATGTTTTCTGAATTCACAATACCAAATCACCTAAGACCCATCTCCTGTACAGGTATGACACATATTTATCACCCTCCTGGTGAGCTGAGGCTGATTTACCTGAATCTTTCAATTTTCATATTTATGACTGTTATCACTGGTCTCTGATTCACCAGTAGTCAAAGTAGATATGTGAAACTTGACAAAATCTTTGACCTTAATAGAAAAGAGCTTTTTTGGTGAGTATAAATAAATTCCTTTATTACATATGTCTTTGTAGCCTTCTAATACAAGTTTTTCTTCCTCTCTCTCTCTCTCAATAGAGTAATTGAGAGAAATATCTGTGTTTCTTCCCAAGTAACCACATTCCTTAGTAGTTTAGAAATAAACCAAGATCCTCAAGTGCATGTGGGAGCAGGCCAAGTTTAATGAAAAAGCTATCTTCCCTAATAAGTTTTTTTTTTTTGCTTTCTTCTACTTTCTTCCACAGCAAGATGAAGGGCAGATGTCGTAAAAATAGCCTTGGAGAAAATAATAGAGAATGGATCTTTTTATTTATTGCCACATTATGTCTAGTTTGTGTATACTGTTCTAGTGAACAGACTGACATATCCTGACATCCCAACAGCTTTTCATTGATTTGACATTGCACTTTCATCACCTCTGCTCTAATAGCATCAGAAAGGCCACAGTGTTGCCAGAATCCAGCTTTGCAAGTATATCACAGTGCTTGGAATTAACAAAGTCCTGACCTAAATGTTACAACAGAATGCTTCATGACTAAAAACCAGTTTACAGATATTTTTATTAAACAGGTCAATGCAGTAAAAAAAAAAAAAAAAAAAAAAAAAACCAAATGAAAAAACCCAACCAAACAAAAACCAAACAACATAATGTATGCTATCCTACATTCTTTTTTTCCTCTTTTGCAAATAAAGGCATGCTTAATTATCTAGACTTCTCAGGCATTTAAATGTTTTCTGCTTACATAAGTACCAGACCTAAATATAGACAATAATTTTTATCCTGTAATTGTTAGGTTAATTGTATACTGCTGTAGCAAAGCACACAAAATGATCTCCCTCCTCTCAGCTGTTAATCTGAAGTTTGCTGACTTTTCTGTTTTGTTACCAAGACCACTGGAGAGTCCCCAGGATACCACATGTTACTTTATAACTACCCATATAATGTCAAAGATCATAACAAATAACCCACACGAACTCTACAAAGAGCCTTGCTGGACATCTGTAAGTCAACTAAAGAAAAAAAATTCTGTATGCATTGCTTTTGGAGTGTGGACCTGTTGCTTATCTATCTATGACTGCATCTTGATTTTCTTACTCCTCAAAATTCAAAAAAATTTCTTGTAAGACAAGACCAAGGATGAGTTAAGACTCACTCTAAATAACTATGCTCCCCAAGCAGTAAAACAAATGAAGTCTGCTCTCCAAGAGCATTTTCTTTGATAGCTGGGTTCCCTGCTGTCCTTTGAGGTACAAAGCTACCATGTTTCCTTTTGGGAACTTCAGGGTCAAAGATATGGAGTTCATTCTGTCTTCTCTGCTCAGCTGGGTGGTTTTTAGTGGGCCACGAAAGAAGAAAATCACTGATCTTAAGTTCTCTGCTTCCCTGCAAAATCGTATAAAAATTGATTGATAGGAATTTTCATTTTTCTAAGAAATCTACTTCAAAAATGTAGTTTATTAATCTACTTAAAACATGAGGATTTATTAAAAAAATAAAAAAATAGGTAAAGCATGACATACAAACAGCATTAACAATTGCCACATTTTACCTATATTTCCTGTTCCTGTTGGTAATGAACAAGTTAACATTAAAATCTTTTTATCTATGCAGAGTGAAAGCAATTACAGTAAATTTTAACAGTGAAGGTCAGTAATCCGTATAATTTTTTGACTGAGATTGTAGAGAGCTATTGAAGGAATATGAAATTATTCTATATTAGCATTTCTTATTCAGATCTGGTACAAAATAGCAGTTGGCTTCACCTTACATAATTGAAATGCCCACAGACAGGAGAATAAACTCTCTCCTATCTTGCCCACCCCACCCCCCCCGCCCCCTCCCCGCCACTTTTCTTTTTCTTTCTTTAGCCCTGGTGAATGTCAAGGTCTATTTCTGCTCCACTGCAAAAATCTTCAAAATTTTAAACTACGTTCTTTTTAATATTTTTGTATTTTATATCTTTACAAGTGAACAAACCTGCCAAATACTCCAAAAGAAGGCTGCTAGTGCAAAGAGTAGCACCCAGTGCACAGCAGCCCACAACTTCCTATCTGTAATGACTGCACATCCAGTTACAAAGAGCTATGTTAGTCCACTCCTGGCTTTCCTGAAGTTTTTTTCTTGGATTATTTTTTTTTGCGGGGGAAGGGTTCGGGATTTTTTGGTTGGATTTTTGTTGTTGTTTTGGTGGTTAAAATTTTTAATTACTGCTGTGTTTGTTCAGACACTAATAGTTTATAATTAAGCATTTTTTAAAAACAATAAATTATTTATGTTCCCTTATATATAAATATATTAAGGAATTTTAAATATTAATTTTGGAGGAAGGGAAGAAGAGACGAAGCAGCAAAAGATGAGGGAGTTTGTCCTCTGTTATGTTTAAGAATTAAAGTAGAAGCTTAATTCAAATTAAATGCCGTCAAAATAACAAAATAATGAAATTAAAATATTGAACATTAAAACATCAATTACATTGATCTGTGAGCTTTCAGTTGCAGCCATCTGGGAGATTTTGTAAAACATACAGAGAAAATCTACTATCATGCTTAAGATTTCATGAACAAGGAACAGAGAGCTTATGTATTCTGAGACATATTAAATAAACATAACATGTTGTTTATGTCAGTCCTTTCTTTTAGGTGTCTAATAAAAAAAATTTTAAAAATCCAGTGGCTATGTATTGTTTGGACATCTCAAGCCTTGTAAGATTTAATGAATTTTGGTGGAGCAAAAATACAAACACTTTCCTCTAAAATTATACATACAAGAAGACGAACATCAGCATTTGGGGAGCATCACTACAGAAAGGTAGTGAGCACAAATAAGATGGGAGGAGAAAAATAAGGGCCAGAAAGAACAAACAGGAAACTGAAGGTAAGGTTCAGTATTAATAAAAATTATTTAATTTTGAAAATGTAAATTAGGCAATTCTATCTCATACAAAGCTGACTGGATACATACACACACACACACACACATATATACACAAATGAATATGCTATGCATATTCATCTTGATTTTTAAATAGTGATATTTTAAAAAGCAAGAAAATTGAAATTGTGAGAAACTTGGACCATTTTCATATTTCTGTCTGATTTCCCAGTAAGATTTCTTTATTTGTACTACATGAAAATAGTCACTTTTAATTTCTTTTTTCTTTACTTGCTAATTCAAGTTAGGGGGGCTTTTTTGTTTATTTGTTTGGTTTTCCTTTAGCCTACACTGTCAGGGAAGAACTGTGCTTTAAAGATTTTGTTCTGCAGCAAAATTTGTAGCACAAAAATTGCAAGAAATCATACTCTGTATTATCTGAATAGGGAAGAACACAATTTTTATTCTAGCGTTTAACTCAGACATCAAGAGTTTTGTTTCTTTGTTTAAACAGATTGTGCAATCTGGAGATTTCTGGTTCTTTTCTAGTATTATAGATACATAACTATGAAGAAGGCTGACTGAACAATCATTCTTCCATTAGAAAACAGAAGAATAGTCATATCTAATTAAAGTAAAACCTGTTTGCACTTTTACTCTTTCCTGAGAGCAGATGCTACTGAATTTATAGGATGGAGAAAAAAAGAAAAATTCCATTACAAATTTTGGAATAATTGCGTTGTCACAAAAGACCATTGTATCCTTACCTTTAATGTTTCAGGTTGTTTTATGCTTTGTGCATGACTGATTGAATGTAAAAATATAATTGATTTCTTCTGTTTGCACAAATTTTCCATCTTGCCTTCTTATAAAAATTAATTAAATAAGTTTGTCATTTTTGGGGTAAAAAGGAGTGATCTACCATCCCTTGAATTTTACCTTCCTTAACACTGCTTTAGACTCATCTATGAAAACTTTTCCAGCTTCTCAAACAATGAAAAACAAAAGTAAAGAAAGGTAAAAGAACAATAACTTCTTATACTTGAAGACATGATCCACATGTTCTTCTCCATCACAATAGGTGCCAGGAAAAAATATCAGACTTGACATGGTATTAGTCTAAACAGACAGGGTTCCTTGTTTCCTGATAAAATTAAAAAGTATTTTGTCATATTAGAACTGTTAATCATTAAATAATCATTAAATAATGTACATTATCATGACAAGCTGGTAAAAAATGGCTATGGCAGTATGCATTAATTTTTGACAGACTTGCAGTCCTCAGTCTTTTTTAAAGGAGTAGGTGAAGATAACCTACATTAGGAAAAAAAATTAAAAAAGGACACCATAACCCAAGAACAAAAAAAAAAAAAAACCACAGATAAGAGACTTTTATATTATGAGTATTTCTTTCTAGTAACTGTTGGAGTAAAACATTAAAAAGAGAAAATGTGTTTCCAGTTTATCCTGAGAATCAGCTACATTAGTAGCCCTGTGCATTTTAAAGTGTAGGCAGATTGCAGATTGGCTTATGCGGGAAAGCAGCATAATCTATCTTTTGTGAAGCTGGGCTATAAGCTACCTTAGTGTTTGTATCCAGACCACTTTTTGATGTTGGTTACCTACATTGCAGGTATAAGACCAAGTTTGGGCTAGTTCTTTTCTTACTACTCCATAATTCATTTCTGAAAAGAGAAGATGATGTCATTTGCAACATAACTATTGTTTTACTTCTTCAGCTGACATGTAGTAATACATAGTACATAGGAGAAATAAACAAAAATAATTGTCTTAGAACAACATTTGTAGTACAGTATTTAATCGAGGGGTTTTAGGTTATGTATACAGAAATAAAGACATGCTGTAAAAAATAACCCCAAATCTCCCCCCACATGCTCCCTCAAAAAAAAAAAAAAAAAAAAAAAGGAAAAAGAAAAAAAAAAACACACACAAAAAAAAATGACCAAACAAAAAAACCCGCAGCATAAAACAAAAACATGCAGACCTGCAGACCTACAAACACAACACTGACATTGCAGGTCACAGATACAGCCAAAGACGAGGTGCTGCCCTCAGCAGCAGCAACATCCAATCACAAGCTCAGCCAGCAGTGACCTGGGCTCTCTTGGGTTGGTAGAGGCAGGAGGTCACTAGTACAGCACATACAGCTCTCTCCAGGTTTACAATAATACATTCATTCACAAATTTTCTCAGTATTGGCAGTACTGGCACAGGTCTTCTACATGCCCCAGCAGCCCTGACTGAATGACAGCCCTTCTTACCTACCCTGATGTCCCTTCAATTTGATGGCTTCTCCAGTTTGAAGTTTGGCAAAGGCAAAACACATGAATACCTTGTTTGGGAAGATACAGACACCCCTCACCTGGAACCAGACACACAGAACCCACAGTTCTTCTCCAGCCTCTGGTGCTGATTCCCAGAATCTGCCTCATTCACCCTAGTTCCATCAGTAGATGATTTTGGAACTCTATGTCTCTCTCTGTCTCTCTCTGTCTCTCTCTCTCTGTGTCTTTGTTTCTGTTTCTGTCTCTGTCTCTGTCTCTGTTTCTATCTCTGTCTCTGTCTCCCTCTCTCTGTCTCTGTCTCTCTGTTCCTGCCCCAGTGGCTGTGAGATAAAGGTCCCCATTATCTCCAGTAGCTGACTCTGAGACCTCACAGGCTGGGGTCCCTGTAACCCAAGTCTGACTCCAGTAGCTGGCAACAAGTTTCACTCCCACACTCACATCACACCAGCAGCTGACACTGAGTCCTTGCAGCTCACATGCGCAGGCACACACTGGCTACAGTGTCATTATGCAGGAAGATAGTTAAGAAACTAATAAGATGCAAAAAGACAGACCAGACTCACAGTGAGCAGAGAAGCACTGACTGGCCCCATTTAACACACAATGTCCCCTTTCATGTTCCAGTCTCTCTATCCCCACTCTATGGTCCTTACTGCTCCTCCTTTCTGCTGCACATTCCTTCATTTCTTTGCACATTCCAATCCAATCAACATCCTGTTACCCCAGGCTGGCACCCTAATGGATTTACAAAACCTATGATGGTCCTCTCTGAAATGATTCCTGCATTTTGTTGCTAGCCCATCAATTTGTGTATCTGACAGGGTTTCATGACCTCCATTGTTATTTGTCAGGTTTGTGTCTACATATGGTTTGGTTTTTACCTCCTGTGTTCCACGTCATGCCAGTTTCACATGGTCCTCAGTCAGACAGGTCTTACTGACAGTGTGCTCACATTCCACACGTTCTTACACACTGACCTAACTGACCAAGTTTTTTCTTAGTATAGTCTCTGTTATCAGGTTTTTGCCTCCCCCTTCATCTTAGCATCCCATTTTGATGAGGTCTTTGATCATATAACCTTAAAGGAACACATGCTCCTTCATTACATGTGGTCTAACAAAAAAAACACCTTTAAAAAATATTATTTTACATATATTCTCCATCTTACTTTTTATTTAATGTGACTTTACTGAGAGTGATGGATTTATCTGTTAGACATAATTTCACTGATCGCCAAAAAGCTATGTGTACTACACAACCACGAGAAGAATTCTAGTTGGCAAACATTAGCATGATGCTAGTGGTGCCGTTTCTATTGGATTTCAAGCACTGGCAAAATTCTGGGGATTTTTGGTTGGGTTGTTTTGTTTGCTTTTTTTTGTTTCTTTCTTTCTTTTGTTTTGTTTTGGTTTTTGTTTTGGGGTTTTTTTTAACATATATTATAATTTCTATGATATTTCATGTGCAGACAAAATAACAATTTCCCTAACACATCAAAGGGTTCCTTATTATTTTTCTTACAGTTATTTCAGATGATCAGAATAATTAATAAATGCCACTGAAC
>JAYDZK010000001.1:70995001-71036373 GCA_034509185.1 Euphonia xanthogaster
ATTTCAAGCACTGGCAAAATTCTGGGGATTTTTGGTTGGGTTGTTTTGGGTTTTTTTTCTGGTTTTTTTTTTGTTTGTTTGTTTGTTTTCTTTTGTTTTGTTTTGGTTTGTGTTTTGTTTTTGTTTTTTTTTTTAACATATATTATAATTTCTATGATATTTCATGTGCAGACGAAATAACAATTTCCCTAACACTTCAAAGGGTTCCTTATTATTTTTCTTACAGTTATTTCGGATCATCAGAATAATTAATAAATGCCACTGAAGCTGCTGTGCAAGCTTACAAGGTAAACGATTTAGCACATCCAAAATCCCAAGGCAATGTGTCAATGGAGTTTTGATTCAGGATAAAAGTCTGAGCATCCCTGAATTAGAATTGACTGCTCTTCTGTCTGGGTATCAGAGTCCTCAACTAACATTTATGCAATCCCAATGTATTTATGAAGAGGAGGTTCATGACCCTAAGCATTATCTATTTTATTTTAAACACCAATGCACATCAATACTATGAATTATTCAGGATATACTGAATTTCAATGTGTGACTTAGGTCAGGCTCCAAGATCATCATGTTTAAAATTCAGACAGAAGCAGTGCTTGAGGGGATTGTAAGAGGAAGGGATAACCTCTGGATTAATGAATGTGTTACTAAGGATTTTATCATCATCCTTTTTTTGTACATTCTGATCACAAGAATATGATAAATGCTAAAGTTAAAAAGGCTCAAATTCAAGCCTTTTCATGCCTTAAGAAAAATCCAGAAGTTACATCTCCTGTGGTCTATCTGCCTGCTCTTCAGAAAAATGATCCATCCGTCTTCCTTTGAACTTAATATAATTAGCAGTGACATGTGGATCAATATGGCTTAAGTTCCCTCATTCCTCCACAGCTGTTAGCTAGAAGGACATTTAGAAATTTATAATTAGGAAGAAAAATTACTGAAGGATTCTATTCATTAAAAAAAATATAATTTTATAATTATTTAATTTTAACAGCTACCCTCAAACTCAGTAGACTGAATATTACTTTAAATCCCTAGTAAATCTGGTAGCTGGTTAAATTTATTTATGGTAACTTAATCCATATTGATAATTTTCTCGCCTTTCTTATTTTTTAATCTTTTATTTACAAAAGTGTTAATTGTCCTGGATTTTCAAAATATAACAGGAGGGCATGTTTGAATGATAAGCTAATTAAAATATTTTTGAGGATCTTTGCTTCATACTGACATTAGAAACTTAACTGTCATTCAAACATAAGCTTTCTTTCCATCACAAACTTAGAAAGCAGATAAATCAGAAACTATATTGTGCATTAAGTAGAGATTTATATTTAGATATCTATTTCCTCTTGAACAATGTTTTCTAAATTCTGTCAGATTTCTTTTTAGATGAGTACTATGTTTCTGCTAATTTGGAAACAGTTTTTCAGACCTCAATGGATTTTCTAGTCACAGCCTGAAGAAAATGTAATAGATAATTACACAGCTTATGAAACTTAAACTCTGAGATGAGTCTCCCTAACAAGACAGAGAGAGAGACTAACATGACAAGACTATTTCTGTACTATACTGTGAATTACTAAAGGTGCACAACAGTAATTTCTTACTTTTGTGTAAAATGAGCACATGGAAATGTTGTTCACTTCCTTCCCAGAGGCTTTGAGGAGGAAAAAAAAAATCTACATCCCCACTATAAAGAATCAGGGACCCAAAACTTGATTTATGCCTCCGCAGACATACTTGAACATGGTCTGGATTACATTACGAGACTTCAGAAAGGAACTTTACAGAATAAGATCCTCTGAAACAACTTGGTGTGGGATGATGGGTTATCCATATGATATGTTATAATATGGTGCACATCTTCTATGTATGGATTTTAAAAGCATTCACTGAGGATGCAGAGATGTTCTGTCAGGACCTAACGATGGGAATCTTACACTCAGAATAAGCAGAGAAGGAGAGAGAGGGAGAGAGAAAAAGAGAATTCAGAGTAAGAATATTGTCAGAAAAGTATTTGCCCATCAGTGGTAGACCACCATGTCTAATTTTCCGTGAGAAAAACTGTGGTTTCACACCAGGATAATATGCACTCTGGGCCTGCTAATATCTTGTCATGAAGCAGAATACTTGCTTTCAGATATCCAGTAATTTTTCATTGAATAGTATTCCAACATCCAGCAAAACTTTATCACTTCCAGTGATAAAATGGTTAACAATGATAATCTCACTATGATCATTCTCTAAGGCAGAATATAAGGTTCCCAAGTAAGAAATTTCTCTGATTTTTCTCATAGTCCTAATAGATGTACACTGTAACATCCTTAATTTATTTCACCTCCTATGTAACTCAAGTCTGTCATTAAAAACTTCATTGTATTCTGTTCTTTTATATCTGATACTTTTGCTGAAGGATAAAGACAGGGATAATAACATGGTTTTAAAATAACAGTCTATTGCCATATAAAAAATGTTGCATAACTACACGTCCACTGAAGTTAAAAAGTAGCCAAAGTGATTCTTTGACAAACTGTACAAATGAGCCAAGTGTGAATATATATATATAATATAATGTGCATATTTTTGTTGTTGCTGCATTTAATTACAATGACTCATGTCTGGGAATATCATCTGTATGATGATGATGAATAATAGGTTCAATAGTACATCCAATATACCTCAAATTAACAAGACATGTTGACTTCCCTCCTACATTTTTAAAAGCTCATCCAAAACTTGTTGAATCATTCCATAATTATTAACAAAACAATTCTCATTAAGGGCAGTTCCTTTTATTTTTTATGAAAATTTTTTGATAGGAGGAGATGATTTAGATAGATGCTGCATACATCTAGATCTGGCATGCACTGGTTGAAATCAAGAATTGGAAGAATTCAAACACAGAGTTTAAATATTATGGAGTTTTTTTAGATAGTTTACTCAGATACACAGATATCACAATGGAAATAAGAAATGAGAAAATTTAGTTTCTTTGAGCTTCCACAATTTGACACAATGCTTTGTGATTGCAATTGCTTGTTATACAACCCTCCATACTTGAAAACTCTTGGAATTTTGTGACCTATACCTCCTTGGTGTCTACTGACAAAAGCTTTCCCATCTTTTAAGTATTGACCATGTTTTAATATTTATTGAAATTTAGGATTTTAGAAAACGGTAATATTCAGATTTTGAAACAATGAAAAAACCCCAAAAATAAGTAAGTATGTAAGTATGTATGTATGTATATATATGTATATGTATATATATATATGTGTACACACACATATATACATACATATATATATGTATGTATGTATATATGTATATATATATATGTATGTATTTTAAACTATTATTTGGACATATAAGTAGAACCTGTAACTGGTGAACAGAATAAAGTCTGCTGTCCCAAGGCAAGAATAACTGAAAGAGAAGGGGGGAAAGAGGGGGGAAAAAAAGACCCAAACATTGGGTAGTGTGACATACTTTGTCTTCCCTGTTAAGTTTTAGGATTATTTACAGTCAACAAAAATATGTTTGCAAGAGTCATATTAATTTGTAAAATAAATGGTACATGCATGGCATAAATGAATTAAACCAGTGAGATTTTAGTTAAAGTTCTGACAAGACATGAAGTCAGAATAAAATCTGACCCAGGCTTCTGAGGAAGAAAGGTGGCTGCAGGTAAGTGAGAATTTCTTTTAAGTCATCCTTTAAATCTCAGAAATTAGACAAAAATATTATGATTATGCAATTACAGGAGAGAACTTGATGTCTCAGGAGAACTCTCACAAGACTTTAAACTTTGATTTAAGGAATGCATACTTTCCTTAAAAATTCATCTTTATGCCAGATGTTAAATATTATTTTTAATGTCTATTTACCCAAAGGTAAGGAGAGAAATGAGAAGCAGGTAAATGGTAGGGGAAAAAAACCAAAATCAAACTCCAGCCCATCCAAATCCTCCCCCACAAAAAAGAACCAACAAAACCAAAACAAAATTAACAACCCACAAAGAAAGCTCTAGGATTTCCTTGTCATAGTGTTAACCTCTTAAACTTTCTAACATATCAGTAATTTTGTAAGTGCTGAATAAGCATGTGATTAATGAATGCCATGCAACATTGACACAGTGTGCAATCCAGCTTACAGCTATTGGTTTGTGACAGAAATGTGAAGGTACTGGCTTACTGACTAAAGTTAATATAATAGCACACTCAAGTTACAGATGGAAGGAGCAGAAACATTTTGAGCCAGCATAATTAATTTTAGTCATTTAAACTTTAGTAACAATGGGTTTAGGTGGATTATGTAAATGTAAACAAAAAAGTAGCAAGGTTCACTTAAACATAACCCATAATACCTCGTGCTTTCCAAGAGTGGATTGGATTTGCCAGCAGTTTTATATCCCCCTGTGCTAACCATCCATGCAGAAAGTACAGCTGTTGCTGGTCAGCTTAGCAGTTCAAATGTTTCACTTGAAAAGCCAGGACAGCATGACTTCTTCATCAAGGCATCTTGCAATGGCTATAAAATGGAACCAACAGCGCCACAGTACAAGCAGACAGAGTTCATATAGTTTGTGCTGTTGGCAGTGAAGTGCCCTCTTGAATAAGCATCAGCACAAACACAAGCATAAGTTATGTGAAAAGGACTCTCTCTAAACTGAATTTATTCCAGTTACAAGCAAGTCCTTTTGTAATGAGTCATTTGAGTTGTATGTTACCTCAGCTTTTGATATCTAAAACTATCAGCAGCTATTATTAGGACACTGACCAAAACAAATTAAATAAAATTGAAACCATGGCAGCATGGAATAAGAACAGGAGTGTAACAAAGACAGTCTAATAACTTTATCTGAAATTGCAGATACACGGTTAGAGAGTTACCACAAACTCCATGGTGACAAAATCTTTCATAATCTTCAAAGACCTTTAGGAGATCAAAAGCTGTCAGCTTAAAAACATTCACGATAAACATTTGATTACTTCTTGGAAAAAAATAAGCCAAAACACATTTTATGTGTAACAGCCTGCAATAGTCTGAGGGAATTCAGCAGTTTAAATCAGAGACAAGCAATCTACATCTATAATTATATATCATGGGTTGAATATCTTTCAGTGAGTGACCCAGGCCAAAATGAGCAGCTAAGAACTTCATTATGACACCTATAAAAACATAGCAAAAAACAAAAAAAGCTTAAATTTCTTTTCTAGACATTATGAAAGCAACCAAAGATGAAATGCAGAAAAATCATCATAAACAGAGAGTAGCAAAATTCATTCTTACACTTGTGAGAATCCCATGTTTCGACAGAGCATCAATCCTTCCTACAAGTTCTTTTTCATTGTGGTTCTGTCCTGTTTTTGTTGTTGTTTTGGGGTATGTGGGAGAATTTTCTGATGTTAATGCTTTACTTAATATTTCTTTTATTAAAGAAAACTTGGGATTAAAATATGGCTTTGCTTTCTAATGAGACATTCATAGAAAGGTCCAGTTTGGGCTTTCCAAGCATGCAATTCAGATAAGAAGAAGAAAGGGAAAAAAGTAAATGTGAGCTAATAATGTGCACAATACATGGTTTTATTTTTACTTGTTTTTAATTAGTACCACATATAATTGATTTAGATCTTTGACCTGTAGTGGGTTTTAGATTTTTTTCTTTTTGTGTTGATTTGGTTTAGTTTTTTTTTTCTTCTTTTTTCCCCTGAAACATTTGAGACCTGAGTTTGAAAGTGAGATTAAACATTTTCTCCACTACCACCTTAAAAGTACAAAGACAGTTTTCAGCATGAAAACTCCAAAGCATATCTTTAAAGAATGGTGTGATAAGGCCACTTTTAAGTGTTATTAGAACCTCTTTCCCTACTTGCTTTTGTTAGTGCTTTTCCCACACAGAAAATTGCACATTTATTGCTACAATCATGTCCCCTGATTGAAGAGTCAAACGTTTCTCCTAATCTGTCATCAGTTGCTACCTCCCTTCAGGTAAATCAGAAAAAGTCTCGGCCCTGTTCATAAATACCTCAGGGAATGGAATGAAGATGTTGGAGGCAGACTCTTGTCACTGGTCAGTACCTAGCGACAGGATGAGAGGCAGCATAAGAGTATTTAAATATAGGAAATACCACTCCAGTATACAAAAACTTCTATTTTGCTACAGTGAGAGTGGCCAAATACTGGTACGGGTTGAATGCAGAAACTCACAGGATGAGAGAGCTTGGGCTGCTCAACATGGAAAAGAAAAGACCTCAGAGAGACCCGGCAGGCTGCAGCTTTCCAGGAACCAAAGGGAACTTAAAAAAAAAAGAGGGAGAGGGACTCTATATATGGGCAGATGTGACAGGATAAGGGACAGTGGTGTAAACTGAAAGAAGGCAGATGTTAGAAAGAATTCTTTACTCAGAATGTGGTGAAGCACAGCTGAGGTTGTGGATGCCCCATTCCTAGAAGTGTTTTCACTTGATTTTAGCAGAAGCTTAAGGCAACTGTTGGAATATTGACAAAAAAACTACTATTGTGTTCTTAAGAATTTAGGCATCAATCAAAATAATCCCATTAGTAAAGCAAGAGGTTTATCGTGAAGATGATTCATGGAAGGAATTTAATTTTGCATCTTCTGAGTATTAGTTTGGAGCAGTGTATTTCTCCCTATTAACTAGGTAAATTAAGGTGAATTCTCTATGAATTATTCTCATAAAATAATCTTGGAGTGTACTTTCATGACCTCATTTTTTAGGTCATAAATGCCTTCCTGGAAGGCAATTTCAGGTGCTTTGGTTTGATATCTGAAGTCTGTTGAGCTGGACCCAGGATCTTTTTCAGATACAGAGTTGTAGATTTGTAGTACCTGGCAGGTTAACATCCTAATTCCAAAAATAAAGCGACATTGCATCATTTGACAATAAAGCGGCAATGCATGATTAATTCTTCAGACTCTTTGTTCACCCTATGAGAAAAATGGTAGACTTAGCCTGACCACTTATGTACATTACAAAATTCATATTTTACATGATTCTCTGTATCTATGTCAGATCTTTCCAACAACATTTTGATTACCTAAGAAAAAGATAGAAAAAATCCCGCACACATTGTAAGATAACAATCAGAGTGAATCTAATAGCCATGGAAATATACTAAAATATTTGTATAGTATCTGTTAATTAATACTCAGTGATTCTTTCCAAGTAATTATGTACTTGAAATTAAGCTCTGAGTCCTGTATGGCCAAATTCAAAATATTAGTTTTACTTTAAAGAAACTAATCTTTAGAGGTCCACTCTTTACAACAGCTCAAGTAAAGAAATAGCTTTAGGTAACAAAGAAGCAGATTCTTTATTTGTTGAGTCTGCTATGCAATTTTACAGTAGCTAATATCTGATTTATAATTTTGAGCTATTTATAATCTTGGTAGTTAAAGGAATGTCATAGCAAAGAACAGCAGTCATGCAATGTCTTTCAAAATAAAGCACAGTCTAAGATCCATGATTTGTTTGATGTCAAGGGCAATGGACAGATTCAGCCTTGCTCTGCCAATAGAATTCATTGAGCAATTCAGCTCATTCACTGAATTAAGTGAAGCTTAGCCACAGGACAATAAAAATTCCTCCAGTAAAAACTGGATTACTAGTATTGCTTTTCTCTTCCTCCATCAAGTGCTATCCCAAAACAATACAAGAAAAAACTACTAACTTCAAATGTTAGTTATATGCGCCACATGCATAAAATGTTATTTGATGTATTAATGTATTTGAGTATAGTTAAGCTAAAATAATTGTTATATTGCGGATCTAATGTATTTGTGACATAAAGTAACCCCACCATTTGTTAAAAGTCATAAGATAACTTGGAATGGCTTTAAATAGGGCCTTAATATCTTCTCCCCTTACTTTGCAAGTCTGTGTCAAGAGCCAGTACATCTTAGGGCAGGACTCACCAAAATGGCCTTCCTAGTTTTACGGCCTGCAACAGAGGAAAAGGATTTGTACCAGGACTGTTCTCTCAAAACTATGAGTCTGCATCTTGACAGGACAAAATACTTTCTAATGGTGTCAGTGCACCAGTTCTCTTCCATTTGAGAAACAGACTGAAACTTGATTGAAAGTAGCCTATGTTTCCTTTATACGAACTGAAGTCTTAAACTGTGGATATACATACCTATTTCTGATAGCAATAGATAGCTACGTATATATGAAACACTGTTGTACTGGCTGTAAGAAATATTTCAAGAAAGAAAATGTAGAGAAAATTAATTGAGGCAAACTGGTGACAGTTTATCCTCTTTTCTAGCTGATAACGCTAAAGGAAAATATAAGAAATTTGTTTGTGTAAAATTAAGGGAAACAGAAAAAATATTTTGTCCTAGCAACTTCACTGTATTACTCTATTGCTGCATATTTTACTTCCTTTACTAAGGAACTAAAATACAAATAAGTCATCACTGAGTTTAAAGATGTACAATATAAGTTTCTATTTTCATGTTAATTTGATGAGATTTCAGAGCTCACTGCAATATTTAATTTACAGTCTTGGTATCCATGAAGTTGTTAAGCTGAAACTTCACACTATGGCATGTTCTGCTTCTACAGATCTTTTAAAATAAGCTACCTATTCAAAGTTACTTTTTTTAACTACCTGGTTTTTATTAATAAGTTATTGTGGGAAGATTAACCTAGGTATGGCAGAGTGAGGCTCCTAAAATTTGAACAATGCTTGTGTTTCTTTCATAATGTGAACTAAGTTTTTAATTATAATATGTAATTTTATTAAAAAAATAATGTACATTTTGTTCGGACAGAAGCCTTTTTCAATAAAACATACAAAGAAGAGGAAGGATTTGTATAAGGAGAAATGTGAACACTTAGTGCATTTTCAAGTGCAGCCATGAAGAAATAAAAATGGGAGTGGAATGTAAACAAGGAAAATAAGCATATGACAGATTTATAAGTAATCAGAATTTCAAAGTTAATTTGGTAACATTTTTAGTATTTCTTGACCTAACTGCAACTCTTGTTTGGTATTCTTCAAGTGGATGTTGTCTCTTTTCCTTTATTCTTCTACATGGAAAATTATCTTTGTGAATGTGGCACTGATTTCTGCCACTCTCCTGATGTGTGGCTTAGTGGACTAACAGGCTATTTTGCTCATGGATTGCTAACAGTTGGGGGGGGGCGGGGGGAAACCAAAAAAACCCAAAAAACAACCCAGCCAACCAACTAAATGAAACACCACACTGGAACATTAAACATTTTCCACTAACTATAAGTCAAAATAGGCAAGGGAAATCCTTTCTCAGTGGCTTCAAAACCCTTCTGCAAAATGTATGAGGTGTTTAGTTTTGAGTTTTTCTTGGAGGACATCCAATTTCCAGGTGTAATCTAAGACTCATAATTTTTTGCTTTACTGCACTAAATTTGCAAGTACAGCTAGTTCTCTCTGGATCAAATCCTGTTTCAAAACAAAAGATGCCAGCATCTGATGTCAGTATTGCTAAGTGCCTGATTGCACTTAACACCATCGTGTGCTGCCAGATCATTTTTCTGAGCTGGCTGTGATAAAACAGTTAGGTGTAATTTACTATTCAGAACACTGCTGAATGCAAGAAGGCATTTTAAATGGTGCTAATGTTGCAGTTAGCTTTGTTTCAGTTTGGTTGTGGTTTTTGGTTTTGTTTTTTTTTTCAAAAGCTAGGTGATATATATTAATATAAGAACACTGGCTTAAAATAAAACTTACAAAATATGACCACCAGCTCTAGTCTGCATGTGAACCATTTATGTTTTAACAGATCTGTTTTAAAGGGTTTATTTTATTGACTGAAGATAATAAATTTATAATGGAGAAAGGTGAAGTTCACGAAGGATGAAATAAGTATTCACATTCCTTGTTCCATGTATTATACATATAAAAAATTACTGGGTCTTTTTTATCTGTTAAAGAAATGTTTTCCTATTCCTAGAGGTAATTGTGAATTTTCTAGTAAATAAATTTTATTTTGGAAATTGGGTATTGTTAGAAATCCTAGTCTTGCAGCAAACTGTACATGAACTTCTAAAGAAATGGATGTTTCTTGCAAAGACAATATTTTTAACATGAGATCGGGATAGCCAATGACACTGAGGATGGAACACTCAATTTGTTTTCAAAGTAGAAAGCCACTGCTCAGATTTTCTCTGTGTGACTTTTAAAAACTATTTAAACACAATCACTATGCCACCTGTTCTGCCATGCTGAGTATTGGATTCTGAGGTACAAATCTGTCTTTCTGGAACTGTTCTCAGCAACCTATCTCTGGGATAAACCACAAATTGCAGAAATGAAATTCAAGACACCTTCTTAAAATCCTTCAAGGAACTCTGTAATCTCTGGAAAACCCATAATGCTCTTTTGATTTTTTTTTATTTTATTTTATTTTAATTTTGCCTGACAGATTTTTTTCTCCTAGGTTTGTTAAGTGAAGAAACTATAACTTTTAAAACCACCAATAAATTTCTCTGGGACACAATTCCAATGCTTTAAGCATTTCCCTTGAGAGGAGACATGCTCAAATTGATTCCTAGATTTTACAAGAAAGGGATCTTTATCAAGGAACATGTGCATGTCATATAACCAATATACAAGAACTAGTCCTCTAGGTATTAGCTGTGATACAGCTACTGTGAGTACTGGATAGAAGAAATAACAGACAGACTCTTTTAAGGGCACCGTGAAAACATGAAAGCATGATTCAGTCCTCTGCAGGCAACTAAATAGGATTCATCTTACTTAATTCTTGACATTTACAGATGGAACTAGTCCTCATTAATAATCAGTTGCAAAATCAGGCACTTTTGACCAATTCTTTTAGTTTGCCTTGAAATGAGAGAATTCATGGACTAAACAAGATTGTATTTTTTCCACTGGTATTAAAAAAAGTCTAGAAAAATAGTTCCAAAAATTCCATGTGTATACCTATATTTGGTCAGCTGAATTGGATTTCCAGAAACCAAAAAGATCACATATTCCAGTGAAAACTTCTTATCTATGTGGGAATTTTTTCCTACATTTATGGGAAGTATATTGGGATTTTTTCGTAGCTGGGATTAGCCTGGCTTGAAATACCATTCTTAAAGGCAAGTTAGTGCATAATATATTCTAATACATATTCAGGGACACAATTCACATCCAGACAGTTAGTAAACAAAGTAACTGCACCAGGCATTATAAGCATACTCCTGAAGCCTTAACTGCAAGACCTCAACCTTCTTTATTCATCATGTGCCAGTATATTATACTTCATTGAATTTCAGCTTCTCATTTATGTGCAGTGATATCTTTTATCCTAATAGGATAAAATTCACCTAAATCATAAACCAGATAAGGTGGCATGTGTAATTTACTGCTGATTTACTTAATCATTCTCAAGAATGAGCCATATGGTTAAGCAAAATGATTTTTTAAGAGAAACCCTGCAATAAGTTGCTGTGGTTTTAAGCTCAACTGGAGAAGAAATGCCACATGGTCGCTCGCCCAACCCCTTTTTCCCCAACCCACCCCAGTGGAATGGGGAGTAGAATCAAAATAAAACTGGCATGTTGAGATAAGAACAGATTAATAAGTGAAAATAAAGTAAAATAGAGTAATAAAGGTAAATGGTAATAATAATGATTATAAAAAGGAAGCAAACAAGGAACGCACAATGCAATTGCCCAACACCTGCTGACCAACACCAGACTCCCCTTCCAAAAAGCAGATCAACCTCCCTCCTGGGTAATTGCCCCTAGCTTATACACAGGGCATTCTATGATATGGAATATGCCTTTGGTTTGTTCAGATCACCTGTCCCAGCTGTGCTCCCTCCAGTTCCTTTTGCATGGCTCCTCACTGGCAGAGCATGAGAAAAGAAGGAAAAAAATCTTTGGCTTAGGATAAACAAAACTTATCAAGAAACAAAACATCAGTGTGTTATCAATACTATTCTCATCACAATACAAAACACAGCACTGGAAGAGCTACTGAGAAGAAACGAACTCTACCCTTGCTGAAAACCAGGACATAAAATTTCAGTTGAAAAATGAACAGGAGAAAGAACTTTTCTGCATCATGTGAAGGTTGCAAAGGGCAACTCTATACACCAAAACTTATTCAGACTGATAAAAAAAACAAACTTTGGTCATTCCTGAATCACTCTCATGTCAAAGCAGTTGACAGATGGCTATCACAATTAACAAGAGCAACAGGAATGCACAGCCACATAAGCTACTACTTCTGACGCTTAGGATACTAACAGGATAATAACATCTTAGGTGGACTCACATGCCCTGACCCTGATACAACATTTATAGCCATCACACACACTTATATTTGAACTTTCTGCCCTTGTGACTCTCTGGCCTTTCCGTGCCTACACTGCATCTGCCTGCTGTATCATTTTTTTCCTCTCTATGAATTGAACAATCCTTTTGTCATTTTTAAATTAGGTTTTCTCAAAATATTTCCGCATTAAGAATCAACCATTATTACATGGGTCTGTAAGATATTCTGGGAAGAATCTTATGTAGCAGTAGATCTAAATTACTCAGTCATTCTCAAGAAATTTAGCTTGATATTTCCTTAGTAAAATATTGCAATGAATTTAGCTTTAGGGTAAATCTGCTGAACTCAATCCTATTAACAATTATTTTTATTGAATATTACCCTTTTTTTAAATTTTGCTTGATTTCTAAACTTACTAGTAATTTTTTATCCTTCCTTGCAGCTGAGATGCAGCATTATAAATCAAGTTTGTTAAAGTAGTTCCTCTATTGTTTAAATATTGATGTGCAGAACTTTAAGCATCTCTTTTTAATTGCAGAACACTATGACAATTCTCTTCTTTGACTTTGGCTAAGGAATTCAGAAGCTGAATATGAGTTAGTGTGCAACATCCAGGAAAGAAACAGTCAAGTCAGCTGAAGCCCACACTGAGATACTGCTGCATGTTTTGAATTGCTGGAAAGTCTGTGTCAAGATAAAAATTTTTTGTCTACTCTTTTTCAGTTTGTTTTTTTTTTAATTTTTGTGACAGTCTGACTGATATTACTACTCATGCATTAAGTAATTCATGTGCAATGAGAGGAAAGATATATACAGATGCATTTTCTTTTGTTTTTACTCTCTTCTAACCTTATTCCTACACATAACAAATGTACTAAACTGCAAGATTTAACATAAAGAAAAACTGAGTTTTATTTCAGATAAAAAGTCAAAATTCAACATCAGTATGGATCAATTGCTGTTCCCTCAACTTGTCATGTGCATTGGTGCAGAGAGGCACTGCAGCTGGTGCAGAGAGGCACAACTGCATTGGCCTCTTCACCTTTTGGGAGGAGCCTTCTCTAACAGGAGGAGCCTTCCCTAATTCCTTTGGGACATTTTATTGGTATGTCCCTGCTGCTTCCCAAAGTGTTAGTGTTTCTCTGACACTCAGAAGTATATCCTCTTCCCTGCCAAAACTAATTAAAACTTCTGGTTTGAGTTCAGCCAGCTTGCTTCTCAGAACACTCTTACAGCCCTTGGTCAGGCACGCTCCATTCACTGTCAGTATCTCCATTCTTTCAAAGATGCATCTGAGACCATACTACCCCAAAGCATGACTGTAGCACCAGCCACTCTAGTCATTCATCTAACCCATGCATCTTCTTCCTCCTGGGTCAAAGTCTCCAAATGGGAGGACAGAGAATACTACTTGTGCTCCTAATCCCTTCAATTTCTCTCTGAGGGACATTAAGTCCCCTTCAATATTTTGCAATCTTCTCACCGAAGATCCTTTGATGCTATGCAAAAGAGTACGAGTGGATGATAGTCCCGTGACTTTACTAGGCTTGGTAACCTTTGTGGCATTGCTACTGCAGGCCCCAGTAGGCAGCAAACTCATTTGGAGAGGTTGTCCAGGCAGCAAACGGGTGCTTCAGGGCCTCTCAGTGAGAAGTCTACGGTTACTAACACCTTTTGTGTATTTTTGGTGGTACTCATTCTAACATGAGTGGTTGATCACACCAACTTTTAACACCATTGTTTTTTTGGTCTTGACTGCCTTATGTAGTATCCTCTACTTCCAGCTCCAGACCATCCTATCTATTACATAAGGGCACATTCATAACAGGAGGGAGATTCTTCCTTCTGTTTTGAGCAGAAATGAGAGTCCAGTCTCCCTTGTTTGTAAATCAGCCAAGTCTATAAGTTCAGTTTTGGAAGCTATGTTCTCTGCCACTTGCAAAGACTTTGGGCAGGACTGCCACTCTGCTGGTGTCAGGGATTAATTCTGATTCAGTATTCTGCATCATCTCCTATTGAGATCCCTAGTTAGAGCAAGTCTGGTGAGCTCTTCATACTAATCGGCAACCCGCTCAGAAAAACGTATCCACCTGGGCACAGTAGTACCCACAATACCCAGGTTCATTAGGAAAGTATTGCTACTAAGAAACAAAGGTAGTAAAAGTAGAGTTCAGGAAATCCCTATATCTAATGGAGTTTTCTTTGCTTTTAATTTTCTTGCTTACAAAAATGTGTACCAGGCATTTTTCTTATTATTCTGAAGCTTTCTTTATTTACACTATCCTTTAAATTGGAGCCATTTTCAGGAATTATGTTTAAAAGTATCATAAATGTTAGTCTGCTTCTGATAAAATAGATTTCAAGAGAATTTCTAAATTATAGAGTATGTATACGTACTACAGTATGCATATGTAGGAGTAAAGCCAGTTTCTGATTGGCAGAGAAAATTGGAAAAATTTCCACACTTTACTTTCCTGGCAAATTGGCATTTGCAGATCTTTCCAAATGACACATCCCCTTGCAGACTGTGCAGTCACTTTTATTTCTACATTATGGCAGCTGGTGTTCATGTCTGAGATAAAAGCACATTAGTTTGCCTTTTCTGCTGCTATTGTCAGTATCAGCATTTGATGTTCTGTGCTGGATGCAAAGGTTCTTTCAATGTAGAGACTGCTTGCTATACAACAGTAATTTGTTAAGTTAATTTTACTGCTTCAAAACAATATTTTGACAGTTCATAATGTTTCCAAGTGCTAATTTCAAGCAATTACTATAGTTACTTTAAAACATTTCAACTGGTAAAATTGTGATCTTTCAAATTATACCTCTATTTTTCTGAGTTTTTTATCAATATAATGCAAATAAATATTTTTAAATATTTAACACATTAATTATTTTTCATTCTGCTAATTCATTTTTCTTATATGTATATGTGTTTAATTCTACACGGCTAAACATAGTTTAAAAAGGTACAGATTTTAGGAAAGAACTTTTTTTTTTTGTTACTGATACAATTTAACACCCTTATAATACAGAAAGAAAGTCTAAATTGTGTCAGGATTTTAAACATGTGTTAGAGCATTTTCACATTTTTAAATACTTTATGTTTGTTGAACTTTAGACTATTAATTGACATTTCAAGTTGTGTATCATTTGGCAGTATAGCTTGTAATGCTCTGTAACATAGTTTGCTGCAAGAATATAGTGTTTCCTTGAAACCTCTATTGGCTCCCTAGATCATATTTACTAGCTTTTTCTGACTTATGATCCTTAGTTATTTCTTAATGGAAAAGGTAATAGCTGACATCCCCCTCTCAATTTAATATTTTTTATAAAACCTTTTATTGCATCTAAATATTTTTTACTATTTAGAAAGTTAAGAAACATGATTGTACTAAAAATTATTCTAAAGACAGAGAACACATGTTGTGAATAATTATTTTTTTCTTTCACTCAGAAAATATTCTGTCACTACTCTGTGCTTTTTGCTTATACATTCAGCCTCATAATGGAGTCCTAGTAGACACTTCACAAACCATGAAAAAAGCCTATAGTTAAAGAACAAGAATGAGACCACATGAGAATTGAAGTTTGTCACCATTTCTACCACAGACTTATTGGATTTGAAGCTGATTTAGTTCTGCAGTGGATTTTTATTTCTGAATTACCTTAGATGATACAAGAGGTTTCTTCGTCATGCTATTTTCTTGTACTTAAAATTGCATATTATCCTGGCAAGCAGAGTAATAAATGGCATTAGTGATTTATTCCACATTTCAGCAGACCTTTCCATACAGCTTAATTTCTTCTCAAAAAATAGAGGGCAGCTGCCTAAGCAGCAAGTGCCAATGTCTACAACATCCGGAAGGAGGCTCTTGCTGCCAATGAAAACTGATGGATAAATGGGAAGCAGCACCTGCTGCCACCACTCTGCTTCTTTCTGTTTTCACTCTTCCTTTCATCCTCCGGTTCATCTGCTCATGACAGCAGCAGTAGTAGCAACCTCTTATGCAATATAATAGAACAGGAATATATGTTCAGTACTTGCTACAGCAGAAAGCTGGATTTTCAAACCTCTCTATAGACCCAAAGCCACTGAATTTTTAACTCTAAAAAGTACTTATGCTCCAAATCCTTTGAATATCTATGTGATCTGTTACAACTTATTATCACAGGGCAAAGACAGGAAGTGGATTTATTTAAAACTTCAAATAGTCTGCAGATATATCCACTACTAACAACAAATTCAATTTGTCAAAGATAGAGGAGCACTGACCCTTTGATAGTGTTTGATGGAAGAGAGACCTGAGACATCCAAAAAAGAGCAGAGATGAAAGAATTTCATCATAAATATTGGTCAGTATCTGTTCTAATACAGCAGAAGGAAATCATCAATGAATAAGCACAATTAGGAGGACAGTAGGTGTGATGGGTTTCCGGGCCCTTGTCTACTTTTTTTTTTTTTTTCCTGGAGTAAAAATATTCAAGAAAAGCCTACAAATTGAGGCCATCCAGAGTTCCCCTCAGAACTTTTTTTGTCAATAATATCTTGTGCTCATATTCTGTAAGTAGATGAATGCATTTGTATATTCCTGAACTGTATTTAATCTAGAAATCATTTCACTTTAGAATTTGAATTGCTCTAGTGAGTTCAGTTCTTGAGTTACTAAAACACTTTGATATGAGAAACATAAATATATGATTTTTTTTTTCTCTTCATCTAGTCCTAATTTTATGGGGAACTACATAAGCATGGAAATAGAAAAGCTGAAAAAGATAAGCTAATAGACAGGTAAAAAAAATATTTTTTCCCAAATGTAAGATGATATTACAAAATAAAAAATTTTGTAGATGGGACATCTAAGAAGTATATTTTTTGACAGTCTCGTGTGCCTTCATAACAGAATCCTTTCAAAAGAGAAGAGAAAATAACAAATAGAAAGAAGAGAGTATGTGTGAGGTTAAAGGTAGTTACAAAACTGGTGGTTGAGCACAAATCTAACATTTTTTAAAATTGGAAGCAGAAAGCCAAATACAGACACATAAATTCAAGAAGTAGAAAACTTTTCAAATTTATTCTTTAACAAGTATGTAATTAACATCCACAAATTTATCAAATGTTCAGCATGAAAGGTATGTATCCATTCTAATTTCCAAGGAACTTTCTTTAATCTCCCACTAAAGAATCTCAGACTGACTTTGTGATAACAGTATTGCTTTATAGATTAAAGTAGCTTAATCAAATATAGAATAACTTTTACCTTTGAAACAATTTCCTTTGAAAATATGTTTAATTCTAAATCCCTTTACATTTCCCTGTGAAAACATGTTTCTGAAAAAGTTCTCACTTGCCTTTGCAAAAGGGTCTAAGGAAGAAAGAATCACTAAAATGTATAAAGTGTTTGAAAAAAAAAATATCGAAGGAACAGAGACATGGAGGAACTATTTTTTCATAAATTTGTGAAACTTTTTGAACTGTTGCATCTGTTAACAGTGAAACTTCTGCAGTCTGCCAATACAATTCGTTAAAACAAAGACTGAGAACTGACAATAGAGAAAAAAAGATAAACTATTAAGTGATTAACTAATAGCAATTAAGAAAAACTATTAAATGTTCACAACTCAATGAATAAAAACCCTTTTTGTATTCTCAGAGACTTAGAAGGTAACTTTGTCTTAATAATTTGCCACTACAACTCATGAAAATGATACTTATGAGTAGATTTTGCAAATATTTTTAATATCATGGTAAATGCTTGAAATATATGATTGGAAAAAAGGCAAAAAGTAGGAATTACAGAATCTCATGGAGGATATAATTTTCTGAGTACCCTTTGCCTGTGAGAAAAATGTGTTATCTGAGAAAAAGGCAGTTTAAGAGGGTACTTGGGACTGAATTCAGAAATTTGTGCATTCTGATATGTACCATGATATCTATTTTTGAGCAAGCCAATGCATCATATATTTTGAATCTCTGATAGGGGAATAAATGAAGACAAAGGAGAAGACCTGACCTTTTTGGCTTCAGATTTCTCCTCCCTGAGTGTATCTTCAGCAGGACCACCAAAAATGTGCAGTGTGTCTCCAGCCTCCAGCAGTTTCAAATTTATTTCTTAAATACTTCTGAGTATGGATTCTGTGTGCTTGTCTGATGCTCTGAAGTTTTGGTGCATGACGGGCAGTTTGAGCTGTCTGGAATGGGATGTGACTGTCATTTCACAGTTCACTGTCTCTTCCCACACAAGTCACCCCTGTAGTCCTCTGCTACTTAAACTCTGCAAGTTATACTAACTACAAAGATACAGTTGATTAGAAATTATATTGCTGATGATTAAAAATTAATAGAATGACATGCCTAATTAATACTATGCCACAGAAGTCCAAGCAGCAAGTTCTAAGGTTAAACATCACAAAGTCTAAACCTACTGTTTAGATTTGATATCAGAAAAAGGGTCTTCACCCAAATGGTGTTTGGGTGCTGGAACAGGATCCTGATCCCCAGGGAAGTGTTCACAGCAACAAGCCTGACAGAGTTCAAGAAGTGTTTGGACAATGTTCCCAGGCACACAATCTTATTCTCAGGATCAGGAATAGGAGCAGATGATCCTGATGGGTCCCTTCCAACTCAGATTATTCTATGATTCTATTTATTTAGGGGTTATTTACCATGATGTTAAATTTTTCTTTCTATATTACTTACCTATATGTTGAGAAAAAATGTGCTTCTATTAATTAGATGCTCAAGGGCAGAATGGGAAGTCTAAACCAGCCAGAGATGAATTAGGGAATCAAGAGGTGAAAGATATAAACTGCATCTACATGTGATACCTAGTTTCCTAAGTCTGAGTAGGTGGTGGGACATTTTTAAGTTAGATCAATAACTATTTATGAACAAAACCCTATCAGTATTCCCAGAGTGAAACACGATAAGCATCAGCTGCAAATTTTTATCTACACATGAGGTCCTGTGCCCTGATTTCACAGGAGGGGCTGGAGTATATGTCCAACAGAGCATTTGAACCAGCTGAGCTTCAGACACAGCAGCACTAGAGGGAAGTGCTGAGTGACAGTAATGGGAGAGTCCCCGTTCAAGGAGATGCAGTACATGTTTGCTGAGCTGATCAGCTGTATAGAAATTTTGCTGCTTGCCAGAAGATTGAACCCATGACATAGTGGTAAGGCTGTCAAAACTCATCTGGCTTTTAATGCCCTGATATTCTTCCATATGGGCACCAACAACAATACCAGGGAAGACCTGGGGCGTATGAGGATAGAGACTCTAGAGATGAGGAACAAGAGTGGTTCCCCACTTGAGCCTAATGTTGCAGGTAAAGGGCTTGAAATGGAGTAGACTCAACCTGTGTGTCAACATCTGCTTGCAAAGTTCATGTGTTCATGTCAACAACAGAGATTTGGGTTTTACTATCATGCCTTTGAGGACTGAGGAGTGCTAGGAAGAGACCTAGGATTCACCTGCTAAATAGGGGAAAAGCATTTTTGGCAGGCGGATAAGACTTTTAACTAGGAACAAAACAGGGGGAGGATGAGTAGGATGCAAAATCAACCAAGGAAGTGATGGACTGAATTAGCAAAGAAAGGGTTTAGGGTACTGTGGGCAAGAATGATGTCCTGTTCAACAAAAGAGTGCTGCACATCATGCTCTCACCAGAGCAGCTCGCTTCAGGCATGGAAAGTTCACTCCTCCCAAAAGAAATCTTCTAGGGCCTTGTAAGGGGGCTTTGTGCTTTGTTTATTTTGGTTGTGGTGGGTTTTTTTTTAATGTTTTGAGGGCTGCTTTGTTCTTGAGGTCATAAAGTACTGGGTATGCTTATGTGGAAAAAAATGTTATCATCAGAAATAAGAATAATTCCTCACTGCTTATAGAGTAACCTCTAAATATGTTACTTCTATGAACTGAACAGTAATTGTTCAGCTAAGAAAGCCAAGCAAGCTGATTTTGAAGCTCTATTCAGAATGAAAAGTCATAGGAAAATATTTCTATCAACCTTAGGTTATATGAATCAAATCAAAATACCAATATATTAAATCATAAATAAGTTGTGATTTTTTTTTTTTTTTTAAGAAGAGTTAAGTAAGAACTCAGTAAACTTCAGCACTGGTATTTATCTTGACATATTCACAAGCAGATTGTGACAGTCAAAATTCTTGTTACTCAAAAATTATTCATAAGTTCCACTAAAGTCCATAGACAATCTGATTAAAATTCTGGCTCAATTTGTACTATACTTTTCTTTGGAATTTTTTTTTTTTTTTCTTCTCTGCAGAGGTGGACTACTGACTGATCTTAATGAAAATTCTGTGAAAAATCTGCCCACATAGATTTACTTCTGGGAAACTGACTTTTGTTAGACAGATATTTGTTTTCTTTATCCTCTGGAGTTTTATTGTGAAATGCAATAGAATCTGGGTTTCAAGTTCTAAATATTACAGGTGAATATGTAGTCAGAATTTACTGTTCAATAAAATCCTGTACAATTTTCATAAAGGTGCCTGAGAAATACTTGTTGAAACACCCTCTATGTTCAGAAAGTCCTATATTAATGGGAATGGTTCAAAAAAGTATTGTGAAATGACAATTTTTTAAAGTAAAAGCAATTCTTGATGAAAATATTTTCTGTTTCTTGATAAAGTTCATCATACGCCTACTCTGAAGTCACAGGGTAATACACAGATATTCATTTTAGCCTTCATCGACCAGCTTAGGTACTTGTAGCACTCTCATTTATGAATCCTGTCGTTCACCAAAGTGCTGCTTAATTTTACGAGCAGTGGAGCATTTTTACAATTTCTCTGTCTGGCCTCGTGTTCTCTTCTTCATTTTTTCCTCTTTCATGATGTTACAGCTGTTTGACCTTTCATTTCCGTAGTAACATCTGTCTTCTAACTTGCCATATACCACCTTTTTTTTTTTTTTTGACCCTGAGAAACCTCCACCGATCGTCTCTAAGATTAAATTCCTCAGTAAGAGCTATGAACACTGACTATCTCCTGGTATCGAGGTTCATCTGTGTGAGCTAATTAGGGAAGCCATAGTCAGGCAACAGAATTACAGAATCGAGGCACCATAGAATGGTTTGTGCTTGAAGTGACCTTTAAAGTTTATTATCAGTGTCCTTTGCAGTGGGCAGGAACCCCTTCTATGAAATCAGCTTCCTCGAAGCCCTGCTCAGCATGACTTTGAACATTTTCAGGGATGTGACATTCACGGCTTCTCTGGGCAACCTTCTCCTGTGCCTCACCACTTCTTTTACAAAATACATTTACATTTTAATTCTTTCTATGCATGTCATGAATATTGTGGGAAATTCTGACTATACAGACCAAAACTTCAGAACACTGACTCAGAATGTGGCATTTCTAGGCTGAACATCCTGTAAATTTTGTGGGACTATGCATAGTTTTTATCCAGAAAAAAAAGAGCAAAAGGAACAAAAGAGATAGAGACATGCTAGTAATTTAGCTGGAGTAAAACAAAATAGTATAAAATCATATGCCAAATAAAATGGAAAAGACTCTGTGGCTTAACTGCTAGAGTATTTTTCTGGAAGTGGAGTTAGTGGATTCTGGTTCTTAATTTTAAGCTTATTCCTCTATGGTATTTTAGATATTCATTATAGAAATTCAGCCACAGATTTTGAGAAATTCTGCACAGGTGTTTCTCATCATTCTATGGCTCAATAAATGGGAAAGTTCCTGTGACAGCTCTCTTGTAAGTCATTACTTCTTTTGTTCTATAACTTTTAAATATATCTGACTAACATAAGTGGAAGACCAGAATTCTTAATTGTCAAAGGTATCAATCTTTATCAACCTGCAGGTTTAATATTCCCTCTCTATTGGCTGGTTCCTTCTTAGTAGTGTTGCCAAGAGACAAGAATTTAGCAAAAATTATCATCTTCAAGAAGATTGTGCCTTCGGCACTGGAATGAAAGATAAGGAATTACTCCATCTACAAGCCAAAGAAAGAATTGAAAGGAAACTGTGATTCATACATTTTGTTCATCCATTGAATTTGTTTCAAACTGTGTCCATAAGTAGATGTTCAAGCAAAGCTAAAGGCTTGCCAATGATCTGTGAGACTTTCCTTGTAATGATCTTTCAGATTCTGGCAGTTTTCTGTTCTATGTTCTAACATTTAGCTTTTCTAGTTGGTAAACCTAGAGTGGATCTCTCCTCCAACAATTAGTCTATCTTCTCCTCAAGCTTATTTAAATTCACAGGATAAACTAAGTCCTTTGCAAAGCAGAAAGAGGTCTGCTATTCTCTTCACCTTTTTCTTTAGATCCCAGACTTTTGCTTGGTGGCTGGAGTTGTTATTGGAAGTGACTGTGAACAGATGTCTCATATGCTTTGATTCTAGCACTTAAAAGCTTTTAGACTAATAACTTTGCTGCTATTTCATTCTCGCAGGCTGAGAAGTTCTAGACTAACCAACATTCCACATGTTTTATCAATCCTTCTTGCTGCTCTCTGAAGCTTGTCCTGTTCTAATGTATCCTTTTAGGTAAGAGGATTGTAATTGCTCCCAACATCAAACTGACTGAAACCCATTTATGCTGCAGGATCTCTGTGCTTTCTGTGGTTTTCATATAAAACACAGGTCTGTTAAACATATATGCATATGTTTGATATTATTTTTTAAGGCATTTTTGGATTTTTTTTTAGTCACATACTGCAGCAGATGAGGCACAGGAATGAAAGAAAACTTCTGACCACCTTTGGAAGCTTAAGGAGGTCAGATTCTCCAGCAGAATACAATAAAGAATAACAGACTTTCAAATATGTGCCTATGTTTATCTGGCTGTAATGATTTTATTCTGAGATTCATGTTGAGTCCAGTTAGAAGGTGTAGGCATTTAGGTGCCTGAATCCCTTATGATCTATAGTTGTCTCCACTGTCTTAGAAACTTCTAATACAGCAGTGTGTCTGTCACATTCCAGACCACAACAACAGCACAAATGTCTGACCAGTTTTGGTGGTGCATCCCTTCCCTCCCAGGTAACAATGTCATTTAAGAGATGCTCATTAAGCCTCAGCCTTGATGAACAGCACCTGGGATGAGCTACTCTTGAGCTTATCAGTACTGTCTGCTCCCAGGAACTTGAGTTGTCTAATGAGCTACTGAATTTTTTTAGGAACAGCCTTGGAGACTTATTTTTTGCCTGAATATCAATCCATGTGGAATAGCATTTTTGTTATCAAACTTTCAAAGAAAGTTACCCCCATCTGTTGCAGCCAGGACGAAAAATTATTGTGACTACAACCCACTCTCTTGCAGCCAATAAATAGTGGTCCAAAATGAGACCCTTTGAGCTCTCCTGGACCACAGCAGCTGTGACCAGCTGTGAGTGGGGCCTCTCAGAGACAGGTAAGTCTCAAGTTTAATCTACACAGAGGATGCTGAATGATGATGGATCCTGGGCTGACACCCCTACCCCTTTGCCTGTTGAGAAGAGGCAGAGGCATCTGAAGTATTTCACTGAATTCAAGGGGAATTTTTCCCAGGTGCTTTGTACAAACTCTTTGTGTGCATGTGAGTGTGAAGATGTTGTATCACACGTGCTAGGAATGCTGCTCTCCTAGATTCTTAACTAATTTGGATTTGTAAGTTTGGCCTATAAGTTACTGTCATGGTAAATTCTATATTAGTCCTTTGTTTAGGTTAAGTTATGAATTAAATTAAGTTAAATGCTGTTGAGTTTAACTTCAGATATGTTAAGTGCTGTTGGGCCTTTAGGCCATGTTTATTTTACCCTGACCTTTCCTATGCTTTTGTCTCCCTGCTCTCCTAGCCTATGCATAGACAGTTTTTGCTTTATTTTCATTTGGATTGATTGATTCTGGAATTTACTTTTCCTCATTGTACTTTAACCATCTGATGAGCAGTAAAATGAACCTTGAAAAGGAATCTTGTAGTGCTGTCGCTTTTATAACAAACGTTTTATCCCTTATACCTTTGCTGGTGAGTCTCAAAGCGACCTTAAAATGCTCATTCACAATACTAGTATAAGGATAACAAGAAATCAGAAAACAAGGAAATATATTTTATTTTTTTTTCATTATAAAATAATCCTGGGGGCTAATTGTTTTTTTTCACACATCTAAAGATGATAAATTAAAATCTAAAAAGACTGACAGGCAATAAATAAACTAAATTACTACTTAATTTATGTTTTATCATGGATCTGACTTTTTTTTGTTACTTTTTTAACTTATTGGTTGTATTGTTTAGGTTTTTAAAAAATACATTTTTCAAGAAAATCTCCATAATCTTAAAGTCAAAATTTGTAAAAATTAGGGAAAAAATAAAAATCAAAAATCTATTAAAATTGATTACAGTGGCAACCTATTAAATCTGATTTCTAAACCTATAAATTCCTTGAAAGTATGTGAAAGTGATTTTCATTTTTATTTATACATGTATTTATAAATTATAATTGCTGGTACATAAACTAGTAATTTAACAAGAGATTTTTTTTAAAATTGCTTGATGCAATTTAAATATGTATATAACCACATACTCCTAAGATATTTAGTGTTTTGTCATGTTTAAAAATAACTGCTAAGTAAATCTGAGAACTCTAAAACTTTTAAAGTATAAAAAAAAATTACATATTAAAGACAAACAAAACCACTCAAAATTTTTCTTAATTTGAAAAAAAAATACCATTTTGCTCTTTTCAAATTATTGTTTTTTTCTCTCACTTCCCTAAGTTAAAATACTATTTCATATTTAGATATTAATAAAACATTTATCTGATTTTATTTAGACAGGCATGAATTATAATGAGCTATATATCCTCGAATTAAACTTGGGTTCACTGGTCCCTAATAAAAACCTGTCAGGCTGGGATTCATCTGAACTGATGTTATCTGTCTAAACCCTGGGCACTTCTCACCTCAGGGGCTCCTCTAAGAGTTGTCATGTGGCAAAACTCATCTTGTGAAAATTAATTAATCCTAGATGTTAGATGTGTATTTACCTTGGTGAGCTGGCTTTGTCTTTAGCCCCACAAAATATTTAAGCTTGTTTAGACCAAAAATTAAAAAGAAAAAGAAACCTGATCAAAAGTGATATCTAGATCTTACAGCAGCACCTAAAATATGCATAGTTAAATGTGGGAGAAGATAATTATTATTAATTTGATTTAAACAAAATTAATAACAATCAGATGTGGAATATATTCTAATTTTCTAAGTTCTCTGATGTTCTAATCAGTGATTAAAAGTGCAATAATTTACTTTCCAGGAAAAAAACTTTGATGGACTGACGAACCCCACACTTCCCTGAAAAAATCCCATTTTTCTTAGCAACTCTCTAGAGAAAGAATTTAACTGCGTCATTTGGGGTCAAATTACTTCCCATAGATCTCAGAATATATTCAATTGTAATTGCCTTGAGAAGATGGGTTAATATCTTCAGAGATGATTGTCTGATCCTGTAAGTTTCTATAATAGTATTTTATGAAGTTAACTTGTCCTGAATAGTTTTTTTGGTTTGATTTGGTTTGGGCTTGTCTTTCAGTCTTTCTTTCAATGATATTCAGATATCTCTTTTTCAGTTTAATAAATTTAAAATACAAACAGGAAGTTCAATTCAAGAAAGCGAACTATAAAATAAATGAAAATAATATTTTTCTGTATTCTTGTAATCTAAAAATACATCTGAACAAAGTGTACTGGGTTGCTTTTGTAAGGACAGCTGAGTTGCATAAGTAATTTAATAAGGTGGAGTTCAAATATAACTGCAGCTGAAGCTTAATATTAACTTTAAGAAGAAAAAAAACAAATTTAACCTCTGTTTCTGCATTATGTGATCATACAAAAGAATAAAATCTGACAGTTGTCATTACAAATTGAGACTAATATAATTTCATCTAACATAACTCAGAAGTCTGAACTCAAATCAGTGAAATTATCAATATAGAAGTGCTTTGTCTCTGTCTAAATTTAAGGTCTAATTGATAATTCAAATTCTGTGTTATCACTCTTGTTTAATTGGCTTTCTTCTTTCTCATCTTAACAGCAAAAATAGAAAAATATAAACTTATAATAATTGATTTGCAAAATTAAGTTGAATATTTAAATACAAACCATTTCTTGAGGATCATAGATACAAATGGAATGTGGGGTGGATTACTGACTAATGTCAGAATTGAATCTGTCAAGTGAAATATGTATATTAAAATATGAATGTCAAGTTTAAAGAATAAATTATATTTTTAATATATTATTCTAATATGCTAATTAAAATATGTGTTATCTTATTAACTTTAGCAACTTTCAGTTTCATGCATGAAGGATTAGCTGACAGACACATTCAAAAATGTCCAGTGTACATAAAGGGGTCATTGAAAGTCCCTTGGGCAACACTGCATTGTGTCAACAAAATCCAGAGTAGTTTTTAGTTAGAAAACCTGACAAAATGACACACCTCCGGGCTCATTTGGTATCACAGCTCTATGGTGAAAGACAAGCTGAAAAATCAGCCTTCTGCAAAACATATTCCTCTAGAATGTGTTATTTAAGGTCACTTTTAAGCCAGTATTATAAGGTTTAAAAATGCTGTCTCTAATGGGGGAAAAAAAAAATGAAAACCACCTAAACAAAACAAAAAAAGTATTGGTGGTGAAGGAGAAGAAGTAAAATAAATTAAACTGTGATACCCAGAAAAAAACTGACCTGAGATAATGGCTCTCTGTAGTATCTTTGCTTCTCTGTAGAGATAGTGTCTCTCTGTAGCTATAACATGTCAGGATCCAAATATTAATTTGAAAGTTAATTCCACTTATGTTAGAACAAAATGCCATGTGCTTCAGTATACGCACAGTAGGTGTTGTCTAACAATGTGTAGAAGTTTCTGCAGATGTTTGATATCCACATGGGAAAAAAAAATCTAAATATTAAAACAGACACCTTGTTTTGTTCTCTTTTCAGAAAGAGTTTTTGGAGACACGTGATAGGAGACACGCTGAAAATAGTTTAAATAATAACCTCAAGACAACCAAGATAAAATATGAAAAATATTCTTCTTAAATGCTAACAGGCAAGTGTGAAGAAGAGACAAATAGCAGATATACACTAAAAAATATTTATTCCAGAATATGACAAACCATATCTTTTGAAATTAAAAAAAAAAAAAAAAAAAAAAAAAAAACCAAAAAAAGAAAATGGAATGGGGGCCCTGTCCTTTTACTGCTAAGTAAAAAAAGCACTAGCTCGGATGCTATATCACTGCTCATAAACACCGTTTAATATTTTTTGTTCCCACTTTAGATAGTTTCTAAGACAATTCCAATCTGACACATGGGATGTTATTCATAAGCAAAATAGATCCAAGGCCACCAGTGGTTTTTTACCTCTTTTGTTACCAGTTGAGACACTGAAAGAAAACAAAAGATAAAGCAGATCTACTAGGGAGACATCAGAGTTAAATAAATCAACAATCAAATAAATAATAAACAGATGGATTCATGAATTCTGATGGATGCAGGCCAAATTTTTTGACACACAAAAAAAAAATAAAAAATTGAAGGGTGGAAAAGAGAAACTTTTTTTTCTTTTTTTTTTGTGCTGGTCATTTCTCTTTTATTTACATGACATTGGGGAAGGAAATCAATAAGATCCTAACTGTCAAACTTTCTTCAGAAAAAAATAGCACAAGAAGAAAAATTTTTTATGACGCAATGAAAAATTGCTCCCTTTGGCTGGAAAATTATCAATTTTATTTCTTGGCAAGTGTAGGTGGAAATACAGTCAGCTAGTGATATTTTTTGTATTAATGATTAAATAAGGAATCAAGCAGTATGTTGAAATTCCTTTATGATGTGACAGGTGAAGGCTATATTTGACAATAGAAGTTTAGATGCCATCTACTTTAAATTACAATAATAGTCAAAGAGCAGTGCTTTTGAGTTAATATATATATTTATATATATATATATATATATATATATATATGTTGCTTATTTGTGGTGGTTATTACTTTCTAACCAGTTAATCAAGTTAAAACTTGACTAGGAGAAAGAAAAAGCATAAAGAACAGTTAAAGTATCAAGTGAAACAAAATCAAAGTCTGCTCCAATGCAAGAAGTATACTAGATGGAAGATGATATTACATTATTCAGCAATGATGGAGCAGTTAAATTCATAAGGGATAAAATAAATAAAGGAAAGGCAGAGCTGAAATAATCTTGAAAATTTGATTTTGTGATGAAATACAGGGAGAAATTACAATCACCAATAGAAATGCAGATTGACAACATATGAAAAAATTTCATCAAATAAAAATCAACATTTAAATTATTTGTTTGAATTCACTTTGACAGTCAATAGAGAAAACATTACAATTCAGAAGTAAAATTTACCCTTAGAAATACACCTATATAAATTACATGCTACTGAAAATCCTAATTCTCTCCACCTATTAAAATAAAGAACTTGAAAGTATACACTGTAGGTTATTAATAAAAAGAGCCCATTCTTTGAGATTTTTCTCATAAAGAAAAATGTCATGCTACTTGTTCACAGCAAATATTCCCATATTTTGATTTAACTTGTTTTATAAAACTCTTTATAAAGCACTCATATCTTTTACCCAAACTCAAAAAAGGGAACAAGAATGTGTAGTCACACAAAACAGAATATTATTCTATAATCTGAAGTGGAAACTTGCTTTTTCTAAACCTCCTTCTTGAAATTTTTCTTATTTCAGACTTCACAATATCTCAAATTTGCACTAGCAAATTTTGGTAGGTGAGTGTGTCATTGGATGTTCTTGCTTGTGATAAAAGTGGTCTGTTCATGCACTATCTTTAATTTAAATTCTCTTATTGTTGGTATTCAGAAACATTAAAAAACTGAAGTTGGGTGAATGAGACTCATACAGATGCTGAGTTTCAATATCTCATTTAGTGGAATAATGATATAGCTGATTGTAAATTACCCTTGTGATTATTATACTGAAAGATTTGAAAAGTATAAATTAGAGTTCATGAGTCTCAAACAAAATATATATTAATCTTTAGATAGATAGTTGAAATCAGTGTTAAGTACCAACTTGATTTACAATTACTCATGTAGTTTCCTTTTTCTGTAAAATAAAAGCTCTAATTGCATTTCAATATCAGAAAGCACTGCCTACGCACTTTTAGCTAGTTCAGATTTTAAACTTTTTTAGGTTTGGTTTGAGGCTTTCTGGTTCATTTTTAGTGTGATGCCAAAGATATGATTGGATAGACATTTTCACTCATTTGAATTGTCATTGACTTAATAAATTACATATTATGTGATTTGTTTCCCTATTCCTACATTAATTTGATAACAAATTTTGACAGCTTAAATTTTATTTTACTGCAGCCTTTTAAAACATTATTCACTGGTTAAGGTTTTGGTTATAAATTATGCAGTAGGATGAGGCAGATTAAGTACAAATACAACATGAGATATGTGACACATGTAATCTTTCTGACTCTCACTCTCATAGGCATAATTCTCTAATAAATCATTCATTCACAACAGCCAAAGGACATTAGCACAGCACCCTCTTTTTACCTAGTTGTGCAATAAAGGAGAGCAGTGTACATTTCTAAATACTGCCTGTATTACTGTAAAGTAATGATTGTTTCTCCATGCCAGTTTTCAATTTTTTTGCAGAATTTTGGTCTTATAATGTAATGCTTTGAAAAGATTTTCAGATGAGCTTAGACCACACAATTTTCAAGGTGTTTTTTATATGGGTCAAGGATCATCAAGATCAACTCCCTTCTTGCAGGAACACCTAAAACTAAACCAAATGATTAAGAGCATCATCCAGATGCTCCTTGAGCTCTGACAGTTTTGGGGCTGTGACCACTTCTCTGGGAAGCCAGAGAAGCTGTTCTGGTGACTAACTACCCTCTTTGTGAAGAACCTTCTCTTTATGTCCAATCTGAGCTTCCCCTAGTACAGCTTCCTGCAATTTCTTTGTATCCTGTTGCTGGTCACCAGAGAGAGGACATGAACGTCTTCCCATCCAATGTCCCCCTTAACCAAGCTGAAGACTGTGATGAGGTCACACTCCATCAACCATCTTTTTTCTAAGGTGAGCAAGCAAGTGATCTCAGTCACTCCTCCTCCTAAGTGCTGCCTTTGAGATCTTTCATTATCCAGGTCTCCCTACTCTGGACATACTCAGGACATTCCTGTTATATTGAGGTGCCTGTAGCTACACACAATACTCAAGCTGAGGCCACACCAGAGCGGAGCAGAGTGGGACAATCCCCTCCCTTGCCTGGCTTCAATGCTGTGCCTGATGCACCCCAGGGCAGGGTTAGTTCTTTTGGCTGCCAAGGCACACTACTGACTCAACTTTCTGTTGACCAGAAAGTCCAGATCTCTTTCTGGTTGTTTTTTGTTCTTCAGCCTATTGTTGCCCAGTTTGTATCTATAACCAGGATTATGCCTCCATATGGTTGGCTGTTGCCCAGCCCTTCAGTCTACTCAGATCTCTCTGTAAGGTCTCTCCACCCTCCCTCAAGGGACTCCCACAGCCCTTTCTAACTCACTATTAGCAGCAAACTTAGTGTACATTCAAATCACACATCCAGAAAAGTTATAAAAACATTAAAGAACACAGGCTCTACAATTCTGCCCCGGAGAACCCCACTGATGACTGGATGGTAGCCTGATGGAACACTGTTTGTTATAGCTCTTAAAGACTCACCAATCTGCCAGTTGTCCACCCAATACCTCACCAGTTGTACACTTCTACTGACAAAACCTAGCCTCAGGTAACGATTTTGAATATCCAGATATCTAATTTCAACTCTTTTGGAAATGTAAATAGCTCTGAATGTGATAGCATAAAGGAGCTATTAAATATGACAAAAGAAAAGCAATACCTTGCATTTTCAGTTTAAATACTTAATTTATCCCATTTTTACCAGGATTTGTTATTAAAAATCTAGATGGTTTACTCTACTCATATGATGTTGGAAACTGCAGTCCTATATATGTAGCAAGAATTACAAAATTTTTGTGGTGGTGTTTACAGGAGTCCCTGGACAAGGGAAGAGACAAGAATTTTGACTCCATGTTTCAGAAGGCTGATTTATTATTTTATTATATATATTATATTAAAAGAAAATTATTTACTAAAACTACACTAAAAGAATAGAAGGAAAGATTTCATCAGAAGGCTAGCAAGGAATAGAATGGAATGGAATGATAACAAAAGCTCGTGACTCTCAGAGAGTCCCAGCCAGCTGACTGTGACTGGCCTTTAATTAGAAACAACCAACATGGACCTATCAAAGATGCACCTGTTGCATTCCACAGCAGCAGATAATTATTGTTTTTCTTTTCCTCTGAAGCTTCTCAGCTTCTCAGGAAAAAAAAAAATCCTAAGGAAAGGATTTTCATAAAACATGTCTGTGACAAATTTTTGTTTATTTTTATTACTCACTTCCCTTTCTGATATGTTTCCTTTCAGTTACAATGTAAACTTCAGGAGTGTGTTCTCTCTAGGAATCCCAGCTGCAAAGTTTTTAAGAGAATTTCAAGTGTTATCTTTGGGATCTAAAACCTGGAAAGCCAACTATCAGTCTCTGAATAAGCCTGCTTCTAAAACAAAGTAGACAAAATAAACCAACCCAAACTTAAACAAACCAAACAAAAAAATGATCATTGCACACTCCCCACTCCAGTGGGATTGGTAGTAGAATTGAGAAAATAAGATAAAAATCTATGTGTTGAGATAATAGTTAAATAATTGAAATAAAGGAAAAAATAACAATATCAATAATAGCAATCGTAATCATAATAGATATGAAAAAGATATGCTGCTGCATGTCAACTGTCCTGGCCATGCTCTCTCCTGGCTTCTTGTGCATCTCCTCACTGTCAGAGTATGAGAAACTCAGAAGATCTTGACTGAGGGCAAGCAATAACTAAAATATATAGTTTTCAACGTGTTGCCAACATTAATCTCATACTAAATCTGAAATGCAGCAGTTCACCAGCTGCCAGGAAGAAAATTTATTCTATCCTAGACACAACCAGGTCAGTACAAACAAAACCAAGGAAATCAGATCATTCTCTGCAGTGTCCAGTGACAGCAGTCTCAAACTAAAACACATGAAAATCTACCTGAATACAAGATTACAATTTCTTATTGTGAGGGTGATCAAACACCAGAACAAGCCATCCAGAGAAGCTGCAAATTCTCCATCCCTGGAGATACACAGCACCAAACTGGAAAACATCATGAGCAACTTGCTCTAGCTGATTTTGCTTGAGGAACTGGGGTGGCAAGAGGGGCAAGTAGGTGTATGTGGGAAAGAAAACCTGCAGGAGAGCTTCCCAATCTCAACCATTCTTGCTGCAAAACTAGGGCTTAAAGATAGTCATAGCATGTCTTTCAACAATATTTCCTCTCACAAAGCACAATTTTTTCATCACAGCACACCAAGGGGACTACCCTGATGCCTGAAAGAGTCTATGTGACACCTATGGTGTCAAACGGCAGTCAAGAAAACAAGATTATGTTTATCCAGAGACAGTCCTTGAAAAAAAAAAAAAGTAATTTCTCAAAGTTTACTTTGCAGCCAGTAAAAAAATAAAAGTAGCTAAGGAAGAAATACAGGAATCCTGAGTCTCATAACTGCGTAACAGAAAAAATTCCCTATTCCTGTGTTCTTGCAGCTTTTCATTCCCTCTCCCAATCCATACTGACTTGCTTTTTCTGATTTTGTTGTTGTCCTTCTTTTCTATTTCTATTTGTTTCTCCTGTTATTTATTACCTGCCTGTGTTCTATAAATACAATTTTCTCACAATGATTTCATCTTCCTTTCTTAATTGTTTTTAATCTTATTTTTCCCATCTTCTAAATGTCCTGTAAGCCATGTAGTATTTCAGCCTCTGTGTTGCTGTGCCTTTCATTATATACTGTGGTTAAGAAACATGCTGCAGTGTAAGTCACCTTAAGAACTTTCACTGACAGATACTGTGCAGATAGATGAGAGTTTCTGCAGCACAGACAATGAGAAGAGAGGGAAACCTCTACTCTCCTTATGTAATTTTTGAAGCCAGGAGGAGGAATTAAAAACAACCCAACAGTCTTCCTGCAGTCTCTTGAGAATTAATGTGGAGCTGACATGAATGAAAAGCATAGAAGGAAACTTCAGATTACTGGTAGAATTTTTTTTTTTTTTTTTTTTTTTTTGCTTCTTCCACTCACCTTGTGGTTACTTTTCTTATCATTTGTCCCATTGCTTCACTTCCTCACAATATAAGATACCTCATATTTAGAAGCCCTGTCTTAAATTACTTTAACAAAACTTGTTTAGGATTTTTAAAACTGCTAGTATGATCTCAATTTTATTTATAATTTCTTGAAGCTGTCATCATCTGTTGGTGATAACACATTAATATTGATACGTCTTGATGCTACATTTTCAAAAGTACTTAAAGTACATTATGCACATATTTTGATGAGTGCTGTGTAAGGAGGAAAAAAGTTATAACCATAAAAAATATATATTCAGGAAAATTATAAAAATTGAGTTTGATCACTTAATTGATCATGACTTGTTGCATTACTATTGAATAAATCACTTTGGTGAGCCACTTATACCAATAAAAAGTAAAATTTACTTTAATGTTGAATATTGTAAGTTTTAGGGTTTAGGTATTTATTTCAGGTCCAAGTCATAAAGGCAAAGGAAATCAATGAAATAGACATAGTAATTTAATGGTAGAAATAAACTACATACAAAATGTATGGCTATTTAATGATGAATTGAAACACTGAAGTCTCTGCTACAATCTAAAAATATTTTTTAAAAGACATATCAAAACATGTAGGAAATTTTTACATATATTGTAATCAAGATAGCATTTTCACTTAGAAGATAACACTTAAATATTTCAAAACCTAAAGTATTTTCTCCTTAAAATTATCAGTTGAATTTCAAACATAGAATTTATTTTGTAAGCCTGGTAAGTTTCTGGTTGTTTTTTTTTTCCTAATGATGAAATATCAAATATTTGTACCAAAAGCTTGGCACAAAGGAGGCTCAGTGGAACAAATAATACCACTATATTTGTTTGCCTTTTGATATTTTTAAAGATATTGTTAATTTTAAGGGAATTCTTGCAACTTCTGAAGTAGGTCTGACTTTCTGAACCAAATCCCCAGGATACAAATGGCAATGACTTACCTTGTTCTTTTCTTATACAAGTTAAATGTTTAAATATATTCTCATTTTCCCACTCTTCTAGATAGGTATTCCTTAGAGCAATGATATCTGTGGCACTAATTTTTCATGTGGTTTTCTTTATTCTCCCCTACCAGCAATAGTGTTTGGTTTCATCTATCCATTTATGCTGTTAAAAAGTGAGATCTCAAAATATTTTTATTTTATCATTTGCTTTTACTGACATAATTGTGAAATCTCATACCTCTTACCCCATAAGATTCTATAGAAAAAAGGTTTGCAGACACTTTGGGAAGATGGTCAGCAGTAACAAATGATATGCATATATAAAAGAAAGGGAAACAGGTGAATGAAATATTAAAGTAGATTTCACTGATAAATTTAAAAAAAAAAGAAGTAGTTGCAAAAAGGTGACTACTGACAGACAGCTTTGTGCATTCAAGAAATTGAGTGTTTTCAATCCCAGTATTTTTCTGCTCTAGTAAAATAATTTGAATTCGGACTTTAGATAAAACAGCTTTAGTTTTCCAGGTTATGCTTAATTTAGTGGAGAAATAAATCTTCAGAAAACCAAGATAGTGCCAAGTTCCAGCGCAAATTATGTCTGAACAGCTTGCATCCAATTCCCACTATAGTTGCTTCTTTCACTACTTTTTCCACTGTCTCACTCTCCATCAGATTGTATTAAATAGGGAGCTGTGGACAGCTGGCATTTAAATGTCAGATACAAACAGCAAGGATTCCTCCTGGACCACAGAGTCTTTTATAGCGGTGTTTTCTAGTTTAGTCCGTTGAAAAGCTATCACATCATGGGCAAGCCACTCACCTATTCTCCAGTTGTGTGTCTGTTACTGAAGCAAGGGTTTTCCAGTTTATTTCAGTGTGATTTTTGCCTGCATAGGAAAACAGGCTATAAAGTTTTTCCAATTACTTTATTTCTGACCCATATTGTTACCCATTTTCATACCCTGCCTCATACTTTTCAGATTTCATTACTGCTTTATGGAAGCTTTGTTATTAATCATTCCTGTAGACAAGCTATGTTTCCTACTCCATAAAACATTTTCAAGGATCATCTGAGATGACATGTGTTTGTCTCTAAATGGTTACAGGCAAAAAATACAATGTCAAGATCTTTACTGAGAGAGTCATTATTTCTATTTATTTTCTGTAGCTACAATTATATCTTTGCCCCTTCCAGTCCAAACACGTTTCAAGAGTGTGTGTAAAAGCCAATATTACCAAGCAAGATTTAAACCTGAAAAATATTTTTAGTTATTTTTATATTTCTGTGAAAATAAGTTGCTTTCATCTGTTTTGTATTTTGGTTTCTGTTTTCAAAATTTCTGAGATAAGAGGGAAAAAACCACCAATAATGAACAGAATTAAGTGTTCTAAAAATAAAACCAAACCAACCCACCCCCCACCCCAAAACCCTCTAATTATATCTTTTGAATAAGTTTCACACAGCCTCTAAGGTTCTGAGCTACAATTCAATGTCAAGTTTCCCGAAGCAGTCACAGGGTGAGACTACTACATTCTGCTAATTGTACCGCATTAGGCGTACTGTTAATAGTATTAATAAGTGTGTCGAGCAATTCCTCTTGACAGCTTGCACCCAAGGCAGAGAAATACCAGTGGAAGCTAAAAGAGATCAAAAGAAAATGTTTTTTCATTAGAAAATCACTGAAAGATTCTTCATTTCTTAGTGGCAGAATGAAACAATGGAGATGACTCTGAGAATGTTTTACACTGCTAATACAACCCATAATTTTAACGTATATATAGTACAATTAAGACATCCCAAATAACAAGAACAACAACAATAATAACAGTAATAATAATAACAACACTACTACTACTACTGCTGCTACTACTACTATCACTACTAAAACTACTACTGCTACTAATATTTTGATGTCTGGAGCTAGTTCATTACAAAGGTTCAGGGTCATACGACATGTAAACAGTCTTTGTAGGTCCAAAAGTGAAAAAACCTCCTTACTAGACAGTAAGGAGGGAAATATAATATAATAAATATAACAAAAAATATAATATAGTATAATTAATAAAATTAATTATATTATTTTAATACTTAGATACATAAATTTAGGCATCAACTATATTTGTATATGCAAACAAGTTATCTCTAAATGCCTCTTGCTGCAGATGAAGAATGGAAGTAGACTCAGTTGATCAAAATCCTCCTGCCTCCTGCTGTAACAATTTATATCATCTGCATGGGGCTGTAAACTATTACACTGGATGTCAGAGAGACCAGTCATCTACTGGACTGATGATTGAATTCCAGGTAAGATACCCCAGGATATTTCAAATATTATGAGAGAAGTTCATGTGAGCAATTTAACCATATTTTTAATTAACATAGAGAAAATCACAGAATCACAGAATGGTAAGGTTGGAAGGAACCACAGCATGTCATCTGAGCCAACCTCCCTGATCATCCTGGAGCATATGGCACAGAACTGTGTCCAGCTGAACATCTCCTGTGAGGGAGACTCCCCAATCTCTCTGGGCAATCTGTTCCAGGGAGTGGTCACTCACAGAATAAAGTTCTTTCTCATGCTCAGATGGAGGTTTCTCTGAACCAGTATCTGTCCATTTCCTCTTGTCCTATTGCTTGCCACCACCAAGAAGATCCCAACCTTCCCCTTGACACCCTCCCTTCAGATACTTAGAGATTGCTGAGGTCCCTTCATGTCTTGAGAATGAATAGGCCCAGCTCCCTCAGCCTATCCTCAATAAAAGATGCTCATAAGAAGGATGCTTCAGTCCCTCAATCATCTTTGTTACCCTCCACTGGACCCACTCTAGAAGCTCCAGGTGTCTCTTGTACTGAAAACCCAGAATTTGACACAGCACTCCAGATGTGGCCTCACTAGAGCTGAGTAGAAGGGCAGGATCACCTTGCTTGATCTGCTGGCAAAGTTCTTCCTAAAGTACACAAGAGCACCATTGTACTTCTTGGCCCCAAGGTCACACTGCTGCCTCATGGGCAGCTTGTAGGTCCTTTTACCAGCATCTGTAGGTCCTTTCAGCAGAGCTGTTTTCCAGCAGGTTGGCCCCCAGCCTATACTGGTGCATGGGATTATTCTTCCCCAAGTGCAGGACCTTGCATTTGCCTATGTTAAATTTCAATTCTTTTTTGCCCATCTCTCAAAAATGCTGAGGTCCCTCTGAAGGGCTTCACAGCTCTCTGGGCTATTGGCCACTCCTTACAAGTTTGTATCATCAGAGAACTTGCTGAGGAGGCATCTGTCCTTTCAAACCAAGTCATTTATGGATAAGTTAAATGATACTGAACACCACTAGTGACAGGCTTCCAACACTGTGACTTCCAACACTGATTACAACCTCCTGATACCTACCATTCAGCCAGTTCTCAATTCACCTCACTGTCCACACATCTAGTCCATAACATATATGGGATGCCTATGCTTTTGTAGAATGGAAATCAGATGTCAGGTTGGTCATGAAGGTGGTGTCTACAGTGTATCACATAGTGGAAGGCACCAAGTTGCTATTATGACTGGTAAAGATCTAGAACTCATTTCTTTAAGTATAGGAGTACAGTTCCATTTAAATTCCTATACCTACTTATGTCTCTTTCAGCTGCTGATTCAGAAGGGCACGGGTCTCCGTAAATGCTGTCAATACTGAGAGCCTCATACAGATTCCTCAGATAACCAAGAGAGTTTCAAATTACACTACAAACCTCTCTTTGACAAATGAATTGATCTCAGTCAGTAAAGTCAATAGAGAGCTACACATTTGTTTTAAAATAGCTGCTTATTTTAGGGTGAGGTGAGTCAATTGAGTGTATTGATTAGCTCATCTCTGTGGGAGTTGACACAGCTAACTCAGTCGAAGTCACTTACATGCTATACATCAAGAGTCCATAGAGTTACCTGCACCTGGGTTCTTGATGTGTCCTAGGATGTTATGTTATATGTTATGTTATGTTATGTCATGTTATGTTCACCTGTTGCTTCTGGAAGGCAAGAGTATCACAGATCCTGTGTGATATCTTTCCTACCTACACTGATGCTCTAGATGTCTGGGGTTATTTGAGCTGCCATTATATGCTTATGTGTGATTTGGTGAAACAAATTCTTTAAGCCCATGAAAGCTAACTCCCATGCAATCTGCTTGCTAATTTTGGTCTCAAGACTTTATTTTATGAAAAGTTCCTTTTTTTCACATTTGATAAGCTCTCCTTTCTTTTTTTCTTTCTTTTAGGATCTTTTAAAATGCTTTCACTTAATTATCGTCTGTTGGGAAGTTCTGCTTAACTGAAAGGGAACAGAAATTGCTCCATGAAATGAGCCATGGGCAAACCTTTTCACAACACAGGCAGGAACAGCAATCTTGCCAACAGAGGTATAGTCCCTGAGCTTAAAAGAAACTCCAGAGCTTCCAGGCAAAAGGTATTTTCAGGTGAGACCTATCATAGCACGTAAGGCCTGTATAGGTGAAGTGAGGCCTATACAGGTGGACATAAGAATCAAAAGTTCCTGACAGCAACAATGAATAAATATTGCTCCAGCTACTCTATCAAGAGTACACAAAATTTATTTTAAAATAGATGCTTTTAAGGTAAGTATTAAAAAAAATTATTTAAGTGGAACAAATTATTTTTTTCACATGTCTAGATTTGAATTTGTTGATCAGTTTAGCTGAGTACTATCTTTGGAAAAATCAACTCTGATATTCAGAGTTTTAAATAATGACCCATAATCTCCTTTACCATTTCCTCACAAAATTTTGTGACTTGCTTGTAATTACAGTTACCATGTCATCTGTCAACTGAAAACCTGTGCAAGTTCCTCTTGTGTACTGGCAAAGAGACCAGGCAGACTACCCCAAATCAGCAAAAATGGCACTTCACATGTAGGCTCTTAGGCAACTACTTCATTAATTGAATACATAACCATCTGGTACAACTGCACCTTAGGTAAGTCTCATATTGACATCCATTATTTCATACCTCTAAATTGAAAAATATATTAATATGGAGCAAAAGTCACCTCACAAAATCGTATTAATCCTCACCAATAACAGCTACATTTATTTATAGTTCCTATAATCTCATTGCCTTTTTTATGAAGGTCTGATTTTCTTATGAATTGTGTTGTGCTTCCTTTTCTCTTAGAAGAAACAAGATAATAGAAGGGTATAGAAGCAGTAATGCTTCATTACAAACTAACTGCTTCACCAAAAAATTTATTATCTAGAGATTTAATGGTCATTTTATGTATTTTTCTGAAACGAAAAGAAAGAGAAAAACAGGTAAGGGGTTATCAAGCACTGGAGCCTTGCAGCTTCCATTCTTGAAAGTTATCAAGACCCAGATGTAAAAAAACTCTGAGAAACCTGCTCTGATCTGCTCTGATCTGAGAGGTGACTACTCAAGTTTTTCCTGGAAATCTGATAAATATCCAATTTTAAATGTTTCAGGCATGATTTTTTTGCTATCGTTGTTTTGTAAGGGGTTTTTTTTGATGAAATTACTTTTCATAGCAGTCAGCCCATATTTATTTTGTAGAAGTTTTATGTTTTCTAAATGTAATTTTTTTTTCATTCATATGTATAAAACAATATTAAGCCTCTACTAGTTTTGCTTTTTGTACTATAGAAAAGCTAGAAATTATCGATTCATCTCTGCTCTTCAGCTATTTTACACATTTCATTGGCAATAGTAAGAGCTTTCCAGAGTAATGACCTTTAGCTTACAGTTCTTCCAGGTATAAAAATAAAAACATTTGAAATAATATTTAATATGAAAGAGTGTTGGGTTCAATTAAGTTCCTTGAGTGTGACATAGACTATGGGACATCTTTAAGTCAGAGTACAGAAGCGAAATACCCAGTTGTGGTGCTGAAGTATATTTCTGAACTATTTTCTTACACAACAAGGATTCTCTCAGGTTTGTTTATAAGGGTAAGTTGCAGAGAATATAATGTAAAGAATAAATAAATGAAGGAGTGACCATGCTTTTAACAGTTATCTAAGAAATTAAATTTGGACTAAAAATATAGGCTGCATACTCTTTTTAACAAAAGATCATCACTAAAGTGCCAACAACACTTCTTACTGAAGATATTGATGAGACAGGGACAAGATTACTGAAAAGAGAAAAAAATAACCCTTTAACTATAATAGAATTCTTTAGTCCATTTGATTTTTGCTTCCAAAGAAAAGATATTAGAAGTGTACTGCATCTGGCTGGGATGGAGCTAACTTCATGGGAGTCTGTATAGTTCTCTGGTTTTGGAATGTGTCTGTAAAATTCAAAGTTCATGATACACTAATTTTTTTTGCTATTGCTGCATTATTCTTGCTCGAGGTTTTATGTTTTTCTCAGAGAGAAGGCTGGGGATGGGCAAGTTAGGAGGGGACAGAGCTGGGAGTGTGACATGAATTAATTGTCTGAAGTGATGTTCCACAACATATGATGCCATGCTTAGCAATAAAACCTAAAGCAGAGAAAGAAGAGGAAGTAGGGAGCAGGGTGTTGTCTCCCTAAGTAGCCATTGCTCAGAGGCTGGCTGGGCATCAGTCTGAGGAATTGCCTGATATTTCCTATTTTTTTTTTTTTTTTTTACTTTCCTTCATCCATTAACCATATTTGCATGAACTTATCAACTCAAAAGTTTTCTCATACTCCCAGCAGGATGCAGCAAACAAGGAGCTGTGTGTCTGCTTGATTGGCTTGGGTCACCCCATCACAATATGGATAAAATTTAATTTTACAAACAGTAATTACTACAAGTTTTACTAATTATTTTCTGTTTGGAAGAAAAAAAAAACCCTAGCAAGATCGGAAGAGCGTGTG
>JAYDZK010000001.1:71036473-71070891 GCA_034509185.1 Euphonia xanthogaster
CTGTTTGGAAGAAAAAAAAAACCCTAGCAACATGCATATATGCATATATATATATATATATATTGCATATATGCATATGATGTATATGTGTATGTATATAAAATATTTTTGTTCCTATTACTGTTTCCTAGAAATTGTTTCCCCTTATTATTTCCCACAAAACTTAGAATGAAAAATGCTGTTTCAAATATTGGCACATACTTCTCTTTCATAATTGATGCTGCTTGGTACAAAATTTAGATTCATTTAGATGAATTTTACACTACATCTTGCTTTTGAGACACTGATAATCTGTACAGTAAGAGGCAAACTCAGCTGGTTAAGATTGAGTTAATGACACACTGTGCTTGTTTGGGCTGGTGTAGAGTAAATTTTCATCACAATGGCTAGAATGTGCTGTGGTTTTGATTTTTGCTGAGCATAAGGTTAACAATATAGAGATCCTTTTGTTGTTGCTGAGCAGGGCTTGCACAGAGCCAAGGCCTTTTCTGCTTTCCATGCTGCCACACTGGTGAGAAAGTTGAGGTTGCATGTGAGGTTGGTGCAGTCAGGACAGGAGACCCAAACTAATGAAAGGGATATTCCAGACCATATGACATCATGCTCAGTATATAAAGCTGGGGAGAAGAAGGAGTAAATGTGTGGGACTTTTGGAGTGATGACATTTGTTTTCCCAAGCACTGTTAAGTGTAATAGGGCCCAGCTCTCCTAGAGAAGGCTGAACACCTGGGACTTCAGGTGTATTTAGAGAACAGAGCGTCACATTCACACTCAGAGAACAGCAGTGAATAAAGGCATCTCTTATTTCAGTGAGATTGTGATTTTAAACCTGTCATTTCAGCCAGTGTTTTACACTCAGGTAGAGATATTTTGTGTTTTCTTTAAAGAACAGTAATAAAAGCTTTACAGTTAAAATGTGAGACTTTATATTTTGTGGAATGCGAGTTGACCTACAGACATCTGAAGGATTTCTTTCATGTTTACATGCAGTTTGAAACAAAGTAAAATTCTTTAGGCCCTGTTTTACACATGCTGTGCTTTTACCTATTAATTTTAAGAATTTCTGAAAACAGACCATCTGTGTTCTGTCTTGTTGCCATGGAGTCTCTGTTCTGCACTAGGAAAATAAATTATTGTTTAAAAGAGAAGGTGCTTGTCAAAGTACACAGCAAAATTAACCATATATCTAATATCATTAGATCAGAAAACTTAAAAGTAAAAGAGAGGGGTTTTACAATTATTTATGCTGTTTATCTAAAAGCTGGACTTTCTCATTAACCAAATAACTTCATTCACATAGCTCTGCCTATACTGGATACCTGGGCAGCCTCTGCAGCAAAACCAACATTCTTGGGCTTTGGTATTAATGCCTAGTGGAATTAGGTTCAGTACTTCAATGTGTGTGATCTGCTCTGACAATGTAAGTGCATCAACCATGAATCAGAATGAAATACGTTGTTCAGAGAAAAACTTTGTAGAGCAACATGAATGACCAAGATAAGAGCAAGAAGAGAAATTATTTGTCTAATTGGCCAAGAAGGTTAAAGTTAAAGGCTTTAGAGTGCCTAGGATGACTTCAGATCTCTGAGGAATAGCAGAGGACAACTGAAAATGGTAGTTCTGGGATCTTTAAGCCATATTTCAAATGCCCAAGCAGTAATTTTGAAGGCCACCTCTCTCCAAAGTGACACAGTCAAAATTCATTTAGGCCGTATGTATGCAGATAATCTCACATGGCCTGAAAACAGCTACAAGTCTGTAGGAAAGGGATAGCAATATCTCTGCTTACAGAATGAATAGTGCTTCCCTGGGATACCTTCAAGGGTGCAATGCTAAGGGCTACACTTAGCTAATGAAAATCATATAATATCCTCAATTTCAAGAAGACAATGACATAAGTAAGATCAAAATGTTAACTCATATTAAAAAAAGGGATTGAGTATATTGTACAACAACTACAATGAAGTTACAAAGTAAATAAAATTTCAGGGCATTAGTTTGGGTTGGGTTTGTTTTTTGAGGGTTTTTATTTTTTTTTTAATTAAAGATTATGAAAATTGTTAATGACAACAGCAGGTATTAAATATGAACTCAAAATTAAATTTACCATAGTTAAAAACCAGCATAATTTTAAACTTCTATAAAGCAAAAATCATCAGACTTGATCTACAGTAACTTACCTTTATTATACTAAATTGAATGGCTAATTTTGCTGCTTTCATCAATTGCCTTTTATTAAATATTTATGTTGCAACAATTCTCTATCCAATATAACTAAAGTGATAGATGACGTTCCTAAAAGCTTAAACAGCATATCATAAATAAGAAATATTTAAAAGAATGAGAAGAAAGCACAGTTACTTAGATGTTAATGATTTCCCCAAGATACTTGGGTCAGGTAAAATTTTAAGGAAAGAAAATTAATAATTATGTGAAATTTTAACAAAAGAGTCACTATTCATCTTGAACCAATTTAGTGTTACAGAAATTAGAATAAAAACAGAAAGAAATCTGAAGAAACAAGTGTAAAGGAATGCAAAGTAAGGGTGGACTCTCTACTAGATATGAACCAGGACCTTGTATAGCTTAAACTCAATATATCTAAAATATAACTAAATAGTACACTATTCATTCTGCTTATTCATTTTACCTTGTATTAAATGTAATGCTCTTTGAAATCTGTTACTTGCCTTGTATTGTTCTATTGTAAAGGAATTCAGTCATTGGTGTATATTTCTTTGTAAAACATACACAACATTTTGTTATTTTTGGAGAAGAACACAGAGCACAGTTGATTAATATTCATGCTAACATTTACAGTCACAAAGAGAGTGAACAGCAGAAGAGAGACAGACTATAACCATGTAAACCAGCATTTTAATATTCTTTCCCAGTGACTAAGTATATACCACTAAACTTATGATTGTAGTGCCAGAGCAAAAGGATAATTAATTCAAAAGTCAAGTTGTAATTGAATTTTAAGGGATTTTTTACCATGTCGAATTCAAAGCAGAGCTTCACATACTATGTGACACTTCAGAAAAGTTGAAATTTTGTCAGCTATTAGATCAGCCTGGTAATTAAGATTCAATTTGAGCCCTACATTAGGGAATCTCATGGAATTTATTGGCTAAAATGAAACAGCTTCAAGGCAGAACAAAATTAGAATGTCTCAAATCACTTGTAAAGGTTGGGAATCTAAATTTTGAAATACCATTATAATTAAGAGCTGGTGGTGACATGCTTGCTGGTGCATCCATCAATTCCATTTCCTCGTGACTGACTTAGTATACTCACTTAATTGCAAGTCCTGACTTTTTTTTTTTTTTTCCCCCTAGAGGCGCTATGAAGACATAGAGCGTTAAGGAAGCATCAGCAATATTAAACATTCAAAGAAGTCTGTATTTCTGTTTTTTGAAGTAACTCTTTCTTCTAAGATATCTTTCCAAAATCTGGAAAGATATGGGCTCAGTTTTTTTATTGGTTCAATTCTTCTACTTACTGTTTTTGTGTCAAAGCAAGTATTCTCAATATTATCAATATTATGGCAGTGTCTTTTAGTTTGTTTATGACTGATATTCTTTGAAATTATTATAGAAAGTATCTTCTATGAATCAACTAGAAAAATTCTTGTTCAAACTCAGTCTGGCAGCTAATATTCACAGGCTACTGAGATAATGGAAGAAGTAGCCTTCAGAAGTAGCCTTCAGAGAAAAGTATCTACTTCCTTGTTGGAGAAACAGACTATTACAATTCTCAAAAAGGTCTTTTCTTCTTTGCTCTACCTATTTGACTGCAAAACATTCAGGATATAAAAACAGGATGGCATAAAAATCAAGCTGCTGCCTTTGTGTTGCAGAAAGCACTATTAAAAATATGATCTTTTTTAAACTTCCAATATGACTTCCTTATTCCATCTTAAAAATAAAAGTTATACATTTTATTTTGCAAAAAAAGCAGATCACAGACACATACAAAATCCCCAAATAGAAAATAAAATTTACCTACCACTTCAAGAAACACTGCAGGTCTTTGTGTCTAGCTGGCAACCCATGCAGTTCAACTATGAGTGTTTATAATGACGTTAATACATAATCCAGCTCTCCCATTTTAATAAAATAATTGTAGTGAATAACTATAAAATCAAAATAGAAAAAGACATTAATTGTTTTTCAATGAAATGACAAAATATAAAAAACCCTATAAATCAGTATGAGGCATATTTTTTCCTCAAAATTTGGATTTGAAATCTTTGGACTGTGAAATTTTGCACTTACTGCAATGCTTAGCAATTTCAATTCCTAAAATTTTGAGAGTCTCTTCACTGGAACTGTACTTGGTATTCATGAAATGTGAGAATTAAACACAAGTAAATTAGTTTTTTGCCCTCTGACATTTATGTTATTGTTTGGTTTTTAATTGCATGACTCCACACTCATTTTTATGCACACTCAAGCTAAATGCATTGAATGAAAATTTCTTTGCATTTTCCTTTATTTTTCTTCTCAGAGGTCTCCAAGGCTTATTCCTTAGATGTGGTCCAAATTATTAATTAAATGTAAAATCATTAATCTTCAAATAATTAATATCTCTTTGAGAATGTATGAAGGTGCTCTGACTGACATATCTGAATGCTGAATTGATCTTGGCAACTTATTTGTGAAATTAAACAGAACTACAGTCTTCATCTGTACAGATAAGAGGTTTAGAGAGTGTGAAGCAAAAGGTATTAAATACCCACTTATCTCAGTGCCAAATTCAAAGCAGAAAAGCTCTGATGTTTTTCCTGGTAGAATTTTCACATAGAAATTCACATGTTCAAAATATATCACTAATTAAATTTGGTAACAGTTGTGAGCTATTGTCATATCTGTAAACTTAAGTCTTGGAATCTTCTGTTGAATATTCTCAACATAAAGAATATAAAATTATTATTTATGAAGATGTTGATTTATCACCCTCAGAAAATAACTCTCTTTAACAAAATGTGTTTATATTACATTCTTCAGAATCAGTCTCCTTAAAAAGGATAGGCTTTCTTTCCCTAATACTTTTTTCTTCATTTTACTACAAAAATCTGTGAGAGAAGAAATAAAAGTATTACAGAAAAGGGAGTAGCTAAGTACATAAATGTGATACATTTCAGGAGCATTATTCATCCTATGCATTAATGACATGGGAATCATGTGGAAATACTGCCATTTGAACATAACATTAAAAACTGAGCTTGAGAATATGTATTATCTTTTATAGCCTAGAATTCCAAGTAGGATGGGATTGAACCTAGAAGTATAATTCCTGTCAATTTATTATTAGTGCAACTGATACAACTTATGTTATGTACCTTCAACATTGTTCACAGAATCAAAAAATAGTTGAAGCTGGAAGAAGTTTCCTGCTCAAGCAGGGTCACCAAGAGCAGGCTGCCCAAGACCATATCCATGGAGCTTTTGAATGTCTCCAAGGAGAAAACCTCAGTCTCCCTGAGAAGCTTGTTCCCACGCTGAATTACAGCCGCAGTAAACAAGTGTTTCCTGATGTTCAGAGGGAACATCCTGTGTTTCAGTTTGTGTCCACTGCCTCTGGTTCTCCCACTGTGCACCTCTGTAAGCATGGCTCCATCTCCTTTGCACCTCCCCTTCAGCTAGTTACACGTATTTATAGGATTACCCTTGAGCCTTCTCTCCAGGCTGAAGAGTCTCAACTCTCTCATGCTTTCCTCACACTCCTTGCTCTTAATAATTTTTGTGACTCTCCTCTAGACTCTCTTCAATATAATAATTTCCCTTCTGTACTGAGGAGCCCAGACATGGGCATGGTCCTCCAGGTGTGGCCTCACCAGTGCTGAAGAGGGGGGAAGAATCACTTCCCACACCCTGATGGAAGTGCTTTATTGTGGTAATTTCAACTGGAATTTGTTTGGTAGGGAATAATCACAGGATGAAGGAGCTGTTTTTTGGATACTTGATCTTTTGGTTTTTGGGGTTTGTTTCATTTGTTAGTTCTGTGAAAATAAGCACACAAAGAGCAAATATCTTATTTAAATTGAAGTGATATTCAGGTAATATATGAATTTTTAAAAGATATGGAGCCAAGAAAGCAGGTCAACAGAAGAGAAACAAAATGGCCTAACATAACTTAAGTATGAAGACATTAAGACTTTTTTTTTAATCAGCAAAGTCACAAGTTGCATTATTTTTGTAGGGATATTTCCAGAAAAAAATAATTGGTTTTAGCGGTATTTAACCACACTGGTGTGATTAAACACTGTGTGCTTCCCTGTAGAGAAATGAACAAAAAAGTTAAAAACTCCAACTAACTGGATTTTTTTTTAAATTTAAATAAGTTAAGCTGTGTAGCACCTAGCATGAGTTGGGGTTTCTTAAAGATTAGTTTAAAAGGAATAGACAAAAATAGGGTAAATTTAAGGGTAAATGAACTGTCCAGAGAATCTTGGAGAGGGGGAGCCTATAAGTCACTCCAATAAGTGGCAGCCAGCTTTTGGCACCAAAGGAGTCTTGATGAGCCTATTTCTACACAGTCCTCTACCTGATCCCAAGAAAGACTCTAGAAAAGCTACCCAACAGGACAATCCCAGACTGACTTCTGGAAGATACTTAGTCTTCCCACAGATCTTCGAAATTTACCACAATCACGGGACAAAAACTCTGAAAAAAATTAATAAATGGGAGAATTGTAATAATTTTTTTAAGTAACTTGCTTAGTAATCCTGCCACAGTTTTAAACTGTGTGTACTAAGTGTACAAACATTTCTTCAGAAACATATAAAATCTTAATTTTATTGCATTAAAAACTATCTACATTTATCAGAATGCATAATTGGAGTTCCCATCCATAAGGGAAAGACTCTGTTCCTCTCTTGTCATAAATTAGTGCAAAATACTCTCAATCAAATGAATCTTGATCCACCAAGTTTTTGCCCTGAAGCTACAGTAATATCCAGATACTTGATTATGAGTGGGATCTTAAGAAATATTTTTTTTTAATTTATTTGTGTGTGCTTAAGCATGATAGTGAGTGCTTCTTACTATCATAAGAAATGTATCTGCCAGAACCATTTCACTGGGATAAATTTTAATAAGGTGGTCTTGCCCATTACAATTAAAGTTGTCCCAATCATGTTTCAAGTAACAAACAGCCCTTGCCTGGTTTTCTGTGACAGAATGGAAACTAGGAAATTGTTCTGTCAATTACAATTAGAAGGGTGAGTATCATGATGAAAAGTCACTCAGCCTTCGGCTGAACTGAATGAGTTTCAAGAAGACACTATTAACACTACATAATACTAACGTAACAAAACAGTAGACTCTGGTCTCAAAGTACTAATGGTGTCTATCAGTGCTATGAATTATATTCTTTTTTATCTTTTCCTTCAGATTCAACCTTAAGAAACATAAATACTATACTGAAACTTTTGAATTCAGTTCCCACAACCCACAAACAAATTTTAAAATGGCAGCCTCAAAAGTCATTCAAATGTTCAATTACTAGTACTCAGATTACAACAAATTAAAAAGCTCTCAGACACCTATTATATTGTAACTTGCCTGCTAATGCATTTTAACAAAAAGAAAAAGAAATAATCTTAAATTTTGCTATTAAAAATAGTCATGGATTACATAAATGATCACAGAAAAAGCCCTACATGAAACATCTTCATGGCCAGAATTTAGGTGAAACTTTCATACATACTAAATAAATTGTCTCTGACCTGAGAAACACTTTATTGTCCTTCCAAAATAGCATAAACATGTGCATTTTATATGCACTGGAACATTTAGGATTCAGGCAGGCATTAGAGACAGTGACAAATGCATTAAAAGAAAAAAAAAAGGCAAATGCCAATTCAATATTCAATTCACTGCACCACAGTCTTGAAAAAATAAACCGTTATTTCAGATCTTTAATCCATTTGTATGGTTTTCATTGCAGACCCACAAATATGAAAATAAAAAACTGGATTTTCAGAAAATGTTGCTTTACCTTTAGGTTTCTGGCAACAAGGCACTTTTTAAATTTTCTTCAGAGTTTTTTTTTCCCCAAAAGAATTTCTTCTATATTTAGTATATTTCATCCTTTCTGTTAATACAATAGATCATTCCAGAAGCCTTCAAAATTACATATGTCCCAATATTCATAGAATCATAGAATGGAAGGGAATCATATGTTTGGAAGGGATCTTAAAGGTCATCCTATTCCAACCCCATCCTTCTCATGGGCAGGGATGACATCTACTAGACCATGTAACTCAAAGCCCCATCCAACCTGGCCTTGAAGATCCACGGCCTCTCTTGTTACAGGGCAACTTGTTCCAGTGCCTCACAACTCTCATGGTAAAAAATTTCTTCCCAACACCTAATCTAAATCTGATGGCTTTCCATTTAAAGGCATTGCCCCCCCTCCTGTCATCATACGCCCTTGTGAAAAGTCCCTTTCCAGATGACCTGTATGCTCCCTTTAGGTACTGGAAGGCTGCTAGAAGGTCTCCCCAAAGCCTTATTCAGGCTGAACAATTCCAAGTCTCTCAGCTTATCTTCATAGGACAGGTTCTCCAGCTCTGTGACCAGCTTAGTGTTCCTCCTCTGGACTCAGGCCAACAGTTCTTCTTATGTTGGGGCTGGGTGTAGTACTTTGTGGGGTCTCACAAGGACAGAGTAGAGGTCGGCTCACTTGACCTGCTGACCATGCTTCCAATGAAGACTGTGATATGGTTAATTTTTTCATCTGCAAAACTATATTGCTGCGTCATGTTGACCTTCTCATCCACCACAATGCCCAAAGTCCTTCTCTTCAGGGCTGCTTTCAATCTATTCTTTACCCAGCCTGTACCAGTGTTTGAGATTGCCCTGAACCAGATGCTGGACCATGCACTTGGCCTTGTTGAACTTTGTGAGGTTTACAAAGGCCCACTTCTCAAAGTCCTTTTGGATGGCGTCCCTTTCCTTCAGTATGTCAACCACACCATGCAGGCTGATGTCACCAGCAAACCTGCTGAGGATGCACCCAGTCCCACTGCCATGTCACTGACAGAAATGGTCAATAGCAAGAGAGTCAACAGCAATCCCTGGGGACACCACTCATCACTGGTCTCCACCTGGACAGAGAGCTGTTGACCATAACTCTGATAGCAACCAGCCAGCCAACTTCTTACCTGCTGAGTGATTTATCTGTTAAGTTCACGTCTCTCCAGTTCCCACACAAGAACATTATATGGGAGAGTGTCAAATGTTTTGTACAAGTCCACACAGACCATGTCGTCGCTCTTCCCTTATCCACCTATGCTGTAAACCAGAAAATCTTCTTCATTATTTTTTCCAGATACAGAGGTGAGACTGACAGTCCTGTAGTTCCCCAGGCCTTCCTCTGTTAACTTTTTAAAAGCAGAGTTGTGTTTGCTCTTTTCTGGTTAGTAGGAACTTCACCAGTCTTCCACAACCTTTCCAATATTGTAGATAGTACCTTAGCCCCTTGAGAAGGGAAAATTTGGTTTTTATTTATGCCTCAACATGTGTTATGCAGGGCATGAAAAACTGCCATTTCTAGACAGTTTTTGAATAGCTCTAAGGAGAGAAACTCAGCTATCCTCTCTGTGTGTCAGAGAGGACACAGTACTTGGCCCACCTCAAGCCAAAATATGTTTTTCCAATTCATACAACATTATCCTCTTTTTTCCTGGAAAAAAATTGAAATCCTGAACTGTATCATGCAGTTCAGCAATTCACATATGCTTTACTAACATTGACACTGAAGTATCACAAAATAAATCAAGAGATACTGTGAAAATTTTAATCTAAGTCAATTGGAATTTCTCCATGGATTTGAAAAGGGTAAAAAGTTTACTGATAGTCTGTTTTCTAGAAAATCTTACAGCATTGTACCAACAATAAAAAATATCATGAATAAATAGACAGAGATGACTTTTATTTAAATTAGGAAATTTAGTATTTCTTAGCTATGCAATGTAACACAACGTCATCTAGCTTTTATATACATAACTTTGATGGACTTTTAGAACAAAAAAAATAGAAATATCATTTTTCCTTAAATAAAAGAAGTATGTCTTTGAAAATCTATGCTAACATTAATGATTTAGGTAAATAATACCAATGATTTTTCTCTAGAGTCAAATTGCAATAGAAAGAGAAAAGTCATCTTGCATATTTGAATTCTAAGAACATGAATGCTATTCATTGCCCATTATAAAATCATACAGGTCTGGAAGAAACTGTCTCAAGAACATCATATTGATAACTTCTAGTACAACTTTTTTATATGCTCCTTATGATTTACTTGATATTCTTACTGTATATAATGGAGAGAATTCAAAAAAACAGAATAAATGGCTTCTTGATTCGATTTTTCAAACTGATTTTCAATGTAGAAAATAGTATTTCATTTCACTATCTGGCTATATAATAACTTTAAATAGCACTATACAGCTAGATCTATTCTGGTTATATTTTATTTGTAACCTGCTGGATTCTTGTCCAACAAAGTAGCTTCAAATGTTTTCTTCAGATTTGTAACCCACTCATTAAAAAAAAAAGTGTGAAAGAACACCTTGTCCATCAGCAATATGTGAAGGTCTAACAGTATAATAGAGAAGGTGAGTAACCTATGGCTTTGACAAGTTTATTCACTCACATTCTGCACATAAGCCCTCATTATCTAAAGTTATTATACGTTGGTTATTATTTCAGCCCTGTTCAATTCTTACTAGAGTAGTTACAAGTCTGGAAAAGTATGATTTTTATGGCAGAGATCTTTGGTGTGTCAGATATTAATTAGAGAAGCAAAGAAATTCATACTGAAATACTCTGTGCCATTTTGACCCATCATCATTGTACTGCAACACTGAGGTGGTCTTTAGAGACACACTAAGTACTATGCTTGCCACAAATTATTGAACATTCTCTTGAAGAGATGATCTAGTGAGATATAAATATCTTTTTCTTCTCTTATGAATTTGATAGTGTGCCTCCACCCCAGCCTTACCTTTATTTCCCATAACCCTGCTCAAGTAATCGCCAGCAGCAGCTGTAACTGGGTGCACATGGTCATAGTGGTTTCATAGGACTCCAAGTAAATCTGTGTGAGACAGATAATACAATAGCCAAGGGCTGTTCTAGACAATTCACCTAACCAGAGTGCTGGCCGAGGGCTGATCTAAGACAATTATGGAATAAACTAATATATGTAATCCACATGCAAATATGACCATAAATTAATTATCTAACTCCATAAATAGTAGACAGACCATGGCCTACTGAGTCTCTAGTACAGAAATGGGCTGCACATCAGGATCTCCCCTTGACAAAGGACATATCTCAATGTTACTATTTGAGGATGAGGAACTTCTTTTTGCTGACATACTAGGTAAGCGAGTTGGAATGAATGCACTCAAATTTTGAAATCTTAGCTAAAAGGATTGATTATGACATAAAGAGTCAAACAACTCTGGGACTAAGTATGGATCCAGACACATATAAACTTGCCCCTGAAAAGATGTAAGGGATGCTTTTCTGATCCTCATGGCTCAACAGCAGGGTGTCCCTTAGATGTTTGTCTGACCCTGCCCTCTATGCAGTAAATATAAGCAAGTGTACCTGGCCATCTAATCCTGTTAAATGACTGTCATATTTACTATTAAACTTGGTTAAATTGCTGGTTTCTATCAATAAACATATTGTAACTGTCCTGTTCCAAGTGAAGCGCATTGCTCCATCCACAACAAAGAGGCAACCAATTATAGGCCTTATAGCACAAAGACACTTACACGTATTTTTCAAAGTTGGGGAGAGAACAGAAATCTGGTCATAGAAGGAACACAGAACAGAAGGTCTTTTAAGGATACCATAAGTGCCTAGTATTATGTGTGTTCCTTTGTTTTCACTCATGTCTAAAACTCATTCAGGTGTCTCCACCAGCAAGAGAAAGAACTAAGTGATGGATTCTGATAAACAAAAGACCTCAAACATAGAAAAACCCATATAGTCTTTCAGGGGGTTTTAGAGTTGCCCTTTTTTTTTTTTTTTTGAGGGTTGGTTTTTTTTTTAAGCTATGCATGATTTGTTTTACGTTTAAAAACATAATTTTAGTAAGACAAATGAAGTGCTTTTAGTGACGACTGTAAGTAAATCAAACTACCTCTATTCAGTTCACATTTGAATAGAGAAAGCAAGTTAAATTATACTCAAACCATCTAACTATAAAAAAATACACTGGAAATTTAAGTAGAAATACTTTATTTAGTGTTACAGAAGTTACTGAAATAATCACTATCAATGTATGGATAACTCTAAATAGAGCTCTAGAGACATAAATGTTAGCTAAAAAATAAGAACTGGTTGGAGCTAACGCCTTAATTTTGATTGTTAAGACCTCATACGAACAAGAAACTTGTTCACCGAAAATCGTATTCAAGCATATTTCTGAACAGTCGCTTCAAATCGAAAACCTTAATCTATTACCTTCTGTCCATATTTCTCAAAATATCCAAACAAAAAAAGGCCAAAAAAAGGACTCTGTCAGGACAACCTTTGACTCCCCTATCTTTCCCATTGGATTTAACATTCATCTAGATAAGGAAAAACTCCTCAAGTTTGAGCAGATTCTGTACATCTCTCAAGGCACACAAATTCCAGATATATTCAGAAATTAGGAGATACTCCTTCTAAACCTTCTGGGAACTTTTGTATGTTAGACATGTACGTGTTTCGAGTACCTTTAACACAGGTCGTAAAACATTCATCATGTTGAAGCTATCTATGCCCTATAGATTCAAGGTTCAGGGAATATAAGAAGAACTTCAAAGAGCACTGCAGCTTCAAACCTGAGTTTAATTAGTTATTTATTAACCCAGATTGATGGATGAGGAAAAAATGAACAAAACTAGAATTACTTTTCACTGTATCTCCTGCTATGAACAGGAGAACTTCTCCACATTCACATGACTGTCACTTCCCAGTGGGATCTGCTTCTTATTTGGAAGGACTGCCATCCAGGCAGGGGCCAACAGAAGGAACCTCCAGGGCAGCAGACAAACAATCACTGAATTTCGAGTAGGGCCCTAGCAGAGAGGACAAGAAATTCCTACTACTGTCATCTTCTGCCTGGTAGTGAGAGCCACAGTGTGCTAGAAGCTTGCTGTAATTGCTGTAGATACGTTCAAGGAAGATGGTGCTGTCAGTCTTAGGAGAAAAAGTAATATTGAAAGGTGAATATAATAAACAGAGAAAAAAGATAAATAGTAGATTCTAAATACTAGAATACTCCCTAACTTTTAGGGAATTTTTTCTGAATCAGATCCTTCTGACTGTTTAACCTTTAAAACATCAAAAACACTGACAGTTATTGACTCCGTATAAGCATATGTTTACATGTATATACATATATGGACCTTTTGTCCACAGCAATGGACACAGTGTACCAGCATTTACACACATATCCGATAAATCAGCTGCGTACAAACTGGTCATCAACATCTCCCTGTGAGTAAGTACCAGACACTTCCCTTGTCAGTCTACCATTAGTCCCATTACAAGAAGTCTAGACACTTAAATAAGCTGTAGAAGTTTCAGACAACTAATGATTCTCTGTCCCCAGGCATTTGGCACCTACATCCTTCTGTTCAGTTTAGTTCCAAGTTCCTTCTGCAGATACTTTTCATAGCATACAATGAGAGCACAATAACAAAGGAAGCTGAGGTGCAGTAAGACAAAACTGATGAGTAGCATGAAAAATTCAAGTAATGTGAATAACTGGGACCAGAGTGGAGACATCTGAGAGTTCTTACAGAACTAAATTTCAAAGTAGCAGCATCATGGGTGAACTATGCCTTTTTAAAATACAGCTTCTTCTTCATGTAGTGGAGCCCCTAATGGATTTCTGTCTATAAAAGAGAAGCTAAAGAAAGAAACATGAATTAGAGGTTGGACAGTTTCTACACAATTCCCTGGAAACCCAATGCTTGATTTAAAGTCAAAGTAAGGTTGCTCCAGTTTTGTGTTCAGATTTTCATTTTTATTCAGCCAAGATACTTGAGAACAGAAAGCATGGGATAACTACAAATTAGGTAGTTATGTGAAATGTGCAGCATGTTTATGTGATTTTGTCAACTTAGTTGCATGTGCATCTTACCTAAGTTATTTTTGCTATTGTCAGATTTATAATAATTATTTTACATTTAGTCCTGACTGCTCATTTTATATCAAAGTTAATTTCCATATAGAAGTTTTCATTTGAACTCACCTTTAGAATCAAGCAGAACTTAGTATTGACCTGTAAAACATTCATATTTGGAGGTCTTTCCCAAGAAACAGCCTCCTATTCCTAAGCATTTGGCAATGAGGAAAAAATAAAATAATGAATTACAAATTACAGTTTAAAAAGGAATTAGATAAGAGCAAAATATGTTGTTGGTATCTGATGACTCTAGAATCTGTATAAACATTCAGTTACCTCTAGGCTGTAGAAGCTTTAACAAGGATTGAAAAACACTTTAAAGAAATCTAGACACCTAACATATTTCTATGCCTATAAGCTGAATATAGTGAATATATAAGCTGCGAATATAGTGTCTAGATTCTCCACATAATGCCTGAATAGAATTATGCATCTAAGAAAAGCATCTGGCTACACCTAGGGAAAAAAAAAAACAGGACACATGAAGGAGAAATTAGTGTTTCAGGTCCAGCTATAATTTCTTTACGGGAGCGCAACTTTTAGGATGACATATATACTTGTTTGGTCCCATAAACACACAGTAGTTACCTTTTTTTTAAAGGTGAATTAAATGTAAGTGCGATTGTACGAAGTCAGACTTCTTGAAATCTAAATGTTACAATCCAAATGTGTACGTCTGTATTTGCTGGCAGCTACTTTATTTTTAGAGGTTAAAACACATTTTAGAACATATGAAAAATCTATTTAATTGAATTCAGTTTCTGTAACAAATTACTGCTTTTTAACATACACATATTCATTGAAGATGTTTAAATACAAGTCACCTCTTGAACATAATTTGTTTGAATTTTTGTTGACACAATACTGGACTCTTAATTTTGGTTTCATTAAATTACCCAATAATATTCACCTTCCTCTCCTTCCCCTGCTTTTTTTTTTGTTTTGGGTTTTTTTTTAATGTAACCCATCCAAGACAAAGTTATTTAAAATATGTACCAAAAACCAGAAAAAGTTAAGTATCCTGAAAATTAAGATGAACATGCATTTCTAAGAGCTTTTTTTCTCTTACCTGAACCAGTGATTTTCACAGTCCTGTGACAAGCGTATGTTCTTTTCTGACACAGGAAGAAGAAAGAAATTGAAATGAGTGAGAAGATTCATTGACTGTTGGCTTAAGCATCTTAAGTGCTTTGTTTCTTTAAGTAAAACCTAATTCCAGAGAGATTTGAGGCTAAGGAGAAAGAACTGGGAAGGAAAAGGGAATTAGGAAAGAGGAAATAGAGCTAAAATAAGGGCAGGGAGAAGCTGAGGCAGAAAGGAGACTGAAGCTCCTTGGAAAATGTCTTCCCAGCTAATAGTAAATTAAATTCAAAAGGAGCTGTCTGCCCTGTCAAAGAGACATTAACTCATTCTGCCAGGGGCAGTGGTTTATCCTTGCTGGCTCATTTTTGCAATAAATTGGCTTGATAATTCATGTCAGATTTTCTTGCAGATTATAGTGAGAGTGTAGTGAGCATGAAAAAACAGAATATACTCTGCCCAGTGAAGTACTCCATAAGAAGTGTATTATTCTATTGCACTGACCATTCAATGAAGACATAAAAATAAGCTTCTTCCTCATAGGCCACAGGTACTCTGTCTCCAATATTGTTCCTCAAAATCAATTAAAAATACACCCTTGTATCAAGGTGATGTGTAAACCTCAGAAAAACTCATTCAAAAACAATTTTTAAAGGGCTTATGGTTGTTCACGTAAGACAAATAGGAGAAATACTGACAAGATATTCTCAAGAAGTCAAAACAACAAGAAAAACTTTACTGACCATTGTAGAAAAATAGAGAACTGTGGCAAAAGGGTTACTGCAGCAGTCAATCAACACAGAACACTTCTCAAAGCATTACCCTGACCCAATAAGCAATTTATAAAACTCTAAGCCCATTCAACTTTAAGTCATTCAAAAATTATGAGAAAAGGAAGTGAGAAAAAAAAAAGAGAGATGCAAAAGATATAGAAAAGGACACATAATTTCCAGCTCCTTGGTTTCAGGAGTGTTCAGCTGACAACAAATTACAAGAGAAGAGAGGGTCAAGACACATACTTACTTCGTGTTCAGCATTAAATACCCCTCAGCTTTCCTGGGCCCTGCCCCCAAGTCGGATTTCTGGTCATTTGGCTACTCAGGAGCTGGGTTAGGCCCTCCTGGGGCAGGTGTGGAGCATTGCCTCCGGTGCGACAGGAATTGGCAGCCACTCACAGGCTGGAATAGAAGCTCTAGGGATAGGGGGTGTGGAGCAGGGCACTTCCTCACCCAAGGCCCAGCCTGACTTTTGGACCACACACATGCACCCCAAAATGTCTTGAGACATCAATATCTCCAGCATGTCATATGAAGGAATTTGGATCTGTACCTAATGTCCTAAACAGGCACAGAATTTAAGGATTTTAATTTCTCAGGTGAAGTAAATTATTAAAATAACGTGTTTGGGAGTGGTCAAACAGCTAACATAATGCAACAGTTGCATTTTGCCTCTCTAGCATGAGAATGAAGTTTAAAAGTAATAAAATAATTTCAGACAAACATTTATGCATCAAAGCCAGAAACCTTAGACAAACATTTTTTTAAAACAAAACAACATTATTTTTGTTAATCTAACCAGAATGAGAAGATAAATGGGAACTGTTGAGGATTTTTTATGGTAATCCTTGAGGGTAATTAAATGCACATGTGAAATTTTCTCTTTTTAAATTATTACTAAGAAACACATTTAACAGTCCTACCAATGTAAAGGTTCTGCAAGGAGTCTACAAATATGTCCTGTAAGCTGAATCTCTGTATACACTTTCCCCAGGACAAATACTGTGAGCATCAGAGACATCTTAGCTTTGGGTCCATCCCCCAGCCAGAATCTGTGTCCAAAAATGACAGAACATTGCCTTAGAACAAATAGTTTTTCAAACATCAATTAAATTTATAACAACCACAGAAGCAATGTAGTCCTTTGTTTTACAAGAATAAAAAAAACTTTTTACCTATTATCTGAAGTGCTACCTCTTCTAAGGATAGTACTTTAAAAGCCAGTGAGATTAGAAATAATAATAAAAAAAAAATCTTTATTTTAAATGTAGTGTATTGCAAGTAAAAGCTGCAAAACCATGGGGTGAAATAATGTCACTAGCCTTGAAAAATAGCTAGGGTTTTCTTTTGCATTTGTTAATTTTTGTCATCACGAAAAGCAAAAAATGTTATCAATAAATTAGTAAATAACTGGAAAACTGTTGAGTTAGAGATTGCTCTGGTATTAAAATAATCTAAATGTTAAGAATAAAAGTATTTTCTTAGGTCTGCTTACAGACTTTTATGCATGATGCACTTGTTTATTTAGCACAGTAAGAGTCAAATACGGTGCAGCTGAACTCTTGACTGCCCTTGACTGCCTATTTTTCATTAAGAACTCAATATCATCTATCACAAATAAAATTTTGTTGGGTTTTTTTTCTGAATTAATATGAAAAATAATAACTAAATCTAGCACTTCAGAAAGCAAGCTGAGCTCTTAAATTACTATAGAGGAATTTTGCTTTTTTACAGCCTAGATCCATATCAATATATTCCTCTATATTTCCTCAGAAACACATTTATTCATTTTTCTCTCTGTTTAAAAAAAAATCTATTGAGAGACCAGTGTTTCAATAGCCACTAAATTATTTCCAAAAATTTACTGGAGCATTAGTTGTATCGGCTTCTTCTTGTAAGTTTGTAAATAGAAGTCTGGTTTCCCAAAAGCCTATTTTTGCTTTAATGTATTTCAGACAAAAAAAATGAGAAAGAATACTGTTCTGCACCTTTGAGTTGCTGGTTTAAATAAAGGATAAATTTATGTCTGTTTTTGAAAGGCCTCATACTGTGTGGCATTGGAAAAAGTACTGTGAACCTCTTGAAAACCAGCACACATCTGAGATTACTGTAGGTCACTAGCACCATTTGGGTCACATCAAGATTGAGCTACAGATGTTTTAAATACTGTCACTTTTCATCATTTATGTTTTAATGGTCAGACACTGCTGATGCATTTTGATGCTAGAGGGTGAAAAAGTCTAATTTGAAATACCAGCCGTGTAAAGTTGAAAAGCTTCCCCAGCACACTATACACACTCACAGACAGCAGGGGACTTTAACAGAGAGATGTTGAATTAAGCCTGGTTAACTCAGATGAAAGAGCCGTTCTCTTGAACAGGATGAACGCAATTTGTGCTACCAGATTTCCCTCTTATACCCCAGCACTCCACTGATTTAAAGAGGATGTTAAATTAAAGCTATAGCATAGCAGCAGGAGATGGTTCCAGCAGAGATGGCATTAAATTTAACTTTCTTATAGCAAAAGCTGTTGCATAAGAGACTGAGAGGGCAGCAGAGGATGAGGTTGAGGCTGTGTTTAGTTCTATGACATAAGCAATACCTCTGAAATTTATAATCTGAAGATGATAATAATGTTTCAGTAAAGCTTTAATCAGGTAGTCAAACTTAAAATGGGCAAATTTTTCTGCTGCTACAATGAATAACATAATCTTAGAAAATGGAAAAAGAAATATGCGGTGTTGGTTCTGATCTCAATAGAACCTGGCAGTGCTATTGGTATCCTCCACTGTTAGGAGAGGCAGTTCCTTCTAATCCTTTAGATTTTTCTAAATTGTAGGACTTTTTTTCTCTATAGGACGTCTATGTGCAATTCTCCCTGTTAGGCAGGCATCTAAGAAACTTGCTGGATCATATTAATCCATATTTGACTGGTTTATTGTCCATACATTAATGTTTCTTTCAGGGCTAAGTAGATTCTTGTGGGGAATAGTGTGCGCTCATATTCTGTTCTGGTATGTAAACATCATATAGCCTCATCTGCTCACTCAGTTTCTGGAACTAATAAAAAGACAAATGGATTATGTTTAGTTTAGACCACATTAAGTTTAAAACTCATCTGACTCCAGGGGTGTTTCCTATCTGTGGACAGAGCCCACTTCAGTTCCTATCATCACAGAATCAGAGAGTAATAGAATCACAGAATTACAGACTCAGAGTGATTGAAACTGTAAGAGACCTTTGGAGCACGTCTAGTCCAACTCCCCCGCTCTAACAGAACCACCTACAGATGGATGCCCCGGACTGTGTTAGGGTGTCCTGGACCATATCCAGATGGCTTTTCAATATTTCCAAGGAGGGACACTCCACAACATCTCTGGGCAACCTCTCCCAGTGCTTCACCACCCGTACAGTAAAGTACCTTGATGTTCAGAGGAAACACCTCTGAAAACATACTGGCTCTATTGACTTTGCACCTTCCTTCAGGTAATTAGGTAAATTGCTGGGATTTCCCATGGTTCTCCTCTTTTCTGAGCTAAAAACTCTCAGATCTCATTTTTACGTTGTATTGGAGTTATCTATCCATTAATCATCGCTGTAACCCTATCAGACTATCAATGTCTGATTAATATTTCAGGCAACAAATTAAATTCTTCAGAAGCAATGTATTTGTGAATTATACCCATTAGAAGAAATGTTCAAAAATTTGGTCTGATGAGAAAGGTTGATAGTAGGAAAGAAACTCAAAGATTCTCATTTCCTATAACTTGATTTTTGGGATTTTCTGAAATGTATGCATATGGTTTAGGATTAAAACAGTGCTTCTCACTTCTTAAATTATTTTGTTTTAAAAAATTACAGTTTTTGAAATAAAAAACTACTTTTAACCTTGAAGTTATAAAGTCTTACAGAGGAATCTATAATAGACAGCTTAAAGGTTTAGTGGAAGGATGATCCACACAATGAACTTCTCCTTTGTTTTCAACATTGTTGATAAATTCAACAGCGCACCATTTCTGCATTAAGATAATACTGTTTTTCACAAAATAGAGTCCTAGAAGGGATTTGAGCAATTATTATTAAAATCTTTTTACTGCATGACACACAATTAATGCTTTAGACTCATATAGTCCTTAGTATCTTAAACCTTTCTCTAAATATATTATGTTAATTCTGTCTTTACTGATACATATGCATTTTTATTGATGTCTATATAGATTAATCTGCATTCATTAGTAAGAAATATTCTGTTTCCTTTCTCAACAGGATGGAGTTTCCTCACTAGGAAATGCCTGTAAGGTTTTTTGAAAAGTTCTTAAAATGTGTAAGATTCACTGAAAACTCAAAATCACTCTAATTTCCCAGATATAAATGACATTTTAAGTTATGCATGGCTTTCTTTTACTGTTTTCAAGGCACTGTGAGAATGTTACTATTTGTTTCTTCATTTGGGAGTTAGAGAAAGGTTTTATGATTTCAGACAGGCATTAAAACTTCTGAAAGTTGTTATAGCAATATCTCTGATACAGGCATGAGTGGTAATACACTCCAGTTTTAACTCTGCTTCCTGTGAAGATAAAGAATTTCTTACAGTTTAATATTGTATAAGAAAAAAAGTCATTATTTAATACTTTATCTTAGTTGCAAATGTCATGGTTTAATGTCCGCTGGCAACAAAGCACCATCGTCACTCATTTCTCTGACACTAGAGTGGGGGAGAGAATGGGAAGAGTAAAATTGAGAAAACTCATGGGTTGAGATTAATAGGTAAATCAAAAGCTGTACACTCCAGCAAAGCAAAACAAGGAATTAATTCACTGAACATGGGCAGTCAGGTGTTCAGTCATCTCCAGGAAAGCAGGGCTCCATCACTTGTAAGGGTTATCTGGGAAGACAAATTCCATCACTCTGAATGTCCTTCCCTTCCTTCTTCACCCAGATTTCTATGCAGAGCATGATAACACGTGGTATGGAATATCCCTTTGGTCAGTTGGGATCAGCTGTCCCAGCTGTATCCCCTCCCAGCTTCTTGTGCTCTCTCAGCCTCCTTGTTGGTGGGTTGGGATAAGAAGCAGGAGAGATCTCGGCTCTGTGTCAGCACTGCTCAGCAACAACAAAAATATATTTGCCGAATATATTTGCTGTATTATCAACACAGCAACAGTCCAAAACATAGACCTACACCAGCTCCTATGAAGAAAATTACACCAAAACCAGCACAGTCCTTCAGTGGAAACATGAGAATACTTTAAAACTGACTCAATGAAAAATAGGAGCTGAGAAAGAAGGGAAGGACACAGACTATAAACAAGATTAACTATATTTTAGAGTGAATAGTATCTGCAATGCTGTGGAAGATTAAAAAGCCTTTGCAGACTAGGAATTTCACACAACACCTATGCTGAAAATATAGATAAAGTTTAAATAATGAGAAGTCAAGATTAATCTTGTGCTGTGGAGGATTGGTCACTCAATTATTCCCTAGGTCTACATACAATAGTCCCATGGTTGTGGCAGCTACCACCAAAACTGATAAACAACTGGGGGTTTGGTGTAGTTTTTTCCTTACAAGGAAATTTTTGAAAAAGTAAAAATAAAATGGATGGTGACCAATGAGACATCAAAGAAGACATATTAAAAAAAAATCAAGCAGATAACTCACTAGATGAACCAAAAATAAATCAAAAGGGTTTACATGAATAAGTCGGGGGGAAATTCCCTGCGGAATGGAGAGATATTACAGGGTGGTGGTGGCGGTGGTGACTGGCACATGCCCTCACATAAAGTGCCTAAAATGTGTGAATGGTGAATGTGTCTTATGTAGTGTCTTGCTGGAAGCATAAAATGTATAAATTAGAATTCATCATACCAATGTAACTCCAGTTCAAAAAATGATCACCAAAAAATTATATACTTTATCTCTTTGAGACTATTACATGTATAATCGGCCATATTTTGAGTATAGCACTGTCCTGGGTAAAGGTAATTTTGCTCTTTTCTGTAGATTTCATAGTGAGATCAGAAAATACATTATCATCCTGTATTTTCTTCAGTATATGCAATGAAATATGATTTTTATTGCCCAGATTTTATTTAGTCAGATCTTGGATTTGCTAAATTTCAGTATGTGTCAAAACACCAGCCTTTTCTTGGAGTCAAGCAGTGGAAGGAGAGACTGAATAGTGTCAAGACTTTTTCATGTTACCAAAGTTCTGAAGGATCTTAACTGTGGACTTCCAAATGTCTTTCAGGAGGTGGTTAAGTGATGTCTCATAGAGGTTACATGGCTTCTACTTTGTATTACTGAGAATAAAGAGCGTGTTGCAACTGTTTATGAGGTGCTTACTGTTATGCGTTTTCACAAACAGGTAAGATGAACCTAACAGCACCCAGAGTGGAGCAGTAAATGCCTAATTGCTAAGGAAACTCATTCCATAGTTCTCAACCATTCAGCATTCCCTCACCATTAAACATCAATCTGGCTGGGATTTGAATCTTCACTTAACAGAAGATAGAAATAATCCATTACCTTCCATGCTTAATCTTAAATTAAAAGTTTTGAAATGACTGAGAAGTGGGGGGAGGAGGGAAACGGAGGGGAGATATTACTTTTTGTAGAAGATTCATAACACTTTTATGATTCAGTGAGATCACTAAAATATTATTTTGCTAAGTATTAAAATTTAATCTATCTTTTGACATTTAGAAGATGCTTAGGGCTACAAATAAGTTGATGAACTAAACAGAAAATAAGCTGCCCTATGCTTTGCTGTGCAGTTATAAAAGAGCTGTTTCACTTGGTTTCTTTTGTTCAAACTGTAGCCTTCTCCGCGGCCATGGGAGCTGGACAGTGCCGGCTAGCCACTCCCAGAGCTTGGCCTGAGGTGGCCACAAGATTGGCACTCCCAAGTCCTCCTCATGGACCCTTGGTAGTGGCGCCGTCTGCAGTGTGGGAGGTGCAGGTGAGAGCGAGGCGATGATGCCCCGAGGTAAAGGAAGGAAAGACTGGACACTTGTGTGGGTGTCAGGGAAACTTTATTCCCAGATGGGTCCAGGGACAAGTGTCAGAGAAGGAAGGCTTGGGGAGGCACTGATAAAGGGAGTGGGTGTGAAGGGAGGAGACACAGAACAACCAATGAGCCAAGGGCAGGGGAGGAATGTAAAACACAGCTGAACCTATGGGGGTTACACAGAGGAGGGGAGAAGCCCCGTAGGCAAATCATGTAACAGGGTAGGGATGATTGATACAGAAAATTCCGCAAATAAAGGGGGTGGTTACAATGACAGGCAGGGGGAGTGGGTGGCACCATAAGGAGAGGGAGAGACTTATAAGGGCAGAAGGGGAGGAGCAGAGGATCACTCACTTTGAGGGGCAGGCCACGGGCAAGAAAGGTAGGGGATAACATGGAAGGAAGCATCGTGAGGGGATCACATAGGGGGAACTGGGGACCAAACCATTTCTAAACTGAATACAGTTAACAGAACCAACATTAACAATCTTTTAAAACATGCAATGCCACAAACCAACATTATTTTCTCAATAGTATGTCTTCTAAAAGAGGGTGTTTTGGGAAAGAAATGTAAGGGGAACATTTATGTACTTAGAAAATTTTCAAGGGGGTAATTTTAAGACATCCTAATTCAAACCAACAAAAAATATTAGTTCCTGCTGTGGGAGTGATAAATATTTAATGTACTATTTATAGCGAAGAAAAAATTATCTGTACTACTTCAAGCATATGCATCTGATCACCCCAATATACAAAGTGTAGGACAAATTAGAATATAAGAAAAATTGAAAAATATGAAAAGGATTTCAAAGAAAATTTAGGGATTTTATGATAACTTGATGACATATATATTTAAATATATGAATATCACATTAATTTCTTATAGTGTGTATGTGCTTGAATCTATCAGAGGAATGAAATGCAAAGCATGCATCTGCCTGGACTTCAGCAAAGCACTTGATATAGCACCATGTGGAAAACTACAGGTCAAATGAGAAAAGATAAAAATTACTAGAACTGCAAAATTATCAAGGTTCTAGTTAAAGGGGAGAAGACAGCAGATATTGATGCTAAATATATCATGAAAGACAAATGAAATAATGTTTCTCAAGGGTTAGGTCAATAATACACTTAAGTGAATTCAAAGATATAATATATGAATCAAGGATACCTCGAGAACTTTTACCAATGTTGAAAATGTAAAAATCATTGTAATTCTAGAGAAAGTGAAGGCTCATTCCACACAAGTACTGCTTAAATAAGTAAAAGCAATCAGAATAGAGTCATTGAAGAAAATACAAACAAAGCAGGAAATAATTTCTGCTAACAGTGTTTGCTCTTCGGTTCTATAAAAGAAAATCTGTTACTTTGACTTTCAATGCCAATTTTGGCTAAGATATTCCTCTTTGTGTTGCAGAAAGTTACTTGTACAGATGTGTACGTTTCAGTAAGTGGTGAGTAACTGATGAATCAGTTCTAGCTGACAGACTGGTAGCTGCACAATTTTAATGATCTTTTTAAAACTGTCTGTTCATACTCACGGGAGAAAAATTGGGTGAATTTTGGTACCAAAGAGGCATACAACTTTTGACAGTACAAAATTCTGTGATTTTTAACTGGAAATTGGTAAGAAAAATCACTGACAAAACCTAAGGGCAGAAATTCAAGCTCAATGAAGGAGTTGTATCATATTCAGTCCTATGAGGTACTGATATGTCACAGCTGTGAATAATGCAAATGGTGTCCTAGGATTTGTCAACTGAGTTAGGACAATATTAGTTCCATTATACAAAATTCTGGGGAGATAGTCTCTGAAATATGTGCTCTGGTCATTCATATTGGAAGGAGATGAATTTAAGCTGACAGATGGAGAGAACTTCTGTGATAATGCAGAAAATTGAAAGTCTATTATATGAGAAGAGATTGGAAGCACTAGGCTTGGTTAGTCTGGTGACAGAGGCAAAAAAGGGATAAGGTTGCTGCCTATAAATTCATCAAAGGTTTCAGACTGTGTAAGGTAAAGGGTTGGTAACGGAACAAATGGATAATAAATGTTTTGCTTGAAACTGAATACCTAGTAATTCTATGGCATGTATGGAAGCCTAGCGTTTACGAAGAGTTACAGGAGAAAAACCAAAGATTAACAAAACAATGATTACTTTAAATAGATTTTCATATTTTTTAAAGGATTAATGACTGTGATTCATACTGCTACATGAATGTATTGCATGAACAATAATAGGTCACATGTATTGAAAGACATATATATATATGAAATATATACATTAACTATAGGCCTGCATGACTTTAAATACCTGGTCAAACATCTGGAAATATGAATCCGAATAAAATCAACCAACTGATTTGTTATAGAGCCAGTTGTTGGCCTGGGAGTTACAGATTCTAATATCTGTACAGGGTGGAAAGAACTCTCTTTGTTGGAATTCTTTAAAAAGATATTTTCAGTTTGCCTCTAGGTCATCATGAACTTGCACATTAATCTGTAGCTAAAACAATTCATCTAATTCTCAGCTGTCTTAATTTGATAAAATAAATCCCACTCATAAAGTGTAACAGACCTGAGTAGGGAAAAATACCTGTCACTAGCAGAGTCTCTCAGATTACCTAGGGAAAACTGCAGCCTAATACAAGAAACTGGAAGGGAAAGAGACTAGGGCTGTCTAGAAGAAGTAACTTGACCTCAAAATAAATGAGATTTAGTAGAGAAAAAAGTAAGGAGTGTGTGAAGAAGATAATAAAAGTTATATATTCTATGGCAGTGTGAAAATAAAATGTTGGCAATAGTAGAAAAATTATGGTAAGATGACTCCAGGGACATATTTTGGCAAAGGAAAAAAACAGCAACACAAATCGTCTATACCCACAGCCAATGACAATCAAATATAATCTAGAAACACTTGAGAAAAGTTCTGGTTGAACAACATGCATTGTGATAGACTGGTAGAATTTAGGGAGAATATATCCATGTCCAGAATCTGATTTTTTTCCTCATATATATATATATACATATTCTGCTACTAGTTCCTAGCTATCTGTTTTCTGTGACAACTCTTCAGGATTCATACAAAATTAATATTGCCTCTTTCTTCTGCTCTTTACCACTTTCTGGTAAATACCATTCCTATTGAATGCTCAGTTATTGAGGCCCTTGGGGTTATTCTGTGTGCATTTTTAATATAGGTATTGTTCTGACATGAATAGAAGCTAGTGAAAGCATAGGTGCTAAAAATAAAATCTAAATATTTACAGGTAGAAAAATAGAGGCCTTAGTAAAATGCAAATGCTGCTTGGGTAAGACAGGCATCTCCAGTGCCTTAGCCCAGGCATTTTGTTTCATTTTAGTGACATCCTTGGACATATCTTCCAGTTCAGTGTGGATGACTCAGATGTCTTAGGTGGCTGTGATGGATGCACTCAATCCCTTAACCAAACCAGCAGTAGTTCAACACAGGTTTCAAAGGAGGTAAAGGCATGACCTGCAGGCAGTGCAAGATCTCCTCCAGTTCCATTCTGTTCTCTGAAAACCCACAAAGGAGCAGAATAACACAGTGAGCATTGATGCACAGGTGCTTGAGGAAGAAGTAGCAGGGACATGTTGTGAACCGACTGCAACCCCCATTTCTTGTCCTTGTAGTGCTGTGGGGAAGCAGGTAGGGAACTCGGCATAAAAGTGGAGGCTGAGAAGAAAGGACAGGGGTGGAGATAATAGTTCTTTTACATCCACAATGACAAATATATTTCTCATCAGGAAATAAGAATCAAGGTGCTATAATGGACTGACCAAAAAAATTTTTAAAAGCATTATGCACTTTCTGATGTGTGTACATTCATGTGATTTCTGAGAAAGTGCAATTATATCTAAAAAATGAGTGATACAATGTAAAATACATGAAAAACTATGAAGTAATTTTATTAAGCAAAAATTTAATTCAAAAAGCTTCCCGGTTTTAAAAATATTTTAGACCAGCAGTAGGATTTTATAAAACAAAAGACTGCCTTCTCTTATGTCTCTAGAGAGATCATCATCACAGTATAAATTTATTATATATTTGCATACATCAATATCTTTGAGATCTTGTTACCTGTTAGCTTGCTGGAAAAACAGACCTAATATGATAAACTGAAGTATTTGATATAAAAGCCTAACAACAGACAACTGTATTAAACCAGGCTCATCTAACACTGATTAGGTCTCTGAGACCTTCAAAGTGAAATGAAATCACACAAGGGCTACAGAAGACCTGCACTGGCAGCAGGTGGGCAGGATATTCAGCAGCATCTCAAACAGTATTACATTCTCATGGGTAGGCAACAGAATCAAGACCCTGGTATGCAACCTGGGATTAGCTGAACTGTTCTCTAGACATCACTGACTTTCCTGATTAGATTTACATTTACTATAATCTAAATTCAGACACCTAGTTCAAGTAAAGACACTCAGGTATAGATATATAAAGACATTTGAGAATAGACAGATAAATGCAGTTATTACTGAGCTGAACCCAACACCTAAAGCTCATTAGAATTCAAACATAAATGCAAAAAAACAGCTTTATTAATATTTTAAAAATGTTTTTAATTCATAGTTTCTAATCCATTTTGTATACACATTTAATTTTTATACTCTGAAGATAATAATTTATAAAGTATGACCAGTGTCATATATTTTAATTTTAGCTGTTTATTCAGTCTTTACTTGTGCTACTTCATGACCTATTTCCCATTAACATTTCCTGTAAAGAAGGCATTCAGCTGCTATTACTGCCTTTGAGAATAATTTCTCGATGTTTTTCTGCAAGGAGAGAAATTGCAGTTAGCTTGGTTTCTAAAAACCTGACAGCTATAACAGAATTTTTTTTCATGAAAGCTAGGTTTGTAAGAATCTTGCAGCCCAAACCTGGGGTATATATTAATTTGACCGGTGTAGAATTTCATTCTAGTTATCTGTTATGTTTTTATCATAAAATATTGTAGATTTCAGCAGAAGTGGTAATATTTCAAAGTGGCATAAACATTTCAGAAGATGGCAGCTCCTGTCTTTGTGATCTGACAACTATAAGCAACATTTCAAAACAAGACAAGACATGTCTTTTACGTTACACTAAGAAAAACTTAAAATCATCAAACCCCTAGATGTTTATGAGATATTAATGGTTCAGGTGTCCTAATTTTAATAACTGAACTCTACAGGAGTACGTCTTTCAAAGGATGCGTTTTACGCAATATACCTTTATTTTTCAGTAGCTTCTGATATGACTCAGAATCAGAATCTTTGACATGACAATAACAAAACAAAGCAAAAGAGCAACAACAACACAAAACTAAACAAAAAAAAGCAACAAGCATTAAAATGGGCCAAAATTAGGACTGGGCTGTAAGTTTTGAAGATGTATAATACAGTAAATCTAACACCAGAACTATCCAGGGAATGCTTGGATAACTTCAGGTCATCTTTATCCTGTCATAAGAGAATGTAACAGGTATTGTTCAAAGAATTGCAGAATCATGAAGTTTAGAAGTAACTTCTAGAGGTCGTTTAGGTTCTAAATGCATCTTCTGTGCAGAGCAGTTAAATCAGATTGCTTTCAGTAGTGTGCAGTAAGTTTTTGAGTATTACCACAGACAAATATCCACAATTTCTCTGGGCAACCTGTTCCTGCATTTGACCACTCTCATATTAAGAGCTGTTCACATTTTTCTTGTAAAACTTCACAGCATGTTCCCTTTTCAGGCCCAGTAGGGAAATGATTGCTTTTTCCTCAGCTGAGATATGTACAAGCATAGAAAAACAAGGTCACTGAAAGTTACTTGTTTACTTGTCTTTCCATAACTATTCGGTGTCTTCATTTCATGCTATTAAAATCAGAATTACCTCAGGTGTATGGAGTACAATGCCCTCATAGAAAGAAAGGGAAAACCTTGCAAACTCCAACAAATTAAGATGATCCTCTGAAAACTGAATTTCTTACATTTTTATGCATGGCTATAGTTTTCTTCTGTCTTCTGGTAAAGTGTTTTGTGTTCTGATCTGAGTGAGTGCAAGATGGAGAGACCAGTGCTAATGGTTCACCTCTTCATTATACAAAAAGAAGCAAATGAGAACAGGGGTTTAAACTCTTAGCCTACATTTCCCCCCCCTTTTTTATCTTCAACTATTTTTTTATTTCTTTTCATTTTCATTTCCATTCTTAGTTAAATATCTATATGTACTTATTATATATTCAGGTCTATTTGTCTATATATTTTAAACCAAAATAAAACTAAACTAACCATCTGTTATTAATTTGCAACGTTCTGTTTTCATGCTTTAATCAAACTGAAGAATAGATGTGGGAAATGCAAAGGTTGACATCTCTATCCTATTATAGCTGTAGTCTGTAGCTGTTTTAAACACTCTTCTTTTTTCTTTTTTTTTTTTTTTTTTTTTTTTTTTTAGTTTCCTGCAGTCTTTTTTCTTGGTTTTCAGTAATAAATTTGTTCAAACTCTGTGTGTTCTCTAAAGATTTCTAAAGGTAGTATATACTTCAAATCACAATACCCACAGCCTAAATTATGTTAGCCAGAGTTGTAAGGTAAATGTTTGGTTCAAGTCTTGCAAATAACGTTTGAGTTAACAAACCTTTATTCATTTCCTAATATTTTTTCACATCCTGAATGTTCTTCTATTGCATATTTAAATATTATCTCAGAACAGTGAAATATCTGCAGCTTCCACAGAAAACAACACTGGTCTTGGTGATCCAGGTGCCAAAAGAAACCTGTAATAACTAATTTGTCCAGGGCAAGAAGGCTGGTGAAAGGCTCTAGAGCACAAGTACTATGATGAGCAGCTTAGGGAGCTGGGTTTATTTAGGTTTGATAAGAGGAGGCTCAGGGATGACCTTACCTTTCTCCACAGATTGTAGCAAGAAGGGGATCACCCTGCAACCAGTGACAGGACAAGAAGACAATGTCAAGCTGTGCCAGCAGAGATTCAGGCTGGACATAAGGAGGGATTCCTTCATGGAAGGGGTTGTTAAACATGGGAATGGACTGCCCAGGGAGCTGGTGGAGTCACCATCCCTTGAAGAGTTTAAGAAAAGACTGGATGTGGTACTTATCACCATGGTCCAGTTGACAAGGTGGTGACCAGTCAAAGGTTGGACTTGATGATCTCAGAGGTCTTTTTCAGTAGAAATGATTCTGTGGTTCTGTGATTTTCACTTGCCCAAAATGTGAAGCTATTCCTTTTAGTATTCGATAAATACGTGCCTGATCTGTACAACTTCAATTGTCAAATCTGGTTACATAAACGTGGAATGTTTTTCAGCCCTGCAAATCATCACGTACAAATATCTGGCTGTGGATAAGGGAAAGTAAATCTTACAGAAAAATAAAACTGTATATCTTTTAAAGATTGCAAAACAGGTTCTAAACAGTTTGTCAAAGTGACTTGTAAAAGAATTGAAATTCATCTTACTTTCTCCTTTTTTCTTTTAGTACATTTAGTTTTATTTATAGCTGTCCTTCCTCTGTCTTTTGTTACTTTTCTGATGTCACTTTTGTTTTAAAATCTCTTGTATCTGCCTTATTCCAAGGCATAATAAGTTATTTTGGTTTTTTCCTTTTCAGGAATCCCAAGACCTGGACACCAGAGGGAGAAGTCTGGAGGAAGGAAGATTTATCCTTGGTAACAAAGTATCAGATTAGGGAACAACTTAGAATTCTAGAATCATAGCATGAATGGAATTGGAATAAATCTTTAAGGACCATCCAATCTAAATCACATTACATGGGCAGGGATACCTTCCTCTAGATCAGGGTGCTCAAAACCTTTTTTAACCTGCTTTGAACAGTTGCAAAGATTTGGCACCCGCAGGGTTCTCTTGGCAACCTGTTCTAGTGTCTCACTGGCCTTGTAACAAAAAAAAAAAAACAAAACCAAAAAACAAACAAACAAAAAAACCAAAAAAAGACACCAAAAAACTCAAACAAACATTCATATTCTATTTAAATCTCTCTCCTTTCAGTTTAAATCCATTACCCCTTGTCCTGTTACTTCAGGCCTGGGTAAAAAGTTCCTCTCCATCTTTCTTATAAAACCACTTTAAGACTCAGAAGACTGAGTCTTCTGTTTTACAAGATGAACAACCCCAACTCTATTAGACTGTTTTGATAGCATAGGTGTTCTATCCTTTTGATGATTTCCACTGCTATCCTCTGAATGTGCTCTAACACATCCATGTCTTCCTTGTAATTGGTATTCCAGAGCTGGATGCAGTACTCCAGGAGGAACTCTCATGAGAGCAGAGAATAGGGAAAGAATCATACCCCTCCATCTGCTAGCCATTATTCTGTTGATGCAGACCTGGATATGATTGACTTTCTGGGCTGCAAGCATACAGTACTGGCTTATATTTTTTCAACCATCAGTATCATCAAGTCCATGTCCACAGGGCTGTTTTCAAAATATTCATCTTCATGGTGCTGGGAGTTGCCCTGCTGACCCAGGTACAAGACTCTACACATGGCCTTGTCAGCTTTATGAGGTCCATCTGGCTGTACTCCTCAAGCCTGTCAAAGTCTCTCTGGAAGGCATTTCCTCCATCTAGTGAATCAACTGCATCACTCAGCTTGGTGTTCTTTAGATCCTACAACAGAGGTGTTTTATTATCATGTATAAGTAGATTTTCATTCAAAGACAGTGAGTTCCTCATAATTTGGCAAAAGTTACATTAGTATTCTCCGATATTAACTTCACTTTTTAACCTTATCCCCTACATTGATTTAATTATAGAGCTTACATGCCGAAGTAGCTAGACACTGTGAAAGAAAAGCAAATTCTTTTATCTCATGCTTCCACCAAGCTCCTTGTTGGAGTCACAGTGTAAAACCTCAGCTCAGTAGGAAAATGTCATTCTTGCCCTTTGATGTATTTAGATTATGAGTCACATAGAGCTACCAACTATTTGGTTTTATTATGAAAAGAGAAAATTATTACAAATGCATTTTCAGCGAAGCTCTCACCTAGGAACTAAAACCATTGCTGAGATTAAGATAGGTCTCTTTTTGTGTGTCTCTTGTGACTTATCAGCTGAAGTCTGTTCTCTCCCAAAGTATTATATGACTTCAGCATATTGCTTCACAGTAAGAGAGACTGGAAAAGGCACAAGTGGGTGCTTTTGGATAACTAAAACCCTGTTTATGATAACACTTCATAAAAACTGAGTTGTTTTGCTTCGTTATTGTAGAATTTATTCAAGGAATATACCCACAGAATCTGTCTTCCTTTAGGCATCAAACTTAGATATTTAAATCCGAAAAAGTTATAAAAATTTTGCGGTGAAAGGAGTGAGATATGTACTTCCATTGTAGAGTCTTTGATGACATTCTAAGATTGACAGGTAAGAAAAGTCAGATATACTAAAATTTATATCTGCTTATTTGTCAATTCCCCTCCAGACAATGACATTCATATAGTGAAGACCTCTGGAACAGATGCAAATAAATGAAGAATGATTTTTTGAAGGCAAAGATATCTATTGTCTTTTCATGTAAGCTGCTACACTGCCAAAAAGGACCTAGTTTATCTTTCAATAAATTTGGACTGTTTTGGACAACATGTTTGTACATATGTGTTCTTAGTGAAACTTGGTGAAAACTGTTCTTTCTGATATCAGAATGACAATGATATATTGATTTTACACTTAAAAACAGAAAGAACACAAGTGGTCCTTATTTAGGCATTGGAGTGGGTTCTCCCCACTCTGCTTTTCACTATATTTGCTGTACATGTCAAAGTTTTGGTTGCAGGGATGCTTCGGGGGTGGCTGTTGTAAGAAGAGGTTGGAGTAGCCCAATGCTGGGGACGGACAGTTCCTAGTAGGTCCACAGTGGACTTCAGTCTGTGAAAGAACCGATGGTAAGGAAGGAGAAAATTGTGAGGAAGAAAAGGCAGAGAGGAGCTGATATGGATTCATAACACTTGATTGCCCATCCCACCCTGACCACTCTAAGGAGCTGGGTAGAAAAGTCTGGAGAGAAATAGTGAAGTTTGGTCTGAAGAAGCAGGGTTAGAGGAAAAGTGGTTTTTTAAAAATAATTTGTCTCCCCATTACCTAAATCTACTTGACAATAAATTTTCCCCAAGCTGAGTTTGTTTTGTCCTTTATGGTAAATATGTGTAGTTTGCCTATGTGTATTTTGTATTAGTCTTTTCTTCCAATTTTCTCACCCTGTCCTTTTGAGGAGGGCAAATAGCAAAATTTTTACACAACCATAATCACAAACAAGTTATTTTTCTCATTAAAATAGCTAGGACCCAGAGGTTATTCTATATCATCTCACATCTTTGCCAGGGAGTCCCTTCTGGGGAAAAGGGTTTCCATACAGTCAAATAAATGTGGAAGAAGGAGTGGTGGGATGATGCCAGTTCTGAGCCTGATGGAACATCTGGAGAGTGCTGGTTCCAAGCTGGAGGGAGTGGTTGGATAATGCCAGTTCCAAGCTGGGGGACCAGTTGGGGTCACGTGGCTGTGGTCAGGTTGGACACTGTGGAGCGCATTTTGCATGTGAATCACGCTCTCCCTTTTGTACACTTTTGTTCTTAATATTGTTGCTGATACTCTTTGTTTTCTTATCCTGTTGCTGTTTCCAGTACATTTTTTTTTATCTCAACTCCTGATCTTTACCTTTTCTGCCTCCAGTTCTCCTCTCCAGCCCACTCCAGAGAGACGACAGAGAGGGAGGAGGAGGTGGAGCAAGAGACAAGCAGCATGATTTGGAGAATCTCAGTGGGAGCATTAAACTGGGAAGTAACATGTCTAATCCACAAACTCAGATTCCTTCCCAAAAAGTATTTGAAAAAAAAGTATTGCAAGTGTGATATTTTTATATTCAAATTGTCTTCTGATACACATTACAGAGATTTGAATTTTTTTCCCCAATCCAATTTAATTAATGCAGCTATCATATCTTAAAATCATACTAAAATGTTATGGCCTTTTGTGAAGATTTCTTAGTAATGCTGACAAAGCTAATTTCCCAATTAAATACAGCATATCTATAGGAACATGGCATTGTATCTGAACTTATTATTTAGGCAGTAGTGTAATGAATCTCACAGCAGTGCTACACTGTCAAGATTAACTGTGTTTTTAATTCCAGTCATGATTACGAATCACGCTTCTTTGACATACTTGATTGCTCTCTTTACCTCTCTTACCGAGTCTGAGCTGGACTGCTTATGTCTATTCCTTGTGCCTGAGAGAAAGCAGGGCTTTGTATGCCATTGATTCAGGTGGTTCCCTGAACACACAAAGATGAGACTTATCTTCTAAATCATCAT
>JAYDZK010000001.1:71079929-71134719 GCA_034509185.1 Euphonia xanthogaster
AAGAAAAGAAAAGAAAAGAAAAGAAAAGAAAAGAAAAGAAAAGAAAAGAAAAGAAAAGAAAAGAAAAGAAAAGAAAATGCTGAGTTTTATTATTTGATTCAAGGTTCCTCTATGTTTTACTAACACTAAAACTGAAATACCTTAAAACATGACAGAGTGAAACTTGTAACCTGATTAAGGCAGCTGGAGTTTCTCCACTGTTTTCAACAAAGGTGAGAAATAGTTCTGATGAGCTCTGATTTGTCAGGAAAGCTTTCACTAAAAAATCTCTTTCCTGATGTTCAGAGGGAATCTCCTGTGTTTCAGTTTCTGCCCATTGCCTCTGGTCCTCTCACTGTGCCCCACTGAAAAGAGTCTGACTCTATTGGTTTTGCACCTTCCATTTAGGAATTTATATGGATTGATAAGATTCCTCCTGGGTCTTCTCTTTAGTCTAACAGTCCCAGCTTCCTCAGCCTTTCCTCACAGCTATGGTCCAGACCCTTAGTCACCTTAGCAGCCCTTTTTAGGATTCTGTGTAGTATGTCATTGTTGCCCTTGGACTGGAGAGCCCAGAACCGGTTCTCAAGAAGTGTTTACCAAAAAATGGTCATGGTGGAGAGAAAGACAGGGATTTGTCATAATGAGTGTATTTTTGGCTCTGAAGTCAGAAAGAATACAATGGTTCCTTACCTACAGCAAAACCATATCAGACACTTCTATTTCACTAAAAAACCTGGTTGCCTGTGAGATGGTTATCTTTCTTCCAACAACATCTTTTATACCTGTGAAAACAAAGGTTACCAGAAAATATGAATCAGTTCTAACTTGCCACACATCAAAGCATCCCCCCTTAGAGCACCAGCAGAGATGTGGCAGGCTTTAGCAGATCCAAAGCCCAGTAGAGATGCAAAATACTACTTTAATTTACATATGCAGGTAAGGAGTATGGGCCTTTTTTGGCCTGGGGTAAGAGGACATATTTTATGTGATTAATTAGACTGGAATCCAGACATGATAAACAAGTCCTTTTCATAATTTTTTTTGATTGCTGCTGGTCCATTGCATTGTTTTGCCTGGCTGTTTTAACTGCTAGAGACCTTGCCCAGAGTAACGATCTGCTGGGCAGATGTTGTTCTGCAGGTTGGCTGAAGGTTTCTCTGCAAAACTATTGTCCTTATTCTTAAGATTGATACAATTCAGTAGTTCCCCCAAGCACCATCTTTTCCAAAAAGCCCAAAAATTTAAGGACTGAGCAAATTTCACAGCTGCTTACTGTGATGATAATACTGCCTATGTGACTGTCAGCTCTCTGATTGTCCTTCTCTTTCAGCTTCCCACCAGAGCCCAGTACATATCCCCAGCACTGTCAAGATAATAAAAAACTGATAGTGGGAAGAGAGGTAGGTAAAAAAAGTCACACTCACATCCTAGCCTATATCCCTCTTTTCTGTCTTCTGTCCACTTCTGGCTGCTGGCAAATTCATGGTCCTCTGAATGCCAGAGAGTAGCTCCTGGGACAAGTAAAAAACAAGACAAGTTGGAGAAACAGCAAGACAAGAAGTCTCCTGTTGTTGGAGTCAGATTACCTGGACACCCTGAACAAAATGCCTATGACAGCTGAGCAATCAGCTGCCAAATCTCATCTCATCCATACCACTCCTCCAACAGCTGCCACGTGTCTGTTTCTCTCACTTTTCCATGCTTATGCTATTCCCATCGACCATCATCCTTGTATCTCATTCAATTGCCTCCAGACCCAACACCTAACTTTGCCGTGGTATTGATTACAAACTTACTTGACAGAAATTAATAGAAAATTCGTGCATTAACGGAAGTTTTTTTATATTCTAATACCTCTGTATCTCAAAACAGAATTGAAAATCACAATTTAAAAAGTGATTAATAATTTTAATATTTCAGTTATTCAAAAAATTAAAATATAAATTATGTCATCAAGAACTAATGTTTGAAAAATTGAAACCATCACCTGACTTTTCTGAGCATTTTTGCCTGTTTAGATAATTAAATTCACAGGGCATTAATACTTTTCATATATCCACTGAAAATATTTTACCACTTTGACTGTTACATTTTGCCCTCCAAAATTACTTAATTTCAAATTATGAGAAAAGATATTTGTAATACATGTATGAGAAAAGATCCAGGAATTAAAATTTCATAAATGCTTCAGCTAGCCTGAAAGATTTTGTTAAAATATATTTATTCAAGAAAGAGAAGGTTAATGTAAATATCTTAAATTACACTAGAATTTATAACATTTTTGAGAACATTGTGTCACAGCCTTTCTCATCACTAATAGCAGATTCTTTGGCAGCTTCTCAAGCTAACTGGTAATGAGGATTGCTCTGTCATAATAGCATAACCATAGACTAACATTAAACCATTAAACATTCCAGGAAATGCATAGAAGAGTACAATTTAAATTAGTTAATCAGAGGGAATAAAGAGTAGCAGTCAAGCAAAGCAGTGCATGGTCTTGGAAAGAACAAAATAGTGTTGTCAATAATTCAAGTAAATTAATAAAAAAAAAAAAAAAGAAGAAAAAAAATTTGCCATGTTTGGGTATGTGACTGGCTGTAAGGATTGTTTTGTAAATTAATAAATTAAGATCAAATACTTGATCAAATATGCTATTATGCTAATCAGGCTTTCTGTTGCCAAGTTCTGTATTCAACTTTTCAGGGTTTAAAAATGTCCCTGGAGTTCTAGTTTTACTGGGGAGTAAATTGAAAGTTGCATATGGAAAAATGTCAACATCAATGGCCTTGTAACTACTAACTTTAATTTACTGACCTATTTGAATTTAGAAGGAAAAAAGAAGAAAAATCACATTAATCAAATGCTTTGATTTTATTATCCTTATTGAAAAAGTCTTTCAGTAATCAAAAGAAATAAGGAAAGAAAGGGAAACTCCTTTAATCACAGAAATTGTTAACTGAGTGGCATACATATGGAGATGGAAAACTTGAACAGATATTTGATAAGAATTTGGCTATTATTAATCTTTGGCCTTAAAAAAACAACTTAATTTCTGTGTAAGAGAATTTGGAAACTGACAGTGTGTGCTTGTTTAAGCTACTTGATTAAGGACTATTCAGTGTCAGAGAAAGAAGTAACAAAGACATTTATAATTAAACATGTGCAGACGAACCTAAAAGTAACAACAGGACAATAATGGAGATCAGAGCTCCGATGGTGGATAGGACATAAAGGAACTATTCAGATACAACCTTGAAGATGCTTACCTTGAACACTGTAACTGCCAGAGGAAAAAAAAATAGCAAGAGTATTATGGGTTACTTGAGAGGGGTTTGTGGAGTATATAAAACTTACCATGGGATGTTTAGGGTAAGGGTCAAAGATGGGCAAAAGGAGGAATCATGACATCAGGAGGAACAGGTGTGGGAAGACAGAATACAGATGGGATAAAAGGGGAGAGCTGCATGCACAAAGGGCCAGTCAATACATTCCCAGTCTAAACTATCTTTTTATTATATAAATCCATTTTTCTTGAATATATTTTCCTGTGTTATTTCACTTTCTGTCTCCCTGCAAAAGGGAAAAAATCAGCTGTATCTCTCAGCCTGGACAGGAACTCCAGGTACCAAATTTGGCTCCAGCAACCAAAGAGGAGGGAGTTTTGGGCTGAACCTGATAGAGGAGACAGACACTCTTAATGTGCCTTAACAGCTCAAATCCAAAAATTCTCTAATATGGATGTTTTCTATTTTGAAGTCTGAATAATGTTCTGGCAAAGTTGCATTTTGAACACAATATGTTATATTTAGGGTTTTCAAGAAGGAACATTCTGATTTTTAATCTCAAACCTTTATAAATATAGGGAGAATACCACTCTAGGACAATGATTAAAAAAAAAAAAAAAAAAAAGAGAAGTCAGCAAAGTGACTATTTCTGTACATATTTGATACAGCATAAGAATATGAAAGCTGACCCCAAAACTTGAAGATAATGAAGGCTGACTGCACAAAATTGGAATGAGGTACATTACACCATAGTCTTATTTCTGAGAAGGAAAAAAAATCATCACTTATTAGTGATGTGAAGTTACAATCTTTGTATGTTTATATTTAAATAGAAGACTCAACTCCAAGTATCATAACATCATGTACACACTCAAAAATATGAAGAAAATAACAACATGCAACAGATGTGTTCCAGGCAGAATAGTAAATATGTACCTTCATCTCAAAAAAAAAAAAAAAAACATATCTTTTAGACATTTTGTGTTAGTGCTAATTTTAGGCATTTTGCTTTAATTTTTTCCAATTCCCCCCACCACCCTCTGCTTCCCCAAAAAGGTCTTATTTTCTTTGGCAAAAACATTATTTCATGTGTTTTGCCAGCAGCAAGGATTATTTTCCCACAACTCTCATGGTAAATTAGAAATGGTGAACCTCTAAAGGTTTGGAAGCACAACTGAGATAAACAATTTATCTGAAACTTTTCTTAGTGGCCTAGAGCCTTTTGTGGGGGTTTATCATTCAGCATGTGGTGTCATGTTTGGAGAATTAACACTTTATTGTGCCACCTAGAAGGAATCAAAGGAAAGCTGGTTCCAGAAGTCATACTGTCTCGAGGAAGACTGGAAGCATGAAGAGTTTGAATTGTGTCAGTTGAGCAAAGAAAATAATTTGTTGCCCTTTTCTTTTTTTCCAAATAAATTTGCTCCCCTCTTGGGGATCACCCAGCTTTATTACTTACCAAACAAGGGGTTTGTATCCATCCATGTATGTCTCTGCTTCAAATGTTTTGGAGAAGCACCTGAAGACTCCAGGAATAGATTCTAGTCCCTGTTACACTGACAGTGCAGCTTTATTCTGCTCATTATTTCCTTTTGTAGATGTGTAAGGAAAAAGCACATTACTATCCTAATTTTATTCTAGGTCTGTGATACTAAATCATTTTAGAAAAGGGAAAGTTGTCTGATGTTATAATCTGGGCTCCTGGTGAGTAGTCATAGCTCTTACACTCCATGATTCTGGATCCTTATAGCTTTTGTTTCTCTTCCCTATACTCTATGTCATTCTCTTTCCCTGTTAACTACAGGGAAAGCCTTGTTCAATTGTTCTGTGGCCAGAGTTCAGTACCAGACAAATTGCAGGCCGGGCATTTACTCCAGTCCTTATCCCAATTAGCTTTCTTGTACCACCATTGCTACTGAAATATGCCACTCATTGATTACCTAACATTCATAATCCCAGACCTCATAAGTACTTTCTCTTCTCCTAGTTTGTTCCAGTATATTTAATTTTGCTCAGTGTTTTAATAGTGCTCCCTGAAATAATAATGTATCTTAATTTGGATTTCAGACATGTTGTTATTTTGCCAATGTATTTCATAATCTTTTTTTTTTTCCTTAATCAGAAACTGGATTAACCCAAGAAGACTATTCTTTTGATGTAATTGGGACAATGGAAACAATCTGCAGGTATCACACTAATAAAAATTATGCAACTGATTGTGAAGACTGCTCCAGGAAAGGAATGTGAGGGATTTTTGGGTAGATTTGCTGAAAAACAGCAGAGATCATACTTACAGAATTTCCATTAATGATTGTCTCACTTTAGATTCTATCTCATTAATGCTGAGTTAGATTCTGAATAGAAAGTAAAAAGTCCACTCTAGAAATAGATTCTATGACTATAGGTTTACTAATTTACATGGTCTCCTCAGTGTCACTTTGCAATTAGGAAATGCATCAGACTGTGATTTTTTTCTGTCTGCCTAATGGACAATTCATCTCATTGTGGTAGTAACCTGCCAAATTGCTGCTGCAATTTTGTAAATTTCCAGGGCTTTCACAGACTAGAAACAAAATATGATCTTGCATTTTAGCTGATTAAACTGTACTCCCTATTCCAACAAGTGAATATAAGCAGAATTTGTGTTCCTACCATTCTGACCACCAAGGCACTCCTATCAAAACTCTCCAAGCAGCTGAATCAGACTAATGATTCTCAGGAATACGGATTTATCACTGCTGCCTGCCCTCTTGATATTAACCTCAATCTTTTATATGGATTTGCTTCTCAGAAAACAACTGACCGTGACTGTTGAGTGCTGTTCCTCTTTCTTAAAGGTAAACTTATAAATACTAGAGGTGAAGGAAAGATATAGCAGCATTAGTTACTGCTTAAAATCTCAGTTTTAAGAAAGGAATACTTTACGACTTGATCATCAGCTGTAGAATAAATATGGTCATGGCTAAAAAGATTATTCAATAGGTTGCAAAAGAAATGCAGTGAAAATATAGACTGAGAAGGGCAATCTCTCTTAAATGCAGTTCCACACAAAAAAGGCTTGAGCCTGCAAATTCTGCCATTTTAGTAACTTCTTTTTACCTGACACATAAAAACTACGTAAAGCAGAGACTGTGGGCTCTTATTTGGATAGTTCTGGTTACAACGGGACTTAATAAAAGAACTGCTGGAACAATAGAATCTTGCAAAAGTACCTTTTACAACTTTAAGATTAATTTCAAAAGAGGAAACATTTATGTGTTAGGCTGATTACATAGAAAGGTTTTCTATGTAATTTAGATAAATGTTTTCCTGGCAATGAAAATGAATAAAAAAGTATTAATTAGTCACAATGTAATCATTAAGAAATTGGGTAACTGTAATCACATTACACAGCTAAATGAAATTAACAGATGTCACCAAGAGGAATAAGATAATAATATATAATTAAATAGGGAAAAAATCACAAAAAAATAAAAAGGTATAAAAATTTAGCAATACCACTATTTTTAAAATGAATGGCATCCTAAAGAGGACCAAAGTGAATAGAAAATTATTACTGTGTGTGCTTGTGCACATACTAAATTGCTAAAATTTCTGGACAGGTAGTATAAGAGATTTAAAAAGTATGTCCAGCTTCTATACTCTACTGTGTTTCTTCTCTCAGAAATAAGAGGATGCATGTGAATAAAATGTTTGGAATGATTTTGTAAACAGTTTCACTTTACAAAAGAGACTTGCCATCAACCAACTTTTAGGGATTTTTGAAAAATGGTATTTCATCTACCAGCAGCACTTTCTGTCTTAGAGCTTGCCCTCCTTGAAAGACATGGATTAAGAGATCATTCATCCTCTGAACACTAAATCACAGTTTTCTAGACACTCACTGAAAATATGCAGTGCTAAATGTGTTTGTTAATCGGTATGGGGCGTGGATTACCAACAAGTATGACTATGACAGTGCAACCTGACTACTTCAGACAGTTATGTTTTTACTACGAATCAACCTTTGGAAAATTCCACAACTCTTTTCCTTTTAAATGTTCATATTTGTGAAAAAAAAAAAAAAAAAAACCAAAAAAAACCAAAAAAAACCAAGTCCACATTTTATGGATAGATACAAAACAAAATGGTTTTCAAAATTATTTATGTAAACTCAAATATATACAATATTTGAATTGTACAGATATTATTTTGCAGAACTACATGCATGCTTTGACTTGAAACTCATAGGACTATTCCAAAGTCCTTCAATTAGTCCTAACTTAACATATGTTTTTACAGTATGTTATACCAGCTTTGCTTACTACACAAAAATGGAAATGCAAAGAAGGGTTTAAGGAGCCCTCTACAGCCTCTCCTTTCTAACTTTCTTGTCTGCAAAACAAGTAAAGGATTATCATGTTATCTTTTGTGGCATGTGTTATGCCACATCAGATGATACAAAACAGCCCTACCATTTCACTAAATTCCATTTAAACAGACATAAAGCCAAATTAAAATAGATAGTAACCAAAGATAAAAATATAACTGATTTTAAAATTAAGTTTTGGTTACAAAAACAAATGCAAAACTGCTAGGTATAATAAAGGCCTGATTTTCAATGGAGAAAAAGGCAAAATCTTTAGGAGCAGAATTAATTATTCTGAAAAAAAGGGTTTCATTTATTTCAAACATATAAATTCTTTTCAACTTTTCAACTTCATTAAGAAATCGGAAATTTCAAAATTAAAAGGGAATTTAAATAAAAAGGGATGCAGATATCAGAACTTGCTATCATTGAAATGAAAAAAGAAATTACACTTTCATCATACCTTATTTTCCTGAACTTCGTTATCACTTCTTTTAGCCATATTTGCTGCATTTCCTTCAACATAACCAAAGCTGGCTTTAATAAAATTCTAACCTTTAAAATATAGTCGTTTCATAACACTAGGTTTATTTCAAAAATATAACCTCTGGGTGTCATAGTTCAATACTCTCTGATACTTTTAGTTTTTTCATGTGAGGAAGATTTTAAATTTAATTTAATTTTGTTTTTAAGATAATTGACATTACCTGGAGTTTTGATTTATAAAAGTGATAGAGAAATAGACTGAATTGCAAACACAATCACAATACAGTAATTGCAATGTACACTTGGATTACAATACAAACATGATTCATGTTGCCATGCTTACTGTCACAACTGAGCATCCCCAGGCACTGGAAAGGACTGCGGGGGTAAATAACAGTTCAAGCTCTTTGCTCTCTTCAAAGTTCCTTATGTTGCTGGCTTGTTTTTTATACTCTGTGCTGGGCTGAGACGCTTAAAATCTTCCTCCATGTTGATCAGTCTGGATCAGGAATATAATATCATCAAATTATTAATTTTGGAGGATCATTTACAAAGTTGGTTGACCGCCTTTAACTGATGCATATGTGTATTGGCAGCTAAGTCCACCTCCTTGTCCTCTTGTTAAGAAAATTCAGCTTCCTTTACAAAAGCTGTGATCCCACTTCTACTTTTCTTTTGGAGCTTCATGAGCACATCATGCTTGTCTATTTCACCTGAGCCTTCCTGCGTTGCTGGGGTTTGATGATCACTTATAAATGGATAGATTGATCTCATGGCGCTTGTGTTCATATTCTTTCAAATAAATTGTTAGAAACTCTGAAAATCCATGACTTGCCATTTAAAATATAATATATCAGAAATATCTTTCTCCTGGATCCAATACTTGGGGTTTTTTTTAATCAGAAAAATAAAATTAGACAGAATTAACCATGTAAAATATCAGAAAAATAAATGAGCAGTTTTTTGTCAGTTTTTATACCAAGGTGAATTAGAGTCAATTCCTTCTTCTTTTTTTCATATTATTTACAAACAAAACATATTCTTGTTGAACAGATCCATATGACCTTCTCTTCTTTCAAGTCCGGTCTGGACACAGTACTTCTATAAAACTACATATGAGATTAGACTGAGATGGTGTGAGTGTATTTTCTGTGTAGTGTTTGATTCTTATTTAATCTGGATCCAACTCTACGTATGCTGACTGTTCTGGGAACAGATCAAAGATATTAATTAACATATGTTCCAAGCACTTTTCTGACAATTTGGATTCTTGGTTTCTTTGATATACACCTTTCTTGTCCTGTTAGTTTTTGATAGCTGAGTTACTAATTCAAACAGAAAAAAAAAAAAAAAAAAAAAGAGGAATTGTTGTCAAAAGCATTTTGGGCACAGAACCCTACAAACATGCAATGGAAAACAGCATGCCTGCTCAGTAGGATGATTGCTACTGTTTTAACAGTCCCCTCTGGTGCAACCGGTGTGTGTGTATATATATATATATATATATATATATATATATATATATGTATGCACTATCTAATTTCACCAGTTACTTAAATTATTTCCAACACCAGTTACTTAAATAAATTCCAAATTATGTATATATTGATTCACTTGACTAGGCTGATTCCAAAGAAGCCATTACTGTCAATCAAATAAATGATATGCATTTTCAAAATATTTATATTTAGAGAATCACATAGTTAATGGGAAAAATAAAAAGCATATTTAAAATTATGTATCATTTGAAAGACTATCTATCACTTCCTTACCCTGCATTACCACATAGACACATTTTGGCATGTATTTGTTTGCTTCAATTAAATCTGACATTAAGATATATGTAGAATAATCTGGGGAATTTTTTTTTTTTTAATTTATGCTGGAGTTTTTCTGCTGTAGCTAAGGAAGAAAATTTCCATTCACCAATTCTGGCTCTTGCTGGACAAGGGTTAAAGGAATGCATGGCATAAAAGCTGCAGAGAGCCCTCAAAGTTCATTGCCTGAATATGACATTACTGTCTACACACTTTTTGTAAGGTCCGGGAGACGCACAACAGTCCAAAACATGGGCTTCTCTACTGCCTACTTTTCACCTTAGCTGGGGTGCACTCAAACACCTGACTAGCTAAGAAATAATCATCAGCTATTCCAGTCTTCAGCTGTTCTCCATTCTTTACTGCCAGTGAGTTCGTTCTTTTACAAAAAAAGAAAAATTCAATGGCAGTTACAGGGAGACAATGGGAACATTACTCTGTAGCCTACTACATGGGATTCTTACAAAAGGGTGGTGAAATAGAATTCTGACCCTTGTTGCTAAGGCTGCTTCTTTAATTTGTTATGTAAAAGCACTGCTGGGGGCATGGAGCATAACCTATGCAAGCACATGAACCAGTAATTTGTGCAAGTATATACTCTTTAGAGTTGTCCTGGAATAAAGAAGCATTCTTCATTTTCACTTCTCTGAAAAGGTAAGCCTTGACGTCTTTGCTCCACAGAGAAGACTTTATGACAATGGGAGGAGAAAGCTGCCTGATAAAGACAACAACATTAAGAATCCCTCACTTCAGGTGCTAGCTGAAGTAAGGTCATCTGGTACAGCTCAGCAAGCCCAGACATCTGGTCACCTTTCTTTCCCCACATCTCATACTCAAGTGACTGTTTCCACATGGCAGGAGCTGAAGTTTTATTCAGGATCAGCTACCGCAGGAAAATTCTATTGGGATCACACGATCCAAGAAAATTTTCTGGGTTTGTGTTTGCAGTAAAGAGTATTTCTAAATATTTTTTCATCAGTTCGGCTGTTCCCCTAAAATATTTTAAGGTGAAAGAATCTTATAATAATTAAAGTTGGAGAAGACCTCTAAGATCATTGAGTCCAACAATTAACCCAGCACTACCATGTTCATCACTAAACTATATCCCCAAGTGCCTTCTGAACACTTCCAGAGATGATGGTTCAACCATTTCCCTGGGCAGCCTATTAGCAATGCCTGACCATCACTAGATTTTTAGTGATTCATATATCATTCAATGTGGGTAATATAATTGCCAGAAATATATTATTCAACATATACACGTGCAAAGATGCATGTTATCTATCTGGTCATCAGGATGCCAAAAAATTGCAAACTATATCTTTAAAAGTAATAAATAAAAAACAGAGTTAGAGTTCTGTTACCTCACAGTTGCAATAAATGAATGCACTGTGCTAGGATTTAATGCTCTTTGCAAGTTAATATTTCAGTAAAAATACTGGTTGTACTTACAGAGTTCTTTTTTTACTGTTTTTACTGTTTTCTTGTACTGCATCAATATGCAGATATCCAGTCTCTAAAAGCCACCATATCCTAGGAGGAGCTGCAACTCTTCCCTTTGTCTGTCTTTCTCTTACAGAATAAAACAGAAAATCCAAGAGAGTTTTGAAAGTATGTAGACAAATGTAAACTGGAAATAATTTTATTTCATCTCTTCTAAATGAAATGCCTGGGATGTAGCTTGTTTTCTATAATCAAATTTTGCTTCATTAAAAAATGCATTTATAAAAACAAATGATAGAATAAGCTTGAGTTTTCAAATTGTTGAAGCTCTGAAACCTTGTGCTGTGATTGCAATTTAGAGTGATATGTTGCCACTTTGAATTATTTTGCATTGGAAGCTGTGGGTTTTTTTAGAATTGCAAGTTAATTTGGCCAACAGCCAGAATAAATAAAGTGATGCAAAAATGTATCTACATTTATTGTACTTGAAGGACTGGAAGTTTTTTTAGCTTCAGTGTTCCATAATAATTTATGTAACAGCAGGAGGTGTGTAGACTTCAAACTAAACTACTCCTTTGATGTAACTTTTCAGAAAACTACATAGAAGATAAAGTTTGTTTTAAGTACTGAGGTAAATGAATGAGTTCAATGGATCAATCAGTGAAAACCTTATTAATTGACCTAAAGCTAGAGGTTAGACAATTATTATTATTAGAATACATATTTAATTATTATTAGAATAGATATTTAAAGTTTTTGTTTTATTTAATTTTTCAGTTTCCAAAAAACTTTAAGACTCAAATAGCATCTGGAGCCTCAGAATTTCTTTCTTCTACTTATTCCATTCCAGTAAGTGTATTTAACATTAAAGTTTGACTTCAATATTCTGTCTTTCTGTTTTGAAACAAAAAAAAAAAAAAAAAGAAATTTAAATCTCAGAAGTTCTTCCCTAGAATTCATAAATGATTTCTTTAATTTGTAAAGTAAAAATTGCTTAGATTCTTAGAGAATACTACACAGCTCATTCATTCCTTTCAGTATAACTTAATTTACCAATACCTTGGTTTCTGAATGGACTGAATGAATCCAGAAACATCTTTATAGGTTCATTTCTCAGTGCTTAAGAAGCCTTAAGCACTTCAGAAATTATTTAAAATAATCTAGTATATAAACTAATTAACACCTCCAAAAAGCAGGAGAAAATACAAGTGTCTGAAGCCATATTTGGTTTGACCTGCATGTGGTTTGATGATAGCTACTGATATCTTGCTGTATAACATCTGTGCTTGAGATTAGTAGTCAGCTTTTGTAATAAATAGAGTTTAGGACTTTTCCATAAGGTTTCTATACTGGACATTATTTCCAATGTGAATGACACCAGTTTAAGAGTAGATGGAAATGTTTGGAGATTTTATGTGATGTCTGTATGGGTTTGGAAATTTTTGACAACTCTAGTCTTTTTTTCAGGTATGTACAAATACCCATCTTTGCTGAAGAAAAGCACACTTCTTGCCATTCTCCAAGAATTGTCCTCCTTCATCTAATGAAAGGCTTCTACCTAACAATTATTCTTGATAATATTGGCAATAATTTTAGTTTTTAAAAAATGTTTGCTTTTGTGTTTTCGTAAGCTTGTTTATCAAGCTTTCAGAGCCCTTGTTCATATACAGGTGTCAATCCTATGTTATTTAACAGTTTTCTTCATTAAATAATCCTTACCTTCAATACAGAAAGATAGATATAGTATTCCATATAAGATTTGTAACTGAGGAACAACTAAGAAAGTAGACGAAAGGGAAGGTCTGCAAGGAATTTGTCAATTGTTCAGTGAGAAGAACAATAAGTGAAAGTTCAAGATCCTAACTGTATATGTACATGTCTGATGCCTGACTTTTTCTAAGTGCTTTGCAAATGTTAATTAATGACTAATGAAAATGAAATGTAAATAAATTTTCATCTATCATCTTGTTAAAAAAAAAAATAGGCTTGAAAAATTCATAGTTAATGCTAAATGGTACTGTGGAAATCTGTGTTTAACCTTCTGATATAATAAATAGATTCTATCAGTAGCTTAAATCAAACCTATATTTGCCATAATTAATTTTCAAATTGATCTTTAAATATAGGATGCATATTGACCCATTCAAAAATTTGTAATAAGAAAATTTCTATTGCTATTTTCATCAAAGTATCTAGAATGTTCTGAGGGAGAATCTATTTTTACAGATAGCAAATTATCTTTGAAAATTACAAGAATCAGAAAACCTTTGTTTTTGTAATACCTGTATAAGGCACTTGCCATAAATGTTCACTGTTATTGTCATACTTTAGCATGTTTCTGAGAGACCTCATTAGATCATGCCTTGTTTAGATAATTTTGCATATGGATATGGAGACATACCTTCTTACCAGTATTTATACTTTAGAACCCTACTGGACCTAATGGGAATTTATCTGATACTCCATTAAAACTATTTTGTTCTAACATTAGAAGACAGTCAAGGCTGTAAATAAAGACAGCATCTTTTGCTGAACCAATAATTGTAACTGGGAAGAATTTAGCAAAATTTAGGTACAAAATTCTTTACTTTGGTCTAAATACAAACAGAGAAAAAATTCTCATTAGTTTAATATGCATAAATTGGGCATTCTTTGAAAACACTGGTAGTTGGCATCTGAGAGAAGGGAGTTATTTTAATTGGAAGTGAGGAGAGAGAAAAACAGAAAATTAGGGACAGAGAGGAATGACACAGAAGGAGAGAAGCTATGCAGCCTAAGGAAAAAGGAATGATTTGTGTCTTGAAGTTTTGCTATACAGGATTCAACCAAGCTTTAAATTTTAATTTACAATCTCATCTTTGGAAGATAAGCTGGTGATGAGTGAAATGAAGTTCTTCCTTACTAAGTGCTACATTTTCACTAGATTTTAGAATGTGTTAACTATTACATATAAAGTGAGTTGATCAAAAGAATGCTTTTTTATCAGGAAGATCTGGTATCATGTAGTAACCATTTGATTTATAACTACAGAAATATACTTCACACAACAGAGTGCTGTATATCACTTTTGGAAGTAAGGCTTCATCTCAATCTACTGCGTGTGTTTTTTCCCTGGATAGTGATTATAATTACTATAGCAAGTGTTAATGAAATTTTTGTATATGCAATTGCAACATTTTCATGCTCTGGAAGATAATTATTTTAATATTTATTAGTTTCACTGAGCCTAAAATAATAAAAGTAGTTGAAAATATTATATAAGTTCATAGCTATGTTCATGAATACTAATTGCAAAGAACTATGTAAAAAGACCCCAAAAACTAATACGTTAGTCAGATGAAATTTAAATTTAAAATTAAATGTATCGGCCACAACAGGTATCTGAAATCTATATTGATGAGATCTAGGCTATTATTTTTGCTATTTCAGGATTGTATTATCTCTGAGTTTTAATGACTGTGTGTATTCAGGTAAAGTATATATAGTGAAATGTTTTCTTGCTGTTATTTGACTTCCATGTACTACCATTCCTTACAAAATAATCCAGCTGGAGATAGATTCCAGATCCTTATATAAATTCTGTCACTTCTGTTATATATTTTGTGTGATTTACACATCCCAACAGAGTTTTCTTCTCATGTCTTCTGCCTCCAGCTGGGGAGAGTTGGAGAGAAACAGTAGAGATCAGGATTTGAAACTCATTAATCAACTGCACAAAATACTGAAACAACAGCTACTACCACCCAGAAATAGGACGAGGGTTAGTTATCCATGGGGAAATGAAGACTCTATTAAACTTCCCAGTCCCTCAATATCCTGATGTTCCCTGACAAGTCAAAACTGCAGGTCAAATTCATCTCATTCATCACACAGTGTAAATCTGATGCTTTAGTAAACACATTTCAAGGTTGCGTTTGTCTTAAAGTTAGCAAAAAACAACAGCTTTCCCTTCCTCAAACCAAATTCTTCATTTAGATTCCTATTTTCTTTTTTTTTCCAACATTTCAGTTTTCAATGCATAACATTTAAAAAGCACATGACAGAAAACCACCTGTGCAGGCATGTATTACAGCAACTTAATAGGAAAAAAACTACTGAAAGAAACAAACCACTTCCACCTCTGGGTTTTAATTTTGCAATTTTAATACTTACTCACCTACCATGGCAATGGGACTAGAGTAGTGGGACCAAAACCCATTAAAAAAAGTAGACACAATTCCATTGAGTGTAGATAATGTTTTGTGAGAACTTGAAGGAACAGAACAATTCTGGTGACAACACCAAGGGAAGGAAGATTAGTTGCTTTTTCTTAGGTTGCTTCTAAGTAAAACGTGAACCTGTGGTTCATGAAATATTTTAGGCTGAATGGAATAATACTGAAGATTAGATAATGTACATATTCTTTAGGCAACCATATATTTAGGATATTTAAAAATATTTTTACTGTATTAAAATTTCTCCTTGAGTTACTATTCATACTGCGTAGTTACACTTCATTGTCAGTAGCCTGAGCCATCAGAGCCTTGTACCAGATACTAGCCCTTTCTGAAATATTTTACATCTTCTTTAAGCCAACTCTGATGCAAACAGAAAACTGGCAAGTTCTGATACAGCTTCAGAGGTTATGCTATCAAAATTGAAAAGTAAAGGAAGAGGGTGCTAAGGAGAGGTTTGCTAAAAAGGGGAGACACAGGAAAATGCTCACATTGTTCCTATGTCACAATAAAAGCCAAAAGCAGCTTAGTGTTCAAGAGCCATAACCTCAATGTTATGTATGTCTATATGTATATCTATCTAGATATAGATATAGATAGATTAGATATAGATATAGATGATATAGATATAGATAGATATAGATATAGATATAGATATAGATATAGATATAGATATAGAGATAGAGATAGATAGATGATATAGATATAAATATATTAGAAATTTTTGACACATAACTAAAGGAAGCTCAATTCATCACAGTCCTTCCTAATTTAATTTTGTCACCCAGAGCCCTCCTAATGCTGATTAATTTCTATGCTGTATAACCCGCTGAAAACTCTACTTCCAAATATACTTATGCATTTAGCAGGTGTATTCTGTACACATACAGACATATATCCATAAACCCTTAGCAGATGGATATTTATCACTTAGAGTTTATCTACAAGCACAAGGTACTGGTGACCACCTTTCATGGATCAGTTCACTGGTTTATCAGTTCATTAATATTTCAAATAATTTTAATGGAAGGTGAGAAATCAAGTACCCAGTGTGAGTTTATAGAAGTATCTAAAATCCTTCAGGAAGTCAAAAGTCTGAGAAAAAAGGGAGACTTAAAATTGATGTAATTACTTCAGTTTTCCTACCTGTCTTTCTTTCCAACTCAGAACCAAATTTCTGATTTCAGTGTGGAAACCTTCAAATGGTCATCTTTTTGAATATTTAATAAAATACCAACCATATAAAGTAGATTCTAGATATGTCTTAATTCTCCAAGTACGTTACCATTAATGTTGCTAATGTTCTTCAAAGGAAGGTCAATTTATGCATTTAAAATTCTCTATTTTGGATTGCTTTATCTTTCAGAAAATTTGGATAAAGCTATGGAGACCAGATTTATTGCTCTAAATTTCTTTAGTCTGTTAAAGATTATCTGTGTAGAAAAGGATTTTTTCTTTCTTCTATGCCAAATGGAGATGTTCTGAATAGTATTTTTTCTGCATAGAACACTGTGCATTTTATTTTAGTACATATTTAGGAAGCTGTGACTCATTTTTCACATACAGTCACAGGAAAAGAAGTTATTCTGATAGGTTTCTTGTTTGGATTTTGTTGGCTTGTTTATTTTTTCATCTGTTACATGCTTTGCATAATCCTTCAGTCACAAATCATCAACCCTGAGAAGGCAGAACCTTTCTTGCACATTTACTTCTTATTACACTACTTTTTGTTGAATATCGATATTTGACTTATAATTCCATATGAAGCAGAAAATACATAATGATTTCACTTATGAAATAAAGAATAATAATATTTACTTTTGAATTAAATAATCACCAAAAAAATAGACATTGAACACTAAAAAAGAAAACCTTGATTTAATTAACAAAAAGATGTAGAAATACAAAACAGTATTATGCTGTGAAAAACGTCAAGCAATCTTCACATTAAAGTTACAACCATGATTCATACAAGTTCACCTTACTTCAGAGGCTGGACAGACAATGCATTGAATGCATTAAATGCATCGAGAATAAGAACTTGGGAGTTAGTAAAAAGCTCAACCTGACCTGGCTATGTGCTTTTACAGCCCAGAAAATAAACTCTTTCCTGGGCTGCATCAAAGGAAGTGTGGCCGGCTGGTCAAGGGAGCTGATTCTCCTCCTCTACTGTCTTGAGACAGCAACTGGAGGGCTGTGTTCAGTTTTGGCACCGCTAAAGGAGGATATGGACTTGTTGCAGTGATTCCATAGGAGGGGCACAAAGATGATGCTTCAACTGGGGCTGCAGCACCTCTGCTATGAAAACAGACTGAGAGACTTGGGTCTGTTCAGCCTGGACAAAAAAAAGCTCCAGGGAGACCTTATGGCAACCTTTCAGTACGTGAAGGGAAACTACAGGAAAGCTGGAGAGGGACTATTTAGTAGGACAAATAATGCAAAAACAAGGGACAATAGTTTTAAACTTAAAGAGGGTAAATTTTAACTGGATGTTAGGAAGAAATTCCTTACTGAAGAAATTTTTTCTTCCATGTGAACATAAAAGTCTTTGAGCCCAGCATGGATGAGGCTTTAAACAACCTGGTCTAGTAAAAGGTGGCCCTGCACACAGCAGGGGATTGGAATTAGATTTTTAAGATGCCTTTCAAACAAATTCAATTTTTGATTCTATGTTTCTATGATTTCTGAAGGAAATGTTAGAGAAATTAGAAAGCACAGGAGATTGTTGTCTCAAATATGAGACCTGATCTGTGTAACTGAAGGAAGGTCATTGAGGGTGAAAGGATAATGATTCAGAAGTCAGGAAAAAATATGGTTGCTACTCCATGGACAGACCCTGGTCAGAATACCTGACCTCCTTTGTACAATACACTCTAGAAGGGGCTAAACAGGGGTGGAGCAGGACACTGTAAACTGGTTGGGCACAAGTCTTGGCTTTCCTGAAGTGCTGACAGACTAATCAAATACTAAGAGTTTGAGAAAATCCTCCCTTTTCACGTGACGGTGACTCTATCCACATATAACTTGTGTAACACTGATTTGTTCTCAGATTGTTTTTGTCTACATCTTCAGCGTTTCATGAGACAGTGTCTATATATATCACCATGCAACTTCTTAAAAAAACCTGGTATTTCTATAGTTAGACATTTGTTTTTCTGCTGATACCTGCAACAGTTAATATTGATAAGAAACTATAAAAAAGACGATTTCCTTGATTCCCAACAATGAAAAGAGTCATCACAATAGGTAAGAAAATTACTTTTTCTAGGTAACAGTGATAATTACAGAAAATCTGCTTAGATTCATGGGGTGCAACTAATAGTCAGCTATCAGGTTTCAAATTCCTATTTCTCATAAAACTTTTCATTTTTGAGACATTAAGCAAGTACCCCCTTTACTTTTACACAGATTTTATTTAGAAAAGTTTGGAAATATCAGAGTGCCTGCTGCAAGGAAGCCTGCTCATCAGCTGTCTTTCATTAATGTGATGGTGTATTCTAAGATCATAAAGTACAGAAGAAAGAGATGAAGAAGTAGGATCTTGCTGAACTTTTGTCCTGAATATTAAGATCCTGTGGTTTCTATCTTGAAGGACTGATAGTTTTTTTGGTTTTTTTTTCCCCCTGTTTATTTGTCTTTCTGTTCTAGAAGCATCTCTCCTCCTCCTAGGGACACAGGATTAAATTGAGCTATCTTGTCTGAAAGCAGAAGAGACAGTAACCAATTTGAGTTTTGACATTTAGAGATTGATGGAAGAGAAAATAACATAGGTAAAAAATTTAGGCAGTGATGAAATAGTATCTCTGAAGCCAATTATTCAGAAGACAGCCCTTGTACTAGCAAAGGAGAAAGCTTTACTTTAAGCCACAGAAAACAAATGTGCTTTATAGATGATAATAACATCTCATGTAGAAAAAGCTCTTTCATTTCTAGGATATATGAAAACATTTTTTTTTCTTAAAATAAATGTATAAGGCTGTTATTAAAAGGAAGTGATGGGCAGTGGCACAGGAATCAGAAGGGAATCACTTTCCTGCTAAAAATAGTGGTTTAGGAAAAAATCTCTTTTAGGTAATAGTTCTGATGTAACATTTTTTATTTTTATAAAGCACCATTATAATGCTGAGTTTAGTTTTGGCTCTTGTAAAGAACACTGTTCTTTAGTTGAAAGCTTTTATTGGTTGTCTGAATTTCTCCCCTGAGTGACCTATTTGGGAATAGCTGCATTAATCTGAATTAGGTGCTTACTAAGGCAGAGTTTAATAACTGGTGTTTTCTTTATAAGAAAATAAATGGTTTGGCATCAAAAGAACCCAGCCCAAAACCAAAGCCAAAACCAAAATGAAAACCAAACAAATATTAGAAAGAAAAGTAAGTTAATTTTTTAAATTAATAAATGCCATTCAAATATTAGATAATTCATATTTTCATTTTGATGAGACAGTGAGCTGAAAACAAAGAATACTTGTCTGAAACTTCAGCCTGAAAATCAGCATTGACAAGGGAATAGTATGGGGGGAAAGGAAATCCTTCAGTTATAGCAGATGAATGTTGGAAAAGATTGCAAAGGGCAGGTATACAATCAGCCTCAGTAAAAGATTCAAAGCCAATTTACACCACTGTGTGAGACCTGGCTTAGAAATAATAAAATATTTCCTCCTCTAATGCAGAGGCATTGACTAAATGACCCAGCAGAAACCTGTCACATCCAAAATACACTTTTAAGAAAAATCCATTACACTGAGAACTGTAATACATATTTTTCTACTGCCCAAGGAAAATACAAATCTGTATTTCCACTGGGCATTTTGGACATGAGCCAGCCATGTCTACTCTCAGCCATAAACTGAATTGTATCTTGGGCTGCATAAAAAGAAGTGTAGCCAGCAAGTGGAGGGAGGAGATTCACTGCCTGTTCTGCTCCTATGAGATTGTCATAAGTAGAATGGGAGCTTCAGACAAAGTTTATTAAAGAAGCCCTCCCATTGAGTCACAGGGCACAGAAAGGACACCCTTGCTTTTTAATTCCTTCTCAGAGAGGAATCTAGCTGTGGCTGGATCCAATCCTAACCCAAGACTTAGTCAATTGTTTATGTCTAAAGAATTATATAGCTGTAACTGAAACTTTATAGAACTTTTTTTTCTGCAGGATTAAGGATGACAAAGCAAATACAATTATATAAATAAACCAAAGAATTAATTTAAATTATTTAATGATTATAATGATGATAATAATTAGACAAAAATATCTTAATCAGAATTATTTGCTACAAAGCATGGATAGTTATAGCTGGTAGAGTCGTGTACTATTTTGGAAGCAATATTGAGGCAATTATATTTAAGCAATTATATTGAGGCAATTATAATAAAGCTAGCAAAACAATTATTAAGCTGAGATTGGTGTTACTCACCCATACCAATGACTGTGGGCAAATCTGTTGCTCAGCCTTAAAGAGTAACCTTGAGTGGTGTTCCCATTCAAGGGAAGGATTCTCACACATCTTAGGAAGATACACTAGAAATCCTCACTGTGCAAAAGTTGGACTGGCCTTTTACTGGATAAAGTAATTTATTGCCACTCATATATATTTTTTTAGGCAATGTGTTGTCAGATTTCTTCAGCCGAATAGACTTTGTGCTGAAAAAAGTGTTACCAACTTGTTGGTTTCTTCTGTTCAACACTTTTGACTCATTTCTGTATCAAGGCCTGCACACCCTCGCTGCTCCCAGCCTCATTCAGGGAGCATCTGTCTTGCATGTCCTCATGGTGAGTCTGATACGTCAGTCAAGCTGGTCTCAGCATTCTTCATCTCTAACAACAACACACCCTGGTGTCCTGGTTGCAGCAAGAGGGTATAGTGTAGCAAGTGCAGGCACAACTGAGGTGTTGTCCTACACTGCTGACTTCATCCCTGGGGAGCATGATTTCAGGAATGTGATACATCCTTGAGAAGAGGACCTATTTGCTTCACTCTCTCCACTGGAAAAGCTGTTGGCATCAGCCGTGGGTAGTCCATCCTTTGTTGCCATCTTTCCCCCACTCATCCTTTTGAGCTGCAGCTCCAAAATGTCGTGCTAAAAAAAAGCATCAAAGCCCAGAATTGAGGTGGCACTGAATGGCAGTGCCCATGGGACAGGCTATATCCCTGTTTAGGCAGAGCATCCTGCTACAGAGACCCCACCTGGAGCAGTACTGTGTCCACCTTTTGAGTTCCCTGTAAAAGAAAGACCTGGACCTGTTTGAGCAGGTCCAGAGGATGGTCACAAAAATCCTTAGGGGACTGGAACACTTGTTCTATGAGAAAAGGCTAAGAAAATTGTGGTGGTTTAGCCTGGAGAAGAGAAGGGTTCAGACAGAACTTATGGTGGCCTTTCAATAGTTAAAGAAGGCTTTCAAAAAAAGATGGAAAGAGCTTTTTGCCAAGGCCTGAAATGACAAGACAAGGGGTAACAGTTTTAAACAGAAAGCATATAAATTTACATTGGGCATCAGGAAGAAATTTTTAAATTTTTTTAAGAGGCAGTGGAACAGGTTGCCCAGAGAAGTTGTGGGTACCCCACAACTGGATGTGTTCAGAGTCAGTTTGGATTGTCCTTGAGCAACCTGATAATGATGACCCTGCCCATCACAGAGGGTTTAGACTGCACAGAAGCAGAAGTCTCTGTTGGAATTTTTTGTCATTATTAGCTGCTTAAAGTTACTAAAATCACAAAAACATACAAACATACCTACACCTTACTTTTATTGTAACGAAATAATGTATTTCTGCCATGAATTTCCACAGTACATTTCCAAAAGCATAATGTCATGATGACAAAAAATCTATAATTTAATCTTACTTCCTGTGTTTAATAAATTATAGAATTTCATTCATTTACTTCATAAAAACATAGGTAATTAAATTTCATTCATCTCTCTCTTTAGGCCAGATGTCATACAGTGGAGACGCTCAGGACTGTACTTCTTGATCTCAAATATGCAGAGGTGAATTGCAGTAGGTCTGGAGCCTTGCATATAACAATTTACTTGTTCTAGGAGGCATGGTTTTGACACAGCTGGTTAGCTGTTTAATCCCTTTCCCAGCAGTTTTATGTAGCAGCATCAGTGTATGCAATCTTTCTGAGAACCAACTGTTAATGAATTTTTACTAGTTGTCCCTTATTTTCAATTTGCATTTGTCTGTCTTGGCTCTTGTTATGCCCTTTTTGCTGTACTGAAAGAGTCATTGTAAAGAGTTATGTTTACAAAATCTGATTAGATCACTCGTTTATCTCTCTCAATAATTTTCTTAAAACTCTGAAGTCTGTGGGTTTTGTATTTTTTCCACCTTTATCCATTCAACATGAGCTCTTTAGATCTCTGGAATAGTTGTCATTTAGTGTCATGTGAAAAAATAAACTCACCCTCATTGTCCCTCTTCTTTGAACTCCATGCTTCCAGCACACTTTTAATTTGCATGTAGGCATGAAGTCTGTTTATTCTAGAATGCCAGCATTCTCTTGAATGTCACCATTTGGCCAGAGATACTGGGATCAGAAATGAGTCCTATGATAAACCACTCTTATCAAATCTCAGCCACTAGAAGCAAGAGCTTTTCTTCATGTTTGACACCTTCTTTCTTGTTTAAATCAATCCTTACACTGGTAAAAGATATGTGGTAAATTGGATATTGTAGTCCCAGTTTTCCAACTGACTGTTGGTGTAATCTGATTTATAGAAATCTCTTACAGCCCTGAAAATATTGATCTTAGAAGAAATCTCAAGACAACCAAGAGGCTGAGAACTATTTAGTCACTCCTTATATATCACTTCATCCACTGGCCTGGCATTGATATCACCCTGTTAGCCCAGTACTCTCTGACCAGGTTCATTTAGGTTTTTCACGTGGGGGAGGTTTAATGTTTCAATATAAAATTTACTTAAAGATAATTGACATTACAAAGATTTTGATTTTGCATAATGCAAAGTATTGGTGTCACAAGACAAGCACAATACAGCAATTGCAGTGTGCAGTTGTATCACAATGCAAACACGATTCTTATTACTGGTCTTTGTATGTTCACTGCCACAATGCTGTGGCATTCCTAATTGCTGGGAGACATTACACAGGTTGAAGTCAGCTCAAGGCTGACTTCTCTCTCCAATGCTCATTTTGACAGTTGCTCAGTTTTTGGGAGCCACTTCCCCCAGGCTGGTCTGACTAAATCAGGAAGAGATTCACTTTTTTTATTAACTCAGGGAAAGCCATTTAGACAATCAGCTGATACACTTGACTGACACAGCCATGTAAGTAACACAATGTCCACCTGCTGGTCCTTTTAGTGTTCAGGTAAATTCAGCTTTCTTTACACCTATGCTCACTCCTTGTATCCTACCCTGAACTTCTTGAGCAAATCACCTTGGCCCATCACTTCCATGCCTTCTTCCACTGTAGAAGCTTATTGATCAGTCACACAGATATATCCCATTTTAAACCAGAGTTTTCTCCGTAGAGAAATTACCTTGTCATAATAAGCCTGTTGTGAAAATGCACCATCAAAGGAAGCAGGAGACAAAGATAAATCACAGATACAAACTTGATGATGAAAGCCATTTACCATTAGCTCACCTTTGTTGTGTGACAACATGAGACAGATTCCTTGGCATACATGCTTATCTTGAATAATCAATGCATATGACTCAAGAGCCAGAGTACGAGAAGCCTGCCTTTTGGAATTGCAAAATGTGTTCAAAACACGTGTTCTATTTTTTACAGTTGTTTCAATCTAATATGGCATCCAGCATAAATTTAAGCAGCCCACAGAGCTCTTCTAGCTAACGTCTCTTAATATAGTTGCCTTTGAAGGTCTTTGAGACCCAAAGTTGAAGACTTTGTTACACCTCCTACCCTTAGCAACAGGTAAGAGCTGTGGGATGATGAAATGCACCATAGGGGTGGGAAGGTTTAGTTTGTTTTTTGTTTATTTTTAAATTGCAGTCAAAATGACATTGGGTTTGAAACTGTTTAGTCTGAGTTGAGAAACTGAACCCCATTCACTGGGCAGAGTGGGTCAGAAATTTCTATAAACAAATCAGATATGATCTTGAAGGAAGTAATGCCCTCAATACAAGATCTGGATTATTGGGGGAAATTGCTTTCTTTCCAAAATAGTGCCTCAAAAGACTACTGACAACCTCTGGGAAAACCTGCAAAGTATTAAGTCATCCACTCCTTCAGCAAAAGAAAAATTGTATTGGTTAAGACTGTACAAACTTTTTCCTATCTGTGGGGAATAAATGATGGTACACTTTAAATTACCTTGACATGTCTATATTCAAAAACTGTGTAGATCAAGCCTTACTAAAGAGAATGAGCCAGAGGTCATTAAAAAGTCACTTGGAAAGTTATTGATATTTTTGAACAGAGCAAAGAGCACTTTGTACCCATTTCTTAACAATTCATCTCTGATAAAACTGAGAGACAATAAATGAAAAGTTGAAATACAGTAAAACCAACAAGAATAGAAGCATATATCTATATTTGATTCTAACCTTTCATACTCTTCAGCTATATTTTCAGCAAGGGTGTGATGTTTCCACATTCAAATAAAGTAAACTGAAATTATTTTCTTCATATTTGGAATAATTTCTGCTTCTGCTGCAGAAATACTGGAAATAAAAAGAAAAGCAAAACAGTCCATACCACTGACATTCAGATACATGTCACTGGGGAGATTCCAGAAATATTCATCTTCACAGATATTGGGCTTTTTGAAAGGAATTAATTTATTATCAAATTTCTTTCAAAGTAACAAAAAGCTGAAATTCACACATACTGATGGCTAGGAAAGTCTCCTAGCCAGCATGCTGTGATACCAGATAGAGTTTACCAGTTTTGTTGTTCTATTTTGAAATGAGAATGACTTGAACTCTGTGGGTTGAGGTTTTGGGGGTTTTTAGGGATTTGGTTGGTTAGTTTGTTGTTTGGTTGGTTGGTTGGTTTGTTGGTTGGTTGCATTTTTTTTTTCAATAATGGTACTTGGAAGATACCTTCTTGATGTAGTTGATCTTGGAAAGGCTCTTTAAGAAATTTGCAGTGTTAAAGATTCCTACCAGATTAAGATATGCAGATAAATTATTCTTTAAATTCTAGAAGGAACCTAAAAAAAATCTTTCACTGACAGACTCTTAAGGTGAAAATATTGTTAGCTCTGGGTTTGACTCAGGAATATGGGTTCTGAGTGGACACAATTTCGGTGTGTTCTAATTCAACCTACCTTTGTGTCCTAAAGTAGCTTTTTATGTATCTATAATTATGGAATTTCAAAAAGACATGTGAGCACTTCAGAAGCCTTTGAGGACCACCGAGAGAAAGGATAAAACTTTCCAAAAACAGCTGTCATAGAGCAAAGATGCTGGAGTTAATACGAGTGAAAAAAAGAGATTCCACAGTCTGTCTGGGCCTTTTGGACACCGAAGATAGGTGAGATTTTGGAAAGCTATAGCCACTGTGTCAATAGAATTGACAGTTGAATATAAATATGTTACCTACAACTATGGGCAATAGTAGCCTAGAATAACAATATAGAATATTGGTATATTGGGGTCTAGTCTCACATTATTCCAAGAGGACTGAACTACCTAGTATAGAAGGTTTATATCTACCAATTAAGGATAGTTCTAATAGAATAATGGAAAAGTTCTTTTGGCCTAGATGCCTTTATCTTTAAAGGTAAAAAAATATTTCTCCCAAGTTAAAGCATCAAACACCAGCAAAAGGGAGAATTCTGCATTTAACCATGCCTTCATTATTTTGTTTTGCTTGGTGTAGGTGTCCATATACGTTAGATGTTGAGAAATGTTACATGCTTTAATTCCTTCTTCAGTCAATGACAATTTATTTACCAATTGTGCACTGTCACCTATACTCCTAAAGCAGGGTGTGTAACTTATTGATATTGTCATTCTAACTGCTCTAAATCTTATGTCTCTTATACATACTTGGGTGGTAGACACATTGCAGACTCAGGGACTGAAGAATTTCAAGTCAGAATTTCAACCTTCTTTTCAGAAGGTTTATGCAGTAAAAGGAGCATTTGACAATTATAAGCATTTTCTTCAAATTAAGCAAACAGCAGCCAAAGAAATACACAACCAAACCCCAACTCACAAAACAAACCCACAATGTAACAAATGAGAGGTGAAACCTCAGCTACTGCATAAAAATACCTGGGAACAGCTGTGGCCTGAGGAAACTATTGCTATAGTTTTTAGTATGTTTGGGATTTTATTTGAATTCCCAGACAAGAGTTCTGTCCTCTTCTTTACATGCATAAGTTAACTTCATGTTGCAAAAGAAAATAACAGGATAGTGTCATCATTGGACCAGTACATTACTAGAACAAATGCCCAGGTTTTGATTTTGCAAACAGGTGCCAGAATAGACTTAAACAATTCAACAATTTAACAATTTAAATCAGATTTAAACTCCATCAAAAGCAATGTGACCAGCAGGTTGAGGGAGGGGATTCTTCCTCTCTGCTCTGCTCTCATGAGACCCCACCTGCAGGATTGCATTCAGCTCTGGGGTTCTCAGCATATGAAGGGAATAGAACTGCTGGAGAAAGTCCAGAGGAGAGCCACCAAGATGCTCAGTGGTCTGGAGAAGCTTTCCTGAGAGAAAAGGCTGGGGAAGTTAGGGGTTTTCAACCTGGAGAAGGTTCCAGGAAGACTACTGTAATTTTTCAGTATTTAATGGGGGCCTGCCAGAAAGTTGGAGAAGTACATTTTTGGATGGCTTGAAGTGACAGGACAAAGAATAATGACTTTAAACTGAAAGAAGGTTTAGATTAGTCATGAAAAAGAAATTCTTTACTGTGAGAATGGTGAGGCACTGGGACAGATTGCCCAGAAAAAAATGCGGATGACCACCCTTGGAAGTGTCAATTAGGGCTTGGATCAGCATGGTCTAGTGGAAGCTGCCCCTTCTGAAGGCAGGAGATTGGATCTAGATGGATCATTAGGGTCCCTCCCAATGCAAACCACTCTACAATTCAATGAATATTGCAAAAGATGTGCATTTTAATTACATAGATGTTTCATTAGTCATGTAAATACTTACTTTGACATGAAATGTTGAAGAAAATATTTTCCCTTTTTTCCTGTAATTTGTTAAATGCTTCTCATTATTGCATTAATTAAACCTTAACTGAGCACAAGGAAATGTCAGAATAATTCTGGATGGGGTTGGCAGTATCTACACAGAAAGAAACTCATCTTCCTTTTCTTATTCCATTGAACATTTAATAGGTTAAAACTTAAGGGTTAAACTGATGGCAAACAGGATGGAGTCTTCAAAAATGATCTCACCTTCTTTCAATTGATTTAATATTTATGAGCATTCAGTGAGAGTCTGAAGAGTGATTTTTATTAGAATTCTAAATGCCTTTAAAAGTCTTTTCTCTTTTTTCCTTAAATACAATTGTGTAGTTCTCTACACAATTGTAGAGAACTAGTTGTTATAGTGCTATCTTCTCTAATGGTTATAGTGCTATCTTCAGGTTGCCTGTGGCCTTCAAAGTTCTTTTATTCAGGTACAAGAGAATTTTAAGTTGTATTCAACCATTGGCAGAACAGCAATAGCTTACTGAAAGATTATCAAAAACTGCATACCTCTAAATCAAAATGTTTGTAGTGGTGAGCATTGATACATCTGGTGTAATATGGCAGTGAACAAATCACCATATACTCCAACACTACATTGAAATGAAGTTTTAAACTCTGATTACTTCAAATGATAAACAAAAAATACTAGCTGAAAAAACCTCATCCACTTATTAATAAATAATAATGATACTAAATCTCTCCTTTTATAACTTTGTATAAAACAGATCATATCACGTGTCTTGAATATAACAGCAAAGCATTTGAATGAACCCTTTATAAATTCTTTAACATGATATTCAGAAGTAGATACCAAGGGCAAAATTCTTGATATAGAATGTTTCAGCTATATTGAGAAAACTTTAAGAAAATAGCCACGGCTAAAATTCAGAAGTACATGTGAGTTAGGAAAAAAATTTCCTTTTATAATAAGTACTTTTAAAGAAGAAATACAACTTCAATTGTGCAAAGATGTAAGTACTACTTCCTAATAAATAGCAGAATACTGGACAACAAGGAAAAGATTAAACTTTAAGGTTTTTTTTCTGAAAATATTAAGAAAGAAGGGATTCTAACTGTTATAAAGACATTTATTTTATTCTGTTTCACATAAATGAAATATTCAGATTCTAGTCCCTGCAATAATAACATAAGCTACATTAATGAGGGAAAGCTTCTGCCCTGCAATTTTACCAGAGAATTCCTTGGAAAGTACTTTGAAGGTAGTCTTGAGAAGTAAATAAAAGTGGTATAAAGATTTTGTGCCATTCAAAAAAAAAAAAAAAAGGGATAAAAGAAATGGATAAAAGAAAGATGAGTTTCAGTTCACTACAGTGGTGAGACTGAACTAAAGCAAATTATAAAGAGTAAAATATGAATACACTTAGTACTGAGGTTATACAACAAGAATTTCTTCAAGCAACCACAGAATCACAGAACCATGTAGGTTGGAAAGGGACTCTAGAGGCCACCTAGAAAAATCTTCAGTTCAAAGCAAATTCCATTTGACTATGTTGTTGTGTCCAGTTAAGACTGAAATGTCCCCAAGGGTGGAGATTCTACAAATTCTCTCAGCAACCTCCTTGGGTTTTCTCCCCCACGTAAAGAAAAAACTTTTCTTATATTGAGACATAGATACTTGTGTTTGTTACTTCTTGACAGAAGTCTCAAGTTTCTAGTCCCCTCCATTTTGGGCACCTCTGTTCACTGTTCCCTCTTCAGGTAGCCTCCAGTTGTCTCTTCTTGGAGCAAGGTCTGGGGCTGTTGTCTCTACCTGATCTTTGAAGACCCTGTGAATCTCCAAATGCACAGCCCATTCATCTCCTCCTGCTGCCCTTCCAGTGACTTGGCACTGCAACCAGAGCAGGATTCACACACAGTTAGGTCCTGGAGAGAGACATTTCTAGGGCAATTCCAGAACAGCAGGCACTGCCAGAGAAGAGAAGGGCAGCATAATATCAAAGTATTTGTGACTAGGTGGGAGTCTCTGCTGTGGTAGGAAAATCTACTCCAATTGGTGTTGGAGATGGTAGTACCTCCACCACTACACAGTTTTGAATAAAGATTCAGGCTCCTTTTGTGCCATAATTGCACTATGACAACTGCTACAGCTGTGTTAACTGCCTTTTTTCCCCTCCATTTAATGGCATATTTTCAGGACCTCATGATGCTCAGATTTATTTAGTTATTAGTTGTGTTTTACAAGTGTCTCTTACCAAATAACACTAATAAAAAATTGGGAAATTGATTAAAATACTGCCAAGTTCATAAATAAACATGACATTGCTATGTTCTTTTTTAATTCTGAAAAGCTAATCTATAATAGAGTAGTGGATATAGATGAGTTTTGAAAGTGTATTGGATGTATCTTTCAACAACATGCACTGTCATCGAATCACTTCTTGTACTCCAGTTCTGCATTGCCTCTAACAATATTCACATTAATTTGGAAGAACAGTTGCTGGATTTATTTTTTTCCATTATTATGTAGCTTTCCAAAAAAAGTATGGAGTTTTGTTTCCTTAGATTAACTTATGGATAAATTTTATCAATAACAACCAATAGTAAATAAAGGTACTTGTTAAAATTATTGTATTATCACATTGAGACCACTCACAGTGATAAGCAACATACAGAATTTCCTATGACTAATACATGCAGAGCAGAACACTATCTTTTAATTCATTTTCTTTTGCTCAGTTTTTATACAAATAAGTGTATTTAAATATTAAACAAATACATACATATATTCTGATACTCAACAATCAAGCGTAATCTGGAAGAACTTAAAATACTGTCAGTATAATTTATATTTTAATGCTTAAAGAATATTCTATCACATTATTTGTGGCATCTCTTTGCGACAGTGAGAATATAATAGCCATATTTTTCTCTTAAAGCAACAAGAATTTCCACTGCCTTTCCAATTTAGTTATTCAGTGACATTACAGTGTTTATGTTCTGTTTTTCATTCTCTTTCTAATAATTCTCTGTACTTTGAGTGTGTTTTGATGACAATAGAGGAGTATGCTTACAATTCCAGATTATTATCCAGTCCTGTGTTATGTCTCTTGAAGTTGAATTTGAAGTCTTATATCATAAATATATACTAGAATCTTAGATAAGGTTTTTTGTTCAGTTTTTCCACACATAATTTTGTATTTCTCAATAGTGGAATACATATTACTTCAAAGGTGGCCCTAATTTGAGCAGAGGGTTGGATTAGGTGACATCCAGAGGTCCATTCCAACCCCAGGTGTTCTGAGTCTATGTCCAGTGGATCATGTTTGAATTCAGTTTATCTAGTTTCAAACATGGATGAACATCTGTGTCTGGTGTCAGTATCTATCTTTCTAGTCAATGGAGAGATTCACGATGTTTCTGCTTCCTCAGCCTAAGTATCTAGTGCCCTAGGTTATCTGAAGCATCCACTCTGTGCTGGAAGACATGGCAAAGGGCCTGTGATAGATTTGCTGTTAGTTGGAAACCAGACACAAATACCTCTAAACATCTCACAGTCAGGAAATATAATTCTATGTTGAGGGAAATTAATATCAGGTATATAAACAGCAGCTAATTATAAGTATCCGCATTAAGGTGAAACTATTCCATTCTAGAGATGTACTTTATCTCCAGGAAGTACAAAAGTGGTGTTGACAGCTAGCTTAGATCAGAGTTGACTATACTTCAGTTCTGGTGAGATCACTCCACTCAGGTTTTAATATATATTAATAGAATTCTATATTCTATAGAATTTCACAGTCAGCTCAGATTTCATTCTTCTATTTTGCATCTCTGGCCAAATTTCATTACAGTAAAAAGTACAGCTCCCAAGGCAAAAAAGTACAAAAGTACAGCTCTCCAGTCTTGGAGATTTTATGTTAGCTTTCTTTTGCTCGGAAAATTGACCAATTATTTCTATTCTGTGATATTTTAAGACATTGTTATTCTATGAAAACTAGCTATTAGCTGATGGTGATTACATCCTTTAAACACCTTTGACGAATGATTTTTTTGAGGACAATATAAAAAAATTACAACTATTTAATAAAATTAGTTCATTCTGGTCCATCTGCTCCTTGACTTCTCTAAAAATCTTTAATAGTCTTTGTAGAAGGAAGTTATTCCTTAAAAATCTTTATGAATCTTCTCTAATAAAATAACTCTGTCTATGTCTCAACTTACTTTACTGTGTATTACAGTTTCTACAGACTCACACAACTCAAAGATCAGACTCTCTGGTCTGTAGTGGCCCGGGTTGCCTTCATAAACTTATACAAAATAAAATCCCTTCCCTATCCCTAATTCCTCTGATATTGAAGTTGTTTTAACAAACACATTGTTCCATCAATAGTAATTCTGACATAATCTCCCACCAAATGCTTTTGAAATTAATTTTGTCTGTTCAAGTGATTCTATTTTAGTATTTTCTTAATTTATTTTACTTTTAAAATGAAATTTAAAGGAAACTTAGCTTTAAATGCTTTTACTTTTAGTTTTTCAGTTCATCATCTTTCTATTTTTCAAAATATGTTTTATAAGACAATGATAACGAGTAAAAAAATGGCATAATATTATTTCTATCCTTAACCATATTTTGTACATTCAAGATCTGCTTCTGGTCTCACTCTGTTTCAGAAATCAATGATTCTGTAAATATGAAGAGACTTTTTAATATCCCTTCTGGCACTCTCTCCATCCAGTGAAGGTTGCCAGAAAAAATTTTATTACCATGAAGGCCCTCTAGCCTCGAGGCAGACTGATGGGGAGGTGTGTTTATTCTTCATCACTCAGTACACAAGAGTTGGGATCTGGCTCATGAACACTGCAGTCCCTTTCAGTATGTGCATATCACCTTTCCCATGGGAATCAAGGAACAAACTTGCAAAAATTGCTTTCATGATGTGTCTTGTACCTAAATGGACCTGAGAAACTACTGTAAGGGTACAAAGGGAAGAGAGACCACCTGTTCCCTTGACCTGGACACAGACCTCTTCTCTGCAGAAGGCTTCTGGAAGAAATTAGAGAAAATTGCTTTCTTCTATCCTTTAGACACCTCTCACATTTGCCATGACCTTTCAAAGACAATTAAGAACTGTCTTACAATTAAATTGAGCAACTTGCTCAGCACTTGTGGCTCTATCCCATCAAGTCCCACGAACTTGTGTGCATCCAGTGTTTTTAAGTGTTCCTCAACTTGGTCATCCTCTACTGAGTGTGAATCTGCTTTAGACTTTCCCTCATGTTTTAGGGTCCTAACACTCCTGAAGGCCAGTCTTACTATAAAGATTAAGATAACAAAAACATTCTATACTTTAGCATTTTCCATGTGTTTTTGTCACTAGATCCTCTGCTCCATTCAGCAGAGGGCCCACACTGGACTCTATTTTGCTTATCTTGCTTATATTAATAATTAATAATGTGCTGATTTGTGTGTGTGTGTGTGTAATTGATGCAAACTGTTCCCTTTCGAGGTACCCAGAAATTTTTTCATAGCTAGACAGTGAATGAAACATTTTTGGGGTTTTTTTCTACTTCATTAGATTTCATTCAGAGTCTGAATTGATGATATTTGATGTTTGTTTTTATTAAATGTTATTTTTCTCACCAACATCTGATGTACATTTAAAATGAGAAAAACATACATGGCTGGTGATAGACAATTAGGGAGATTTCTTTAAATAAGGAAAAAATTAGCAGGTTGTGCTCCAGGCATTGGTGTGTACGCATTTGTATTCATATCAACAGGAAAGATTGTCACATCATGCAGGCAGTTGCAGAATGTGACAATATAATGCACTTCCCATATATAATAAATAGAAGACAAGAAAATGTTAAAAAAAAAAAAAAAAGAAAAAAAATAGAGGCTAGAGAGGTTTTTTGTTTGTTTTAGCCTATTTCTAGCCCTACTCTGTTTATAATACAATTTCCTGAAAATGTTTATGAAATTCATTGCACTATTTATAGCTTAAATTCAGAACATTACCTTTATCTCATTTATTGTGAACTACAAGCTAAATGAGCTTTTCCATGTAAGTGATTATAGTTTATGAAAAGACCTTCTAACAACTTTTAAGTGCAATGAATGGATGATTAAAAAAATAAGATTGTCATAGCACAAATTATTTTCAAATCCTATTTCCAAAGGAAAAGTACAAAGTTCTTGAATTTAATAGAGGAGATTAGAACTTTAGATGTATTACATTTCTTTATTTTTCCTTTTGGAAGGTTTTTTAGCAATGCTGAAGTACTAAGGTGACTAAGGACACAGTTCAAATAGCATAACTTCAGGCATGCCTAAAGGAGCTGTCTGGAATTCTAAAATGCTATCATAGCAAATGGGGAGGTGCATGTCATTTTAAGAAACAATTTGGATGGCCATATGTACAAATCTAGTACAAATCTAATTTAGAATGAGATGAGTCATGCCTTACACGAGCTCATCTCTTTTTTTCTATAAAAGTATTCTGAGATACCTTATTTAGAATTACAGAATATACTGTGTTGAAAGGCACCCACAAGGTTCACTGAGTTCAACTCCTGACTCCAGACAGAGCAAGCTGAAAGCTAAATCATATAGCTAAGAGCATTCCCCAGATGCTTCTTGAGCTGTAACAGGCTTGGAGCCATGACTGCTTTCCTGGGGAGCTTGTTCCACTGCTTGATCAATGAACTCTTCCCTAATATTTAATCTGGACCGTTAGTGATGCAGCTGTAAGGCATTCCCTTGTGTCCTGTCACCAGACACTAGAGAGGCGAGGTCATCACCTCCTTCCCTGCTTCCTCCCGTGAGGAGGCTGTAGACAGCAATGAGATCACCCCTCAGCCTCAAAGCTGAACAAACATACTATGTTCAGCCACTCTGCATAAGTCATGCCCTCTAGACCTTTCACCTCAACATCTTTGCTGTCATCGTCTGGACTCATTCTAATATTTTTTACATCCTTCTTGCATTTAGAAAGGCAAAATTGCACACAGCGCTTGAGGTGAGGATGAACCAGTGCTGAGTAGAGCTGGACAATCCTTTCCACCAGTAAGTTACACTGTGCCTAACAACCCCCAGAACAGAGTTGGCTCTTTTGATCTTGAGGGCATATTGCTGACTCATATTGAGGTGTTCATCAAACAAACTCTCCAGATCCCTTTCTGCAGGTCTGCAGTCCAAGCTCTGGTCCCCCAGTCTATACATTCATCCAGGATTACACTCTCAGGTGCAGAATCCAGTACTTACTATGTAAATTTCATATGATGGGTAATTGTCCAATGCTCTGGTCTATCATGATCTCTCTGTAAGGCCGCTCCATCCTTCACAGATTCAACAGCTTCTCCTGTCTTATTATTGTCAACAACCTTATTTTGTGTGCATAAAACTCCTGTCTCCAGGTTATTGATAAAAATATTGAAGAGAACTGGCCCTAAATCTGAGCCCTAAAGATCATCACTAGCCTGCCAAACAGGTTTTACCCCTTTTCTGTTTTGCAGTCTTAGTGTCTGTATCAAAACGTTGTCTTCAACGTGCTTCGGCAATTTCCTGGACCTGTTTGTGCATGATGTATGATAGCCCCAAGTTAAGATCTAGGAAGTTGAAGTCATCTCTAAGGCCAAGAGCAATAGACCTAGAGGTTTATCTTAATGCCTTATATAGTAATACACTGATGTCATCCTACTGGATGGATGACCTACAGTAGATTCCCACAACAGCATCTACTTTATTAGCTTTTCCCCTAAACTAAACCCAGAGGATCTCAACCATGTTGTACCTAATTTCAAGCACTGTTCAGTGTAATCCCTCCTCTACACCTGTCCTCACTACCCCTCCTCCTCATCTGTCCTGCCTATTTATCCCTAAGAGACATACATGCATTGGAAAAGCTCTTGGATGCTTGAGTGAATATTAATTTTCACTGGATTTTGCAGTCCTAAAACCTGTAAGTGCTTTGCAGAAATTCAGTCCTACAATTAATGTATCCTAGGTAATATCAATCTATAGAACAATTTTGAATCCATGGAAGATTTTCTTATTTCTTTACCTGTTAAAAAAAGATAAATAAATGTTACCTAAATGGCAAGGAAAGGGCCCAAGCCCTTCTGAAATCAGACGAGCTTTCACTGTGTCTTTTTTATCCTTGGAAATTACTACAGGGCAGTGACAAATAAAACAGTTTACTATCAAGAAGTTTTTTTTCATAATCAAATATGCAGACCATAGGTAAACTGACCTATCATATGACCCATCATAATTATGTAGCCATAAATATGAAGATACTTTGAGGAAACCTAATTTGTTGAGAGTGGATAGTCCCTCATTTGTTGAGGGAGGATAAGAACACTTCTGTTTTGTTCGTTTAAGCCATTTTTAAAAACCTGCAGAGGGGGAGACCTCAAAAACTTGTATTTAGAAAATACTTGTTTTTTTCCCCTTGCCCCATAATGCTGCTATTACCTAAATTGCTGAAGAAAATAATTACTTCACCAGTTTTACTGCAACATTTTCTAAATTGTTTGAGTCTTCCTAGACCTTCTCTTAAAGGCATGTTTTCTGTTTTCTTCTCAATTCTACTTCTACTCATTTTTTTCCTTTCCTCCAGCCCTCTAATAACTTCCTTAAGAGCTGATGCATGAAAGTCAACATAATAAGGTATCTTCCTTCCTGGACATTTGCTTGATTAGGGAAATTGGGGAAGAAAGGAGACAAAGAGACTGCTTTAAAAAGGTAAGATTTCTTTTACATCCTTATAAAAAACACTACTACATTTGCAGTCTCACCAACATCAGATACTAGAAATCCACTTTTCTTTAACTATTTCTATTTGCTGTTACTATGTTTGACTGACATACAAAAATCTTATTAGTCTGCCTCAGAATTAGATTTATTTTTTCAAAAATACTTTTTAATCTATTATAACCTCCACATTCTTCTCTACAATTCTGCCCAGCCATTTTCTCCTCATTTTGTAGCTATGTATTCGATTTCTCCTTTCAAATGCTTTATTGAGTGTAATCCTATTGATCTGGGGATAGTTGTCCAAAACTTTTATAAACTTCTGACATCATCATCTCAAGTAGTAATTTTAATCTTACCAGTCTGGGCACCATACATTGTTTTCCTAAGTGCAGTTTCTATCAGTCAGCTAAGTAAATAAAAAAACTGAATAGTACTAATCTCATAATCAATATTTACAGGACTGCATTACCAATTAGGTAGTAAACCATACTTAATCTCTTACATCGGTAATATTTTCCTGAAATAATTTCACAGATGTATGGTGTTCTTTGTGAAAATATCTTCCTCAGTAGGGAAGATGAGTAGAAAAAGAGGCTAAAGGAAAGCACTGTTAAGATTTTCTGACCTAATTTTCTATCCATAAAGAATTGTGGTCTAATGCATCTCAAATTTAGAGAAAACTATCAAGTAAAAGGAAGAGAATTGAGTACTTTTTGTTTTACTTAAATTTAATATAGACTATATTGATATACTGAAATATATCAGGCGATCTTATTCAGAGTTGTCTTCAGTGTTAGACACAAAAAAAAGCCATTTTTATATTTGAAAGTAGCATGCACAAGTCTTACTACAAAAAATTTTATTTTTCCTATCTAAAAAAAAATTATTTACATCAGTAATCTGAATATTGATGATATACAATGTGCAGAAGAAAATACTGAGTTTTGTATTCATTATTTTTTCAGAATATAAGTGGGAAAAGTTTCAGCTTAGATTTGTTTTTCTTTTCTGTTGAAGGTATCCAGAAATATCATTAAATTCATTTATCTACCATTATGTATATGGGTTTCTTAACATTTATATACACCTAGGAGTTATGTGTTCAGACATGACAAAACACAGAGCCTCATATGACAAGGATAAAAATTAGGATGCAGATGAAAAGCACTAAGTGAGTTAAATAAACTGACACGTCCTTTTCTGAGAAGGAGAAAAGTTGTCCTTAATATTAGGCAGAATATGAAGTTTCAATACTTAGGCTTTTCAAATAAAAGGAAAGAATTTTTTGTAGAAGTGAATTATTAGATTACTGACAGATTGAAATGTGGCTAAAATAACTTTAGGCTATATGGTACTGCCAAAACATAATCTAACTAACTGCCATCAATGCTTTCAAGGGGCAGCTTGCTATACATACATATTTATACACATACCTTTCTTTTCTCATATGACAGCAACATCTTACAAGGACAATGGGACAGATTTTTAAGGCATATGGATGGTTATTGTCTGCCTTCCATTGAATGCTATGAATAAGAATCTTTTATAAAACTGTGTTATGCAATACACTAATAATCCCGTAAAATACAAAATATATATTTTTAGTGAGGATTTGTTAAGAATCACTAAATAATGCTTGCTCTTCTAATCAAGGAAATGTGGCAACTGGTATAAATCCTGAAAATGAGAGAGCATTTGAAAAGGAAGAAAATGAGACCTAGTTCATCTCTGAATCTGTCAATTCATTTATTTTTACATCTCCTGGATCATGCTGAAATTTCTTAATGTTCTTTCAGCTTAAACATCATCTAATCATCAAAAGTATATATTAGGAAGCATAAAATTACTCTGTTCTTTGCTCTTCAGTGCCAGCTGCAAGCTTGTATCATACCAGAAGCAGGACAAATACAGAAATCAAGAGAGAACTGCTAAAGCTAAAGCCATGTATGGTCACAGCTATTCTTTCTTATACTGTTTAAAGTTCACTAAAACCAGCTTTGTGGTTTCGTGGACGTGCTTAACAAACTTGTCTGTTTAATAACCTTCCACTATTAACAGCATGTGGGAAGGATCTTAGCGGAAAGAGGCTACTGCCTGTCTTAAACAAGGGTTAAAACACTGATTAGCAGTTTCATTGGCAAAAGAGCTACACAGCAAAAAAACCCATAGAATATGTTACATAGCAATGGACTTTTTTCTTGACATCAGTACACTACTGCAAGATTATTCCTCTATACTCTACTATCAGTTAAAAACAAGGTCTAACAGTAAAAATAATATTTCACCCTGCAGGAAAAACAGTAAAAACAGCCTGCTCCTGCTGTGCCTGAACTTGAGGTTACCTTGTTGTTGTCGTACCAAGAGAGGACAAAATGATAACAAGTATAGCTCTAAAGAAAATAGCCTTGTTCTTTACACAGAGAACAACACAAGAAATTCACTATGCTAATATAATTAAAATACGTCCAATATCCCCCATTCTGAAGGCTCTGTTTATGCCAAGTAAAACTTACTATAAGAATTGTATAATAAAATGGGTTTAATACACAGAGTCAAGGCCTTTTCTGGTTCTCACATCACCCCACAAGTGAGTAGGCTGTGCGTGCACAAAAAGTTGGGAGGGGACACAGCCAGGACTGGTAACCCCAGGTGACTAAAGGGATATTCTATACCATACAGCATCATGTTCAGTAATAAAAGCCAACTGAAGAGGGAGGAAGAAGGGCACAGTCCAGGTAATGGTGTTTTGTCTTCCCAAGTCACTGCTACATGAGATGGAGCCTGGCTTTTCTTTCACTTGCTTGACCATGGAAAGTGGTGGATGAATTCCTTGTTTGCTTTGCTTGCACCTGCAGCTCTTGCTTTACCTGTTAAACTGCCTTTACCTTAAGCCATGAATTCTCTTACTTTTATTCTTCTAGTTCTCTCCCTCATCCCATCAGCGAAAAATGAGCAAGCAGATGCATGGTGCTTAGTTACCAGTGATCCTAAAATAAGCAACAATTCTATAAAATAAATGTCAAATTACATGTTCTATAAATATCTCATAGCATATGATTAAATATATAAAATGTATTATAGAGTTCAGTCCTGTAATGTCTTGTAAATGATCTATTCATTCATTTTGGTTAATGAATGGACTTACAATGACTGGCTCTGCTTATAAAGCAGCACACTAAATTTCAAAAGGTTTTTAGTGACTTAAATTATAGCAAAACTTAAATAATGTTTTTCTTATCCTGAAACAGTTTCTTAGCCAGAATAATCAAACACTGTTCCCTATCTAGGGCCATTACTTAAGTAATCAAGTGTGTAAGCATAAATTCTACATTTAAGTTTTCTTGCCTGTTTGTTAGCTTCTAGCCTACTACAAGTAATGTATTTAAACATTCACCTCAAAGAAAATACAGAGGTATAGTTCTTCAGTATATTTCTGTACTTGTAACTCCAAATACAGTTTTAAGATATTTCTGTATTTACTGAAACCTAATAAAGGGAAGATAGATAGTTTGTAAACTGACATGTATGTTAGTGTAATAGTATGCAATTTTCATACACACTTCATGGTATATTTCCTATATATTGCTGTCACAGGTAAGAAAAAACCTCTAGATGTGTGAATTTTACCTATCGTAATTTGTTGACACACAACACAAATGGCTGATCTCTTTTTTTAAGATACTGAGGGGAAAAACAAGAACAGAAAAGAAAGGCATATTCCAACATGCTTTCACACACACCCACACACACACACACACCTCCCTGCATCTACATAAATATTGTCTTTTCTCTCCTTTTTAAATTTTGCATATTTTCATCATGTCTACGTTGTGTTCTTGCCTGGCCTGCATCACCCAGGGTCACCATCCCTCATGGTTGCCCCTTACCCAGTGTGGACTGTGGCCCTCAGGGGTGTCCCTGCATTGGCACAAGCCCCTCAGAGACCCCAGTACCTTTGGGGACTTCATGGAATGCCTTCCTAAAGCATGCCTCTTCAGCCTCTAGTAGCTGCTAGCATCTCTGTTAGAAAGGTTTATGTAGGGCCCTTATTGCTTCTCTGATTGGATCAGTTTGGTGTAGCATAATGAAATTTTGATGTACAATTAATATTTTCCACTGTGGTTTTCCCTTGTCTTGAGGCAGTCTGAACTCCATTTGAACAGACACACTGCAGCTCATGGTGTTTCCTGCACATGCCACTACTGCTTTAACACATTTCTGCTACAGACTCTACTCCTTTCTCCAGTGAAACACATATTGAGGAATATAAGATGAAGATTAAAGAAGCAACTGAACATTATGCATTTCAACTGTGAATATACAATGGCTGAGAGTTACATGAAACTGTTATTCTTGACAAAAAATGTCTTTTCTTTTGAAAAAAATATTTTGGCTTTTTATTTCTACTTAGGGCATTACTTCAGTTATGGTTGTGTCATTTGTAAAATTATTTTATGCAGAAGTGTTCACCAAAGTGAAGAACTTTGTGTTTCTTTGTTCTTATGTCTATCCTTTTTTCTCAAGGTTTCGTACAAAATAAATGAAGTGTACAAAGGAATGAACAACTGACAAAAAGTGAAAAGCAAAATACATGAGCCATTTAATCTTTTTTTTTTTTTAATTTGCTTCCATGGCTTTGTAAACGTTCTGTTTATGGGATATTGTTTCATAACCAGACAGTTTGCATAATTTATATTCTTGACACTAAAATCTGAAGTGCATTTTGTATTATTTCTGGATTAATTCTTGAGGTTAAGGTTTGCAGCAATTTTATTTGTTTTGTTTGCTTTCATTTCAATATTTTAGGTAATTACTTTCCTTTGAAGTTGATTTAACCTTGATTGTTCAGAACTTGATCATTTAACAAATTTTTCTTGGTTGATTAACTGTCTTAATTCAATGGAAAAGAGCAGGGTTCTGGGTAAAATAGCAAAAAATAAGAGATATGATTAATAAATATTTTTAAAGGAAAAGTGAAGGTATTGAAATATGCTTTCTAACAAGGTAAAATCAGTGAAAGTTAAAAAGTTTCCTAATTTCATGGTTTATCTTGGAATCACATGAGCACATAAATTACAAAAGAGTTAACTAATCTTAGCAGCATTTATTTTTGTCTTTATCTGGGGAAGATGTAAAACTGTTCAATTACTTCACTTAAAATAATTAGATAATAATGAAAATATAATACAGATCATGTACACCTTGTCGGGTCACACTCAGAAGTCATGTGCATTGATTTTCACAGAAGATATTCAAGTGTCTAATCTATAAAACTGAAAAATATTTTTATATCCAAAATTTAACTTGAGGAACGTTTTCCTCCCTATTCTTATTATTCACACTGTTTTCAGAAAACATCAATTCTAACACAGTTTTTATTGCCTCATGCTAGTCTAATTTAACAATAGCTGTAAATCTAGATTTCATCTTTACAGAAAAGGAGGCATAATAACACAGTTAAAATTGTTATACACACACTTTATTCCTACCACTTTTCCTTATGTTAGGATCACCCTTTCACTCCCTTGGTCTTAAGGCTTTGTAAATTCTCTAAAAAGCTTATGGCCTGTTATTAGCAGCACCAATACTGTATTACAGGCCTCTGTGTTTCTAAGTCAATCATACCAGGATTCAGGTGTAAATATAATAAGCAAATTTTGCCTTACCCTTTTATTACCCAAGGAAATAATTTCTATTGAAAAGGATGGATTACAGAAGCAGAATGATTTTTATAGATCATCAGTGCATGGAACCCAGGGTGAGAGAGAAACTACATCAAGATTTTAGAGCAGATGAGGTGAAAGAACTCTTGCTATTGAAAGCAGGACTGTCACTTTTGTGGTAAGGACTGCTAAACAAAACAGAGTAAAACAAAACAAAAGAAAACAAAATTAAAGCCTTCAATGTCTGAGAATAGGACAGGAGATGTTGCAAGCTGTCGCCCATGTCTCTGTAGTATTTTGGTTTCTCATAATCAAAACAATGGGAATACACAGAAATACACTGCAGATTCTGGAAAGAATAGCTTACTGTCTGTTTCAGTGGCACTTTTAAATATGTCTTGCCTTTGTCTAATTTGCATTACAGAATTTAGAGTCTTTCATACTACAGTGCCTCTCTTCAGTTCCTTGGAATAATGCATTAATTTGTTGAAGTTCTCTCAATTTGAGATTAGAGCATGATGGTGTGCATAGTGCATTTCTCATAGCTCTACTCTGAGTACTGAAGAGTTATGAAAATAGTGTAAGTACACCTTGTAATATCTGTTTTGAATTCAAGAACAGATTTGAGTCAGATGGCTTTAAATTAAATTTGCTTTTCTACAGAGGACTAACACTCCTACAGCCCTCTCTCAGGTTGCCATTATTCATGTGAGAGGAAGAATTCTGTAAATTTATGCATTGCACATTTTTAGTAACACAACAATAATTCTAAGAAAGGAAAGACTCACTCAAGAGGAACAAAGTTAATTTCAGTTTCTTCCTCATAAGTTAAAAAAAGTAGCTCCAAATTTCCCTGAGAATTTCTTGATTCATCAGGGTATAGGTATGTCCTATAGGTAAAAAGACAGAGGATCTTTTTCAGACTTTTTCTTGTCTAGTCACACAGCTTCAAAAATATGAAGTCACAGGAAGAGATGAAACATACATGTGCATGAGGTAACATGAGGTAACATTGGGTAGGGACACTCATCTGAGAATAAGGAGTTTTGGTGTCTTCCTGCTATTATTCTTGTGCAATATATAAACTTCTTGATGGTAATCAGTTTCACTTTCTGACATCTAGCACAAACTACACAATACTGTTACAGCTTATGAGAAGTAGGATATACAATACAGACACACACTGCTTCTTTGTGAGGCAGAACTCTTGCTGTAGTCAACAGCCCCATCTTTCTCTGGAGGAGGAATCAAGAGTTAAAGGAGAAGGAGGGGAGGATACAATAATGAAATACAACCAGGGGGTGAAGTTTGGGTCTATAATGAGTTCCACCAAAAGAAATGGAACAAAATAGATCAAACATACCAAGAGACACCTTTCTTCTAGAATCAAAATAGAGTAAGTCAGAATTCTCATAAATCAGATTTCTTACTGGAAAATGCCATGGAGGCATCACAAAAAAATTTATAGCAAGTTTAAGACACCGTACATTCCCCAAGATTAGAGGTAAAAGCTGTACTGGATCTGGCTAGGATGGGAGTATTTTTCTTAAAAGCAGTTCACCTTGTACCATGTTTTACACTTGTGGCTAAAACAGTCTGTGTTTTATCAATTGCTGAGCAGTGCTGGCTCAGCAATTGATAAAACACAGCATCAAGACCACCTCTATTTCTCACTCTGCTGCCCACCAGTAGGGCAGCTAGAGGTGGGCAAGACTTTGGGAACAGACACAGCAAGACACCGGCCTCAGCTACCCAAGGAGTATCCCCTACTATGTTGTACTCAATCCCATACTCATCTTACTCGATAAAAGCAGGGTGTAGAGTTTCCAAAATACCCAGCAAGTCTGTATGGCACCAGCCATTCTTCTGCTGGTAGGAGGTGGTAAGTGCTCACCTCTTCATCACTGATTGTTTTTTTGGTGATTTTTCCTGTCCTTCCTCTTTCTTTTAAACTGTCTTTATCCTAACCCAAAGGTTTTTCTTATTTTTGCTCTTACAGTTTCCCTCTATTTTCCTCTGGGGGCAAGGAGTGAGACAGCAGCTGGTGGGTGTTAATTGTTAATTGAGGCCAACTCACCACAAAAGTGAAAACAGGCTGTAATAAAAAGGTCACATCCAAACGAGATTCTGTTAGAAAGTCTTCTGTGCTTCAGCTGAGATGAGAAAGAATTTTAATAAAATTACTAATTTGAAGGAAGCTATTGTTGCAATGAAAAATATATCATACAGAACTGTAAGATAATAAAAAAAAAATTACATGAAAAAAGACTGATTTTAAAAATAAAGAAAAAACATAGGAAGAGGAATAGCAGGTGTAGAACTGAAAGAAAAAATAGGAGATGAATCGACACAATCTTGTTTTATTACAGTCTTTCACTCTAAAGAGTTCTTTCTTCTTTCATGCTGATTTAAAATTCGTGCAACTTCACTAAGTCTCGCTGAATTAGGAAAAATTCACTGAAGTAATACAAAATCAGTCTAATGCTTTTAAAAGTTAGACAATTTAGCATATTAAGGAGAAAAACATTTTTAGTATTCCTATATTATAATGTCGATGCAGACTGTGTATCACATATAAAACATATACATACTGCATGTGCAAATTATGTATTAGATGATCTATATGCACATTCTGCATACATATGTATGTATGCAGATAAAAGATATATAGCATGTACATCTCTGTATGTCTTCATATTATATAAGTATTGTGCATAGAAAGAAAAAACATATGTAGACAACCGTCAATTCTGCCTTTGTTTTTGGCTAGGTTTTTCTCATTGTTGCTGTACCGAGATTCTCTTAGTCCCAAATAAATGCACAGCATATATAATTCATCCACAGCTTATATAATAGCAAAAGGACCACATCTTTCTAGAGAAGGAAGATAAACTCTCATTAAAAAAGATAAAAGGAAAAGAAAAAGGGAATGGGGAAAGAATCATAAAATAATAAATTCTATTTTCTATTTTCTTTTGTTTGTTTTAGGGAAAAAGGAAGATGAAGGGTAAGGGGAAATGGACAGGAAGGAATGGGAATTACTACTTACTCTCATTGCTCTTTGTTTTCCTAGCTCTTTCATCAGGAGTCAATAATGGTTTCAGCAATATTGCATCACAGTGTCACCTATCATGTACTGGTGATAGGCATCAAACTAAAACAAGGACAACCCCAAATAAGTAACAGAGGAGAAATAAAACAGAAAATTTACAAACCATTGATACTGGGTTTTGAACATTGTATATCACTCTAAGTTGTAAATGCACTAAGTCAGAGAGTGACTTCCAGGCTAAAACCTTGCTGCAGTTGCTGCTGGAAAGCTGGCTCTAGGGAGATCCTCCACTGCCTTTTCACTGAGCTACACCAGATCTTACATGACAGAGGAAGAGCAGATAGTCAACGTAATTCTCTGAGGCAACTTCAGTGATCTCTGCAAAGGCTCTTAGAACTGTCTGATTCCTCATCTTAGGAGAGCCTTGAAACCCAGATCACTCAAGCAGTATTAATGTCACCAATATTTCTAAGAGCAAGACTGTGCTCCTGAAATTCCAGGCAAATTTTAGGCTCTGTTATTCTCAAATCAAATAAAAAAGCAATCCAGTAGTAGTTTGCCATAATTACCAGAGTTATTAATAATAACAACTTCTAATAATTATTAGGTCTATCTATTCCATTTTATTATATCTAATCACTACATTATGTTTGACACAGTAACTTTTCTGGTGTGGAGAACAGACTAGAAAAGTAAATGGTATTATTTTTGTTGTTTTAGATACCTTTCAAATAAACAAATTTGCTCTCCTTCCATTTCTCTTTCTCATGATGAAAGAAATTCCTTGAAATTGATATCAAAGTATCTAAGCACAAGTTTGTATTTTTCAACTACTTCATCTTTGGTTCTAGATACAACTAGATTTTCATCCAAGTTGGCAGCTGCAGCCCTGAGAGGATGCAATTGATCTCTGAGGATATATTTCAAGACCATAGGCTTGAATATCCTCAGTTCCAATTTACTTAATATTGAAACATATCTGTATTATACAGGGACTTTCACCTTCTGGAGGAATTGTTTGAATGAGGCTTTCCTGGTACAATCTTGACTAAATTATGAGCTTTTCAAAGCATTTCATAGAGTCACAGAATGGGTAAGATTGGAAGGAGCAGCAGCAGGTCATTTGGTCCAATCTCTCTGCTCAAGCAGAGTCATCCTAGAGCACATGGCACAGGATTGTGTCCAGACAATCCTTGAGTGCCTCCAGTGAGAGAGACTCCACAAATTTGCTGGGCAATCTGTTCCAGTGCATGGTTCCCTGTACAATAAAGATGCTCTTTTTTTAATTCTTGACATACTTGGCCAGAATTAATTCCAAGTAGACCTTGGCCTTCCTTCTCTCATTTCTATTTACTCCAACAACTGTTGCATATTCAAGATTTCCCAGCAGATTTTCTATAGAAAAAAAAAGCAGTTCAACCACAGCCCACTAACCACGGAAGACAGTAAATTTCATATTTCTCTGCAATATTGAAAAGACTTGACCTGACTTTAAAAATCTGCACTACATAATATCTTCTACAATGCATGTTATTAGTTGCATTTGGATATTGAGGTCCCACATAACTTTTTTGCTTATAGTATTTCCTCTCAGTTTCACATATATTTAAATCATGAGCATAGTCTCTGTCTCTTTCCTTCACACATGCACATTGGACCAATCCTACACTGATACATTCAGGCATTATTTCCATAGTAATATTAATCAGTGTATGCTAGAAGGAAATACGTTATTTTCTACAATTATATAACTAAATCATATTTCTGATATTAATTGGCTGGGGTAAGGATTATGGCTAATTTTTTAAAATAGATGATTGACAACCACTGATATTGCTTCTCTCTATAAAAGTAGAAAACTGAATGACTGTTTTGATCCAGAAATTCAATAATATAACAAATAAAATTTTGCCCAGTTTCTATAGTGGCAGAAATTGTGTCTAGCTTCAGAAGTCCTTTGGATCTTCTTTTCACAGCTGCCTTGCACAAGATGAAAATGAACAGAATATTGAAATCAACAATAAAGTCTAATTACTTTAACTCAAATATGAATGCTATTTGATTTTTAATACAGATCTGACAGAAATTCCATTGCTGCTCCCAGTTGTCTTGCTATATTTCCCTCATATTAGAAAAATATGGACATATTGATATTTTCCTTCCCTGTCTCATTGTGGGCTTTCCAAAAACTCATTAAGTAATTAACCTTTTCAAAACACTGAGTTTTAACCTATCTCTTTTCACATTGACTTTTTTGAATTAAGCCATCAAAGTAGCTTTAAAAATCCCATCAAAATGGAATTTGCCTCTGAGTAATAATTTCTTGGGGGAAAAAAAAACCTTTGCAATTTTTGCCAAATTACCAGGTTTTGTCCAAGAACAACTTCAGAATTGTTTATTAAAATTGCGTGCAATCTTTGAGTAGTTTTAATACTTGTTTTACTTTTTCACTTAACAGAAACATAAGGAAAACTATCTTACCTTTTTATACTACATCTTGAATCTGTTTGAAAACTAAAAGTGTTACTGCTATGAAGATTGTTTTTTTATCCACAGTGTGCTTTTTTGATTTCACTTTAATGCTTACTCTTTGAAAAGCTTTACTCCATGTTTAAAATCGTCTGTAAATCTATCATCTTAATCAATGTCATCACATTATTGCATTAATTTTAATATGTTATCAGTTTAAAACTATTATAATTTTTATTTCATTGTAATGGACCATAGACAAAATTTTCTTTACAACCTCTCTAAAACATCTTTGGAGACATTTTTTTAGCCTAAAACAGAAATAAACTGCACTATAAACAAAGTAGTTTCTTTGTGGTTTCCTCAATCAAGAACCAAATGGCCTATTTAAATAGATTGTCTTGTATCTCTTGCAAAAGAAGTTCAGAAGTTTCCATAAGTATGTAAAACCTTACCAGTTACAGCAGCATCAGTAAAGCAAAACACAGAGAGACCTACTGCCCTGCTTACCATTTTTTAAAGGTTTTACTGAGTGTCTGCATTTTAAAGTGGAAGCTTGGTTCTGTTTCCCTCTTAATTCTCCATAATTAGAATTATTAATTTTTCCCTCTTAATTCTCCATAATTAGAATTATTATTTTGTTCCAACGCATAACCTATACACCTATTTTTATCTCTTCACCAAAAAATTTCTCCTTTTAAACTCTGCAAATCCTGTAGAACAAAAATACTTGTTTTAGTATATGACTGACACTAAATCTTAGTAACAATTCTCATAGCCATCATTATATATTTTTCTTTTATTAAGGAAAAAAGCAATCTGTAGGAACAGCTACTGATTCTATTCTCAATTGGCTTTTCGGAATTGCATTCCATTCCATTCCCCTTCCGTTCCTTCACTTTATATAAAAACTTCTGGAAATAAGGAGAGACCCTTGGACATAAAAGTTATAAATCCCCTTCTTTCAGAAAGGCAAGAACGAGGATTCTGAATGCTTATAAGCAATGAAGAGCTATGGAAAGGACATGGAGCATGTCCTCTTGGAATAGCCTTTCAAGTATGGAAAGAACAAGAAGGTCATCAGGAGCAATCGACATGAATTTACCAAGAAAAAATCATGCCTGAGCAAGCTGAATGCCAGTGAAGATGAACAGAGTATCTCTGTGAATGTACTGAGAGCTGTGCAATATATACCTTGAGTTTACCAAAGCTTATAAAACAGACTGCAGTCTCAGGAAGCTAAGGAAGTATGGCCTGGAAGACCAAAATCTGAAGGCAGCTGAATTGATTAAATTAAAAGGCAGAAATTACTGGCAAATCTTCAGGCCTGAAGGTTGTTTTGGTAAAAATAGAGTCAAAAAAAATTAAAAAAAAAAAATTCCATTTATTTTGCATGCTTTAGAGAAGTAATACAACTAAACCAGCAGATAACTCCTTCATACAGCAGATGTTATGACTCTACTGGGAGGCTCATATTTATAATGCTAGAGGTTCTCTAGGATAAAAAAGACCTAAATAACATCAGCAACCAGTCCTGTTATACTCATATTTCAGAATCAGAAAAAAATTCCTGAGCAGGTGCAGGCTTTGAATATTTTGGTTTAGCTTTACAAAAACTGTTCCATAAATCCATTAGGATGCTAAAGTTGATGACAATTTGACAGTTGAGAGTTTTGAAGGTAGTCCTTGAATGGAAAATAGTGGAAGAAGGATAACACTTGTAAAGCCCTTGTGTGTTTTGTTTTTATGTGCTAAAAGTTCCTCAGGCCTTTCCAACCCCTGGAAAAAAACAATCAGGCAAGATGATTCATCTATCCAACAGCCATACCTAATTCTTACTACCATCTGGGATAAGAATTCCTTTAACTGAGTTCATTCCTTTGGAAATCCAAATTCTTTGATATAACCAGAGGTTCTTGCTAAAATTTCTCAGTACAGTAAGGTGCAGAAAGCCCTCAAAAGAGAACTTTTGATGCTGTTGTTGCTTTGTTTCTTTTGTTCTTGCTGTACTAATGTCTAACTCAGGGCATTAAATTTAGATGGGAAATGGAAGGATAAAATTTACCTCTACCATTTGCATAATCTAGTTTCTTATTTCATTTCCTAATGATGATGGGGAAGAATTCTACTCTAGAGAAAGAATGCTTTTGTAAGTTATGACAGAAGCTGATGACCCAGATTTAATTCTAACAAATCTGACTATAAATATTTTTTTTCAGAATTTACTGCAGATTATAATTAAAACTAACCTGAGTTTGCATGGGAATTTTTGCAGGGTTTTATTTTTAATGTAATCCATCTGAAATACATAAGGTTTTTTTATGGCAAAAGTAGAATGAAATCTGGCAGTCAACCTTTGCAACTTTTCATGACTGAAGACACAATAAAGCAAGAAGTGTCTGGATATTTTTCCTTTAATCTATTTGATAAACAAGCCATTTTCCTGATAACAGATTATTTGTGAACCAGTAAAGATTTATACAAATTTATTATTTAGCTGTGAATGGTTCCCATCAAAAACTGAAATAAAATGCAGTCTGTGAATGTTCTTAAACTTCTGGTTTTATCCTTTATAGCTGTTCTTCATTTCAGTGCAGGACAGCTCATCTAGGTGAAACATAATCTTTTTTTTCTGACTGCCTAACAAGCTCTTAAATGGGAAAATAAGCCAATGGATGATGAGTATCAAATGAGAAAATAAGACATCTTATCTATGTCCACATGGAAAAATGAATACATTTAATGAAAATATTAATTCCTTAAATATTTGCAAGAATAGGACATTTAGATAAGACTATCAAGAAAATGAACAATAAAATGTACAAAAACGTCTAAGCAGAAATTGAATGAATCCATTTGAAGATGACTTCTCTATTATTTACATAGCTATAATCCTTAATGCTTAGAATACATCCAACAAGTTGTAGGGTTTTTTTGAATTTGATTTTGAACAGTAGATAGGCAAGGACAGTCTCCCTCTTTTATGAACCAGTATATAGGGAAAATACTCAATTCACCATGCCAAAAAAAGGCAGTTGTTTCATAAGTATCTGGTAGGGTTTTGGTTTTTTTTTTTTTTGAGAAAAACCTGCTTTGTTTGATAGCTGTGAAGGAACCACTAAAACCAAGCTGTTATGTTTTTATAAAGTTGCCCGCTACAGTGTTTATGAGCCCAAACTCCGCTTTATGAGTATAATAAAAGGTGGCTAGCATTCCTGTGTGTTTGATTTGTTCAGTGCAGGCAGTGTAATGAGGTCTACAGGAGTTCTCTTTGCACAGCTGAATGGCTGTGTTCTTTTTACTCATTATTTTTTCTCATTATAACTTCTAGTAAACAAAAAAATACATAGAAATATTGAGTATGGGAATTTTGCTATTACATTACTTTTAAGCAATCTAAAACCAATAACTTCCAAATTACTGAGTACTGGAACAGTTTTTCCAGGGATGGAGAGTCTCCCTTCACTGGAGAAATTTATGAACCATCTGGGCACAATCCTGTGCGATGTGCTCCAGGATGACCCTGCTGGAGCAGGGAGGTTGGACCGGATGATCCCCTGTGGTGCCTTCTAACCTGACCCATCCTGTGAGTCTGTGATATGTGCGCAGGTGTGTACGCTTCTGCATGCCCACACACACGTGCACTCACATTTACAGGTGTACAGAAGCTTACTTCCCATGGATGAGAACCAGAAAAAAACTGGGATTGGGGATAGACTTGTCAAATCATGACAGGTCCTGCAAATCAACACAACCAGCTGCAGCTAAGATCTATGTGTCTTTCTTTTTTTCCAAATTGTGATGGTGTGGTAATGCATTAGCAGAGCAGCATAACAGAAGGCAATGTGTAAAAGAACTGGGGTGACAGAAAAAAATCAGTTATTTAGAATTACTTTTGGGCACAGTGAATGAGTACAATATTAACGAATCTCATTAAGTTATGATTTCATTTCCTCTGGGCAAGCAGGGGGTGAAACCAGTGGGTAGACCAAATAATGGTCTCAGATTATGAGAATTTCAGCTTTATTTGAACTAGGAACTAATAGCTCTGGATTTCAGTGAGGAAAGATGGCAAATTTTTCCCTGTTTGTGCTAAACAAAAGAGAAATATCCACACAAATTCAAATGTGTAATTTCCAAAGGAAACTAATAAATATGAAAATAAAACCTTATCAGTTGGAACAACAGGAAGATACTGTTCATGTTCTTTTAAAACTTTGCCAAATACCTATTGCTACTCTGAGACGAAAGTTCTGGTTTCAGCATTAGGGACAATAGGACATTAACCTTTCAACCCTGACTATACTGTGCATCTGAGGAACAATGGGGCACATAATTGCCCTCTACAAGAAATCATGAGTCCTGCTTAAAAAAAGACATTCGGTCTTCCCGATCATGTCTCATAATCCATCCCATAATCCAATATGTAGACACTACAATTGCTCTGTATTGTATAATTCCTTTCTATTGATATCATATTAATATGGAAACAAAATTTAATAACATCATTACAACTAATTTGTTCTTTTTCCATTACCTTAAGTGGCTCCATATTTTACTTTTGATCCTACTCCTCATTGATGATTCAATGTTTATTTTGGACTCTATTATTTTTTTAACTAGTAGTAGTTAGGATTTAAATACAGAGGTAATGACACAAATAGAGAAAGTTTAATGGTGAGAAACATGCACATTTAAAAATATGTGTAGGAAATAGAATTGATAGAAGAGAGACATAAAAATAATATATACTAAATCATATGAAAAAGAAATTATGAACAGAAAGCATGCACATCAGTTAAAGGACTGTAATGAGTAAACTGGATGAAAATAGCCAACTTTCAGTAAAAAAAAGTAAGTCAGAAACTGAATCTAAATACCTCTTAAAACGACATAAAATCGTTTTATAAGCACCTTAATTTCAAGCCTACAATACATTCCCTAAAGCACTTGCCTTTTATATTGGATATACTAAACTTTGTTTTCAAGAATTACTAGAAAGCTTCTTCAGCAAAACTTCCACTGAATTCTACATCAAACAAAATTTGTAGAAATAGGTATTTTATCTATTCTATAGCATCAGGGGAGTTTATGCATTATTATAATATGCTTAATTAAATGCATTTAAAAATTAAAGAAGCTATCCTGAAATACTTGGCCAGAGGCTAAGCCCCCAGCCAGTTGTTCACTTGCTTTCCTAGCTAGAGTAAAGGTTCCCCTAGGGGAGCATGAGCTGAAAACTCACAAATAGAGATAAAGACAGTTTAATAAGTGAAGCAAAGTTCCACACACAAGCAAATCAAAGAGAGAATTAATTCACTACTTCTTATCAGCCAGCAGATGTCCAGCCACCACTTTGAAGGCAGGGCTTCAGCTTGTGTAACAGGCACAAATCCCATAACCATGAGGACAATCACTTCCTCCTGAGCTTTTATAGCTGAGCATGATGCCATATGGCATGGCACATCCCTCTGGTCAGTAGGCGTCAGCTGTCCAGGCGGGTTCCTCCTAGCATCTTGTTCAGCCCTGGCCTGCTCACTGCAGGGCAGAGTGAGAAGCAGAAAGTCCTTGATGCTGTGTAAGGACTCTTCAGCTAAAACATCGGTGTATCACCAGCTTTATTTTTGTGAAAAATGCAAAGCACAACACATACTGGGGCTATGAAGAAAGTTGATTAATCCAGTATAACTGCTGGGAGCTTAAGGAGAAAATGCCAAGGACACATTACTGTGTGGCATGTTTGCAAAATATTCACACCTATCTGCTATACAAATACTATCAAAATGTGTCAATTCATGGCTTTAAAGGGATAGATGAGCTGGGAACTACAAGGTGAGGATTTTCATTTTACAGGCATGCCTGAGGAAAATAAACAGCATTTATTGCAATTTTTTGCTCGTTATGGATACAAGAAAGAGTAATGACTTGTTCCATAACTTGCAATTGGACAAAAAACAAAAGGGTCAATGAAAGAGGCAATGACAAAAGACAGTGCTAATAACAAACATAAAAGCAGACTGAATCTCTAACATTAGGGGCCTTGTCTGCAGACAAGCATGATTCAGAGCCTTAAATTCTAATTGCTTCACAGACTTCTGACCAGCATGAGTTTGAAGGATACATTTCCCTTCAATTCTACTCAGTAATTCTTATAGGCCTTCTTCATTCTGCTTTGATGCCTATAAAAGTACCTTTCCTCACGACTGTTCAAAGAGCGGCATTGGTTGTAGGGTTGGGGATATTATTTTGCTAAAATGATCAAGAAATTTATTTCAGATCAGGAATTTGTGAATTCTCTATACAGGAACTTATCCTTGAAACCACTCTAACATTAGGAATTTAAATTAAGATCTTAAGTTTGGAGCAGAGAGATTTTAGCATTGGGCCAATAGAAACTTCATGGAGTTCGAGGATCAGAAATGCAAAGGCACATAACACCAGGGGGAATCTGGGAAGCATCTGGCTGAAAAGCAGTTTTGATGGAAAGAAAAAGGGGAACACTAGGCTGAATATGAGCCCATAATTTTGCTTTTATATTAAATTTTAAAAAATCTTGCCCCTCTGTGATCCAGTATGGGAAGTATGATAAGGTAAATGAAGAACATTGCTATTTCTCTTTACTCAGTTCTGGTGAGGTTGCACCTGGTACACTGTGTCCAGTTTGAGGCCATCCCAATAAAAAAGGATGTGGAGAAACTGGAGAAGGCTACCAGGATGATCTGCAACCTAGATAGCCTAAATAAAAGCAGATTGAGAGAGCTGGTATTCTTCAATCTTGCATAGAGGAACCTAAGGCATGATATAATAATGCTCTATAACTACCTCAAGGGCAGTTATCATGACAGGGATTTGATTTGAATTATATTAAAATGCAAATTACTGACATACTTAATATGCTAAGTGACACACTAACACTATTTTAATGCTTGATAACTGTACAGAGTGATTCAGTATTTCAGTATTTCAATCTGCCTACATTACAGTTGACAACAGTTACATTACTTATAAAAATCTTGAGAAGAATTGTTTAGAACAATTATTTTTTTCAGGAACCAAATCCATGTTTTGCTCCTACTTATTGATTGTTCTATTGCACTAAATAGTTATTTAGTTGGAAAATATGTTACTGGGTCACATATTCCTTTCACATGGTTCCTTCCTCACA
>JAYDZK010000001.1:71135936-71164412 GCA_034509185.1 Euphonia xanthogaster
GCGGAAGGAAGGTAGTGGCGGAAGGAAGGAAGGAAGGAAGGAAGGAAGGAAGGAAGGAAGGAAGGAAGGAAGGAAGGAAGGAAGGAATTGAGTTACAGAGAAGGAAGGAGGCCAGCAGGAAGGTATGCCGGAGGGCACGCAGGCTGCTGTGTTTGTGCACTCCAGAGTAACAGAATTATAGTAAAAATTATTAACTAAAAAATAAATCTGTAACAGGTATTTCTAATGTGCTAATGTGTTGGGGTTTCTTTCTTTGTACTTCCTTGGCTTTTATTTCTCAATATCCTTCTTATTAATTGCAGTAACTTATATTAATTTATTCAAGTGGAATCTATTTTACTTGTGATGTCAATTAGTGAGTGATCCCTTATCTTGACCCATGGGCTTTTTAATTTTTCTCCCCCTCTCATATTGAGAAATACAAGTGATATAGTGCCTTGGTGGCCACATGGCATCCAGTCAAAGTCAATACCTTTCTATTTCATTTTCTTTGCCTGCTACTATCCTGCAAAGCTTATCATAACTGTCTAGATGACTAATCTCTTCACATCTTATTTAAATAATATGATAGCCCAGAGATATCTACAAAGTACAGTAATGTGTGTAACTTCCTTGGTTCTATGATAGGGAATTAATTTTCCTTTAATTAGAAGTACAATTGAAAACTTGCTTTTATGGAGGCAGATGTAGAAAATTGCAGAAAATTTTGACTACAGGAATCATAAAAAAAAAAGTGTTGTGTTGGAAGCAAATGACAACATGTTTCAAATGACATAAAACTTAGCAAGCTATTTATGTGCATAACATGGGGTACTCAAACCAGGAATTAATCTAAATAATTAAATTTTAGGCATTTTTAATCAATTCATATAATCTAAAGGGACAGAAGGGAAAGCAGAATAATTTCCAACCACATTAATTTATGCAGTTCACAAACTTTAATATCTGACATTACTAAAATAATGTAGTTCCTATTTTAAATTCATCAGTCTGCCTATACCCAGTTAAAAGGAACATTTTTCCTCATCTCAATAACTATAATGCCCAATTCATTGTTGGTCTTATACCCTGATTCACACTCTTCAACCGTGCAAATTAATTCTATAAATATCTGATACCACCAAAATCCTGTCAAAATTATATTTACTTCACATTTATGTATATGTGTGTGCAAGCGAGTGTGTGTAACTGAACAAAAAATCCCTAGCATGGAAAAAAGCACAGAGGAGATGAGCACAAGTACTTATGAATCTCAGGGTAGAATATGGGGAGTGAGCCAGCCGTTGTAAAGAAAGAACAAAGGGGACAGAGAGTGGCCAGAAGACTTTAAATAAATGCATCAGCTGTCTCTTTATCAGCTAGATGGAGCAGCTCTTTGTGTAAATACCCTTTGCTAAGTGAATCAAGAGAAGCTGTGAATATCTTCCTGATTGACACAGACCAGTATAGGAGAGATGTATATATGTCTCAGCCAAACTTACAGTATAAAAAAGATAAGTGACCAACAAGATATATTTTGAAAAGAGCAACAGCCTTGAATCTCTGTGTTCCTTCCCAGTGACTTGGGCTGCCTGCTGATGGGATAGAGAGCATGTAGAGATTGGTCATGGGAATCATGTTTAGGTTGTGATCTAACTGCACGGAGCAATTGCCATGAGGTGTTTATGTTGTGATTTTACTACATTGCTGTATCACTCTGCTATATCAAGTGAAGAATCAGGTGTTTTCAAATAGGTAAATTTGGTGTTATTCATTTTGTGAAATATCTAAACATGGTCAGATAATATTGGACTCTGACAATGTATTCACATTCCCTTTAGGAAAAAAAAATTATGTGACATTAATTTCATTAAACCCAGTATTTAGAGAAATATGCTCTTTGCAAGGGTGTTTCTTAAATATTAGAATTAGTTGTTGCCGTTATGTATCTTATTTTAATATTCTCTTTGCACAAAAACCCTTAAGCATTTTTTCATATAAAAGGCATTAATGCCTTACTACTAATGCAAAACCATGTAATTTTCACCCTAATACTTATAATTTCATACATATTGAGTATGCATATATGATTTGTTGGAAAAAATCTTATCATTTTTTTATTTAAGTGTAAGGATACAGTTTTAGTTCTCTTTTCCTATTATGTTCTTAATATTTTATTACACTTTTTGCCAGCTAAGAAGAAAGCCACCTCAACTTTACCTTTTATAGCATCTGCTTCCCTTTAAACAGTAACATGGTCCTGGAGTTAGATTATATCTTTAAAAGAAATCAAGGATAAATAGAGCTTACCTTTTCATCTCCCCAAATACTTATCTATATGCTAAATATTTAACTCCAGGGATAAACATCTATTTTGCTTTGGATTAGTGGAAAACCTTGTCTGTAATATTTTGAAGCTTTATTTTAGCAAATTTCTTAAAACATGTAATTTATGACATGTAAAAATGTAAATTTATGTAAATAATAAAAATTTTATTTTGTAAATGTAATTTTATGTAAATATTAAAAATTTTCTGTTAAAGGCTTGCTCTGGAACTAAGTGTTCATGAGTATAGTTTTATGGCTTAGATGTGTTGACATTTATATTTAAGTACATCTTACTTATGTTTATAAAAACCTATATTCTTTCATTTTTCTGATGCAGAAGATGATGCATATTTCACTATTTTATATCAGTTAAAATGGGCTATTTTTGAGAGGATCAATTTCCTGTTACTGCTGCATATTGTCTCACAGAAACTTTTGATTATTTGAAGGTTTCATTCTGCTCTCCATCCCTGTCTTCTAGCTCAGGGGACTAGATACCCCAGGAACAATTGGTCTTATTGTTAAAAACGGAGGCAAATAAGGCATTTATTACCTTATCTGTTGTCACTATGTTTCATCCCGCATGCAATGAAGGATGGAGATTCTTCTTAGTGCTCCTTTTGCTGCTCATGTATTTATAAAAATATTTTTTGTGCTTTTTGCCACAGTAGAGCATTGACATAACCCTTAGAACAGATTACTAGAAAGAGAATTTCAAAGCTATCATCTCTGCTAACAACTCACAGTTTGGATGCTGTACAGTCTGAAATGAAAGCTATTAATCTAATGATTTCTGTGTACAAATCATGACATATGATTACTGAAGTCTTTCAATGTTACAAAAAACCAATTAACTGTAACAGCCTGTCAGGGAACATCATGGAAATAAAGTGGTAATATAAATAGAAAATTGGTAACAAGGACAAAGAGGAAGCACCTCATTCTCCTGCCTCAGCATGAACGTCCTTCTGGAGTAATCCTGAAGAGAATAAAAGCATGCACTTGTGAAGAATCAATAAACAGAAATAGATCAAATCAAACAAGTTAAGAAACAAACTGATTGCAAGCCTAGGGAGAAAGAAACAAAGCAACAGAAAAGCTTTACCCAGGAGAAGCTGACATGGGTGTGCCCATTTGTTCTGTTAGAAAAAAAAAAACAGGAGAGTTAAAAGTTCAGGGGCTAGCCCAGTGGTGAGATCAATATCAATTACAGAGGAGATGGCTTGGCTAAGAGACTCACATCCCATGCTAAGACACCAATGCAGCAAAGAAAGGATCTGTTAAATATAAATCAATAACTGAATTTTGATGTCTTGCTTTTTAGTGGCTTTTTACAACTGAAAATGCCCATGGGCCCAGGACCCATTTTCGGGCCATCCAGGCCTGTCTGTTCCAGCAGTTCTGCAGCAGCACTGTCCAGCTCCACCCAGCTCTGCCTTGCCCAGCCGTAGAAGGATCTGACTGGATTGGAGTCACATCCCCTTGCTGACATCCCAGCATGGCCCCGTCCCATCCCCATCCCCCGCTGTTCTGTCTGACCCTGTTTCCAGTCATTGAGTCTGAACCTGAGCCCCTATCCTGGAGTAGCCTTTGCTTGGCCACATCCCCACTTCAGTGGACCATCAGCAAGACTAAGAAACTTATGTTCTTCTCATAGTGTAAACACTAGAAACTAAACAAGCAAACAAAAAGCAACAAAAAAAAAAACAAGACAAAACCACCACAACAAACACAAAAATACCCCACAAAATAATAAAGATTTAGAAATTATTAAAATATGAGAAATAGTTTGCATCACCACTTCTCCTCCCCACATATCTACCACTTTATAATATTGCACTGAAGTAACAGCACATAGTACTTTGATTCAGAAAGTGGAAGACAGCAAAGCTAGCAGAACTTCAAATGATCAAATGACCAATTTCAAATGGGTATTTTTGGAAAGTTTTTACTATACTGATGTGTAGATTAAACTTCAGACTTTGCAATGTATCTTACAGGAAAACATTTTTTTTTTTTAAGATTAGTAATACTTTAACAACAATCATGAAAACCTGTGGTCATTTTCCTCTTTAGTAGATTATTAAGACATACAAGAGAGAATAGTAATATATTCTATCAGTAAATGCTTGCATAATTCAAAATAAATACTCAATAATTACAGCGTAAATTTTTATTAAAAGAATGTTATGGTTGCAAAATCAAAACATAGAGAAGTCCAGATTCAATCCTGCCAGTATTACTTCAGCTGTTTTGTACCTATGCTGTTAGGATACAGCCTTTAGTCATATTATTTTTACTATACCAGATATTCAATAAGTTAAAAGTGTATATTCAGGTTTCTAGAAAACACCAACTGTTTTAAATTAGTTACTGTCAGTAAAATAGTTGTAGATCTCAAAAGATGAATAAAAGGAGCAGGAACAGAACTATTTCTTCTTGAGGATGTGGAAGCTGGCTGTTGTAAGAGAGGATTGAAATCTGCTGTCTCCTCTGCCACTAATCTCTTAGAGAGAAACATGGAGCAATTCAGTCTTTTGTGTGTGTGTTGGTTCTTGTGTTTGTTTGGGTTTTTTCCTCTTACTTCTTTCTTATGCCAAGGAATAATATATAAGAAATAACTACTACATAAACCTTATATGGCTTCCAAAATCTTATTAATTATGTAATAATGTACATGTTCAATTCACAAAAAGTGTTGGTATAGGTATTATCATAGCATTAATTTGACAAAGAGCCAACCAGCTCCAATGATTTTTTTAATGGACTTAAAAGCCACTAATGATACTGACAGCCTTCAAGAAGCTCCTCATTACTAACACCATCATTTTTCAGTTTGATCCTGAGATAGTATTTCTTTGCACTTTTCTTCAAAATTTTGAGTCTCCAAAACATAAAAAAAAAAAAAAACAAACAAATTACAATTTGACTTCCTTGTTCTGCAAAATGGGTTATCTATTAAGAATGTAGGATTCACCTTATGCAGTGTAAATGACCTAGTGTCATTGCAAGATTAGTATTGCATACCAATATATGAAAAATAGTAGTAGAAATTTTATTTTGAAACTGTCAATCTATAGGGAATATAATGCTTTGATTTTTTTTTTCAAAAGGGGTAAATGGATTCTGTTTACACTTAGACTGCCACTTGAGACAGTGGTTTGACTCTGTCCTGTTCTGTCCACAGATATTTATTTGCACTTGCAAGAGCTTAAGCTGGCTTTAGGGTTTAAACAACTCTTTAAAAGCACATTTTAAAAACCCTAAATCAAAAGAATAGCCCTCTCTTTTGCTTTTCTTTTTGTTAAATATTTTGCTGTCATTTACCTACAAGTCTCCTTTAATTATGATTAACAACTTGATTAAGCTATGAGTTTTGTTCTCAACTTTTTCAATCATGACCTCAAAGATGAAAAATGTTTCCCTCAGGTAAAAACAGACACCTAGAAATAAACAACCAGACTTAGGGCATGGCATTTCTAATATAAAGAAAAATAGATCTAACTTCCCTATCTTTCTAGATCCAAGACCAAAATATGTTTCACAAAAATATGTCATTCATATTTCTTGAAATACAACATTTTCACTGCTGCAAGAATAATGAATTAGTGATTTTATGCTTCCAGATGGAGGAATTCCAAGACTGATCATGAAAAGCTACAGCCAAGAGGAAAGGTGGAAAGGAGGAGAGGAAGGCTGACTGCATTTACATGAGATGTGAAAAAATCATGTTTTCTCACAGTCATTGCAAAAAAAAACCTCACCAGCGAGGAAGCAGAGAATATTCTTTTCCCTTTGGGGAGTGAAGCATACTACAGAAAACATAAAGACAGCTGCTCTTACATATTAAAGAATAAGTGCTTTACTTTTTATGATTTTTTTATTATTTTCAAAATAAAATTAAACTAATTAGGAACAACATTAAAACCAGAACTCCACGGAGTTCTTTTTATTTGAAAAAATGCAATTCCTGACTTAACAATGCCTGACTTATTCCTACCAAATAGAAAATTAGTTAGTTCCATCATTTTTAATGATGATTTTTTAACATGTGATAATATCCTGTTTCATCTTTTGTGAAAACAAGCTGTGTACTGGCAGAAAATACAACAGGAAGATAATGTGGTAATATTGGGCAAATTATTCCATTTCTGAATATTTTCATAGTCTGGTAATGTTTTATTTGGTGCTTGGCCTCAGGCAGCTATAGCACCCTTGGTTCAGCAATATTTATAACTAACAGCAATAATATCTTTAAAGAAGAAAAAGTAGACCTACAACTTTCTTTTGCATAAAAAATTCAATATATTTATGTCTGTATTATACATAACATAGGACAGCTGTAGTGCAGCTAAGTATAACTGAGTTTCCCCAGATTTCTTCCAAACTTCTTCAAAAAAAAAAGAGCCCTTTTGATTTTCCAGGTCTTTGAATATTTACATTCCATCATATGTCTCATAATAATTTTTTTCTAGAAAGCTTCATTTGACAGTACTAGCAGCTCATACAGTTTTAAGAATATATCTCCTTTTCTACCATAGAACACTATTACAACAATTTTGTGGAGTAATACTTATAGACTTGAGATAAGAGGGACAACTTTCTGGATAAATTCAAGAACTGAGAGAAAAAGGGTGAGATAATCTCTTCTCAGTGGTCTCATCACTCACATGCAAGAAGCAGGAAGGGGAAAGCAAAGTGATTAAGAGCACTGAGCACTGAGGACCAAGAAAAAGTGGTTTGGCATAGGCATGAAGACCTGGAAAGGTTTCAGAACAGAAAAAAAAAACCAAAAACAAAAACAAAAAAACACTGTTGGGATTGAAAGAGGGATTTTGTTAGACTAAGTAACAACAAAGAAAAATTAACGAAAGGCACGCAAAATTATGTACATATGGGGAAATTCATCTTTCTCACATAAAGTTATGGGATTTAAACTGATCATTTTCATTCTGAAAAGGTTTGTGTTAGTTATGACAAATAGTTCTCAGGAAACAGCAGCTCAGTGTTCAGTAGATGTTTAAAACATCTAAATTAAAAATTATTTGGAAAAATTATTAGCCATTTTTATGAAAGGAAGTACAAAAGCCACCTTGTGAGGTATGATTAAGTAAGCTGTAAGTGAAATTTAGAAAGGACAAATAAAACTGAAGTTTGACAAGCAATCTTACTTGAGAGGATAAATAAGAATTAGTGAATACTATTCTGAAAAGAATTAGGACACCCCGGCATCTGCCTCTTTCCCTGTCAAGGTTAGGTGTGGGATGAGAAAGTGAAGAGTTACAGTCCAGAGAGTTCAGGTAGTAGGTTTGGTGGAATACCACCAGTGATTACGCAGGTTTCAGCAGACCAGTGAAACTGACACAGTCCTGAAGTGCTGGTCCTGTCCCTTTCATGTGTAATTACCAGGGGGAAATGGAAGTAGACCTTCTAAGGCTTTGCAATTTTTCATGAATACAATACTGTCATGCAACTCAACCAAAAAAAAAAAAGAAAAAAAAAAAAAAAAGAGCAACAAACCAAACAATACAAAACCAAAATGTCAACAGTCCTGTCTAAAACTCATTTTGCCTTTTATATCTAGTAACTATGTCTAAATAAAATTCAGAGGAATTGAGAAATTAAAACAGACTTAAACCACATAGAATTATTTTATTCAATAAGGTAAAAATGCTTAAATTTTACTAGCACCAATCCCAAATGCATTATAATTTGCACTTGAAAAAAAGAGGTTTACTAAATATATTGCAAATTCAAGACCATCCTGATTTTTTCCTTCTTTAGTATATTTATTCACACTGAACTTTAAAATGCTTACCTCAATATCCGTCAAACTATTAACTTATTTTTGAAATGGAGATTAAATCCCTCTGGAAGATTGTCAGGAGATTGATTTTGAAACACTATATAAAAAAAAAAAAAAACAAAACAGAGAAGAAAAATTTTGTTGAATATCTGAAAGAGCTAACCAATTCACCTACATTTTCTCTGTGTGAAGAATTAGTCAAGTGAACTTGAGAATGAAAAGAAGATCTTAAATTTCAGTCCGAATATGCAACCAAACTATGATTGCTCTGCTACCCCTATCTCTATATATGGGTATGAGATAATCATAATACATAATACATAATGTATAGGTAAGCTATACATCACTTTGTAAAAGCATTGTGGAAGCTGAATGTGAGTAGTGCATTCAGGTAAGCAGAGCTGATCACAGAATCATAGGATAGTCTCAGTTGGAAGTGACCTCCTTAGGTCCCTAGGCCAACCTCCTGCTCTAAAGTGTCACAGGCATTGAGATGCCTCAAGGCAAGGATGGATACTTCATAGCCTCTCCAGGAAACCCTCAGGAGCACTTGACTACACACCTGCAGAATTGTTTCCTCATGAAGGCAAATTGTCCTGTGATCCAACTTGGGTCATTTGCCTCTTGGGCTTCAACTGTGCTTATTTGCAAGATGTGGCAAGATATGGCTGTTTTTCACTCTATTCATCTCTCAAACACTAAATAGTTGTAGACAGCAAAAAATAAAGTCTTCCTGGAATCTTGTTTTCTGTAGGCTGAACAAACTCAGTTCTCCCATACTCTCCTCATATCCCACGTGCTTCAGTCCTCTGACCAATGGCTCATCACTAGATTCGCTCTGATATGCCCACACAGCACTCTCTAGATGAGTTTTAATTTGATGATATCATTTTACGTGTGGCATAAACTAAATATGGTGGAAATAAACAAAGAGATAAATTTTTAGTGGTATTAAAGGTCATCCCTAATCCTCTGATGATCATTTTCCAAATAGCCACTCTAAGGGAAAATAGTAGATATTTTTCATTTTCATTACTAGTTTCCTGAATACAACTATTAGAAAAGTAGCGAGCTAAGAGCCCAGCTAGCTTAGATTTCTTCCTCCTAATTGTCTGACTTAATCCTTTGAAAGTAATGACATAAAAGTACAATGTGACTTATTTCATTATTACCTTATTGCTTCAGCAACACAAATTGCCAGGTCTCAGGATTTAAAGCTACATACAATCATGCTAAGTGGCTAAGAAAAAATTAGGTCATTTTAACTGCTAGAAAGAGGACCATATTGTGCATTTGAAAACAAATCCCAATGATAACTTTTAGAAGGTATATTATTTAAAGATGTGAATATTTTAATTAAAACACTAAATAAAAACACTGAAGATACAATTAAAGTGTGAAAGTAAAAATTAATTGATTTATCAATTTTTTAAGTTTCTACTTTACCGTAGATAAATTTGTATAATTAAAATCCTTGTCCTAGATTCCATATCACTTTAGCTACATGAAACAGGAAAACGTGGCAGCAGTTTATTAGTCAGAAGGACAATTTAAAAAATGAATGAGGAAACCTACCCCTTAAAGTTAAAAGGTTTGGCAGACATCCGATGGTCTTGGGTAGATAGTACTTGAGGTTTTTTCCCACTGTTTTTAAAGATATTTGATATTAATTCCATCTAAAACAAATGGTGGTATGGTTTGTTCATTCCTGGATGAGAAAAAGAAATAAGAACTAATTCTGAGATACATCTGAGGCCTTAACATTGGGATATTTTTGTCTCTTGAAGTGAGACCTTGCTATTTTTGCCCCTGTAATTGAAAGTGTTATATTCCAGGTGAAGACAGTGGGAAAACTGCATAAGGACAGTGTGTGTGATGTGCCTAAAAGTCATTACATTGGATACCCATGTAATTTAAGTGCCAGCTTGCATTACAGAAAAGTCATATCATGCTGTAAATCACTTATTGTAGTGTTGTTCATCCAATCATGCTGAAAAAGAGCTCCATGTGCTAGAATATAGGTAACCACAATAAAAGGTTGTCTACTGGGAAGAGTGTATTTTTTAACAGCCTCAGAATTTCACGACCCACACACTGTTGTCTCAAATCTTGTTCTTCTGAATGCCATCTTCACCTATATTGTCGTTTGGGTACACTCTTTTTCAGTAAACAATGATTTTTCTGTTATTAGCCAGATAGATTACATATTTCTGTCCAGACATTCTAGTCCTTTAAAACAAATAATCTTATAGATTTGTCTTTTTTTTTAAGCTTTCCTAAGTATTGTAAAAGTCACAGGCTCAAGGTCAAAAACCCCCTTTGAGCGTGCAGCTGTATTTGAGATGCATATAATTTGCTAATGCACGCACTGCTCCATACGAATTATGTCTAAGAGGAGCATATCACAGCCATCTACAGTGGTCTTCTCTGGAGAGGTCAGGGAAAACAAGGCAGAAGCTAGGTGTGTATCTTCTACTTAGTTTCCATATCTTGACACAAAAGGTAGAAAGCTACAAAGCTTGAAACAAAAGCAGATCTATTCAAAGCTCTGTTGAACTGGGTGGGGATTATTTTTGAGAATTCATAATTTTTAGAGCCTCACCAAGTTCCAAAAGCTGCAAGGATGCCTGATAAAGATTAATTTACTCTAGGTGTTTTGATGAATTCTGACAATTGAAGCAGTTTATTGCTTTATTAATGAAATGTAACTAACTATCTATCCATTAGCTGTATACTCAGAATCAATATCCTTAATGTAACAGAAAAATCAGTTATAGCTCAAATAGAAAATGCTAATAAACACCTGCCTTGTGGGGCTAATCCGAGTATTTACCCCTACACATAGACACATACATCCCCTGGGTGTAGGAGTTGCCATCACTCCTTCCCCATTTTCATATATCACCCTCACTTCTGGTGCACCTTCCAGTGAGGTGACTTGAGAGGTGTCCCATACCCTAAGATGGGGGTCCCATGTGCTGCCCCCACTCTGCCAGCCTACCTCTGGATGCCTGCTGCTCCCAGTGCCCCATGGCAGGCTGCCCTCTGTGGTCCGGACAAGGGTCAGGGTGCCCCAGGGACACTTCTGGCAGGGACAGACTCCCCATGGTAGCTACTGCTTCCTTTTCACTGTCTCTTCCCATGTCACAAATGCCCCTTTTCCCTCATGTTTCTTTTAAGACTGACCTCTTCTGAAATGTCTGTAATTTCCTGGTAGATGTTTAATCCTGATGATGGTCATATTCTTCTCAACCCTCCTCAGACAGTTTTGTGTGTCTTGTGCACACCCCTTGGTTGCACTCATACTTAGCTGCTGCCGAGTGGACCGTTCAACAATGGTGGGGTGTCTGAGTGCCTCCATAGCTTCCCTTCTCCTTCACTTGAATATTTCCTCTCACAGTCAGGGGTCGTTTGATGGGGCCAGCAGAATTACGGGAGCAGTTACATTTTGCTTACAAATGATGTAAAACTGCTTTACCAGAAAAGGAACTCTCTTGCCTGGTGACACGGCTCCTCAACCACAGTACAACTTCAGCAAAAGAACTGTTTTCTTCTGCCCCAGACTCACAGAGAGGCACCAGACACTTCTGGCAACCTGTGACCAAGAGAGCTCTGTCTGCCATCAGCAGATCAGTGTGGTTGGAGGCTTCTGACATGGCTGGGAAGTGACTGCAGCAGCTGCAGGGGAATGAGCTCCACAGTATATGTCAGCACCATGACTGAGGAGGCTTATACTAGTGACTAATGAAATTGGGACTGAAAGGATCTTTTGTGCTCTTCTACACCAGATACTGAGTCTGTTTATCTGCCTTTATTGGATCATTTTGGAAAGGAGCCCTTCCCACTCACCCTGACTGGGCAAACTGCCCTGCAAATTGCTGTGCTATATCCCCACTCCCACTGCTGTGCCATACCCTTCCTGACATGCCAACCACAACCCCGGACATGCCCTGCTGATGTGCTGTGACTTTTGGCATGTTTATATTGTTGATCTGGTCTGTTGTTGGCTCTGTGTTTCACCCTAGAGCTCTGGTCCCTAGCCCCTTTGCACTAGGCTTATGCTAGTTGCTTCCTGTATATTTATTTTTGATAGACCAGAAAGCCTCCTTCAGGAGAAATTCAGAAAGCAGTTATGAAAATTGTTTGCTCCATCTGAACAAATGGACAGCTGATTTAACTACCCTCACCATATTCCAACATATAAGGCATCACAGGACACTTCCCTTCTTTCATACAACTCCCCATGAACATGCTTCACACGTTGTATCTGTGAGTATGTCTCTATGCATTCTGTAAAAATGTTATTCCTGCAGGCTGCAGAGAATCCTACTTGTTATTCAGCTAGCTGGTTAGTTTGTTGACCTGCTGTTAACATCTACAAAAATGTGATAATGATTGAAAGGCCCAGAGACATGACTAGGACTCTGAAAAAAGAAGTGAGCTTGGATCACAGTCAGAACCCAGTGGCAAAAAGAATGTTTATTTAACTTTGAAAAATCCCTAACGGGCACACTTGAAGGTTCACAATTAAATGTGGCTTTCTGATCCATATCAGCATACATTCACATACTTATCTCAGCTGTGCTAGCTTCTAGGAGTTTGGGCACCTGACTCAACCTGTGGACCCTTACATTGGCAGACATCCTAAACTTGCTTAAATTTAGTAGCAACAATCTATGGAGAAATCCCACTCACTTTATCTCAATGCTTTTACCATTCAGTCTTTTGGAGAGGGATGAAGTACCAGCCATATTTTTTTTGTGTGTGTGCTTTGTATTAATAAATATTTATAGTTATATTTTAAGTGGCATTGTTCCTTTTCTGTAAAGATATTCATGGAACCCTATGCACACTTTCCCTTTTTCTGGGGACAAATATGGGTCTTCTAAGGATAAATGAATGAGGACTGAAGTACTCCTATCTGAAGAGGTGGAAATCTCAAAAAGGGACAGGAAGACAACAGATACAAGAAAACTGTAATTTTTTTCAATGCAAATTTGTTCTTAGGGTTAAAACACTGTACATATTGACTCTCTATTGAACTAATTAATGTCATAAAGTTATTGAGGTTGAAAGGGACCCCTGGAGATAATTTAGTCAAACTTCTCTGGTCAGAAAAGGTTTTGCTAGGGCAGGTTATTCATGTTGCTGGACACCTACCATGTGCAGGAAGGTTTTGACTGGCTCAGAGGATAGAAATTCCGCCCAATCTCAGACTAATCTGTTCCTGGGTTTGACTAATCCCATTATGACTTTTTTCTTTTACATTTAATCTGAAAGTCATATAGATAAATTTATTACTATTTTGAGTTACTAATAATAATTAGTAATAATAAATACTATTGTCCTGTCACTGAATTCCTCTGAGAAGAGATTGAATTTGTCTTCTTTACTCCAATCCATCAGGAATTTATACACATTGATTTAGTGCCACCCCCAGTATTCCTTTAAACCACCCATGAGAACCAGGACCTTGGAACATGATGCTTCTGGCAGTTGTACAGAGCTGCACATCTACCTTTTCTTCTATGTGCTGGGTCTGGCTGGGTTGGAGCTGATTTTGTTCATAGCAGTCTGTGAAGATGCAATGCTTTGGCTGTGTGACCAGAATGATGTTGATAACACACTGTGGTTTAGCTGTTGCTGAGCAGAACTCACACCTCAGCAGGCCCTTCTCTGCTTCCCATGCTGCTCTCCTGGCAAGAGAGATAGGGGAGTAAAAGAAGAGGTGAGGGGATAGCTGACCCAAATGAACAAAGGGCTACTGCAATATAGAGCCATCTTCAGCCTCCAGAATCCAAAGGGAGGAGTGTTTTGGATAGGTAGCCATTGCTTAGGGATTGACTGGGCATCGGTTTTCTGTGGGAAGAGACAAATGTGTTTGTACCACTTCTTTCGTTTGCATTTCTCCTTTCTTTCTTTCTTCTTCATCTTTCCTCCATTTGTTAAGCTATTTTTATCTTGTCTACAACTTTTGGGGTCTTTTGCTCGTCCTATTATTTCTCCCCATGATGTTGGTTGCAAAAGAAGATAGTGAATGGCTGTGTACTGCTTAGCTGCCAGTCAGGATCAAGCTACTACATTCTTGAATTAATTGGTGAAGGAAAATACACTCGCAAAGGTTAATGGAACTGCAGAAACTAAGCCAACTATCTAATTTATATGTATGTGGAGAAGAGATTGAATGTACTTGTTTTACTCTGCGTGTGTGTATAGAAGGGATTCATTTCTGTTAGCAGAATTTGGAAAGGGCTTAGTTAGCTATTCTGCTTCAATTATCTGAGGAAAATATGTAAAACGGGGATTTATGAACATCTAGATATGGTTCTTGTCATTCTCTGACCATGAGGACTCAGATATTTTGTGTCATACTCTGTTGTTACTTGCCTTGAACTAAATGACTGCTAGCAATGTTAGCTCCCTGTCTGGAAGTGTTAATCATGATACGGGCAGGGTAGGACTTGATGTATAGGAGCTGAATAATCCTGCCTTGCTGGAAATAAATTTGGCTAGAATATCAAGTTAGCCTCATGAAACAAACTGTTCCTATTAACAGCAAAACTGATACAACATGTCAACCTAGACTTGGAGTTCAACCTGTTCAACAAACTGGCTGAAATGAATATTCAGCTTTAACCTTGCAAACAGCTTAGGGTCTATTTGGAAAAAAAGTGTGATACTCACCCACTTAAGTGTGTATGCTAAGAGACACAGGATAGTTCTGGATACGTGCTGACATTCTGGAGGTTCTAGATGGTGATACCTTGAAGATTCTGACCGAAAAAGTATCACCCACCTTACTCACAGTGCCACCCTACTCCCATGGCAAAGATCAAACTGAAATTTAGTTAATAATACATTATTTACAGAGTAACAGAATAGTTGGAAGGCACCTCTGGAGACCATCTAGGTCAACCCTAGAGCAGATTAAACCGGAATATGTCTGGATGGGTTTTGAATATTTCCAGAGAGGGAGACTTCATGACCCCCCCTTGACAGCCTGTTCCAACTCTGCTACTCTCAACGTAAAGAAAATTTAGTTGCTTCTTCACAGTTACTTCTGTCTCAACAATTTTGCAAAGTATAAAAGAATAAATGACTGTGTCTTTCAAGCAATTAAACTATTAACTTGTGGAAAATGTTACATTCAGACCAAATCAAATAAATGTCCTCTCAGAACTAAGGAATTACTTTGGAAGAAGGCATAAAAGCTTGCAGATCCATTATACCTCTAGGAGGCTTCCCAACATCAAATGATTTCTTACTGCCGAGTAGGAGTCCAAAATTGCCACAGGACTGCCACAGACACTCTCACATGATAAGATCACTGAGCTTAAAATAGAGAATTTCAGATATGGCCCATCATATGCTAAAATTTCTAGAGGAACACATGGAACAAAAGAGTTTTAAGATTTATGTTTTCCTGTACTGCAATCTCTTTTCTGTGGGAAGCATGCAATCCAAGGCCCTGAATAACTAATCCAGGGCTCCAACACTAAGTAAATATTTAAAAACCTTCTATAAATCAAAATTTACATTTCAAGGTATCTTCCATTACACATTCCTTATAGCCTTTTAACAGTGGTCTGGCCAAATACTACAGCAATCATCTGATACCATGGACACAAATGGATTGCTTAAACACATGTGCCTAGGGCCACCTGAAACTCTAAAGCATCCTAGACATCCCCATGCCACTGTCAGATGTGACACTTGATTTATGAGACACTTCTACTGTAAACAGAGGCCAGGCATGAATCTAAAATTACTCATCTTCAAATGACACTAGAGACCTATATTTTGGCACTTACATTGAGCTCCATCATTTTACTCTTGTCCAAGTAATTTTATCCACCTGTGATTCATAGAATCCTCTTATGCAGCACAGCTGTGTGACCATGGCTCATTTTAATATGAAAATGAATTATTAATGTCTGGGAGCATAAGTGAGCTAAAGCCTTTCAGGATAATTAAAAACAAAGGCAGAAGTATAGCTGTTCTGATAGTCATAGCTTTTCCAGTATTCAAGATAAAAATCACTGACATGGAAATGTATAAAAGCCTAAGGAGCAAAAAATTAAGTTAGAAAAGTATTACAGAGCCCTGAGAGAGGTCGTAAGGGACTCCAGAACACACACTGTTTTTTAACAAGCCTCCCCACCAAAGAGAAGCAGTTTGAAAGGGCCACTCAGATTTCGAGAATCAACAATTGGCTACAAGATTGGTACCACGGTCAGGGGTTCAACTACTTAGGTGATGAGACTTGCTTTGAGAAACTTGCTCTGCCGAGGGTTCATGGAAGTCAGCTTCATCAAAGGAGCATGGGGAATAAACAAAGGGAGCATAGCCATGCACATGCCTGGGGGGCTAGGATTCTTCAGTCATCATGGAGATGCAATGGGATGTCTCCTATGACTGAAATATTTGAATGGAAGGGTGCAGGTTCTATAGGAAGGACCTAAAGATAGAGGAGTTTAGGAGGTGGTGTTGCCCTCCATGTCAGTGAGCAGCTGGAGAACATGGAGGTGCACCTGAAGGTGGATAAGGAACTGACAGAGAGTTTATGGGTCAGATATAAAGGGAGAGCAAGCACAGGTGACATTATAGTGGGAATGTTACAAATGGCCTGTCCAGGAAGACCAAATGTACGAGTCCCCCTATAGACAGATTGGTGCAGCCTCACATTCATGAACTCATGGTACTTGTGGGGCAATTCAATCCCACTGGTACTGTTGGAGGGACAGAACAGTGGGTCATAAGTAACCCAGAGGGTTCCTGGAGTGTGTTGATGATAACTTCCTACTCCAAGTTATAGAGGTGCCAGTGAGGAGAGATGCTATGCTGGATCTTATTCTCACCAACAAGAAGGGGCTGGTGGGGATGTGAAGGTCAAGAGAAGACTGGGCTGCAGTGACCAATGCCTTTCCTGCTTGTTCTGCAGCTGTCTTAATGGAACTGTTATTTCCTTTACTATCAGTCCTTCAGATTAATATTCGATAGTGTAGACACAGGTGTAACAGGTCTTTGTAAAAGAACAAGATACAGCAAATTACTGGTACTTCATCATGGCCTACCTGTAGCACCTAAAACACTGATTTGCAAGTTTAAATAGAAGTGGTAAACATGTCTGTGAGAACATGATGGATAAGTCTTAGGCATTTTTCACTTTGCAGTAGTTTTGTCAACATTTTCCAGATAGTGTTATCAAAGGGGACTGCTTTTCCCTGATATCACACATCAGACAGATAGTCAAGTTTTGCCCTTTGCCCTCTACATTTTGTAGTTGCATTTTAGAGACTCTTGGCAGTGCATTCTGAAATTGTCCAGGGAGTAACAGTTTCGGGTAGTCCAATTAGGCTTTACAGTCCATTCGCAAGTGTAACTTTTCAGTTGGATGACTTGTCCTTCATTAACATGAAATCCATTCATGCAGTTATATCTTTTATTTTAAGATTGGTGTGACTTAAGTATTTCTGAGCTGTACCTAACTACTTGTAATACAGTATTTGAGAAGCAAATATTGCACAAAAAGAAAAGCAGTATAACAATATTTCTAGGAGAGTCAGAGTCCAGTTATAAAAGAAAGAGTTGTGGATAACAAAGTATGCCAGAACTCTATTAATGATGTACAAAAGTCAGGAATGTCCTTAATTTCCTCACAACAAATTCAACTACCTGTTTCAGTTTAGCTTTGGTTTGTAAGCAATGCATTTTGAATATTTTTGTTTCTATCTTTTTTTTTAATGCTTAAAATATTTTGAATTGCATGATTCAGTTGAATAATTAGAAAAAAAATTATTTAATTCAGACATTAGACATGAATAGAGGAATTCACATCTCAGTTCCTTCAGCTTCAGTAATTTGTAATGGTATAGAAAACATCTCTAACATCCATTTCATGCTAATCATGTAACTTAGTGAGAGATGAGAGGTGTTCACAGTAGTACCGGATCCCGAGTTTAAAGATTTTTAAAAAAGATCTTTAGTTGAGACTCTTTTTTTGGCAATAAATTAATGTTTGAAATATTCTACTGAAGAGAATATTTTTCTATGTTTATTTCCAAAATGAAATTCCACGTATTTAAGTGTTCAAATATAGTACTGTTTGTGGGTTGACTTTTAATTCACTATATATCAATTTTTTCTATGTATTGAACATAATTATATTTATCCATGGCAGTATTGCAATTTTCATATTCTACTTTCAGATTTCTTGTTGATTTTTCAGGCAGATATGGGATTTAAGTTGTTCCTTGGCATTATAAAAGTACAAGTTGGTGGTTTTCTTATTTGACATTGAATTGGTAACTTTTTTGTCTTCATTAAAAAAAATTATCTGTTGCCTCTAAATATCATGTTTTCTAATTTATTTTAAGTCAAGTATGGAAAAGCATATATGGACCTCTACAAGGCCATGATATTTTATAAACTACTCTAAATATGGCACCTTCTGAAGCACAATCCATATGAAATGGAACTTGTTCTCATGCTGAATACTGCTGAGTTTGTTCCAACAAAGCAGATGGAATTTTGACCTCGTACATTGTGTTCTCTCTGATTCCCCATGTCCTTTCACAATTGGAAAGAATTGTGAATTGTTCCAAGGTTTTGCTAATACGGAACTGTTGTAATTTAAAAAGACACAATTCTGCAAATTCTGAAGTTCACTACATTTTAAAAAGGTACACAAGGACTATAAGCAGAGTAGTATTACTTTGCACACTCCATCTGCATGGCAAGTGGTACAAGGTATTGCCACATACAAGCTAGACAGTGTAGGAAAAAGCTTACTTTGGAGGTCATCAGGAAAAAATCTTGAATACCATCTGCCTTCCATGACATGTGAAGGGAATTTCACGTGATAGAACATGAATGACTTCCTCTGCAAAGTGAGGAAACAGATTGTCAACATTTTTTTCACCCAATAGTTTATTGTTAAGTCACTGGGCTCTCAAAACCCATGGCAATTTCTCTGACATATTGGATTGATTTATTTATTTACTTGCTTATTTATTTTGGCAAATGAAATCTTCTGTCCTTATCTTCCAGAATGTTTCTTAAAATATAAAACCCAAAGAAAAATAAGGCACAAATTTACCAAACACTGAAAAATACTTTAAATTTGAAGGCAGTAAAAAAAACTTGCTTAACTCAGCTGTGATGCTTAACTGACATACTGAGTTTCTGCTGACTTCTGAAGGATTGCAAAAGACTATGGGATATAATATGCATCCTGTACTTGGAATTCTTAGAATAAATAAGCTCAAGTATATGAGATTTTTATGTGCAATGCATTCTATAATACCCAAATAATTAATGATATTTCATAGATTCTCCCATCAATTTGGAAAATGTATAGCTATGAGTTCTATGCATATTTTCATTAAAATCTTGAATGTCAAAATGGTAAAGAGGAAAAAGAGAAAGAATATGGCTTTCATTAGTTTTGGCAGTTACTTTAAGCATAAGTGCTCCAATTAAGGAATGATGGCAAAAAAAAATAGCTTTAATTTTTTTTTTTCTTTTTTGGGATGTTTTGATGTTATAATTGCTGGTAATAACATGAGTTGGAAACATTTCCATAAAAGCAAAATAGTTTAATTTCAACTTATATAATGACTCACATAAGAACTCCATTTACAGACACTTTAACACTGTGAATCATTAATCTCTTTGACAAATTACAACGCAACTCTATTAGATTTCCTGTTACAGACTTTAACAGATGTCTAATTAGAAACTGAAAGTGAATTCAGATTAACCAGTACTTGGCATATGTATGGCATCAAATCATTATTTATTGAGATAAAATTTCCTCTGGGTTAAGAAAAATTATTAACACTTTTCTCCATTTACAAAAAAAAAGAAAGAACATTTAAATATTGCACAGACACAGCCTTAGTTACTAAAGCAATATTTTATAGAGATAAGATAAATATTCTATAGCATTCTTGACAAAATTCTTTTGCAGAGATAAATAATTGCCAGGATTTTCAAATTTTTAAATGTATTATTTAAGATTAGGGAAAAAACCTGATAAAACATAACTTCAAACCTTCCATTACACAAGTGTCAAACAATTATATCAATACATGAAGACCTATACCCTTGTAAATCACTGAACATACAAACATAATTTCTCTACCTTTTGATTCAATATCTCCTTTTGGCCAACTATTGGAATATTTTGTTTACAAGTAAAATTATTCTTGGAATTGTACATTACCATAATGCAGAAAAATTTCTAACACTGTAATTGATTTAATTCATAATTTCTGGGCATAGAAAATTTAACATAGCTATGGTTAGTTCACATACGTATTTTTCATTATCAGATGTAGTATATTTTTGAGCTTGATCTTGTCACATGAAAGGCAAGAACAGGTTTATCAGTGGATACAGAAATCATACGTAGGATTTTGCACTTTCACTATTTGAAGTTTTAATTGCTTAAATAGAATAATAAATTTCTTAAGAAAAAAAAATGCCGCTTAGAAAAAAAATCATGAATTCAAGTTCCATAGCAACATTAGTTCATAACAGTTTTGAACTGAAATTCAGAAAATAAAATCTCCAAAATACTTGTCTTCATTGTGTAAAGCTTTAGTCAAAGATACATTGCCTTAGGCCATATCTACTTTATATTGTAATTTAAAACATAAATATATATTTTTTGAACAAATTTTCCTGATCATGCCATGCCAAACATTGTCATATTTTTGACACAGTTTTAAAGAGGATTGATGACTGTTATTATATAAACTGTTATTTTCTACGTTTTTTTTTGGCCCCAAAAAACCCAACCCTTCCTATAGAGAAAGCTGAGTTATAAATAGTTCCAGGGCTTATCAAATGCTCTGCAACACGTAATGCAGCTTGATCTACCATTTCTCTTCAAACAGCATGCCTGATGTTCCATCTAAGCCATGGAAAAAATCTATTCCAAAGGAAACACAGGCAAGCAACCAACACTGTAGATACAGAGGCCTTATAAAGTTGATTTTGATTTAGTGGTCAATCCTGCTGAAGAACAGGGATTTTTAAATGAAAAATATGTTGCTACTGTAGATATAACCTTAATGTTTTCCACAGGATGTTCATGATCTCAGTATTTTGTTTTGCTTAAGGTGAATAATTCAGTATGCTCATCCTCATTCAACCCACTTTTCAGCATATCCACTACATCCATTACATCTCTTGGGTAGAAGCTCAACTTAGATGTGTGGACATACTTCTAAATATTTCAACATTCAGTACCAACATAACCATTTTTAAGTACCTGACTAGCACTGCAGAATCCAAAAGCCTTGCAATCACATTCTGTGTGTAGTGTGTGACAATATGCTCTTGCAGCCCAAGAACACACTTGTATCATGCACTGAATAAAAAGAAGGGCAGACAGCAGGTTGTGCTCCTGTGAGACCCCTCCTGAAGTACCACATCCAGCTTTGGGGGCTTATAAGAAAGATAACTACCTGTTGTAGTGTAGAGGGACATGAATATGGTCAGATGATGGGAGCACCTCCCATATGAAGAAACATTCAGGCAGTTGAGATTGTTTAACTTGGAGAAGGCTCCAGGGACACTTTCATGAAGGCTTCCAATACTTTAGAGGAAGCTTATAAGAAAGAGTAAAAAATTTTAACAGGGTGTATAATGACAGGGCAAGAGGCAATGGTTTTAACTGAAAAAAGGTAGATTTTAATCGGACTTGAGCAAGAAATTCTTTACTGTGAGGATGGTGAGGCACTGGAACAGGTTGCCCAGAGAGGTTGTGGACGCTCACATCCCTGGAAATGTTCAAGGCCAGGTTAGATGGAGTTTTGAGCAACCTGATCTAGTGGAAGGTTTCTCTGCCCATGGAAGGGATGGCTGGAACTAGATGATCTTTAAAGTCCTTTCCAATCCTAAGAATTCCATGATACTATGACATGGCTAGACATGCAGGAAAGGGACTCTCAATAATAAGTACCACGAATAGAAATGTCCCTAATCTGATCAGCAAGACTCTCCAAAACCGGAAATACATATACTAAAAACCTATTATCCAGAATTTACTCATCTTGATCTTAGAAATTACTTGATATTTTTGGCCAGAATTAATACCACATAATTACCTCATTCTGTTAAAAAGCCTACCACCCCCTCAAAAAGGAAAAAAAAAAAAAATGAAACACAAGAAATCAACATGTAACAAAATAAAAAAAAAATATTTCACTTAATATGTATTTACAATATTGTATACTCCTCTTTTCTGTAAGACAAGTCAAACCTGTGTTCTCTCAGGGTTTTGACAGGTTATTCTTCTTTGACTGACATGTTCCTATGCATCTGTTCCTCACTATATAACAGACCCCAGGATTAATTGCTTTAGAAAAGAGTAATGAAGAAGGCTAGTCATGACCTTTATGATCTGGTGGCTAGGACAATTCTTGGACAGAACGAGATTATGTTTTCATCTATGCCTTTATATTGGGTTTATGTTTTATCCAATGACTATTTAATACAAGTGCATAGAGGCTGGATCTGTAGACACACTGGCATCTTTTTGATAGCTATGGGTAAAAACTACACTAGAAACTGTGTCTGCTGAAATGTACTTTCAGCAGTCTACTGGGTAATGATGCCATAAAACTTCCAGTGAATCTATATCTTGAGTCTCTAGTCCAGTGAAAAGTTACAGCCAAGCATTTGAATACTTTAGCATTTACCTAATCCCTAATGGGGTTTAATTACCTTAAAGTTCATGCGGTCGTATAACATCCATTACTTTGCTTAGGTCAAACCTTTTCTCCTGAGAATAGTGATGTCACTGTGTATAAATTCAGGGAATCCCGCTTACCTGACAGTCTTGCAGGAAAGAAACCAACACAAAACCTCCTTTCATTGAAGAACAGGGTCAGAAGTGTAATCTATTTCCCATTTAGGCATTCATATTAATATTTATATTGTTTAAATTAATATTTAATAAATGTTTATTATATTTTATTATATTTTAATTTCACATCAGTTTAAGGATCCTGAGTTAAATACCTTTTCAGGGTCTCCATTTTGTTTCTTCTTGTTCCTCATGAGAGGTCATTAAAAGTCAAAAGCCTCTCTCAGAATTGTGATTATATCAGAATACATCTCAACCTTTTCAAAGACCAAAGATGTTCTGTTATTGCATTTAAATTTGGTAGTACTCTTCTAGTGTTACTTTTCTATTTATATACATTACCAGCTATTTTTTTTTGTTGTTACTCTCAATTAATTTAAATGAACTTGCTCTCTGTCATTGATTTCCCTCCCTTTCCTGCTGCTCAGAGCAAGAATTTTTCTGTGGTGCTGCCTTGGTTGGAAATGACGGCCATTTAAAGCAGATATTTAGATTAAATAATGAATTAACATTTTACTTTCTATATTTGTGGAAGAGGAACATATTGTTAAGTTGAAGAAAGAGATAACCACATTATCTGTTGTTACTTTCCCATTTCTATGATTTATTGTTTTCATTATAGCATCATCTAGATTCCACCACCTAAGTTTGAATATTAATAATGCCATGCCAGTGGCCTTTTTTATCCTTTGGGCATATAATCATACTGACTACTTAGAAGACATCATAGTTTCTGAGACAGGTAGACATTTTCAAAGGTTTTCAAGCTCAGCCTAATGTTCCTTACACAGGAACAAGCTCACACAGACTATCTGCTTTTGAAAAGCTTTCCTTGCATGCTTACCTTTGATCAACTTTCATTTCTTCCTTTTATTACAGAAACTTCCAGAAGCCAAAACAGACTTAAAAGTGAAGAGGAAGTGATTGCACCTAAGACTGTCAAAGAGTCCACTGACTCAACACACTCCCTAAGCAGCTTAATAATGTCAGAACTCTTGGGAACTCATGTGTAATGTTAAATGTTGTTATAAGTAAGAAACGTCCCTAAGGTACTTAGTCCTGGAGAAATTTCTACCACCTTTTCTTGAGATAAAGCTTTCCTGAACACAGATGGACACATTAAGGAAGATGTAACTTATATTTATTTACATTATCCTGAGCTAATATACATAAGAGAGCACATGTGTTTGTTTTCATATCTTCTTTTCTTTTCAATAGATTTTTGTGTTAGTGTGATTATCATAACAACCATAACCTATTTTCCATGACTGTCACATGTTCTACTGTTTACCATTATTAATGGTCCCATGTTCACTGTCTTTTCAAAAACACCCAACAATGCTGACAGCTTTGTCTGGGAATCAATAGAATGCCGCAAATATTCATGAGTGATTCCCATCAAAAGCCTTTTCTAAATCCTCAGGACTTTGCAGCAGTATAAAACTGAAATTCCTGAATTGTTGAGCCTTCACTGATTAAGGCTTTAATCATAGGATATAGAAAAGGAAAGGCATGGGGAAGTAAAAGGTTCTTTTCCTACACAAAAATGAGCTGTCACAGAAAAGCTGATGCGGCCAAAACTACTTCTTTTACTTTTTTTATAGCCTTGACCCATCTGCCATATGTACGGTGCAGCCTATTTAAGTATAAAAATAAGAAACTTAAAACAAGCAGCAGGGTTGCCCTAAGCTCCCAATAAAGTTAGTAGAGAGAAAATGCATTAAATATCTGACTTTTTTTGTGAAGATTTTCTCTACAGTAACCATATAGAAAACTACTTTTCCATGAAGTTCCCATAGGTATCTTCCTTACTTCCTTAAGGTAAGGTGGGATATATACTGATACTAGTATATCTTCCCATATGAGACGCATATATGTGAGCCTATTTAGATTATGCAGCAAGTAAATACAGATACATATGCACATATCCATATTAATATCTTCTCTTTATTTATCTCTATAATATTAAATTTAGCTATCTGAAAGTATATCAAAGGAAGCATCTTGTGGGAATTATCACATAAAAGACCATTTTATCCCACCTTATTCATCCAGTTCTTCTCTTTCAAAAGCAATTCTATCAACATCAATGCTGTAATATTAAAATATATAAAAAAATTAGTGTTTCTTATTTTGAAATACTGAAATAAAATAATTGCATCATGACTGAATTCTTCCGAAAAACTTAGAGATAAAACTTATGACTCTTCAGGACTCAGAGATATATGAGATGTTTGAATAATTTTTATATTAATGAATAAGAAAAAATAGAACTGCCTTCATAAATATTATTGAAGGTGTCTCTATGATAGCCATTTTTTATATTGAAGAAAATACTTGTCATCCAAGGTCAAACTATCCAAGGGTAGGATAAAGTAGAAAGATTTTACTTGCATATGTCTGTCTCTGTTGATAGGCAGACTGCCATCTTAATTATCTGAAATGTCTCAGAATATAACAAGTAGTGAATATTCTTATTATCTTCTTGTGAAGGTTTTTAAGAAGATTTCATCATGAGTAGTAATGGGTCTGATGAACACAGAGCTGTCAGAGAGCAGTGGTAACCACACCAGATGCAGTTGTGTAGGCTCAGCACCCAATCTTAGGCAGACCAAATGTACTTCTTGTGAAACTGGGGCTCAGTACTTATCCTCTTTTGGGTACCAGCCATTAGTCGCATTTCTACTATGAACATATAATCAATCCTCTCTCTTTGAAGTTATTGCTCATTTGTGGCAGCCTGAGCTGCAGTGATCATACACTGATCATGAAGAATATGGGTCAGACAAATAGTAAAGTCAGGAGCCTGAATTTTAAGATGCAAAATTCCACCTTTCCCAGGAGTTAGTTAGTTGGACCCCCTTGGGATATTACCCTTAGGGCATGGGAACAAAAGAGAGGGAAATGTGCAGCATCAGCACAGCATTTATTCTGTGCCTCTAGGGGCTTCTATGTTTGTCACCATTCCTTTAGGTTTTTGGTTTGTTTTTTTTTTAACTGCAGCCATTTATTTCTTTCATGAACCACTTATTCAATCACTCCATTAAACAATACTCATCTGACTTCTGAAAATAATTTTTTAAATAATGTTCACCTTTACACACTAGACTCTAATAATATCTTTATCCTCTTAAAATAACAAAAAATAGAACATTTTTGCAAGGGAGGGATTAAGAGAATATCTTTCATGCCTAAAAAAATTTACCAATAGAAATCCTAAGAAGAACATCTGAGGTAGTTTATCTGTTTTTCCCGGTCCTAACTCTCCAAATGCACTATAAATGTGGGTTTTCCATTAGGATAATGTTTATTCAACTTGTCCTTAGGCAATTGCTTTTGCAAGATATGTTTGCAACATTCAGAAACTCTCATAGTAAAGGAAATCAGGACTTTCAGTAAGATAATTTTTTATGTCTTGCAAAATCAACATAATCGCAGTCATTTACAGTTATGAATAGTATAGAAAGAGTAAATATGTAAACAAAGATTCTATGGCTGTGGCTATATGATCACATTCCATGCTTATTTGAAAATGACTTATAGCTTATCTCCATTTTTAATGTCAAAAAATCCTGATTCAGACCATAATAATTAAAATTCATTTATTTGTATTTTACATTGTCATTTAATTTTTTTTACCAGAAAGAATAAACTCAGCAGACTTCTCTACTTCAGGATCTTCAAAAGACATAAGAGAAACTTACAAATTTGTGTTATAGCACCGTCTTAGCATTTTCACCAAGAGTAGTCTGATGCCAAAAGATAAATCCAGTATAACACAGGAATTACTGTATCAATAAATAGAACCTGTAGACTTTCATTTTTCACTTGCTTTTTACCTCATACTTTTTTGAAATAGAAAGCATGCAACTGCAGTCACACCTTGAATAAATGTAATGGCATCCAATAATGTTCAGGTGTTCAAAAGAAAAAAATTGTAGAATCTCATGGATAAGATTCTGCCTGACCTCCACAGGCTCATAAGTTAGCATTTTAGTAGTCCCACTGATGCTATTAGTTGTGACAGTACTCCAGAAAACATTATAATTTATTAAGCCTAGTAGAACTGGTTGCTGTAATCATTTTTGCTAGAAGTTGTTCAGAGCCAATTACAAAAAAATACCCAAATTTGAAGGAATCAGAGCTGCCATAACTGTCTTTCATAAGTAGGTCCTCTATCCTACTTGCTTTCTCAATTTTATTCCAATTTTAATCTCAACAAGTCATAGAAACTGATATTTGTACTAAAGAGCAGTCTAGTATATGTCAGCAAAAGTAATTGTCTTACAATACAGTATAATTTACTTACTGTACTGTTGGAATATTGACAGATATAAATTATCTGAAGTATAAAGGTTTTTTCCTTAATCTGTAATAATTTAGAAGTAACTTTTTTCCCATTAGTTTAAGCAAACTGATGGAAGAGAAGGACTGGCTCTGGGTCACTTTATAGTAATTTAATTATAATTATTGATTTGAGGAAAGTGATGGCATATTTTCCAAGCAAATGTTTTCTGTAACTGTGAGTTTTTCTAACACTCAACTACAGTATTCAGCAGTTTTATTTAAATAATTGTTCTGTCATTCATTAAGAATTGCTGACGATTACAACAGTTGTAAGAATTATATTACCAGTGGCTCAATGAAATATTATTGACAACCGCTCTGAGAAAAAAGGTCTTATTTCCTCTGAGTCATCAGAAAAACCGCTACTACACAAAGAAAAAGTACTGGTTACCAACAGTAGGGACAGGGGAAGCTTTGACTGAATAGATTTAGTATTAAATCAGGCACTTAAGCTTGAGACGGAGGGTTTCAGATGTATTTGTCTTTAAATGATTTTGCTGTGTAAGAGAAGAAACTGGTTCTTAAAGTTATGTTTGTAGCTAAGAGGATGATCCTTTCCTGCGGATAAGTACATCCATCCCATATATAACTCCCTAGAGTAACGTTTTCCTTCATATATCTAAATTCAAAAGTGCCTGCTAGACATTTTTATAAAAAATCTGTTTTTAAAAGCAACAATAGGAAATTTTTCTGAGCTGCATGCTCATTAATAATGGAAGGTGTTAGCTATGCTGTTCGGGTTTAGTACTGTAAGGTGTTTTTAAAAATGCAGATCATGCACTTTCAGTAGTTATTCTCTTGCATTCATGTTTTCTTTTGCTTTGGTAATAAATGCTTCCCAGCATACTCTCTGTTTTTTTATGTTTGCACTATTTTTTTTTTTCTTGCTTATTCTTCATTGTCATCAAAGATCACTTAAATGATCAGATAAAAAAGAAATGGTGGGATTTTCTTAAAAGAGTCTCTGGGGTTCATGGCAATAAATCCATGGTCCCAGCTTTCTGAAGAGCTGTCTGCTTCTTCTTAAGGCTCACAAGATTAAGAAAATGCCTCATAAAGGAGAAGAAAATTGAACTTTTGCATGTGGTAAACAACAATTCTTCAGAGAAGTCCATCAATTCAGCAGTTTGTTTGTTCT